>OY747130.1:22439703-23039703 GCA_963556465.1 Berberis vulgaris | reverse complement strand
GCTATTGAAATGTAGTATGCTGAAGTCAAATTGATCTGCTTGTAGAGTTTTCTGCTGAAGACGAGGTGATCTACTGGTTGAGTTACACAAAGTACTTTCTGAGGTTCTAGGACTTTCTCTAAGTAGAGGATCATCCTTAGATGCTTTGCCATGTATCCACTAGATGTCGTAGACTAACAAGCAAAACCTCATATTCTGCTTCATTATTGGAGGCTTAGGAACCAAGTGTGATGGCTTGCTCTACCATGGTTCCATTGGGTGTAAATAAGGCGTCCTTCTCCGACACCCTTGTGATTTGATGACCCATCCACAGATAAATGCCACATATCTTTGGGCTGCCATTTCCTTATTTCAAAATAAGTTGAAGATTCTTCCTATGTTGAAGGACCTGACACTGATCTGCTGGCTGACTTTGTTTCCTCGGTAGATGAGGGAGTGGATTCTGCCATGAAATCTGCTAAGGCTTGAGCCTTTATAGTTGTTTTCGGCCATTAGATCAAGTCATATTGGCTCTTCCCTATCACCCATTTAATGAGTTTTTGACAAGCATCCAAGAGGAAGTTGTGCCTCCGACTCTTCTTGTATGAGGGTTGAGCTAACTGTTACATTTGAAACTACCATTTTTATCGAACTTATGGTGAAGTCATGTTGTTTTTCATTCAACTTTGCTTTTAATTTGTTGACTTAGAAATATTTTCATTGAGGGCGCAAAAGCTTGATTGGCCTTCTTCATGAGTTTCCAACATGCTAAGTCGGAACTTAAGCATAACTTGAGGATTTAGAAATTAATCATGGATTAAAATCTCTCTTTCTTGGAAATTGCATGAAAATATTGTGTGATCTATTGACTACTTAACAAATCTTAATCGGATTTAAGTAGTCCTGAGTAAGATACTTTTATGCTTAGTGATTAATTAATTGAATTTACCACTCAGGGAGAGTGTCATACACTACTTAGGCATTTTGCTTTTGTAGTCCTGAGTAAGATGCTTCTATGCATTGAATTACCCACTCACGGGAGTGCCATTATCTACTGAGGCGTGATCCTCTACTGAGGCATTTTGCTTGTGTGGTATGCTTACCATTTGAATAAACTTAAACAAATTTAAGTTGTCCTGAGTAAGATGCTTCTATACTAGGTGATTAATTAATTAAATTACCCACTCACGGAGAGTGCTATCCTTTACTGAGGCAATTTGCTTTTGTGGTTGCTGACTACTTGACTAAACTTAAACGAATTTAAGTAGTCATGAGTGAGATGCTTCTTTGCATTGAATTACCACCTCATGAAGAGTGCCATCCTCTACTGAGGCATTTTGCTTGTCAGTCTACTAACTGCTTATCTAAACTTAAGCGAATTTAAGTAGTCTTGATTAAGATGCTTCTATGCTCAGTGATTGATTAATCGAATTACCCACTTATGGAGAGTGTCATTCTCTATTCAGGTATATGTTCTCTACTGCAAGACATGTAGAATGAGTTTTCGTATTTTACTATTCCAAGTGAAGATAGTGTGTTCTTTGCTGAGAAGCAAAATAACATATCCTCTACTAAGGTATACGTAAATATCTGTTTAGATTTTTTGTAGAATCTCTTTTTATTGGTGGTGGTCTCTTCAGTCAAGGTAGGTTTTTTATCTCATGAAGAAATTGATTGACTAGAACGGATAATTCTATGTATGTTCTACCGTATGTTCTATCGCCAGTGGCGATGATGGCGGCCAAGTACGGGTAGATAATTGTGCAGAACTTCGAAAATAAATGTGTTTGTGAAAAAAAATTCAAAGTGAATGAATGAAGAAAGTTTTTTTTATTAAAAGAAGAGAGCTTACAATGAGTTTTATTCGAGCTCTCATTGAAAACAATAATTTTTGGATGCAAATTTACACCGGATCACGTGCTGATCATGCGGAACAATCTACATAAGATGAAGATTAATTCTTGACACCGCTGTGGTGTTTGCCACAGGGACTCCGATGCCAAAGTTAGAACAATGTATTTAGAAAAATATTAATTTATCGATATTTAAGAGAGAATTGTGAATAAAAAAGTGTTACCCGAAAATAACTGTGTTTGGCTATTTATAGAGGCAGGTCGGGAGCCATTGATGGTTGTAACTTCTCAGTGATGGTTGTAACTTCTTGTTGATGGTTATAACTTCCTGTAGATGGTTGTAACTTCCTGTAGGTGGTTATAACTTTCGTTGACGGTTGTAACTAGGGGTGGGCATCCGATCCCGCGATCCCGTTCCCGTCCCGTCCCGTCCCAATTTTTTCGGGTCTTAATGGGATTGAATAATTTCATCCCGATCCCGTCCCGTCCCGAACTAATTTATTAATATTAATTATTAATATATTTATTTAATTATTTAGGAATAAGCCATTTGATAGGGGAAGCTTGAGCAAATAGGTAACACATGTTTCTGATATTCTTGGAAGTCTCAATCATGTTGCACCTACACGTGTGCAAGAGTTATCTGTCATGACATGAAACTATTGTCATTTGCATTTATCTAGTCTGATAAAATGTGAATTCAACATAATTCGACTCTGGATTAACAAGAATCCAAAGGTCTTGAAATATTCGAGTTCATATTGTTTTGTTCAATATTAATTTGGATTCATATTTTCCTTTTTTATAAACTTCAATAGTTTGTTAATTGAAGATGGTACTGCTGTCTGGATACAACCAAGTTGAGGCTCTATATATTGTTCTGTAGCATGTAATCATATTTTTTATTAAAAAAAATTTTAATGGGACTTCAGACTTCTAGACTTCTATGTATTTCAACAATAGTTTTTATTTTTAATATGTTCTATGTATTTTAGAACTTCAGACTTCTAGACTTTTAGTTGATAATATGTTCAAAATGTATTCTCCAGATTAGCACGCTGATCCCGTCCCGTCCCGTCTCGAACCCGTTTGGGATGGGATGAGGTCGGGATGGGACGAGGTCGGGATGAGGTTTTTCCCATCCCGTCCCGTCCCGATCCCGTATGAACGGGATGGGATAGGGATGGGTATATCTCATCCCATCCTGTCCCATGCCCACCCCTAGTTGTAACTTTTCGTTGATGGTTGTAATTTCCTATTGAATAGACCTCTTCTACAAGTTCGTGTGCTCAGCTGAGCATGGTGGTCGGCGTCGAGTACTATACCTCTGCTGAAAATAGAGTGTTTTGCCGAGTTCCATTGGGTGGTCCAGATTTGGGCTTTCTGTACTTGTATCCAATTTGGACTGACTTCTTGGTAACGACCCAAATTTTTGGGTTTTCTTATCCTGCTGGGCTAAGGATTATTTTTGGCTCTTACAATGGAAATGAAATACAGAGGGTTAGAATATTAAAAACAATTTGTCAAGACCATCAAATGGATAAAAGCCATTTAAAAGTGAGAATACTGTAAGCAATGTCAAAGACTCAAATTATTTTGTAGTCCATGAAGTTTTTATTAAAAAAATTGTTTCTCACAAATTGAAGGCTTAATACATTGATAGTGTAAACCAGATAACTGGTGGCCCAAATGCATGGGGTGCCTATGAATGATCATCAGGAATATTCACCAAACTAAGAGAATTATGATTAAATTCTTCCAGTCTACCGGTCATAAGATTGAAAATGCCTCACTCCAGTGTCCCACTATGTCGTCAAGTTCTTTTTGACATTCACCATACCACTCGGAACTGTAGATAAATCAATAAGCCCCAACAAAATCGTAGTGGATGCAATTAGCTTCACACCTAGGAGAATCACTTGCCAAAATAGAGTTAGTACCAACAAACAAGACATGATTGCCTCTGTCTTCCACCTCTATCCATTTCTACATTTCATGATTATTCTGGTTCAACTTGAAAACCCAAAATTGGTTGGTCATGTAGGTTACTTGGCAGTTATCAGTTCACCAGGTGGTGTGTTTGATTATCACAATGAGTTCTCCAAAGTCTTCCACTTGTAAAAAACTTAATGTTTTCAGTTTTGAAACTCCCTCTCTCCCACCTTTCTCCCTTACTCAATCCAATTGATTTCTTTCACGCCGTGCCACTACCTTTTCTTTTTGTACCACTGTTAAAAAACTTAATGTTTTCAGTTTTGAAACTCCCACTCTGCCACTCATTCCAATTAATTTCTTCTAAACTCCCCCTAAACTTAACTCCCTACTCCCAATAAGGTTGAAAGAAGAGTTATAGTGAAGAGATGTGTTTGGAAGTGTGTGTCAAACTGTAGGTATACAAAGTGTTTGCATGTGCTTGATCTGAATAGTTTATTTTTAGCTTGGATTGTAAGGTTCAAACAGAGTTTAGTCCTTAAGATATTTTATTTTTTCACTTATATATAGCTTAGGTTGCTCTGAAAACCTTCATGAATATTTTGTTTATGGAAAAACAATCCCTAGAAATCGTGAGTTTAATCGTACATCTAATTTATGGGCGAGTTTTGCTATTTTCACTCACGCCAATGTTGGCGAGTATGTCTGTTCTAAATCACTCTTTATAATATTTTCATCTAACTCCCCCCGAAATAAAATTATGAGTTTATTAAACCATACTAACGGTCTATGTCACAAGTAACATGAACCAAACTCGCACATATCTATTTTGGAACAAACATAAAAATCTTTTTCGTAACATCAAGGTTCTCGAGTAATTTTTATGATACTCAACTTAAAATTCTCGAGTGGCAATTTCAAAATCATTTTTTGTGGTGGTATGAAGAATTTTTTTTTTTTTTAAAAAGGGCAAGTTTTGACCCACAAAATCGACCGAATATTGTCAGGTTGCCAAAAGTAAACTCTCAAAGATTTCTCGTTTTTGGGTCAAAATAGCTCAAAATATGCCATATCTACAACCAACCTCCTACTAAAAGGTTTTAAAATACCTTGAGAAACTCGCAAATGGTGAAAATAAAGCAAGGAACCTAAAAACCAATTGAAATTGAGTAACAACGACTGAAAAATGATTGGAAATGGTTGAAATCGTGTCCTCCCTAGATAGTATTGAAAATTTACAGTGAAAACTAGCTGAAAATGTTTTTCCGTGGCAAATGAAACGAAGAAAAAGTTTCAGAAGATTTTCCCTCCAAAACCATGGCGCCTGGGGAGGAAACGGTGGGTGTAGATAGAAGAAGCAATTAGCTCAAATTTTATCCTCTGAAAAAGGAAATTCAATTTATTGTTCTCTAAATTCCATTTATCTCCAAATCAACCAATCAAAATTTACTAGGAACTAGGGGGCAATGGATCCTGTTGTGCCAAAGTAAAATCTCATCTCACTTTGTCAATCCCAAACCTGAATCGTTTAGTAATCTTGTCAAATACATGAAACCCAAACCTATGGAGTTACAACAATGGAGAATTCCAGACTGCTTAGAATTCAACTCGCCATGTTAGCTAGGATTTATTCATGGTTACCCACTCTACATCATCCATCTCTGTTGCGACACCTGCTAAGAAAGGCTTCACCAGCTTTGCTATAAACTTTCTTATGGGAGGAGTGTTTGTTGTTATTTCCAAAATAGTCTCCTATTGAACTTGTGAAGCTTTTGATCCAAAACCAGGATGAGATGCTTAAGATTGTTGTAGAGCTTCAGAGACGAGGCCTACGATTCGAACCAACAACTAGTAAGAGATTAGTAAGGGTTTCAGGTTGCAGAGAAGGGGAAAGATAAGTGAAGACTTAGAGTGTTTGTGGACGGATGGATTATGTCGTTTCAAATGAACACTCAGGGCGTATCAGCTTTGCTTTGGTTAATGGAGAATGAGGGAGTTATGTTAGAGAAGTTAAAAAGGAAACAAAAACTTGAAGGTAAAGGAGGGAGACGAGAGTAACTCAGGATTTCTGTTGTTTTTCAAAATAGATTTTTCTGGCAGGTAGTAGGAAGTAAGATGTCGTGGCAAAGGGAAAAGAATTACAATTTGGTTGTGGTCGCGAGAAAAGGAAAGCGTGGGTGTAGATAAAAGCTTTCAATCTCAGTATGAGGTGGCATATGTTTTCATTAAGAAGTAATAAGTCTGACCTCTTACACCAATAAGAAGTTTGACCTCTTACTCAAGTAAGAGTCATGACTTTTTAGTAAGCACTTTGTTTTTGCTTACTAGAATCAAAAGCTTTGCTTATAATGAGAAGCCAATCAAAAGCACAATACAAACGTTCTTAATGGGTCAAAGTTCTGATTCAGAAGTTTGCTTCTAATCATAAGCAAAAAAAAATGCCCCCCAAAACTCAATTTTGTCACGTCGCACGCACCCCACCTTATAACACCAATATTCACAGCCTAATCTATATCCCTACCCATAGCTGACTCATCTTTACCTTTATTACCAACCAATCTCTATGCTTCTTCCACCCCTCCTTTCCCATCCCACTCCTACCAACATAACTCGTGTTTCTACAAGAGTATCCAAAGTAGGCTAATTCTCAGTGGGTAAGAAGAAACATGAGCATATTCGCCGTGCGCGGGGTGGAGGGACACTCGAAATAGTCACAAGATTATCTTGTGTGCATAAATCAAAAGGATGGCCCTGGGAGCACATCTAAGGATAGTCCTATTTTGTCTACCATATTTACCTTATGCTCCACTATTTAAATAGTCTTGGAGCCTATATGCTGATATATATATATAAATTTGAATCTAGACTTAAATTAATTTCGGGGTTTTTAATCAATATTGGCCATGAGTTAATTATAGGGAAGGATCTTAACCGCCTTTTCTTGCTTGGCGGCTAGGGTTTTCATTGCTGCCATAACGGCGACCAAAGGAGATGCTCCCTTGGTTGACCATGAATTTTCGGTTACCTATGAATTTTTTCTCGAAAAAACTTAGAATCTTAAAGGAGATGATCCCTTGTTGCAAGAAAACTTTTGGTTACCTATGAATTTTTTCTCGAAAAAACTTAGAATCTTAAAGGAAAGTTGTCTTGGGAAAATGTAACTACCTTTATCATAGAACTTTTTCGTTTGTAAAATGAATGCATATCAATGAAAGTTGGCATAGGTACTGTTAACAATTACCAAGGAAATTATTTTCAATAAAAAAAGTTATATATTAAAATGATCTTTCTCGGCTCTTAGACGACCTAATCTAGGTCCCAATCTCTAAGGACACCATCTACTACCTCCCAAACTCTTAGGACACCACTTTTGATGATAAAATCCCCTACTATGGAATTCCATATATAATATTTTTTTTTAGGCTCAACAGGAATCGAACTCTTGACCTAGAGTAAAAATTTGTAGCAATATTTACCAATTGAGCTATTTGAATAATTGTGTTGTGTGAAGCAATTTTATAGCTTATTAAATCAAATTATTCATTTTTTGCAATAAAAAATCATTGCTACTTATATAATAGAGACCAATATATAATATTTTGTCACTATAAATTAGAACTAAATATTTTCACGATTATAAGATTTATGTTAAATGTCTACCACTTTTAGCAATGAAAAAAAAATCACAATAACACCATTATAATTAGCAACAAAATAGTAATAGCATTTCAATGCTATATGTTATTGAAATTTGTTATATATCCCCAATGAAATAAAATTTAATTGTTGTAAATAAGAAAACGAGCCTTAATAAGAAAAAAGTTCATGGAAATTTTATCAATATTTAGCAACGAAATAAATTGTTACCATTAATATTATAATTAACAGTAAAATAATGTTGTATTGTTAAATAAATTTTATTTGATTTTTCAAATGAAATAATATCAATGCTACTAATAAAAAATTTCAACGAATTGATATTTTTCCACTATAAAGAAGCTAGGAGTTTTAAATATAAATAAATTTCATAAAACAAAAATTCATTATAAGTAACCAAATAAATTGTCTAATTAACTAGAGAAAATATAGTTTCATTGTTGAAGAGACACGAACAAGTGTTATAGTGCATTTACTAAGAAAATGTTTGTCAATAATATTAATATTTATTAGCAATGAAATAATTTATTGTAAATGACGTCATTATAACTAACAAACTAAAATTTCGTTGAAATAGAAATATTGTGTTGCTAAATAATGTGGGTGGGAAATTGGTTTTAGAATGAATATTTTTCGCCACCTCTTTACATAGAAAAGTTGTCAACAAAATAGATTTTGTTACTAAAAATGACAACTCTATGTTTTTCAATGAAATTTATTTTTGTTAGAAATAGTAACATATTAACAAGGAAAATAAAATTTGTTAGTAAATAAAACATTTTTTGTAGTGAATATACAATTTCCAACAAAATAATGACTTGTCGCTATAAAATAGTTAGTGAGCTTAAATGTGAAACAAATTTTCATGAAAATAATTATCAGTTTTTACCTACAAAACAATTTGTTACGAACAAGGTTAATTACCAACAAAATCATATTTCATAGCCACAAAGATTTCATTAAAAAAAAATATATTGTTTCCAACAAATTAAAAAACGTTGCTAATAGTGTGACAATTCTCAACGAAATATTACTTTGTTGCTAAAAATTAATAAATGAGCTTTAACAAGAAAAAACCTAATGGAAAAAATTATCAATCATTATCATCGAACCAAATCATTACTAATAATGTGATTATTGTCTAGGAAAACCTTTTTTCGTTGCTAAAGAGAGATGAATAAGATTTAATATTCGTTAACAAGGAAAGTGATTTGTTGTTAAAATTAGTCTTCTTTAGCAACAAAATATTTCATTCCATATGATGCCATAATTACCAAGGAACAAATATTTTGTGTCCATAAAAATAACTTCATTGTTAAATCAATTTGACAATAAATTGGGTTTGGAGGGAATGTTTCCCGCCACCTATTTAACAAGGAATGTTTCCTACAAAATTTATTTTGTTGGAAAACAGTAACAAGTTTATGGATTTATCAAGGAAAATTTCTATTCGTTGACAATGCTACAATATTAACAAGGAAATCAAATTTCGTAGCAATAATTTTGTTGGTAAAAGATAGATTTCTTGTAGTGTATTTTGCTCGTCCTAGAGTTGCACGTTTGTGCGTATAGATGGAAGTCACAAAACCTTTGTCGTCTAGGATTTGGCTTGAGAGTCCTAAGAACGGTGGGTATTGGCAAAAGTTAGAATACCCAGGTTTTAAATATTGCGAACAATGCGCCCTAATGGGACATGAAAAAGAATAATGTAGGAAAATCTTAGGCGTCAAAAAAGGAAGTCATAATAGAAAAAGGGAGAAGGAGATGGTTGAATAAAATGCCAATAAAGAAAAACAGGCGCAAACCGTCATGAAGCAAAAATATGTGCCAATTTCAAAAAAAGAGAAAGATGTGAAAAACACATTCGAGTCAAGTGGGGCAAAAGATAACCTAGGAGTGGAAATGGGTAGTGATGAAAAAGCAGTAGGATTACAAACATGTGATGGGATAGAATTGGCTGGCACAAAAATCATGGGTAAACAAGAAGTAGTAGTCGAAAAAGAGAAGGACACCGGTAAGAAGGAGACTTCGGGAAACAAGATTCTTTCTGTTGAGGTAGGATTGGGAGAGATGCTTGGTATGGACAAGGGAGGAATCACTATTAAAGACAGCTTTGCGGCTTTAGAGATGGTCTTAACGGAAGAGAATGACAAAGGTAATAGCGAAGATTCACTAGTGGTGTTAGATAAGGAGACGAACTCTGACAATAATATGGCAGCAAAGACAGTGGAGGAGATTGAGGCCGAGAAGAATAATGTGATTGAACATGGGCTGAATAATTTAGAAGTAAGTTCTGCTAGCAATTTGACTGAGAGCAGGATTAGAAATTTCAGGACTGATTGTAAAGATTCGGGCTACTCGACTAGCGTGATAGAAAGGGCCATTCAAGCTGCAAAAAATGATTCATCTCATGATAGTTTCGATCAGGAAGTGCAGGGGTTACCACAAATCAGGAAACAAGCTGACCTGGTAGTGAAAACAAGGGACGTAGAGGCTGCTGTTAGGGGCGACTAAGCAGATAATTCTACTGTTTCGAAATCAGGTATTGGTGCAGGCAAATAGGTCGGTTTGGAGGCAGCAATTCAGGCACTTGGCAGTCCAGGGAGCATGATGCATTATTCAGCAGAAAATACATTAACTCAGGAAATTGGCAGGGCTATAACGATATCGATAGTGGCAGGGGATCAGGCAATGGGAGCAGGGTCGAACATGTTATTACATGAAGGCAAGGAGGCAGAGAATAACAATATACTTGAGTTCGATGTAGGGGCGCAGCAAATACAACCTATTCATGATACTCCACAGGTAGACAAACAGATGGCGAATGGGGTGAGGAATAGTCTGGACAAGGAACCCAGTATGAGTTCGCTGGGGGAAACTTTAGAAAAAGCTATTAATCTATTCAAAGAGAGCCATAGATTAAAAAAGAAAAAGAAAAAGTTAAATATCAATACGCTTGAAAGCACCGTTGATGATAGTGATGATGTTGACTCTGAATCAGAGTTAGGGCCTCAGGCAACTTCAATGAGTGATTTGAAATTGGGTGCTTCGTCAGAAGTAGAGAAGAGGATGTAGCAAGAATACGAAAGTCAGAATGGTGATATCTCCGGGTACTCGGCATAAGGCTAAGAAGGCAACTCTCCCCTCTCAGGTTAAGAATGATTGAAAACAATAATGTATTCACCAAGTTCAATGTTGGATCCTGTCGTGCATGATAGTTTGTTGCTCTTGCATCTTGGCCACATGTTTGTCCTTAGTTTGAAAGAATGCCAATTTGCTGATGGTCATTCCTCTTTCCATTCCTCTTAGTCATCCAGGTTTATCATTTCCTAAGACTTTGGAAAGAGCATCTTTGGTCACATTTGTTGTCAAGTTCGATGGTGAATCACTTTCAGCTTCGATTAGCTTTTCCTATATAATTCAACACATATAATAGCATAGTGTATGGTTTCAGAAACTATACAAAATTACACATAATTCTACATTACAAATAACATTTCACTCACAATGGTTTCTAAAACTCCTGTATTTACTAATTTACAGTCTTTTTCTGGTGCGTGACTTAATCCATACTTTAACCCTAGAAACAAGAGATGGCTCGGTACTATTCTTTTTCTATAAGAAAAAGAAATTGATTTCAGTTTCTAAAAAATTAGTAATTGGACCTATAAAATTATATTTACCACAACATAAGTATGCATATGAATATAAAATATGTATCACCATATCTTTTGCTAATCGAGCCAATCCTTTTCAGCTGCATGTGTGTGGGATTTGCTTACGCCTGATTGCTTTATACTTATCACTTACAGCCTGAAATTGTATTACTCTAGCATGATTTTAACTGAATTATAATCTTTCACCATATATTATAATATTACAACTAGTTTTAAAACATACCTTAAATGCTGGACTAGTTTTTGTCTTGACAAACTTTATCCACTCTGCTCTACTTTGAATGTTTTTAGTCTGAAACTCAAGTCTTTCTTCCTCATTAGTTAATTCTTGTATTTGGCTGACTAATCGTGATTTTGAGGCCCTCCGTATACATCCCATCGATTTAAATATGATAGCCTTTTGCCATTCTGTATAAAAGTCGAATCTTGCCTGGAGTTTATATAACTAAAATGTACATGTCATTGAAGATGATGTGTAGCAAGCAATTCAACTAGCTATAAATATCTACAACTACGCCATGAATTATAACTGTTCACATAAAAGGGAAAAGTCATTTGCATTTTTTTGCTATGAAACAAAAGTACTGTTAAGAGAGGGGATAGAGTAATGGTTAATAATACCTTAATTGATTTCCACAAGATTACTTTTATGTCATTACCATGCTTCCTCCAATCGCATAATGTTACAGGAACGTGCTCTCGTACAAGTGGGCCTACATAAGAAGACAAACTAACTGACCCCTTTCCACATGGTTCACCTTTATTAGTAAATTCAACATGAACTCGACTTCCAGGCTCTACAGCAATATCTCTCTTTTTGGTTGGACTCCTAGCTTTCTTAAGTCCTCTCGGGTCTGCAATTGACTCTTGTGATGCTGGTGCATCTTTTTCGACCACTTCTTTTGTCGCCGATGGTTGTATATGTTGGAGGTTAGGTTCATGACTCTCATGTTGTTGGATCAAAGTCTGTTTACATGCTTTTGGACATTCTGATACATTCTTATCCGTTCCTTGAGAGACCTTGGATGTTTTTGTGGGTATCAAAGCACGTTTCCTTTTGTCATTCTTCTTTGCTTCAACAACCATTGTTGTTCACCTAAATAAGAAAAAAAAATAAGACATTCAGTATATGTAATGCATTAATAACCTTAATCATATAATGAAAACAAAAAAAGAGACAACATATGACATATGTTAACTAATATAAAAACAAATACACACATTTGGTAAAGGCAGCCAAAACACAAGCTAAATCAAGATGAAGGTTAAGAACATATATTACACAAGTATGCCCTCACATATCTAACTTCGCTACTAGACTCCTCAATGTCCATGTCAACTTCTAGTGGTATTGAAGCTTCTGCACTTACGTCATCGACCTCTAACTCATGAAAACTTCTTGGTGGTGCCTTCATTACAACATACCAATTAGAGGAAACGTCTTCTCTTGAATAAAATACTTGTTTTGCTTGAGATGCTAAAATATATGGATCCCATGCAAATGATACTACACTTTGATGGAGGTTCATGAGGGTAAATCCATCTTAAACTTTAACACCATTACCTTTGTTTGCCCAATGACACCTAAAGATCGAAACATAAAATACATGATAGTCTAGTAATATTATAACCGTCAATATTCCATAGTAAGTAACCGAATCAAGCACTTGTGCAGTATCTTTTGCGCTTGCCCTACACATGTTGGTTGCCTTATAAATAATCCCACTACTTTGGGTTTCCAAGTCGACATCTTTTGTGTTAAAACGCTGCCCATTGATAATATACTCTGAAAAAGACAATGCACTATTCTGTGGACCATATGCAATCCATTTCAATGTGTCCGAGTCAGCTTTTGAATCAATAGGAATCTGTTAAAGTGCAGAAATTATATGAAGAGATACAAAGTAAGTAGGTAGTTATTAAATTGAACACAAACTAAGGTAAAAAAAAAAACTGGAAGATTTAATTAAACCTTATTTTTCATCCATTCTGCAAATTTTTCAGTATGTTTATTCCAAAGTAAGGTTGCTTCGCGTGCAAGACATTTGTTTGATTCTTGTAAATCCTCCAAGTGCATGCTAGTAGGAGAAAAAACTGAATAAGTAAAATGGTTATGGTGTAAACATCTGTGACTTTCATTTTACTTACTTTAAATATGGATCCACCACATTTGTATTCATCAACACAACAAGATGTGCAAGTTCTTTTTCTCTATCACTTATTGTGAGCGATGTGGCTCTAGAAATTGGACATATTCCAGAATAACTTCATTCGCAAAATTATTATTGTAAAAAAACATTTCCTTCACTTGTATTGATTTTTTCAGAAATTCGCTACAAAACCTTATGCACTCTTCTGCAAGATATGATTCAGCAATACACCCCTCTGGCTTGCAGGGTTCCTAACGTAATCTTTTAGTGTTTTAATATATCTTTACATAAATAACAATTTATAAGATATTCAACATATTATGCTTCAAATAGAACTATTCAGACTAAAAAAAAAAGGAAGGATTCCTTACCTCTCAAAGGGATACATCCAACGAAAATGAACATGTCCACATAATCTAGCTTTTCTTCCTAGATGAACTGTTAAGTGTACCATAATATCAAAAAAATAAGGTGGAAAAAACCTTTCAAGCATGCACACAGTTTCAATGACGTCTTCCTACAATATTTCTAATTTCTCTCTATCTATAACACGCTGACACAAGATAATCATTTCAAGGCCCTTTTGGAAGTAATCCTCGTAAAGCAACCGGCAGCAACTGTTGCATTAGAACATGATAATCATGGGACTTCAGGCCAATGACCTTGCATTCCTCACAAGATACACACCTCCTAATATTTGAACAGTAGCCATCAGCTCCCTTGAAGTCATATAATCTCTTGCAAAATTTCTTTTTTTCAGACCTTGAAAATGTGCATGGAGCAGGTGGAAGGTATGTTCTGCTTCCATGAGGTTGTGCATGCAGGTCTTTCCGTATTTGCATATCATGTAAATCTTTACGAGCATTAACCCCATATTTTGACTTTCCACAGTGCAACATTATGCCTATAATGCTTTCACAAACATTTTTTTCGATGTGTGTTACGTCTAAATTATGACGTAATGGAAGTTCCTACAAAAACATGAACGTAACCATTAATACTTATTTTTTAGACCATTACTGAATATAAAAATAACAAAGCAATTAAAGACATAAAAACTAACCTCCCAATATGGTAAATAAAAAAAGATTGACCTTTTCTTCCACCTTGATAGCTCATCATGATCATCATCATCGTCATTCCCATCAACATCGTCATCCCCATTATCATCAGCATTAGCATCAGCATCATTAGCATCATTAGCATTATCATTTCTTTTTCCTTTTTTGTTATGAAATTTTCCAAAATCATTTGGAAAATTCTTAAGAGAAATAGAAATGTTCCGACCTGTCAAGATTCTAGGCTTCCTTCAATGTTCCACGTTGTTAACAAACCAAACTTTATTTCCTCGATATTCATGTGTAGGTGACAGAAAATTCCTATGACCCATGTATGCAAATTTTGTACTGTGCGTTAACCATCTGTAATGCGTATTTTTGCCACAAAGAGGAGATGCCTTTTTACCTTTTGTACAACATCATGGGAGGTTTCCATATGCTGGAAAATCACTTATGGTCCATAGCAAAATTGCTTTAAGATTAAAAGTATTTCCACCAAACGCATAATAGGCCTCCACTCCATTGTGCCACAAATGTTGCAAGTCTTCTATAAGTGGCTGTAAATAAAAGTCTATGTCATTTCCAGGTTGCTTTGGACCCGGAATCAGTAGCGTGAACATGATATCCTCTTTGTTCATGCACAACGCAGGAGAAAAATTGTAGTTAACTAGCATTACTGGCCAACAACTGTATTTAGAGCTTAACATGGAAAAAGGATTAAAACCATCAGTAGAAAAACCAAGTCTGAGATTGCGTGGATCAGCTTCAAATGATTCCCATTTATGATTAACCAATTCCCATGTTACGGAATCAACAGGGTGCCGCATTTTTCCATCTTTGCTTTTATTATTGAAATGCCACCTTAAATCTACAGCCATTTTTTCAGACCTAAGCATCATTTTGAATCTTGAAATTATAGGAAAATACCTCAAAACATTAACTGGAATACCTTTACTAATATCTTTGGTCCTCTTATTTTTCTTCCATCTTGAAGCAACACATTTAGGACAATTGTCCAAGTCCTTGTACTCTTTTCTAAATAGACAACAATCATTCTCACAAGCATGAATCTTTTCATAACCAATCTCAAATGACTTGAGAAACTTTTTAACCGAGTAAAATAACTTCAAAAGTACATTGTTCTGTGGCAGGATGCCTGCCAATGTCTCAAGAAGCTCACTAAAACTTTTATCAGAACATCCACTTAGAGTTTTAAGTCGATATAAAGCTACAATGGCTAATAGCTTATTATAATTTGAACAGTTCGGGTACAAAGGGTTTTTTGCATCTTTTAGTTTTACTATAAAATCATCAGCATGTATGTATTTAGTAGGCTCAATGTAGTATTCATTAACCAACTGAGTAGGCTTCATATATTCTTCATCAATAAAGTGGGCAACTCTATATATGTTATATGTCTCGTGGTTCCACATTTTTTCAGGAAAGTTGTCATCAATAATTATCTGCTCCCCATGCTCATACCAATCTATACTTTGTTTGTACTTGGCATCCATTCCCCTTGTAACCAAATGCTCAACAACAGTACTGCCACACTGATGCTCTACATTGCGACAATCTATGCAAGGGCATAAGACCATTTTAGGATTTCCCAAGTTGTTTGTAACCATTTTCACAAAATTCCATATTTTTTTCTCGTACTCGGGATCAACTCTATGACAAGAAAAACAAGAAAAACCTATTGCTCTAAGACCTCTGACTTTTCTAATTCTATAATAAATATCTAACTACGCACAACTAATTTTGTACCTATGAAGAGCCACCCAACCTTTATCCAGCATCATATATTCCTGTAGCACTCAGCCCAACAAATTCTAAAATTTAAACAAATAACTACTTAAATCTTCATGGGGTAATTGAAAGCTTCATATATATATATATATATAAGAGTACTTGAAGACAAGTCCAATTTCATACTAAATAGATATTCATATCAGTTCTGAAAGCATTAGAAACTTGCAGCATAAATGTTAAACACAAAGACAAAAATTAAATTCAGACAACGCTATAACATAAATGTGATGAAGGGGGTACAAATTGAACAAATTTTGGCCTTTTCATAGCACTACGTGAAAAAATGTTATTGTCATATGCTATTAATGAGCGATTGTGGTTTAGTAATGAATGCCATATTTTGAAAGAAATAGTAATTATAATACGTTCAAAATATATGTTAGAAACTTTTGAATGATACCCGCTACGACATCATTTCCTTGCTTACATGACAGTGACCTAAAAACTATAACTAGATCAACTAAGAAAATGAATCAAAACACCATCTTTCAAAAAATAAAAAATTGTATTACTCAAATAATAAAATTTACATAACTTTTGAATAGTATCCCCTCTGCAATATCATTTCCGTGCATATATAATTGACCTACAAACTCAACTAAAGCAACCGAAAAAATGAATGTCATCTTTCAGAGAAAATGTATAACTTAGGGAGCAGAGGGAAGTTACTAGTAAAGTGCATGAGGGAGCCAAGCTTTAGTGCAATGTCGATCGAGCTTGGTATGATATATCATATTAGGCCCTTTTGAATACAAAAACTTGAGTCCAGACCCTATACAACAATCTGTCAGAATCCAAGTGCATGTAACATTAAGACGAAAGAACTGATTTAACGAAAACAAAAACATGAAATGAAAATTATAAGATCATACGTTTCTCCCAAAAGATATTAGATTTGTCTGAGACCATGATAAGCCGGAAGGTATTGAACGACGTGTTTGGGTATAATCCTCATAAGTTCAGACCCTAAAAATATAGTCCAGTGTCCAGACCGAACCCTTACCAGATCATATCCGATTAGAACTCAATTCTCACCTGACCCATAGACCCGTTGACATGCCTAAAGTTTTTTCATCCAATGCCAAGTTCCGCACTCTATAACCCTGCAAACATATACTACTGATAATCTATGTCCCCCTTTGACATTATTGATTGACCTATTGAGCTTAGTGGAATGCCAAGTCATATTCGAATGCTTGTGCCAATCCTTGTCTGGTCTATCATCAGTACTCATTGTCCCACTTCCCATTATCCACTCAATAATTCCATTGCTCACTCAAGCATATATTCACTTCCTACCCCAAATTATGTCATCCCATCTCATATTATACAAGTCACTAAACCCTACCAGCTCTAATATATTCATATCTTCATGGAAAGCTAGCATACTCAAAACTCAAGTGATTCCCTCTTTGAAAAATTTCTCCAAGTAGGGCATCATAGCTAAAGTACACTTTTGTAGTTTGCAATTCATCACTATCACAAATGAGGAAACCCCATTTTCTCTCAATTCCTTTTGAAATTTACTTATATGACGCTGCATGCTTTTAATCGAAAAGAAGAACAGAGCACTGATGAGGACAAACAAAAGTAGGAGTTTTAAAAGGCTTAATAATCACTACACCACAAATGCTTAATCGAAAAGATGTAAGTTGCTTCTATACAAAATCATTATGAATATTATTCCATTTGCTGACAATCTCACTAAACTTCACACTCCATAACTACAGAAAAAGCCATGACAAAAACAAATGAAAGGTCTTACCTCACCTAAAGAAGAGAAATGCGGCTACAGAGAAGAGGATCTAAGGGAAGAAATCTCTTTTGAGTAAAATAACAAAGTTAAGGTTTTCAGTTTCAGTCCACTATAGATGAACAAGAAAAATGATGACTTCGTCCTTTATGTCTGGGGATGTAAATGTTAATTTGTGAATTGAGTATAGACAATGCCTTTGCTAATGCCATGTAGGCATTTCATCTAACAAATTTAAGAACAACACAACTCAAACAAATTAATACTCTGACAAGGAAATCAAAAAGGAAAAAGAAAAAATTACAATTCCTCTCCCCTAAAAACATTGACAATTACCTATCTGAAAAATTGATCCTTAAAAGCCTTCAATCTACCAATCCATAACTTCAAAAATTGATACAAAAAAATTTGTTAGGGGTTGCGGTGAAAGCAAAGCAAAGCAAGAGAGAGTGAGTGTGTTGAGAACCAGAGTCCTGAAACCTGAAACGGAGAGGGAGAACACGACGAGAAGTAGAGCACGTCGGACAGGGAGAGCATAGCGAAACAGGTAGTCGGATAGGGGGTTGACAGCTGGAGGGAGAGTAGACCAGAGAGGGAAAGCAGAACGGAGAGGGAGAGGGAGATGAGAGCAGATCGGAGAGACAAAGAGGTAGAGGGAACTTTCCTTTTTTCCTTTTTTCCTTTGTTTCCTTCCTTCCTTCCTTGTTTCTTTTGTTTCCTTTTTTTTCGATCGAGAAGGCACTTTGGCGCCCTGCAAAATATATCTCCCACCCAACCCACTTTTGATAGCATTTTAGCAATGTGATGAAGGGAGTACAAATTGGACAAATTTTGGCTTTGTCATACCACTAAGTGAAAAAAATGCTATTGTCATATGCTATTAATGAGCAATTGTTGTGTAGTGTAAGTTGGGGTCAATCCCACTTAGCCATGGTGGAGAGACGATCATTCCACGAGGCTCGGGCCGTACCCCAAAGCCTAAAGTGATTGTATACCCAACACTAAAAAAAATTAAACACATCAATATATTAGTTCAATATACCTTCAAAAGATAATTAACTCAAAAATATACCTTCAAAAGCAAAAAATATCCAAATATTTGTTTGGCTGCTAGCACAACCAAGTTGATGATAAAAGATTGTTAAAGTACCAACTTCCCAACATCATCCACCTTCATCAACACTTCAAATATTTAGTTCGAACCTTGGTTCCAGTCTTATCAGTAATGATTGTCATGCCTAGAAGAAATAACAAGTAACCCCTAGCAACTTGTTTCTTTTGAAGAGAATCAGTTCTTCTCACTTTTCCACGATAATGCTCCCTAATAAATTTCATATCACGAAACTAAGATTCTTCTTGACATGTTTTGGTGCTTCACTCTTTTGAATCCCAAACCATTTACCAACAGTAGCACACATTCCTCTGCCTTCATTTGAGTTTTTCACCATAACCGACTCACAATAATCGGCAATTGAGTGATACGATAGACGTCATCGATGGTGATGGCCATTTCTCCAAAAGAGAGGTGAAAATTGTTGATCCCAGGTTGCCAACGCTCGATAAAAGCACAAATTGTCACCCCACATGATCTATCCAATGGTCTATCAACGGTCGTAGACCACACTTATAGACCATTGAAATTACTTCTTTCGACTCCTCACTCAACTTCCAATTTATTAAATTCTTATATTGATTCCGACATCTCAACTCGTTGTTCCTAAATACAACAAGCAATAAGAAAAACTAGTCAGTGTCCAAATAATATAAAAACAATAAGTACTACATATTTTAAAAACTTAAAAATATTATAATTACCTCCTTACCAGCCCAAATGGACTGAGAAACATGGCCATCATAATCCTGTAATATGGATGCATCTTTGGGACCACCAGGATAAGAAATTTTGTAATGTTCTTCATCTTCTTTGTAACCAGGTTCGATAGAAATAACTTGTTTCTCTTGATTTTGAACCTCTTTATTTCCCCTCATTGACCCTCCTCGTCATTTTCACCCTCCCCCGCTTCCTCAACCTCACCAACCACACCAGCAAAGAAGTCTACAACGTATTTGTTTGTCTTTATCATACTAAACATTTAAAACAATATGATACAATTTAAACAAAACAAAAATGAGACATAGAGATTTACAGTTTCGAAATGAAGATTTAGAGTTTACCTGACTTCGTGGGTTTGGTTGAATGGAAAGACGTGCTCCCACAATAGTAATTTGACACATAAAATCAAAAAAGATGACACACCAAATCGGAGAAAATCACACACCAACAAAATCACATACCTCCTAGTCCGACACAAATCGCACCCCAAAACCTCCAAGCTTTGTATCGCACAGTGAGAGTAGAAGGAAAGAGCAGAGAGTAGAGGAAGATAGTAAAACAAGAGATTAGAGGGAGAATGGGGGCGGGAATAATGCACGAAGATTCAAATTTTGGCAGAGGGAAAGATTATTTCGTAGGGAGAGAAAGGGAAAAAAAGGAATTTGCTTCACATAATATTGCTATATTTACTTTGGTGTTGCACATGTATGAATGTTTTGGCGCTCCTTTAAAGGGCTAACATTGAATTGGATTAGATTTCAGATTTTTCTAATTCGAAATTGGGAAAACCAAGATTTCTATCGGATCCATAGCCCTACACACACGAATAGGCTACTGCAAAAAATGAAAAAGAAATTGCTGCAGCAACGTAACATTGATTATTCATTTTTTGAAGATCCGAAGAGACATCAAATTATTTGGTGTGCTTGGAAATTTGACGAAACACCTAGCACAACCATATGAATATAAAAAGTTTCTGTGGATCAGATAAAAGTTTCTCAATAGAAGAATTCGAGTTTATGAACATCAAGATGGATGTGGATGCAAATTTCCCTTGGATCACGTGTTGATCACATTAAGCAATCTGCAAAAGATGAAGATTAACTCTTGACACCGGTGGTGTCTGCCACGGGGGCTCCGATGCCACAATTAGAATAATGCCTTTAGGAAAGTATTTATTTCTCTGTATTTTAGGAATTTTAAATACAAATAAAATTACTAAGAAATAACTGTGTTTGGCTATTTACAGAGGCAAGAGGAGCCAACTGCTCGCAGATGAGTTGGACTCGTGGCAGGTTGGGAGCCAACTACTCGTAGACGAGTGAGACAGATGGCAAGTTGGGAGCCATTGATGGTTGTAACCTCTTGTGGATGGTTGTAACTTCCGTCAAAGGTAGTAAACTTTTCGATGATGGTTATAACTTCCCATTTGGAGAGACGTTTCCTGTAGGTTCGTGTGCTCAGCTGAGCATGGTGGTTTGCACCGAACACTATTCCTCTACTAGAAAAAGTGTGTTTTGCCGAGTTGCATTGGGCCTAGATTTGGGCTTTCTATACTTATACCAGCCGCCAGTCCAAGCCACTTCACCAACGTGCTGCACCCAACCATCCCACGTCCAACACTTATCTGGCCAAAATTGTACACCACTACTTCACTCGAGCCTAGAGTGGTCAAGAACTAAACCTGAACCCTGTATGCTAACGTATAACCCTGAATCTTTACAATATCATGAAAAGAAAACCCATTACAATGCCAAATCATTTAGGACAATGAATATACTGCGTTCGAATCTTGTCTAAATGAACCAGTCCAGCGATCCTGTTCGGAAGATCCGAGGATTTAAATTCACGAGTTACTCTTTCCTTCTGAGCTCTATCCGCCAATGCATCCGCCATCGCATTAGCTTCCCTGAGAATGTGCACACAAACAACCTCCATTTGAGCTACCAGTCTTTTAATCTCTCGCTAATCATTTTCCATAAACCAAGGAATTTTATAGTCCTCATAAAACCAACTGCGCACAATTTTGGAATCCGTTTGCAGTAAAACCTTTGAAAATTCCAGCCTACTACACAAAACAAGACCCTCCATAACTGGTCGAACCTCCGCATAATTGTTTGATCCTTCTCCCAGAAAAACTTGCTTTGCCACTAAACAGTTGCCCGAACTGTTTCTTATAATAATGCCAGCTATCGCCTCTTTCTTCCTTGACGATCCGTCAACATTCAGTGCCACAAATTCCTCTGAGAAAAAGTCCAGAAGATTACTCTATTTCCTTTCATAATAAATGGAGTAATAGGGAACCAAGGGTGAAGAGTGGTTTCTTATTCTCACTCACCCGCTTAGGATAAAAAGAAAGGAATTAGCCAAGCGAAGACTCCTCCAGACTTGCAAAATAATAGTCATAACACTTGGCTTACCATTATCAAAAACACCTCGACACAGCTGTTTCCAAATCTCCCAAATGATGAGCATAGGCGTTAAGAAGTAGATTACGTAACCCCACCTGTGAATACTTATTGGCTCTCCTAAACCATACTTTCAAAACGGTGGCGATTTCCGCAGGCCTTCTAACATGGACATAAAAAATAACATCAAAATGTCTCCAAACCCCTTTAGCCAAGCTACCATCCATGAAAAGATGATTTAATGATTCCACACTTGGTGAATCACAACAATAACATCTCAAAGCTAAACTGAGCCCACACCTATAGAGTTCCCCATCCACTGGAACGCCTCTTAATAAAAGTTTCCAAACAAAGACAAAAATTTTAGACGGCAAAAAAGGCAACCAAATCTTGTCAAACAACACGGATTTACCATTTTTTTCACGTAGAATCTCATACGTCGAATTAGAACTAAAATTTTCAACCGGATCCAGGATCCAAATACAGTAATCCTTGTCCTGTTCACTGCCCTTAGTTCTGGGGAAACCACATCAAAATCACTATTATGTACCTCCGCGACAGTAGGCCAAATACCTTTTAACTTCAACTCCCCTGTTCTAAAGAAAACTGTCGTTAGGTTTCAGGGACGTAGGATTGGGAGAGATGCTTGGTAAGGACATGGGAGGAATCACTATTAAAGATAGCTTTGCGGCTTTAGAGATGGTCTAAACAGAAGAGAATGGCAAAGGTAATAGCGAAGATTCACTAGTGGTGTTCGATAAGGATACAAAATCTGGCCGCAAAGACAGTGGAGGAGATTGAGGCCGAAAAGAATAATGTGATTGAACATGGGCTGAATAATTTATAAGTAAGTTCTGCTAGCAATTTGACTGAGAGCAGGATTAGGAATTTCAAGACTGATTGTAAAGATTCGGGCTACTCGACTACCTGGATAGAAAGGGCCATTCAAGTTGCAAAAAATGATTCATCTCATGATGGTTTCGATCAGGAAGTGGAGGGGTTACCACAAATCAGGAAACAAGCTGACCTGGTAGTGAAAACAAGGGACGTAGAGGCTGCTGTTAGGGGTGACTAAGCAGATAATTCTACTGTTTCGAAATCAGGTATTGGTGGAGGCAAATAGGTCGGTTTGGAGGCAGCAATTCAGGCACTTGGCAGTCCAGGGAGCATGATGCATTATTCAGCAAAAAATACATTAACTTAGGAAATTGGCAGGGCTATAACGATATCGATAGTGGTAGGGGATCAGG
This sequence comes from Berberis vulgaris, assembly GCA_963556465.1. Lineage (NCBI taxonomy): Eukaryota > Viridiplantae > Streptophyta > Magnoliopsida > Ranunculales > Berberidaceae > Berberis > Berberis vulgaris. The sequence goes on along the minus strand of OY747130.1, from coordinate 23,016,340 downwards.
CAACGGGAGCAGGGTCGAACATGTTATCACATGCAGGCAAGGAGGCAGAGAATAACAAGATACTTGAGTTCGATGTAGGGGCGCAGCAAATACAACCTATTCATGATACTCCACAGGTAGACGAAGAAATGGCGAATGGGGTGAGGAATAGTCCGGACAAGGAACCCAGTATGAGTTCGCTGGGGGAAACTTTAGAAAAAGCTATTAATCTATTCAAAGAGAGCCATAGATTAAAAAAGAAAAAGAAAAAGTTAAATATCAATACGCTTGAAAGCACCGGTGATGAAAGTGATGATGTTGACTCTGAATCAGAGTTAGGGCATCAGGCAACTTCAATGAGTGATTTGAAATTGGGTGCTTCGTCAGAAGTAGAGAAGAGGAGTAGCAAGAATACGAAAGTCAGAATGGTGATATCTCCGGGTACTCGGTATAACGCTAAGAAGGCAACTCTCCCCTCTCAGGTTAAGAATGATTGAAAACATTATGTTCCGGAATGCTCGTGGAGTAGGTAATAGAGCCACGAGGAGTAGACATAAAAGAATTGCGGTAGATTACAAGGTTAAAATATTAATGATAGCAGAACCAATGATAGAGGATAGTCGTCATATGGAGATTGGTAACACAATTTGATTATCAGGTTTTTCGTCTAATGAAGCAATGGGCGGAAAGTTATGGATCTTTTGGGCTGTGGATATGGAGGTCTCAGTGATGGTTATGATTGACCAGTTGATTCATTGCAAGGTAACTGATTCGCTTTCTCATATATTTTTTATTTTCTTTGCTTACGCTAAATACTTAGTGGAGAGGAGAAAGATATTATGGGAGAATCTTAAACAATTTGCTATGAATTTTGATGACCCGTGGATGGTAGGGGAGATTTTAATGCCACTATTTATGATATTGACTAGCATGTCAAATTTTTCGGATTGTATTGAAAATTGCGGATTACATGACTGTGGCTTAACTGGACAAAAGTTTACTTGGTGTAATAATAGAAGATGGAGATACCGTATCTGGGCATGACTGGATAGAGTTCTTGTTAATTCGACATGTCTTTCGCAGCTGCCTAGTACGAAGGTGGAACATTTGAAGCGTATGTTCTCAGATCATGCGCCGCTACTGGCTTCTATGCCTGTATAGACCAGATCTGGTTTTACACCTTTCAGATTCTTTAATATGTGGATGACACATCTGGATTTTGCTTCTTTAGTCTAATCGAGTTGGTGTGTGGAAGTGGGTAATATGAGGGCTTTTGACACAATAGATTTGAAACTTAAAGCTCTTCGCAGAACTCTTATTAAGTGGAACAAAGAGGTTTTCAGTAATGTCTTTAGTAGACTTAGAGCATTGGAAGATGAGATGAATCAATGGGAAACAATTTTATTCTCTGGATGGAAGGAGAATGGATGCAATGGCTTCAACTTGGAGGCGAATTGGGATGTTGATGCATGTTGTAACCTTTTTTTTTTTTTGAAAGGCAAGCATGGGGGGTTATATGGGCTCCCCAGACCACTGAAAAAAGAGAGTAGAAGATTGGTTACATTCGTGCATATTTACTACCCCTAGCATCATCAAATACAATTTTCTTAATGTCTTCCGCTAAAGAACTAGGAATTATCTCTATAAACTCATTGTTAGGAAGTAGCTTTGCCAGTATATCCACTGCCTGGTTTGTTTCTCGCACTGTGTGTCGGATCCTGCATCCCGCAAACTTTTTGAGTGCCCCCTTAATCCTTCTAGTAGTGTGCTTCCCATGGAGGATCTTTATCGGAAGTGAGATACTTAATAGCAGTATTGGAGTCTATGCTAAATTCCAGTCGCTGAAGTCCATATCGCTGTGCCAATTTGATACCCAGTTCTAGCCCCTGAAGCTCATGTAGAAGGGCAGTTGTAACCTTAGTATGTGTTAGGCAGAATACAGGCTTGCTATTAAATAGGAGGAGCTATATTGGATGCAGAAATTAGGTGAAAAAGAGTTCAAATAAGGGGACACTTGTACAAAGTATTTTTTTCGCTTCAGTTAAATCAAAATAGAAAAGACGAACCATCTCTTCGATTAGGCAGACTTGTGGTAGAGAGATCTCAAATTCAGAGGAAATTTACAAGAAGCGAATGGGTATTTTCACTAATTGTTGTCTTCCCAAAACTTACAGGGAATGGACCTGGAATTATTGGAGTGCATCCCTACAGTTATTTCCCGTGCTAACTGTGATGATTTAGTCAGAAGGGCAACCATAGAGGAAGTGAAACATGCTACCTTTTATATTTCGAAAAATAGTGCACTAGGTCCGAATGGATTTACTGTAGGCTTCTTTCAGAAGTGTTGGGAGTTGGTGGGTATTGACATATGGAGACATATGGAAAGCAGCAACTCAAATTTTTGAAGGTGAGGCCCTTCCTTCGGCGTTCTCGGCTAATTTGATAGTTATGATTCCTAAAGTGGAATCACCAGGTTATTTTTCTTGTTTCCACCCTATTAGTCTTTGTAATTTGATTTATAAAATCTTTTGTAAATTACGATTCAATAGATTAGCCTTACTATTTCCAGAGATGGTGGACTAGAAGCAGGGGGCCTTTGTGAGTGGGAGGTCCATTGTGGAGAATATTGGACTTGCTTAGGAATTGGTAAGAGATATTAACAGAAAGGTTACAAGCATAAATGTGGTATTAAAGATTGACATGGAAAAGGCCTATGATCGATTAGAATGGTCATTTCTCTTAGCGGTGCTCAGACGGTTTGGTTTCAACAATAGAGTGTTTCACATTATTGCCAACTGTATTACCAATTGTTGTTTTTCAGTGTTGTTACAAGGAGTCTATAATGGTTACTTCAAATCATCAAGAGGTGTGAGTCAGGGAGATCCATTTTTTCCTATGTTGTTTATTATTGCTACGGAGGTGTTAAATATGGGGCTGAAGGTGGCTTTTAAAAAGGGCGAAATTTGTTTTTACTATACTCCTAGAAACTGCAAGCCAATCACTCACCTTCTCTATGCAGATGAAACTCTTATATTCCTCAATGGTAGGAAATCCTCTATCACAGGTTGTATTAAATTTTTGGAGAGATATAGCAAAGCTTCAAGACAAAAGATTTGTACAGGTCTTTTATGGTGTGGGAAAAGGTCTCGGCAGAAAGTGTGGTTGCTCTGAAGATTTGTATAGGCTTTCGGTATAAAGGGTCTCCAATGAAATATCTGGGAGTTCCTATTTATCAGGAAAGATGCAAAATAATTTTCGTTGATGAATTAGTCAGCAAAATAAATAAAAAATCAATGGATGGAAGGTGAAATTGTTATCACTGGGAGGCATATTGATTTTGATCAAGCACTTACTTAGTTCTATTCAGGTCTATACTTTAAGTGTTATGTGTGTTCCTCTTAAGGTGTTGGCAAGGATTTAGAAGATACTGGCGGATTTTTTCTGGGGGGATTGTGAAGGGAGACTGAAAAAATGGATATCTTGGTAAAAAATAACTTTGCCTATGGAAGAAGGCAGTTTGGGGGTTCAAAATTTACTTACAGTCACAAAAGTTTTTTGTGTTAAAGCTCTGTGGAATCTTCTCAATTCTGAGTCATTATGGGCTAATTTTATGAGAAGTAAATATTGGAAGGCGGGAGTTCCCTTGATATGTTAGAAAGAAAAAAGTGGTGCTTTTCCTTTAATGAAGGAGATTATGAAGAGTAGATCTGAGTTTGTTGGTAACAATGTATGGCGGATTGGCAACGGGAAAACTAGCTTTTTCTCTTAAAATTGGAATGGAATGATGATTTTTTGCGTTCAGGAGAGTTGATTGAACTTGATAAGTGGCCAATGGTGAATGAAGTTAAAGTTGGGTACTTTGAGTTGGTTAGTCCATATCTCCGGGACTTGGCGAAATTGTTATGTGACGATAAAATTCGGGGTGGGGAGCAGAGTGAGGATTCTTGTGTGTGGATTCCAGATACAGATGGCCTATTTAATACTCGATTCGCCTATGAATTGATTCAAATTATTAGGGGAAAGGAAGAAGACTTATTTAAGAAGATTTGGCAAACGCTAATACCGTCGAGAATTTCTATTTTTGTGTGGAAACTGCTGTGGAGATGTGTTCATGTGGATGGGGAATTGCATAGGTGTGGTATTAGTCCTGCCTTGAGATGTTTATGCTGTGACAATACAGATGTTGAATCGTTGAAGCATTTATTCATAAACGGAAGCTTGGCTGCGGAAGTATGGAGCCATTTCAATTCTATTTTTGACACCCATGTGCGAAGACCAGCGGAGATTTCAACCATTTTGACAGTGTGGTTTTGGAAAGCGGACATGAGTACTCAAGTTGGTATGGTTTATTATTTGACACCTATGTTGATTATTTGGGAATTATGGAAACAACGATGTAAATGCCAAGCCGAATGGTTTGGCGGTGATTTTGTTGGTAAGAAAGGGATTGCATTTGGCAAACGCTTCTGTCATTCCTAAATGAATCAGTGTATTCAAAGAAATGCTAAAGGCTATGGGGTTTCCTATTTGGCCGATAAATAATAGGGGGAATAGGATAGTATATTGGAATTTCCCTCCGGAAGGCTTTGTGGTAGTTAATGTTGATGGCTATTCAAAAAGTGATAAAGCTACTAGTGGAGTTATAGCTAGACATGATAGAGGCATGTGCATTGTTGCACAACAAATTGTTTTTGGTGCTGGAACTAATAATCAGGCAGAAGTTTTAGCGGTCCTTGAAGGTGTTTGATTATGTATCAGTTTGGGTTTCAATAAAGTGGTTATTCAAACAGATTCCGAGATTGTGCTGGGTTTGTTTCATGATGTGTATAAGATCCATTGGTTTTTATAAAATTGTTGGAGGGAGATTAAAAATTTGACTAAGGACATGGTAGTTTGAGTGAAACATATTTTTAGGGAAGCAAATTCCGTGGCAGACGCGTTAACGGGCCGAGCATAAAAGGAAGGTATTGGTCGGGTTTTTGAGAATTCAAATCTTCCTGTAAGAATAGCGGGATTGGTTCGATTGGATAGGAGTCATACGCCTTATATTCGTCATGGATAAGGAATTGTTTTTTGGGGTGGATGTGCGGTCAGTTTTATGCGAAATGGGGTGGAAGTGCTGTCAATTTCTGAGGTTGGAATCAAAGACGCATTCTCTACTTTGGTATGAGCTGCTATTAGGTCAAGGTTGTAGTGGTTGATTGTTTGGATGGTGTGGTGATATGCGGACAACATGTGTTTTGGACGGTGATGACAATCTTGCAAGGTCTTGGACTATTGGGACAAGTTGTTTGGCTGGATGTTTGGGTCAGAGTTGGGCGTTTCTTGGCAGCTGGTGCTTGCTAATTATTGGCAGCAGTTGGTTGGTTATTTGGTACTTGGTACTTTTCTTTGGTGAATAAGGCCTACTCTTGATGAATAAGGCATTTTCCTTGGTGAATAAGGCCTAAACTCTTGAATAAGGCATTTTCTTATTGAGAATAGCATTGAGATTTTAATCTAGTTTTTTGTTTTAGAGTTTTGATGTTTTCATTTTAATAAGGATTATTTCTTGTTGTTTAATTATTCGGGTAAAATCGTAACATACCCCCGAGGCTGTGTAAATTTTTTTTTTCTATAGTAATAAAGGTCTGGCATCCCATAGTTACCCCTCCCCCCTGTAGGTTATTTAAAAAAAATTGTAACCATACTTTTTTCTTTTCTATAATATGTACTCAAGGCCAGAAAGAAACAATGGAAAAGAAAATTACAAATAAAAATAATAAGATAATAAGAGAGAAAAATAAAAGAAGCAAAATAACAACACCAACAATGAACAAGAAAATTGGGTACTGGATAAATATGAACTTGTGTTGATAGGCTTTGTTATCCTTTCATTAACTTAAACAAAACAAGCATTCTAATTGCATCTTTTTTCCACCAAAATCTTCAGAGATATAGCTAAAGGTGTGATGGCTCAATGGTTGAGCAGTGGCTGATGGTATCACTAGGTCATAGGGTCGAACCCAGCCGGCGGCATCTGGGGCGGGAGGAGTTAAGGGATACAAAAAAAAGCTGAATTGGATCACTCTTCAACTACTTGACTTCCAAATCCTTCATTTACACTCTGAAAATGGTGTTTTGTCTTATACTTATATTGAAAATGATGCTCCCTCTTCTACTTGTTCTTGTTATTCTTGTTACACCGTTGAACATCTTTGTCACTTCTGCATTTAACTAGAACTTGGCCATAAGGAGCTGAGTCTGGAAGCAAGTTTTGCAGACTTGAAGTCCTCTCTAAGCTGAATTAATCTGGCAAACAACAATCTAGTATAAGTTATTATCAACTAAAATTTTGAACACGAAAAAAGAATAAAATGAGCATCCAACATATAAGTCAAAACACACTTTTCCTCTAAGCATCCTTTCGGATACTTGGGGTTCTTTCAAACAAATTCGAAACGCTGCCAGGTGCAACGATTAATACATTAAGCCAAGCTATACAAAAGATACAACGGGTTTGAGATCACCAGTTAGGATTTTGTGAGTTTTCGCCCGATTATTAGGAGCACATGTGCTTCTCCATTGATAAGCCATCGGGTATTGAATGTAGCTGCTTAGATGGACTAGACCAGAGTGAAGCGAAAACAAGTCTTCATGCAAGGTGGAGGCGATGGACTGAAGTGAAAACAAGTCTCCATGTGAGATGGAGGCAATGAGGATATGGTGTGAAGCCTTATCAGGACGGTGTGGAGCTGGCTGGATTGCTGGAACAAAGTCCAAACTGTTGCAAAACAGAGTGCTCTCTGCTTCAAAACAGAGTGTTCTCTGCTTCCTTCTGCTGTTGTTCTGACAGTGCGTGCTCGTAGGTGATTTGCAATGTTGGCAAATTGACAATGGCGATAATATGATGCTAGTGGGACTTAGAGAATGGTTGACGCCTTATGTTCATTTAGTGCTAGTGAGACTTAGAGAATGGTTGACGCCTCATGACAACAAGAGAGTAAGCGGATCCGCAATCAAGAGAGTTGTACTAATGTGCTCAATATCAATTTGATGATTTCGAGCTTTTTGTTTAACAACAAGATATTTAATGTCAATATACTTTGACTCTGCGGAAGTCTTGTCATTTTTGGAATAAAAAACATGGTTTTATTTTCAAAATAAATCTTCAATGGTTTCTCAATAAAACTCATTACGTGAAGTCTTGAAATGAAGTTTCGTAGCCAAAATGCATGATTTGATGCCTCATGACAAGTAACATTCTCGGCTTCTATCGTGGATGAAGCAATGAGTTATTGTTTGACACTTTTGCAAGAAATGACACCACCGAATAGCATGAAAATATAACCTGATGTTGATTGTTTAGTATCAAGAGTACCAACCACTTCTAAGTGATCAGATTTCCTGTACGTGAGCATACATTGTTTTGTTCTTTGCAAATACCACATTACTCTTTTAGTCACTTTCCAATGATCCATGCCTGTATCTTGCAAATATCTGCCGAACATTCCCACTGCGTACAAATATGAGCATACATATGACTCCCCACAGAGATGTATAAGGGATGTCTTTCATTTGTGCCTTTTCTAAATCATTCTTTAGACATTAGAACAAACTTAATTTATCACCTATAACATGAGTACTTTGCCTAGTGCAAAGAACCTATCAAGTGCCAATTTAACAAATATTTGATGTGACAGACCAATAATACTACGTGATAAACTACATAATCATTCGAAATAGCAAGTTTCCTCTCCCTATTGGATCTCCTTATTGGAATTTGTAATTGAGAAGGTTGAGGTCCTTCGAGAAGGCAATCCAGCTATATTTTTGTGATTTGCATCTGCATCCTGTTCAAGAACAGGTATGAGACAGGTCGAATATCCATCATAGGAATGTCAACACATTTTTCTTCAAAACTAATATTTCTGGATTGTGTAATCCCATTATTTTCAACATCCTCAATAAACTTGGCATTATCCGTCTAAATTAAGGTATTAGTAGAGGGGTAATAAAAATTGAATCCCTTTGATCTTTTTGAATATCCAATAAAGTAGCAACTAACAGTTTTGGAGTCAATTTTCCTTTATGAGGTCTGTAAAGCCTATCCTCAGCTGGACACCCCGAAGGCTACAATAATGTTTCCACTTAATATCCCCGTGGCCTCCATCTCACATAGAGACTTGCTTCCACTCCACCTTGCATGAAGACTCGCTTTCGCTTCGCTCCGGTCTAGTCCATCTAAGCAGCTGCATTCAATACCCAAAGGCTTATCAACGGCGAAGCAAATGTGTTCCTAATAATCGGGCGAAACTCACAAAATCCTAATTGGTGAGTCTCGAACCCGCGACCTCTCACAAGGAGAGTGGATGTTCGACCAACTGAGCTACAATTGGTGGACTAGAATAGTGGTTAGAGGCAAGTCAAATGAGCTAGAAACTAATCGTGACTTATGGCTTCGAATGAGGAACGAGTGTGGGTGAAGATTTGTGAGGATGCTTTGACAATTTCAAAAGGCAATGTACGCATTACAAGCCAAAACTGTTTGATTCAACCGGATATGTTAGAGCTAGCGGCGAACCGTTATGGTTGTAGGTTTGTGTGTTATGGGAATCAAAACACTACATGTTTTCCATATGTTCTGCCGTCAAACTTGAACGACGTACAAATATGTTTCATGACACACATTACCTAGAGTTTTCACTTCATCTTGCTCTATATGACACCAAGACCACCATTGTCTTGGACAGTACCGACTTGGCTCTCTCGCGAGCTTTTAGAAGCAGTTTTATGAAAGACTTTGTTCAATGGCTAGTTGCAGATAGGTGATGTGATGGTTAAGAAGTAGAATGCATCCAAAGCGAAGAAGAAGTTGGAAGAGGTCATTCACATTGATGACTGATCCACATTTTGTAACTTTTTGCATATTTTACAAATGACATGTTTACATACGATAATGTAATTGTAAAAAAAAGTCAACGTTTTTGTACTTTAGGATGACTTGTACATTTGGGATCATTAAATGTCAACAAATTATATTTTTGCATTGGATAATGAATTTTTATGATTTTTTATTTTATGGATGACTAGTTGTATGGATGATTTATATCATGGTAATGGCTACAAAGTTAACTGATAATCAATTAAACATAATAACTTTGAGTCATCAACCGAGAAAATTAAACAAAAAAAATATATATGACGACAAAAAATTCTGACTACAAATGAGGAACTAGTGCCAATGTAATACACAAACTCGCAGACGCAACTGCAAAGCAAAATAGGAAATTTCATAGACCTAAGCGCGTTAGACATGAAAAGTAAACGCAACGGATCCTGCGAGTGAAATATTAACTCTCGCAGAGATACGTGCGAATGAAATTACCAGACTTGCAGGGTTCTCTGTGATCTGACAGATTCCAAACTTAGTCCATTATTAGGTTTTTTATGTGTTTGATTCTATAATTTTTTATTTTTTTTTTCAAATCCTATGCCTTAGATACATTCTTGACATATTTGATTTATTGCGAAACCCCAATTTTGAACTATGTAAATTGAAAAGATCAAAATTGAAGTTTTGTAATAAATCAAATATGCCAAAAGTATATCTAAGTCATAGGAATTGAAAAAAAAAACTAAAAGATGAATCAAACACAAAAATTGAATCAAACACAAAAAACGACAAGAACCTGGAATCTGTCCATTTTTTGGTTTTTATTTTTTATTTTTTTTGTTTTGTTTTGTTTTTTTCAATTTCTATGGCTTAGATACATTCTTTAGCATATTTGGTTTATTTACAAAAACCCAATTTTGAACTATGAAAATGAGAATGTCAAAATTGGGATTTTGCAATAAATCAAATATGTCGAAAGTGTATCTAAGCCATAAGAATTAAAAAAAAAAAATCAAATAAAAAAAATCACAAAAAAGGACAGAGTCTGGAATCTGTCCAATAGCAGATGATCATGCGAAGGGAATTACCAGAGTCGCATGATCCAGCGACCTGACAGACTATTTCCATTTTTTGGTTTTTTTTTTCTGTTTGATTTTTCTTTTCAATTCCTCTGGCATGATACATTATTGGCATATTTGATTTATTGCAAAAACCCAATTTTTAACTAGGAAAGATGAGAAGGTCAAAAGTGAGATTTTAAAATAAATCAAATATACAAAGAGTTTAGCTAAGCCATTAGAATTGCAAAAATAAATCAAAATCACAAAAATGGAAAGAGTCTGGAATCTGTCCAGTCGCAGAGGATAATGCGAATGGAATTACCAAACTCGCAAAATCCTCTGATATTTGATAGATTCCAGACTTTGTTCATTTTTTTTATTTTTATTTTTGTTTTTATTATTCCTATGACTTAGATACACTCTTGGCATATTTGATTTATTGCAAAAATCCAATTTTGAATCATGCAAGATGAAAATGTCAAATTGGGGTTCTGGAATAAATCAAATATGCCAAGAGTGTATCGAAACCATTGGAATTAAAAACACCAAAAAAAGAATCAAAATAAATAATCGCAAAAATGGAAAGAGTTTGGAACCTATCCAATCTCAGAGGATCTTGCAAGTGGGATTACCAAGCTCGCAGGATCCTCTGTGATTGGACAGATTCCAGACTCTTTCCATTTTTTGGTTTTTTTTGTGTTTGATTTTTTTTCTTCAATTCCTATGGTTTAGATACATTCTTGGCATATTTGATGTATTGCAAAAATCCAATTTTGACATTGTCATCATGCATAGGTGATATAATTTATACATAAATACTTAAGATAATCATAATTTTGAAATCATAGTTCAGTTCATAAACATATAATCACTACATTTTCATTAGCTATAAAGTTTCCAACAATCAAAATTGTATACATTACGTCCTCTTAGTATTTTTTTGAGGTTGCGTTGGACTGATATTGTCATCCCTCTTCTTCGTTTGTACTCACTTCCTCTACCAACCGGGACTTCTTCAATGTCGTCACCACTACAACCACCCCTTCTGCTACCTCTACTACCCCACCACCTCTTCCCATATCTCTACCACTAGGAGCACCGACAACACCACCACCATCACCCCTTATTCTACCACCAGGAGCACCAACACCACCATCACCCTTTTTCATACCACCACTTGCATCACCATTACTTGGAACACCACAACCATCATTAGTTGGACCAGTATGTTGCTTTTCCACATTATATTCGAGGGTGAAATGCGTAGACATTTGTCTTAACAGGTCACCTACTTTTTTTTTTCATGAGCAACACAACCTTATCAACATTCCACCTTGTTCAATAGAGGTGTCCAACAACTCAAGAGCCTCATCAACCAACTTGTTCTACAAGGAAAACATTGACCATAGTAAAAAAACTAAAGTATGAACAATTACCTGATTGTGAGATATGAACAATTGATTTCTTAAGGAATGTGCTCATTGTCGTCGGTGATTAGATAAACTGATGGCTAATGTCATGTAACCACTCTAAGTAGTCCTTGCTACAATCCTATGAAACCTTCACTGGTGCACCTTGGTTTTTAGTTGACACGAGATGATTCTGCCAAGTTGCAGCGATTGAAGACAGTATCTCATGCTTCACCGAGTAGTTATAGCAGGATCGACTTCTATTCTTCATTTTGGCTTGAATGGGGGGATTTGGAATGACCCGTACCCTTCCCATCCGTCTCATCATTCGATCTGGGTGATAGGGTTCTTCAACGCCAGGGAATAACAAGCAGCCTTGGAACCATGTAATGCTGTGAAGTGGAGTTCTTCGCTTGGATTTCATATAAAGGTCTCAAATGACCTACAATAAAAACATGAACTTATTAAATTATGGTTGAAAATTTAAAACAATTACCTGAGATGAAACATGAACTTAAATGACTAACTTTTACCCCTTCAGGAGACATGTCATCGAGATGCTCTCTAAGAGTCATGATTTCTTTAGTCACGACCATTCTAAGTTAGGGTCAATCCCACTTAGCCATGGCGGAGAGACGATCGTTCCACGAGGCTCGGGTCGTACCCCAAAGCCTAAAGTGATTGTATACCCAACACTAAAAAAATTAAATACATCAATATATTAGTTCAATATTTGAAGTACTAAAAAGATAATTAACTCGAAAATATACCTTCAAAAGCGGAAAATATCCAAATATTTGTTTGGCTGCTAGCACAACCAAGTTGACGATACAAGAATGCTAAAGTACCAACTCCCCAACATCATCCACCTTCATTAACACTTCAAATATTTAGTTTGAACCTTAATTCCAGTCTTATCAGTAAAGATAGTCATGCCCAGAAGAAATAACAAGTAACCCTTAGCAACTTGTTTCTTTTGAAGAGAATCAGTTGTGCTAACTTTTCCACGATAATGCTCCCTAATAAATTTCATCTCACGAAACTAAGATTCTTTTGGACACGTTTTTGTGCTTCACTCTTTTGAATCCCCAAACTATTTACCAATAGTAGCAAACATTCCTCTACCTTCATTTGAGTTTTTTCACCATAATCAACTTAGAACAATTGGCAATTGAGTGACACGATAGACGCCATCGATGGTGATGGCCATCTCTCCAAAAGAGAGGTGAAAAGTGTTGGTCCCAGGTTACCAACGCTCGATAAAATCACAAATTGTCACCCTATCGACATGATCTATACAATGGTCTATCAACGGTCGTATACCACACTTATAGACCATTGAAATTACTTCGTTTGGCTCCTCACTCAACTTCCAATTTATTAAATTCTTATATTGATACCGACATCTCAACTAGTCGTTCCTAAATACAACAAACAATAAGAAAAACTAGTCAATGTCCAAATAATAAAAAAACAATAAGTACTGCATATTTTAAAAACTTAAAATATTATAATTACCTCCTTACCAGCCCAAATGGACTATGAAACATGGCCATCATAATCCTTTAAAATGGATGCATCTTTGGGACCACCAGGATAAGAACTTTGTCATGTTCTTCATCTTCGTTGGAACCAGGTTTGATAGAAATAACTGGTTCCTCTTGATTTTGAACCTCCTTATTTCCCCTCATTGACCCACCTCATCACGCTCACCCTCCTCTGCTTCCTCAACCTCACCGACAAAGAAGTCTACAACGTCTTTGTTTGTCTCTACCACACTAAACATTTAAAACAATATGATACAATTAAAATAAAACAAAAATGAGGCATGGAGATTTACAGTTTCGAAAAGAAGATTTAGAGTTTACCTGACTTTGTGGGTATGGTTGATTGCAAAGACGTACTCCCATAATAGTAATTTGACACAAAAAAGCAAAAAAGATGACACACACCAAATCGGAGAAAATCACACACCAACATAATCACATACCTCCTAGTCCGACACAAAACGCACCCCAAAACCTCCAAGCTTTGTATCGCACAGTGAGAGTAGAGGGAAAGAGCAGAGAGTAGAACAAGATAGTAAAACAAGAGATTAGAGGGAGGAAAGGATGCACAAAGATTCAAATTTTGGCAGAGGGAGCGACTATTTTGTTGGGAAAGAAAGGGAAAAATTGGAATTTGGAAGGGTTAAGATTTATATTGGTAGTGTCTTTTAATAGGTGGCGTTTTCTTTCAGAAAGGTGATGGAGTCCTTTAGAAAGTAGGGGTGATGGTGTTGTTCAGCGAAAATGGTGTTGTTTTTAGCAAATGCCTATTTATTTAAATTTTTCTAGGGTGCTAGAATCTTGGAGCAAACTTGTATTTACTACTAAATTTGCACTCCAAAGATTGTAAAAATAGACAAATAGACTCCCAAAGGATAATATCTAGCTTAAAACAGTTGTATAAAACATGGAAAAAATAACTTTCTTGGTTTTTTTCCCCTTGAATTTGTAAGGGAGGCTATTTTAAATAAAATAAAAATTATGGGAACATGTGAAAGAAAGTATGGTATTTTGTCCATATGTAGTTTCCTTCTTGTTGCTGACCTTTTTTAGAAACTTTGCAGCCATTAGAAATTTAGAATTGTGTCATCTGTTAAATTCTCACCTATTGGATAAGCGAGGCTAGTTTTTCAAAATTTGTAAGCGAATCTTTGCAAGCGAGGCTATCCTTTCAAAATTTGCTTCACATAATATTGCTATATTTACTTGGGTGTTGCACGTGTATAAAAGTTTTGGCGCTCCTTTAAAGGGCTAACAATGGATTGGATTAAATTTCAGATTTTTCTAATTCGAATTGGGATAACCAAGATTTCTATCGGGTCCATAGCCTTACACACACGTATAGGCTACTGCAAAGAACGAAAAAGAAATTGCTGCAGCAACGTAACATTGATTATTTGTTTTTTGAAGATCCGAAGAGACATCAAATTATTTGGTGTGCTTGGAAATTTGATGAAACACCTATCACAACCATATGAATAGAATAAGTTTATGTGGATCAAACAAAAGTTACTCAGTAGAAGAATTCGAGTTTATGAACATCAATATGGATGTGGATGCAAATTTCCTTGGATCACGTGCTGATCACGCTGAGCAATCTGCATAAGATGAAGATTAACTCTTTACACTGGTGGTGTCTGCCACGGGGACTCCGATGCCACAATTAGAATAATGCCCTTACGAAAGTATTTATTTATCTGTATTTTAAGAATTTGAAATACAAAAAGAATTACCCAGAAATAATTGTGTTTGGCTATTTATAGAGGCAGGAGGGGCCAACTGCTCACAAATGAGTTAGACACGTGGCAGGTTGGGAGCCAACTGCTCGTAGACGAGTGAGACACGTGGCAGGTCGGGAGCCATTGATGGTTGTAACCTCTTGTGGATGGTTGCAACTTCCATCAAAGGTAATAACTTTCCGTTGATGGTTATAACTTCCCATTTGGAGAGACCTTTCTTATAGGTTCGTGTGCTCAGCTGAGCATGGTGGTCGGCACCGAACACTATTCCTCTACTGAAATAGAGTGTTCTGCCGAGTTGCATTGGGCCTAGATTTGGGCTTTCTGTACTTGTATCCGATTTGGGCTGGTTTCTTGGAAGGATCCAAATTTTTGTGTTTTTTTTTCATCCTGCTGGGCTAAGGATTATTTTTGGCTCCATCTATTTTGCTTTTGAGCTGACCATGTTTATTTTTCTTATAACTTAAAAGTAGAGGAGATGTATTTTCACTGAGGAGTCTCGCCAAATATAGAAGTAGAATTCCAAGAAATATGCTAAAGTTGAGGTCGACATTTCTGTTGGAGAGGAAATCTTTTAAAAAGGAAAAAAATGACTTATTGGATTGACCTCCTTGGTCGTTAAGGAGCTATTTGAGAGACTTGAAGTTTCTTCTGCTATTGAAATGTAGTATGCTGAAGTCAAATTGATCTGCTTGTAGAGTCTTCTGTTGAAGACGATGTGATCTACTGGTTGAGTTACACAAAGTACTTTCTGAGGTTCTTGGACTTTCTCTAAGTAGAGGATCATCCTTAGATGCTTTGCCATGTATCCGCTAGATGTCGTAGACTAACAAGGAAAACCTCATATTCTGCTTCATTATTGGAGGCTTTGGAACCAAGTGTGATGGCTTGCTCTACCATGGTTCCATTGGGTGTAAATAAGGCGTCCTGCTCCGACACCCTTGTGATTTGATGACCCATCCACAGATAAATGCCACATATCTTTGGGCTTCCATTTCCTTGTTTCAGCATAAGTTGAGGATTCTTCCTATGTTGAAGGACTTGACACTGATCTGCTGGCTGACTTTGTTTCCTCGGTAGATGAGGGAGTGGATTCTGCCATGAAATCTGCTAAGGCTTGAGCCTTTATAGTTGTTTTCGTCCATTAGATCAAGTCATATTGGCTCACCCCTATCACCCATTTAATGAGTTTTTGACAAGCATCCAGGAGGAAGTTGTGCCCCCGACTCTTCTCGTATGAGGGTTGAGCTAACTGTTACATTTGAAACTTCCATTTTTATCGAACTTATGGTGAAGTAATGTTGTTTTTCATTCAACTTTGCCATCATCCCCATCATCCACAAGCTTAGCCAACTCATGACCCTGCTGTGTACCACTCCCAACATCAGTAACCAATTGCTGATACAAAACACTTAAGTCAACACATTGATAGCCACAGTCATAAATTTATTAATAACCCCAATCACTGTAAATGCAGTAGCATGAGGCAAGTATATCTTCAAATCATATTCACTAAAGTTAGAGAAGCATTAAATTATATAGGCTCTGCAAACTTGATGAAAAATCTACTCAGAAACCTCAGCAAGTATGTTGGCCGAGTCACTTCTATTCCCTGGAAATCTCAGCTAGTCAAGGCAGTAGAAGGCCTCAAATGGATAATGACAATACAAAAATCCTGACCAACAATCTGATTGAGATCAGATTTATGTAATTCTTGCTAAGATAAAACTGCACACTCAAACTTTCAGTTCAATAAAACAGGTATCCATCAGTAACTTAATCAATGATCTACGCCATGAAATCAATTGTGTGCATGGCCTCAAAATGCAAAATAACAATCGATTATCATGTATGCGTAACATAACTGCAATACAAAAACATGCCTCAACCATCTGTTTAGCATTTCTTTCAAGCATTGTATTTTATCTACATTCATAAGGGAAAAGTTGCTAAACAAATATCATAGGCACATTCATTACCAGGTAGAGAAGAAAAGTACATTTGAAAATATTCATACCCTCCTCCCTTAACATCATTGGACTTGGAAGTTATAGTGACAAATAGTAAAAAGTTTGCACTGTAAGTTGAAGATGACCTTTTCTTTTTTCCTCGTAAATGTTTTCCATGCCCCCTGAAAAGTTTAAGACATTCAATAATAAGAGAGTAAAACGAGCCAATCTCGAATCTATGTTACCTTTAAACAGATGGCAAATTTGGTTGTATCTGTAGTAAAATTCAACAAAATCCAAAACCATGTCCGGACCATTTTATTTGTTATACATGTCACAGTCATGCATTAGCATAACAAACACAAAATCATTGTCCGGTCCATAGTATGTAAACAGTGATTTTCCACCCTAATTTACTGGATTCAGTAGATACCACAAGATGCCGATGATCTAAAACAAAGAATGTCAGTGCATCATCTGGACGTTCAAACAAAAAAAAGTCACTGATGATTCCAATGCTCTTTCCCTTACAACTCCAATCCTTCTCCATAATTCCAACCTCATCTCACTTTCTCCCAAGTTTTTTTCTTTTCCCATTCTATCCCTCTTCACCCTGTTATCGTCTCATGGACAATTACTCAAACTACTCAATATCAAAACTCCTAGTGAATTACTATGTTACATAAACCTCCCCAGACTGGTTAAACAAGGCCAATAATGCATGACAGTTGACAGCAATAGGTTTTGTGGGCTTACAAAGCGTACTAGGTCTTGAAATTATAGGAAAATGCATGCAATAATACTTAGCATGATGAGCATATGAAATTTAAAGGCGTAATGGAGTAAGTGCTCCACAGTCGACACCATTTTAATCATTAACATCTTCTAGTAATGTTTTCTCTGCCACAAAGGAAAATCACCATTGAAAATTATATATCTGAATCCTTTACCCACACTTTCTATGAGGAAAAACAGAAACCCATCAGTTGTATCGGTAGGTTTATAATGAGCCCTCAACCCTCCTCAATAATTTTAAACTTGATCTAACTATTTGATGGTATCTGCTAATTGCCTAATTCATGAACACTTATGTAAAGATGACAATGAGAGGTTCCTTTAGGATTTCACACCTATGAAGGAAAAACTCTATAACTTTGTGCCCCTTGCAATTCAGCAAGGATTGTGTGATTGTGTCAGAAAGAAAGGATATTGTCATTGATATTCTACTAGACCACATTCTACCTAAGAACTTAACGGGCTCATTTGTGTTTTATACTTCCCAAGATAACCCTTTGTATACTCCCTTGTATTGTTATTCATACTATTGCATCTGCACTGTTATTCCTACTATGTAATTGAGTTGGATAAGATCTGTGTAGCTTTGAGGCCAGCTAATGAAGAACTCAAATTAAATTACACCCAAACTAACAATCCTTAGGTTTAGTCCTTTCATTCACCACCAACCTCACTCATACTAACCTGCCTCTTTTGCATTTGATAAAGTCTTTGCGTGTGATCCTAGGCGAGCTAATGAACAACCAAATCTATTAAGCCCAAAATGGCAAACAAACCATGCAATTACCTCTCAACTACTAAACTAAGCATAAATCAGCTTGAATCCAACTGTTTCTTCACTAGAAAAGCTTAAGGAAAGATCCAAACAAGTACCCAGTCAAACATATTCACTAGATAGTTGTTTCAAAAAAAAATGACATAAATCAGGAGTCAGCCTTGGATAAAAATACAAATGTATGATCCCAGGATCGTTCACTCTCTGAGATCAAAACCAAGATAGAGTTCAGAGCAGTACCAGAACTTACCTTAAGGTTGATGGACAGTTCATACCCAGCTTCATTACCTGCAAAGCAGCAGAAACATTCAAAGGTGTTAACATACAAACTACATATGGGAAGCACTAAGAAAAAACAATAAAAAGAAGGAGACGATATGAATGAATAAGGGAAGTAGGAAAATTAGAATTTAGAAATATGAAATACCTTGCGGAATCAGTTAATTGGGTTTTCCTCGTGTAATCAATAAAATCATCGATTGTGTTTTCCTCTCAAAATCTGCTGAATCAATGAAGTGAAAATGAGAATGAACAAAAAAACTCTGAAAATCGAAAATAAACCAAATCGAAGTTGTTACCTTGTTGAATGAGTCAATTGGCTTCTCTTGCACTCAATAGAATAGATTCAATGGTTGTAGTTTGCAGATTAAAATTATTCTATGGAAGATTGATTGACTCTGATGGGTGTGTAGCCCTAGATGATGAAGAATGAGAGTTGTTGGAAAAAGATGAATGCTTTGGAAGACGAACTTGCAGTCATCATTGGAGATGATTCGCTTGGAGAAAGCTTTCAGATAGGCGGAAAATTCGACTTGGGAAAAAGGGGTTCTTCAAGTTTCAATCGTGGAACTGTAGAAGTGATAGACCAGCCGCGCTTTGAGTTGCCAGGTGACGTTCCTATCTCCTTCCCATTAGATACACAAAGAGAAAAAGAGATCAAAACTGCAAGCAATCAAGCGAGATTGGATTGACTGAATAGAACAAGCCCTAGAAAGTATGGGAAAGGGAAGGGACGGGTGGTGTAATTCCTTCACTTTCTAAACTTTTAGATTAAGCTTGGCTTCAACAATAATAGTATCAATCCGAACTTCATTTGCAATGGAATTCGCTGTGCCCCAATTATCACCGGTAACCATAATGCTATTGACATTCATGGACTTGAGGATGGAAATAATGACTTCATGAGCACCTGGTTTTAACGGATCTGATATGGATATTATTCCAACCAATATCCTCATTGTTCTATCTCTCAAAACTCCCTAAAAACCTATTTACATGAATACAACTCCCTAAACTGCAATATCAATTGACATCTGAAGTAGTGAAACATCTTATTATGCAATACATAAACTGACATTTAACAGTATTACATCATTACGCAACAACAACATTACAACATTACGCAACAGCATTACAGCAGTAACAACAACATTACAGCAGCAGAATTAACAACACTAATAACAACAACAAAACATTACAGCGTTAACATTCCTATAACATACGTACACATGCATGGATACAAGTGGATCTACAAAATTGGTAGTAGTTCAATCATATATTCAGGAATTCAAGACCAAGAGAGATATTCATTCAGGCATTCAAATATATATTACAAGTCTCGATCAATGCTTACCGAAGCTCTAAATCATAACAACTTTGTCTGTTGGCCATGCTACTGTAGTACTAATGGCATCTTCAATAAATTTCAGCTCAGATGTAGGCCTCCAAAAAGATGCAATAAGAACTTTTGGACTATCTACCCAAACTCTAATAGCATTAGGACCCAAGGGAACAAAATGAACAACCTGATTTTGATCACTTGAAGACCATTGTTCTTTAGGAACTACTTATCTCGAACCACTAACATCCAACAACTTGCACTTTTTCTTTGAGCCGGTGTTCACACTCTAACAAGTCAAACAAGACAAATACATTACACTGAGGAATCACTTTACTAACAGATTCCTGAAGATATATATAGTTCTACCCCAATACATTTGATCTTCCATCAGAATATAAAAAACGTTAACACATCATATGCATTCCAACAATATTCAAAGTGCACCAATTGTCGTTTTAAAAAAGATATTAATGTGATAAGTATATAACATTGCTTTGAAAAAAAACACACCAAAAGCAAACAAGTCATTTACAAGTATTACTTTTGGTTTGAACATACAGGTAGTACTGAGAAGCTTGAAAGCATATAATAATTTGATCACAACATACCAATTAGCAGTAGATTTAAGCAAGTTTAACTATACCAAAACTGATCACAAGCTTGGTAGTTTAATCCTCTACTCATTAATTTAATCATAACATACACAAAACTGATGCACTAAACCTCTGCACATTAAACATTAAAGTTACTTCAATTATGCATTATCTATTCCAATCACATTTAACTTACCAAAGGATATGATGCATTTCTGACTTCTTGATTTTCATTTCCGAAGGATATGATGCACATTAAACATTAACATTGTTAGTAGGCCAAGCTATAGTAGAACCAACGACATCTTCAATGCATGTCATATTAGATGTAGGCCTCCATAAAAATGCTTCATGATTTTTTGAAATATCTACCCAAACAATCAAGGCATTAGGTCCAAGAGGAATATCATTGATCAGCGTTTTTGGATAACTCGAATGCCAACGTCCTTCTGTCACTATTTCATCTTTTCCACTCCAATCAAACAATGTGCACTTGTTCCTTGAATTGTTGTACTTACTCTATCAAGAAAGAATGCATAAAAAACAAGAATTATATACACAAGAATACAACTATTTAAGTTACACAAATACATGATATAAAGACCAAAACAATCAATAATTATCTTACCAAAGGCGTGTCAATATTATCTTGTTCAACATAATTCTTTTTTAATTATAACCTCCATTGGGGAGGGGCAACTATGGGATGCCAGACCTTTATTACTTGTCAAAAAATTGAATTACAAACTAAACGGGGCTACATTACGACTTTACCCGTATTCAAAACCACATCAAAATAGACTTAGACAAATACTGTACTCTGTTTTATACTTGTCAAAACAGAGCAAACAAAACATAGAGTACTCTATCAAGATTAAAAACTGCTCCAAGTCATGCCAACACTTCAAGCTTTCCAACCATGCTATTTGCAAATTACCGCATGCAACTTGCAAGAAAGCCCCTTGCAAGCCCCATTTCCAATTTGCAATTAAAACTACCCAAGCCATTATGCCCAAAACAATTGTTCAACTTGAAACCAACCTGCAAAAATAACTTTCTCAGCTAACCATGCTATCGATTTACCTTGAGCTTGTTCTATACAAGTCATAATAGATGTAGACCTCCATAGGAAAACATCTGGTTTAGTTGGGATATCAACACAGACTTTGATTGCATTAGGACCCATAGGAATTTTATTGACAAGCTCTTCTGGATCCCTTGATATCAAATGTCCTTCAGCAATGATTTCTTTTGTTCCACTCCAATCTAAGAACTAGCATTTCTTTAGTGAATTGGTGTTGGTAGTTTGTTGCTCTTGCATCTTGGCCACATGTTTGTCCTTAGTTTGAAAGAATGCCAATTTGCTGATGGTCATTCCTCTTTCCATTCCTCTTAGTCATCCAGGTTTATCATTTCCTAAGACTTTGGAAAGAGCATCTTTGGTCACATTTGTTGTCAAGTTCGATGGTGAATCACTTTCAGCTTTGATTAGCTTTTCCTATATAATTCAACACATATAATAGCATAGTGTATGGTTTCAGAAACTATACACAATTACACATAATTCTACACTACAAATAACATTTCACTCACAATGGTTTCTAAAACTCCTGTATTTACTAATTTACCGTCTTTTTCTGGTGCGTGACTTAATCCATACTTTAACCCTATAAAATAAATTGATATCAGTTTCTAAAAAATTAGTAATTGGACCTATAAAATTATATTTACCACAACATAAGAATGCATATGAATATGAAATATGTATCACCATATCTTCTACTAATCGAGCCAATCCTTTTCAGCTGCATGTGTGTGGGATTTGCTTACGCCTGATTGCTTTATACTTATCACTTACAGCCTGAAATTGTATTACTTTAGCATGATTTTAACTGAATTATAATCTTTCACCATATATTATAATATTACAACTAGTTGTAAAACATACCTTAAATGCTGGACTAGATTTTGTCTTGACGAACTTTACCCACTCTGTTCTACTTTGAATGTTTTTAGTCTGAAACTCAAGTCTTTCTTCCTCATTAGTTAATTCTTATATTTGGCAGACTAACCGTGATTTTGAGGCCCTCCATATACATGCCATCGATTTAAATATGATAGCCTTTTGCCATTCTGTATAAAAGTCGAATCTTGCCTGGAGTTTATATAAAATTATCACTAAAGCAACTCAACACTGGTAATTTTACTGTAAGAGTTCTATCACAACTTCTGTAAACTGAAATGTACATGTCATTGAAGATGATGTGTAGCAAGCAATTCAACTAGCCATAAATATCTACAACTACGCCATGAATTACAACTGTTCACATAAAAGGGAAAAGTCATTTGCATTTTTTTGCTATGAAACAAAAGTACTGTTAAGAGAGGGGATAGAGTAATGGTTCATAATACCTAAATTGATTTCCACAAGATTACTTTTATGTCATTACCATGCTTCCTCCAATCGCATAATGTTACAGGTACGTGCTCTCGTACAAGTGGGCCTACATAAGAAGACAAACTAACTGACCCCTCTCCACATGGTTCACCTTTATTAGTAAATTCAACATGAACTCGACTTCCAGGCTCTACAGCAATATCTCTCATTTTGGTTGGACCCCTAGCTTTCTTAAGTCCTCTTGGGTCTGCAATTGACTCTTGTGATGCTGGTGCATCTTTTTCGACCACTTCTTTGGTCGTCGATGGTTGTATATGTTGGAGGTTAAGTTCATGAGTCTCATGTTGTTGGATCAAAGTCTGTTGACATGCTTTTAGACATTCTGATACATTCTTATCCGTTCCTTGAGAGACCTTGGATGTTTTTGTGGGTATCAAAGCATGTTTCCTTTTGTGAGATATGTCATTCTTCTTGGCTTCAACAACCATTGTTGTTCACCTAATTAAGGAAAAAAATAAGACATTCAGTATATGTAATGCATTAATAACCTTAATCATATAATGAAAACAAAAAAAGAGACAACATATGACATGTTAACTAATATAAAAACAAAGACACACTTTTGGTAAAGGCAGCCAAAACACAAGCTAAATCAAGATGAAGGTTAAGAACATATATTACACAAGTATTGGTCGCAGATTGGCTACTCGGGTGGTTTCTTTCAACATCCAGGGCGTGGATATAGTCTGATTGTGGCGACGTATTGTCCTCATGGCGGTGTCTCAGCCAGCCACGGGGGCTGTTCCTGCGGCTGGCAAGGAGGAAGCGGAATATTCTAGGCCTTCCTTTGCGCAGGTGCTTGGGAAGGCGATGACAGATACCCTTGATGACAAGCCGACGGATTCCACGACATTTCGAAAAGATGGCAGTCCGGCTTTGCGGCTATCTGATTCGGATGTTGCGAGAGGTGAGTCTCATGTTTCTAATCATATTGTAGTTATGAAGTTCTCCAGTTTCAGGCTGTCTTTGGATTCGATACGAGACTCCATTCATCGATTTTAGGGGATATCCGGCGATTTCATAATGGGTCTTATCGATCCTAGGCATGTGATGGTTTATTTACAATCAGAAGATGAGGTCAAGAAAGTGTTATCCAAAGAATCTTTTACGATTCGTGGAGTTCGATACAAAATGTTTCGTATGCATCCAGGTTTTAGTTTACGGGCGGACCCGGAATTGGCTCCCTTATGGGTTGAACTTCCTAATCTTCCTTTCGTTTTTTTTCTCCCGGCAATCATGAAGGCGATTGGAAACTCCTTTGGCACCTTTCTACGGATTGATGATGGTACGCGATATTTTGCCCGTCCAACGGTTGCTCGCATATGTGTTGAGATGGAAGTATCTAAACCTCTCCCACACAAGATATGGCTTGAAAGCCCAAAATATGGAGGATATTGGCAAAAAATTGAGTATCCTGGATTCAAATACTGTGCCCATTGCTCTTTAATTGGCCATGAGAAAGATTATTGTCGAAAATTGATTGGAAGGAAGAATGCCAAACCAACTCCTATGGGAGCTCCCGATAAAGAGGTTCCCTCTCGTGATAAATCCAAGCGAAAACAAACTATGGTTGAAGGGATGCAAGAGTCCCAAGAGCCGAAACAAATGTATGTCCCGGTGGTCAACAAAGTGATGAAAGCTAATGGACTCATAGGCACTAGTGGAGCCAAAAATTCGCAAGGAGTTGAGATAAGTATTGCACATGATAAAGACACAAAGGAGAAGACAAGGGAAGAGGCCTCCGACAATGAGATATCGCTTAATAAATTCGGGGTCCTTGCGGAAGAACACTCGGAAGGAGTTGGAGAGGATAATGACGTAGATACTAAACCACAAGAAACACATAAGATGGCGGATCAACACACAAGGGGGACTAAAGCTGAAACTGAAAATACACAAGACATTTTAAAGGGGGCTGGCTACACATCCTCGGAAATCCAAATGGCAAGGCCAACAGAGCCATGTGATGAAGCAAAGTCTGAAGACGGACTTACTAAAGCGGCACCGCTATGGATGGTCCCTTTTGTGGCCGATAGTAGCTCCGAGAATGATCAAGGTCAGTCCAAACTTGCTGAAACAGAGGATCAGCTGTCCTCACAGGCTGCTGTCCTCACAGATAAGCGCACAGATAGACTGTCCTCGCCGGCAGCGTTTTCGCCAAATACAGGGGGCTCAAACAGAGCTGCTTTGCTGTCCAGAACAGCGGACAGACTGATGAAAGAGAGTCATGCAACAGGGGATATAAATATGGCGAATGTGACGCAACGAACAGGGGATAAATTGGCGCATTCTGCCTCAAGGAATTACACCTTTGTTTTGCTGGATTCGGGGACCAATGCACTGGATGATTTAGGACAGCAAGGGCGTTGCTCAACACTGAAACAGAGTACACAATCTCTACAAAAGCCGCAGGGAGATGGAACCTTTATTTCACCGAAATTGCATGCCGACAACTTTCAAGCTCCGGAAGAAACCGTTAATGCACAGCAATTGCAGCTGCAGGTAGGATGCTCTGAGGTTGGCAATCATGCTTTGTCGGATGATGAATCATATGCAAATACGTCTTCTAATAACATGGTTGAGGCCGGTCATCAATCTGATGAAGCGAGGACGAAAGGTAAAAAGAAGAGTACAAAGACTGGACCCGTGGGGGGGAGCTGGCGAGTGACACGCAATATGATTCATCCAGGTGTCCCTAATGATAGATAATATAATGTTTTGGAATGCACGGGGAGTTGGCAACCGGGCGACCCGTAGCAGACTAAAAAAGCTGGTTAAAGATAATAATATTAAGATGCTTGCCATTGCGGAGCCGATGATCCAAGCGTCAAGGCACATGGAAATTGCAGGCAAAGTGAGTCTGCCTTGCTTTGCAACGAATGAGGATGTTGGCGGGAAAATATGGCTCTTCTGGGATAATAACTTACAAGTGGACATATTACTCCGCACCGATCAATTGATTCATTGTAAGATTACTATCCTTTTTTCCAATATTGTTTTCTTCATTTCCTTTGTATATGCAAAATGTTCAGTTCAGGAGAGAAGAACATTATGGGAGGCCATGGAGCACATTGCCATGGGTATGGATGAAGCATGGGTCATTGGCGGCGACTTTAATGTCATTGTGGACGGCGATGAAAAATTAGGCGGTCGTCCTTATAACCATCTGGCTACATCAGATTTTTCTAGATGTATCTCGAGCTGCGGACTTACAGATTGTGGGTTTGAAGGACCAAAATTTACTTGGTGTAACAACCAAAGAGGAGATGACAGAACCTGGGCTCGACTGGATCGTTTTTTGGGTAATGCAGACTGGTCTATTCTTATGCAGCATTCTCGAGTTGATCATCTCCTTCGGGTGTGCTCGGATCACGCTCCACTGCTTCTTTCTTTGCCTCTGACACAGAGGGCAGGTATGTCCCCTTTCAGATTCCAAAATATGTGGTTAACTCATGATGATTTTTTGGGATTTGTGGACAGAAACTGAAAATCTCCGGTAGGTGGTTCTGGAAATATGTTTAACGTGGCCATGAAACTTAAGCGCCTTAGAGGAGCTCTGAAAATATGGAATAAAGAAACTTTTGGCAACATTTTCAGCACTATTCGAGGATTGGAAGATGAGATTGCCCGATTGGAATTCAGTCTAATGCAGGGTTGGGATACAAATGATATGGTTAATCTGAATAGATGTCAGGCTGAACTCAAACTGGCTCTGGTAAGAGAAGAAATTTACTGGCAACAAAAATCAGGAGAAAAGGAGTTTAAAGAAGGAGATGCATGCACTAAATTTTTCTTTGCTTCTGTCAAAACCAAGCAAAAAAGGCGAATGATATCAAAAATCCAAAACAGGGCAGGGAATTTAATTACGGATCCGAGAGATATTATTTTAGAAGCGAATAATTTTTTTGAAGATTTGCTTTCAGCAGGAGGATACCAAGAGGATCTAGATCTTATGGAGTGCATTCCGCGTTTGATAAGGGCGGAGGACTGTGATTCAATCATGAAGTCTCCGAATTTAGAGGAAGTCCGACAAGCTGCTTTTAGCATTCCACATGATAGTGCACCGGGCCCGGACGGCTTTACAGCTGGTTTCTTTCACAGATGCTGGGATATTATTGGTCTGGATATTTGGAAAGTCGCGAAGGAATTTTTTGATTGCCAAGCGATGCCAGGTAGCTTCTCTTCTAATTTTTTAGCTCTTATTCCTAAAATTGAAGAGCCCGTTTCTTATTCTGATTTTAGGCCTATCAGTCTGTGCAATGTGGTTTATAAAATTTTTAGTAAGATCCTTTGTTTGAGATTGGGGAAGATACTCCCAAATATTATTTCTTTAGAGCAGGAGGCTTTTGTTCAAGGGAGACTTATCTCAGAGAACATTGGCTTGGCACAAGAATTAATGAGGGAGATTGGAAAAAAAGTGATTGGCAATAATGTAATTTTCAAGCTGGATATGGAAAAGGCGTATGACAGAATTGAATGGGGATATTTATTGGCGGTCCTTCATAAATTTGGTTTCAACAACAGAATATGTCATCTGATTTCAAATTGCGTAACTCAATGTGGTTTTTCGGTGTTGATGCAAGGCAAGTATGACGGGTATTTCAGATCCTCCAGGGGTCTTCGACAAGGCGACCCTCTCTCCCCTTTGCTCTTTGTCATTGCTGCGGAAGTTCTAAGTAGAGGACTCTCTCGAGCTTTTCGTAGAGGGGAAATTGGTTTTATCATGCTCCAAGGACGGCCTCCCCGATTACTCATCTCCTATACGCTGATGATTCACTGGTTTTCTTGAATGGTAGGAAAAAATCCATTGCGGGATGTATGAAATTTATTGATAGATACTGTCGGGCTTCAGGAGAGCAAATTAATACGGCCAAAAGTTCGTTCATGATTGATGAAAAAGTGAGTGCCGAAAAACTTATCATGATCAGATTATGGACAGGCTTTTCTTACAAACAGTCCCCGTTCACGTACCTTGGAGTTCCCATCTATCAAGGCAGATGCAGAATTTATTATTATGATGATTTGGTTAATAAGATCCACAATAGAATTCAAGGCTGGAAATCACGATTATTGTCGCCTGGGGGAAGATTGACTTTGATTCGACATGTCCTTTTGTCTATGCCGATTTACACTATAGCAGCTACAGTGGTACCTATGAAGGTTTTGCATTCTATTCAGAAATTGATTGCAGATTTCTTTTGGGGAGATCATGACGGGAGACATAAACGGAAATGGATTGCATGGCAAAAAATCAGTGTTATTAAGGAAGAAGGTGGATTAAATGTTCGAAGTCTGGACGACTCTATTAAAGCTTTTCGAATTAAATCCCTTTGGAATCTGATACATTCCAACTCTTTATGGGCAAATTTCTTAAGGAAAAAATATTTTAAGCCAGGGGTTCCAATCCGAAAGCAGGAGCTTAAAGCTGGGGCCTCACCTTTCATGAAAGAGTTGCTGATGCATAAAAATTTCATAGTGGAAAATTCCACCTGGAGGATTACTCGAGGTAGCGTCAGTTTCTTTGAAGAACAATGGGCTAAGGATGAACTATTTATAAAGATTGGGGAAGCGGAGACCAATGATACTTGGCCTTCCTTACAGCTGATGTGCAGGGATAACTTCAGAATGCTAACCCCGGGAATGCAACGACGCGCTCAAGAGGCTTATAAGACAATAGTGAAGGGTGATGATGGCGATCGAGACACCAGAATTTGGATGCCCACTAAGGATGGTATATTCTCTATCAGCTCTGTTTGTAAAATCCTAGGTGGTAGAGGGACACCTGATGATTTCTGGAATTGGATATGGCACCCTCTTTTGCCTTCTAAAATTTCCGTATTCACATGGAAAATTATTAAAAGGGCTATTCCCATAGATGGTGAAATTAGAAGAATTGGGTTTCAGTTGGCTTCTAAATGCGGCTGTTGTGTTCATTCTGCGGAGGAAACTATAAAACATCTTTTCTTGGAGGGTGAATTAGCATGTAGAGTGTGGAGACATTTCGACTTGATTTTTGACATTCACGTTCATAGGCCGGTTGAAGTCTATACCATGTTAAAGGCGTGGTTCAGGAAGGCGAACAAATCTACTTTATCAGGTACCCTCATTCATCTCACTCCTCTTTTTGTTTTATGGGAGCTTTGGATTCAGCGAAACAGAAAACTTTATGATGGGAAGGAATGCTCGTTCAGCTATGTAATCATTAAAGTGTATCACTGGATCAAATGTGTTGCAAAATTTTTTATTCCTAAATCAAAGGACAATAATGGGGCTTTGCTCACTAGATTGGGTATCCAGGAAACTAAAGTAACACTGACTCTGCCCCGGGTGGTGTATTGGACTTTTCCTCCTATGGGATGGTATGTGCTCAATGTGGATGGATCTTGTAGGGAGAAGACTATTGCTGGAGGTTTTGTTATTAGAAATGAAGAGGGTAACTTTGTGGCGGCCGGACAATGTTTTTTCGGAGAAGGAACAAATAATTCGGCAGAAACGAGGGCCTTGCTTGAAGGATTGAGATTTTGTGTTACCCAAGGTGTCCGTCCATGTGTCATTCAAACGGATTCCATGGTGGTTAAACAATGGCTTTCCCAGCAAACAAAAATACCTTGGTTCCTAAGCAATTGGTGGAGGGAGATATGGGCGATGACAAAGGATACGGGGTGGCAATGCATTCATGTGTTCAGAGAGACCAACTCAGTGGCTGATGCCTTGGCCATTTTAGCACAAAAGGAGCATCATTCTCGTACTTATTCATGGGGATCGCTTCCTAAAAGAATAAAGTCCCTAATTATTCTTGACAAGAATAAGACGGCATATCTTAGACTTCCGGCTTTTAAATGTGCGTGAATTTCTTTGATGCTATTTGGTTATGGAAGTATGAGGGTCTTAGGACTCAATTTGGCGTGTGTGCTGGATCAGTAGGGGTGAATTGGAGCAGCATATATCTGAAAAAACAGGGGATATACTCTGTTTTGACAGGGTATATGATTGGAAAATGTGCGGGTTTTCACCGGTATTGCGCTGCCTGCATGCGGACAGCGTGGCCTGCATTGTTGGACTGTTTCTTGTGCCCTGTTTCGGGACAGTTATGTCTTGCTGGACAGATTTATTTCTGGCTGGACGGCGTGATTTCAGCAGATCATGATGGTGCAATCTCGTATTTCTGGCGAGGGAAAGACAATGTGGATTTGAAGGCTTATGTTTCAGCTCTCAGGGCAGCGTGCTCTGCTTGCTGGACAGAGTTCTCTGTTTCGTTCGGACAGCGTGCTCATTGCTTTGGTCTTGGTTGCCGAATTTGCTTTTTCAATTTCCAAGCTTTCGCAGTCTGCGTGTGGAAGTGTTTTTGGACAGCATATGCGGTTCGACTCTTGCAATCTATTTTTTGGACAGACTATGTGCTCTTTGGACAGACTCTGCGGTTTGGTTAGGTGTGGCAATGGCTCTTGCATTCTGCGGTATTTGGATGCCTGGATATGTATGGTTATTAGACAGCCTCTTAGTATGGAGAATAGTGTGTGCTATTCTATAGGTAGGGTGTGTTTTTGTGTTATCTTTTGGTTTCATTACTTGGTTAAGTATGGGTATGGCTTTGTCGCATCTTGTTAGAAATATTTTTTGTTTCTTTCTTTTTGCTTGGGTTTTTAATACGGGTAAAGTCGTAATGCACCCCCGTTTAGTATGTAAGTCAATTTTTTTGATAATTAATAAAGGTCTGGCATCCCATAGCTGCCCCTCCCCTCTGGAGGTTTAATTAAAAAAAAAAAAAAAAATATATATATATATATATATATATATTTATATATATATATATATATATATATATATATATATATATATATATATATATATATATATATATATATATATATATATTACACAAGTATGCCCTCACAATTCTTCCTCACATATCTAACTTCGCTACTAGACTCCTCAATGTCCATGTCAACTTGTAGTGGTATTGAAGCTTCTGCACTTACGTCATCGGCCTCTAACTCATGAAAACCTCTTGGTGGTGCCTTCATTACAACATACCAATAAGAGGAATCGTCTTCTCTTGAATAAAATACTTGTTTTGCTTGAGATGCTAAAATATATGGATCTCATGCAAATGATACTTGACTTTGATGGAGGTTCATGAGGGTAAATCCATCTTAAACTTTAACACCATTACCTTTGTTTGCCCAATGACACTTAAAGACCGGAACATAAAATACATGATAGTCTAGTAATATTATATCCGTCAATATTTCATAGTAAGTATCCGAATCAAACACTTGTGCAGTATCTTTTGCGCTTGCCCTACACATGCTGGTTGCCTCATAAATAATCCCACTATTTTGTATTTCCCAGTCGACATCTTTTGTGTTAAAACGCTGCCCATTGATAATATACCCAAAAAAAGACAATGCACTATTCCGTGGACCATATGCAATCCATTTCAATGTGTCCGAGTTAGCTTTTGAATCAATATGAATATGTTAAAGTGCAGAAATTAAATGAAGAGATACAAAGTAAGTAGGTAGTTATTAAATTGAACTCAAACTAAGGTAAAAAAAAATGGAAGATTTAATTAAACCTTATTTTTTATCCATTCTGCAAATTTTTCAGTATGTTTATTCCAAAGTAAGGTTGCTTCGTGTGTAAGACGTTTGTTTGATTCTTGTAAATCCTCCAAGTGCATGCTAGTAGGAGAAAAACTGAATAAGTAAAATGGTTATGGTGTAATGATAGAGATCTAACATCTGTGACTTTAATTTTACTTACTCTAAATATGGATCCACCACATTTGTATTCATCAACACAACAAGATGTGCAAGTTATTTTTCTCTATCACTTATTGTGATGGATGTTGCTCTAGAAATTGGACGCCTTCCAGAATAACTTCATTCGCAAAATCATTATTGTAAAAAAAAATTTCCTTCACTTGTATTGATTTTTTCAGAAATTAGCTACAAAACCTTATGCACTCTTCTACAAGATATGATTCAGCAATACACCCCTCTGGCTTGCAGGGTTCCTAACGTAATCTTTTATTGTTTTCATATATTTGTACATAAATAAAAATTTATAAGATATTCAACATATTATGCTTCAAATAGAACTATTCAGACTAAAAAAAAAAAGGAAGGATTCCTTACCTCTCAAAGGGATACATCCAACGAAAATGAACATGTCCACATAATCTAGCTTTTCTTCCTAGATGAACTGTTAAGTGTACCATAATATCAAAAAAATAAGGTGAAAAAAACCTTTCAAGCATGCACACAGTTTCAATGACGTCTTCCTACAATATTTCTAATTTCTCTCTATCTATAACACGCTGACACAAGATAATCATTTCAAGGCCCTTTTGGAAGTAATCCTCGTAAAGCAACCGGCAGCAACTGTTGCATTAGAACATGATAATCATGGGACTTCAGGCCAATGACCATGCATTCCTCACAAGATACACACCTCCTAATGTTTGAACAATAGCCATCAGCTCCCTTGAAGTCACATAATCTCTTGCAAAATTTCTTTTTTTCAGACCTTGAAAATGTCCATGGAGCAGGTGGAAGGTATGTTCTGCTTCCATGAGGTTGTGCATGCAGGTCCTTCCGTATTTGCATATCATGTAAATCTTTACGAGCATTAACCCCATCTTTTGACTTTCCACATTGTAACATTATGCCTATAATGCTTTCACAAACATTTTTTTCGATGTGCATTACGTCTTAATTATGACGTAATGGAAGTTCCTACAAAAACATGAACGTAACCATTAATACTTATTTTTTAGACCATTACTGAATATAAAAATAACAAAGCAATTAAAGACATAAAAACTAACCTCCCAATAGGGTAAATAAAAAAAGATTGACCTTTTCTTCCACCTTGATAGCTCATCATGATCATCATCGTCGTCATTCCCATCAACATCGTCATCCCCATTATCATCAGCATCAGCATCAGCATCATTAGCATTATCATTTCTTTTTCCTTATTTGTTATGACATTTTCCAAAATCATTTGGAAAATTCTTAAGAGCAATAGAAATGTTCCAACCTGTCAAGATTCTAGGCTTCCTTCAATGTTCCACATTGTTAACAAACCAAACCTTATTTCCTCGATAATCATGTGTAGGTGACAGAAAATTCCTATGACCCATGTATGCAAATTTCTTACTGTGCGTTAACCATCTGTAATGCGTATTTTTGCCACAAAGAGGACACACCTTTTTACCTTTTGTACAACATCATTGGAGGTTTCCATATGCTAGAAAAATCACTTATGGTCCATAGCGAAATTGCTCTAAGATTAAAAGTATTTCCACCAAACGCATAATAGGCCTCCACTCCATTGTGCCACAAATGTTGCAAGTCTTCTATAAGTGGCTGTAAGTAGATGTCTATGTCATTTCCAAGTTGCTTTGGACCCGGAATCAGTAGCGTTAACATGATATCCTCTTTCTTCATGCACAACGCAGGAGGAAAATTGTAGTTAACTAGCATCACTAGCCAACAACTGTATTTAGAGCTTAACATGGAAAAAGGATTAAAACCATCAGTAGAAAGACCAAGTCTGAGATTGCGCGGATCAGCTTCAAATGATTCCCATTTATATAACAAATTCCCATGTTACGGAATCAACAGGGTGCCGCATTTTTCCATCTTTGCTTTTATTATTGAAATGCCACCTTAAATCTACAGCCATTTTTTCAGACCTAAACATCATTTTGAATCTTGAAATTATAGGAAAATACCTCAAAACATTAACTGGAATACCTTTTCTAATTTCTTTGGTCCTCTTATTTTTCTTCCATCTTGAAGCACCACATTTAGGACAATTGTCCAAGTCCTTGTACTCTTTTCTAAATAGACAACAATCGTTCTCACAAG
Organism: Berberis vulgaris; assembly: GCA_963556465.1. Classification (NCBI taxonomy): domain Eukaryota; kingdom Viridiplantae; phylum Streptophyta; class Magnoliopsida; order Ranunculales; family Berberidaceae; genus Berberis; species Berberis vulgaris. The sequence goes on along the minus strand of OY747130.1, from coordinate 22,982,659 downwards.
CATGAATCTTTTCATAACCAATCTCAAATTACTTGAGAAACTTTTTAACCGAGTAAAACGACTTCAAAAGTACATTGTTCTGCGGCAAGATGCCTGCCAATGTCTCAAGAAGCTCACTAAAACTTTTAACAGACCATCCAGTTTGAGTTTTAAGTCGATATAAAGCTACAATGGCTGATAGCTTGTTATAATTTGAACAGTTCGGGTACAAAGGGTTTTTTGCATCTTTTAGTTTTACTATAAAATCATCAGCATGTATGTATTTAGTAGGCTCAATGTAGTCTTCATTAACCAACTAAGTAGGCTTCATATATTCTTCATCAATAAAGTGGGCAACTCTATATATGTTATATGTCTCATGGTTCCACATTTTTTCAGGAAAGTTGTCATCAATAATTATCTGTTCCCCATGCTCATACCAATCTATACTTTGTTTGTACTTGGCATCCATGCCCCTTGTAACAAAATGCTCAACAACAGTACTGCCACACTGATGCTCTACATTGCGACAATCTATACAAGGGAATAAGATCATTTTAGGATTTCCCAAGTTGTTTGTAACCATTTTCACAAAATTCCATGCTATTTTCTCGTACTCGGGATCAACTCTGTGACAAGAAAGACAAGAAAAACCTATTGCTCTAAGTCCTCTGACTTTTCCAATTCTATAATAAATATATAACTATGCACAACTAATTTTTTACCTATGAAGACCCACCCAACCTTTATCCAGCATCATATATTCCTGTAGCACTCAGCCCAACAAATTCTAAAATTTAAACAAATAACTACTTAAATCTTCATGGGGTAATTGAAAGTTTCATATATATATAAGAATACTTGAAGACAAGTCCAATTTCATACTAAATAGATATTCATATCAGTTCTGAAAGCATTAGAAACTGGCAGCATAAATGTTAAACACAAAGACAAAAATTAAATTCAGACAACGCTACAACATAAATGTGATGAAGGGGGTACAAATTGGACAAATTTTGTCCTTTTCATAGCACTACGTGAAAAATGTTATTGTCATATGCTATTAATGAGAAATTGTGGTTTAGTAATGAATGCCATCTTTTCAAAGAAATAGTAATTATAATACGTTCAAAATATATGTTAGAAACTTTTGAATGATACCCGCTACGACATCATTTCCTTGCTTACATGACAGTGACCTAAAAACTATAACTAGATCAACCAAGAAAATGAATCAAAACACCATCTTTCAAAAAATAAAAAAATTGTATTACTCAAATAATAAAATTTACATAACTTTTGAATAGTATCCCCTCTGCAATATCATTTCGGTGCATATATAATTGACCTACAAACTACAACTAAAGCAACCGAAAAAATGAATGTCATCTTTCAGAGAAAATGTATAACTTAGGGAGCAGAGGGTAGTTACTAGTAAAGTGCATGAGGGAGCCAAGCTTTAGTGCAATGTCGATCGAGCTTGGTATGATATATCATATTAGGCCCTTTTGAATACCAAAACTTGAGTCCAGACCCTATACAACAATCTGTCAGAATCCAGGTGCATGTAACATTAAGACGAAAGAACTGATTTAACGGAAACAAAAACATGAAATGAAAATTATAAGATCATATGTTTCTCCCAAAAGATATTAGATTGGTCTGAGACCATGATAAGCCGGAAGGTATTGAACGACGTGTTTAGGTATAATCCTCATAAGTTCAGACCCTAAAAATATAGTCCAGTGTCCAGACCAAACCCTTACCAGATCATATCCGATTAGAACTCAAGTCTCACCTGACCCATTGACCCGTTGACATGCCTAAAGTTTTTTCATCCAATGCCAAGTTCCGCACTCTATAACCCTGCAAACATATACTGCTGATAATCTATGTCCCCCTTTGACATTATTGATTGACCTACTGAGCTTAGTGGAATGGCAAGTCATATTCGAATGCTTGTGCCAATCCTTGTCTGGTCTATCATCAGTACTCATTGACCCACTTCCCATTATCCACTCAATAATTCCATTGCTCACTCAAGCATATATTCACTTCCTACCCCAAATTATGTCATCCCATCTCATATTATACAAGTCACTAAACCCTACTAGCTCAAATATATTCCCTCTTTGTAGTTTGCAATTCATCACTATCACAAATGAGGAAACCCCATTTTCTCTCAATTCCTTTTGAAATTTACTTATATGATGTTGCATGCTTTTAATCGAAAAGAAGAACAAAGCACTGATGAGGACAAACAAAAGTAGGAGTTTTAAAAGGCTTAATAATCACTACACACTACAAGAAATCTATCAATTACCAACAAAACAATTTCTACGAAATTTAATTTCCTTGTTAATATGGTATCATTGGCAACGAAAAAAAAAATTCCTTGCAACAACCATAAACTTGTTACTTTTTTTTCAACAAAATATATTTCGTGGGAAACTTTCCTTGTTAAATAGGTGGCGGGAAGCATTCCCTCCAAATCTAATTTCCCGCCGAATTGATTTACCAACAAAAAAAAATTTATAGCCACAAAATACTATTTCCTCGGTAATTATGACATCATCTAAAATGAAATATTTTGTTGCTAAAGAAGACTAATTTAACAACAAATTACATTCCTTGCTAACGAATATTAACACTTATTTAGTAAGGAAATATGTTTTCCTAGATAATAATCACATTTATTGTAATGTTTAGTTTCGTTGATAATGATTGAGAATTATTTCCATTAATTTTTTCCTTGTTAAAACTCGTTTACTAATTTATAGCAACAAAGTCATATTTCGTTGAAAATTGTTATACTATTGGCAACGTTTTTTATTTTGGTGAAACAATTTCTTTTTTTAATGAAATCTCTGTAGCAAGGAAATTAAATTTCATTGATAATTATAACCTTGTTAGTAACAAATTATTTTCGTTGGTAAAAAGTAATAATTACAATCATGAAAATTTATTTTTTGTTAAAATTCACTAACTATTTTACAGCGACAAATCATTATTTTGTTGGAAATTGGTATACTAATAGCAACGAATAATCAATCATTATTACTTTACCCTTTCAGATAGTCGTTTACTAATTTTTCCTTGTTAAATTAATTACATCTTTACAACAAAAAAAATACAATTTTGTTGGTAATTGCAACCTTATTGGTAACAACTTTTTTCTTGTTAAAAACTAATAATCATTTCCATGAAAATTTATTTCTCACTAAACTTCATTAATTCATTATTGTTTCTTTGGAAATTGTTGTACTATGGCCAACAAATTTATTTATCGGCAATTTTTTTTTTTGTTTCATTGCAAAATAATGTACAAGGATAATTCAAGAAATCTAGAGACAAATGTTTTGTTGGTACAAGTTTTTCTCAACTAAAAATGTACTATTTTCAAATGAAGTAAATTTCGTTGATAAAAGCCTTGACTGTAGTATTGTTTAATTGAGGGCATTAAGTTCAAATAAATTAAATTATTTTATAAAGATAAAAAAAATACACTATTAATTAGCTATATGCTTCAGAGTCATTTGTATTAAATGCAAGGCAAAAAGTCTTTTGTGAAAAAACTCAATTGGATTTTTAAAACAAGCTTGAGTGATGATAGTCGTCAACACTACACCCATGCTTTCAAATAGAAAAAAATTATGATACTTTTTACATAACCCTTTTTATTGAGGATTAGTACAATTAGTTTGATAGGTTTATTATAATTAGAGAGGATTGAGATAACACTTCTCTGAATAATAGTTTGATTGAAATAATTCCTTGAACAATACATGGAAGCTTCGATACTACCGCCTTCTTAACTCTCACAGATCCCGAAATATTTAGGGAGATGGTGGATACATGGTTTCAAGTTCGAATCACGTATCCAATGGAACGGGTGCTTCCCTCTTCAGAAGGTAATAATGTGGCGTGTTGGCTATTGAACACGTACCCTTGGTCAATCTGTCATGGCCGGCGGAACAACTCACCAGTAGGCATGCCTGAGTGTGGCCGTCTAGGAGTCAAACTCGAGGGAGTGGTCAAGGTATCGATCAAAATATTTAATAAACTCTTTCAATACTGATCAGTATCGATCAAAATATTTCCAAAATTTGATCAACTCTTTCAATACTGATCAGTATCGATCAAAATATTTCCAAAATTTACACCACCATTTATTTGAGACCTAACACCATAAGCAATGGAATGAATTAATTAGAAATTAATTAAAATACATAATAGTTGTATTTTTTTAACTACTATGCAGTTAAAAAACCATAAAATAAGTTTTCTAATTTAATTTAAATAATAATATGGTAAGAAAATAAGTTATTAAAAGTGCCAAAATCGAAAATGATATCATGCCATTAGTAAATAATAGACATAATTTTATTGATAAATTAAAATAAAACTATATAAATATATAAAGAAAATATTCTCTCAAATTTTATCGGGGAAAATAAGTTTCTCTCGTTCCCAAACACTTTCTCAAACACTTTCTCAAAATTGAGAAGTCTCCAAATTTTCTCAAACACGTTCTCTCATTCCCAATTTTCTCAAACACTTTCTCAAAATTGAGAAGTCTCCCAAATCGTGAAGACTCCCAGAGACTCCCAAATCATGAAGACTCCCAACATCAAAATATTTCTCAAACTTGTGAAGACTCCCAAATCGTGAAGACTCCCCAAATTGTGCAAATTGGCAAATCGTGAATGCCTCTTGCAGATCCTCTCATTCCCGCTCGATTTTCCCTCATTTTTCTCACGAATCAACCTTTATACACTTCCTAAAATATGGGATATCTCAAAACGTCTACATCTTTCCTTCCTTGCCTTTTGCTTAATTGGAGGAAGAACTTGGAGAAGAAGAGATGTGTTGCTGCTGCACTTGTTGGATAACGATACAACTAGGTATCTATTATTTCTTATTAATCAATTTGATGACTCTTTGAGAACTCTTGATAATGTTGCTGTAGAACTATCACTGTTTGTTTATTTTTTATTTATTTATTTTTTTTTTTTTGCTTAACGATACCAAGTTGAACTGTTGGTGTTCTTAATCATTTTATGGTGTTGTTCATGTTCTTCTTACTGGAATTTGATTAATTGGATTGGTGGTAAATGGTTTTGTGAGATTGTGTTCCATTTATCAATGTAGCTTAGCTATTTGAAGAAATGTCTAGCTGGGATTTGTTGTCTGTGCCTGTAGCTTTTTTTTTAGTGCCATTGGTTTGCTAATACTGAAGGTATTTACTGGTTCGATCCAGATAATAACAATCCAGTACTGGAAGGTACCTGGATTAAGTGACTGATGATGGATTTTATTTTAGGCAATTTACAATTGTTTTGTATGTTTGTAGTTCTTGGTTTAAAATAAATTATGAAGACATATTTGTCGATGTTTTGATGTATACCGTTTCCCGTTAATAATATTGTTTGTTTTTAAAAAAAAAAAAGTAGTGTTAAAGAGGAAATCATGCCAGATGGAATATCATTACTTTTATTTGGCAAGGAGTGATTCTTGGAGTGCTTCTATGGTTTTTTTAATCACATTAGCCTGGATTTGGCAAGATAATGGGAGTTTTCATGAAGAGAAGATAATATTAAAAAAAAAAAAAGATTATAATTATTGTGGCTGATGCTATTAAACTAAATGAAGAAAGTGAGCAAACATGAAAATAGATATCCATATAAAGTTCGTAACCTTGCTGGTTTTTATCGTACACCATTTGGAGAAAGGATATGATCCTCTTATTCTTTTTATTTTTTATTTTTTTTCTTGCACTACTTATTTTCACTATGTTGACATACACATAATGAGTATTCTTTTCAACTGACAGAATTGACATTAAAAAAAATACCTTGGCCACATTCAGTTTGTAGGAGGACAAGCTCAAACAAATGAATGGATACTTCATTGTGCAATGATTTAATCAACTTATATTGAAACATGCTTTTACGGTCTGGGAAAACATCAATGATCCTTGTACGATAGTATGTGCCTTTTGGACGCTGTCAACTTTAGATGTGTTGCACTCCCACAGTTGCTATGATATAGTTGCTATGATATACAGATCATGTAGTGTAAGCTATTAGATTGAGTTTTGTTTATCAACTATAAAATGGTATGATGATGTGTTTTGGATTATTGAATAATAGTTATCTGATAAGGCGTATCTATCGTATATCAAATGTTGGACCTGTAGACAATGGGGATCAACTTTAATCTCAATAGTTGATATACTTCTTGTGATGCAGAAGTTGTGGGGATTCTCTTGGTCCTCCTTTTCATCCTTGCAGCTTGTCTATCCTGTCTAACAACGTCTATCCTGTCTAACAACCTGATATCTATCTTACATATGACTTTGTTGAAAACTATGTAAATATTCTACTTTCAATCGTCAAGTTGTTTAAGACAAATTCAGTAAGACAAATTCAGGCAATTTTCGACTACCCACATGTGTGTTGATCACACATTGTCTTTCAATAGAATAAACTTTTCCCCATATTATCATATTTATGCGAAGAAAACTCTCCCCTTCTCTCCCCCATTATCCTATTTATGCGTGTGACAGAAGTTGCACGTGAAAATAGACAGGAAGCGAAAATTAGAATCCAAACATTCATAAAAATGCAAAAGCAAAAGGAATATATTTCCTGTCTTATGGTAGTTGGGATGCCTTTGGATGAAGCTTTTGTTTTCAAATCACATGAGTTCAAAAGCAAAGGGTTGGAGATTAGGGGTGGATCTTGGGTGGTCAAGAAGAATACAGTGATGATCTGACCCTGCCAAATCAAAGAGATTCTTGGAACAGTCCAAAATGATCAGTCCAATCTGTAGGAGACAAACCTATCCAGCGTGCAAATGGTGTGTGTGTGGTGTCGGGTGTTTCTATCGTTTACCAGGCAAATCTACCCCCTTTTAGAACAAAATCCACCAAAGCAAAGTCATTGATAAAGGAGTTGAAGTTTCTGATGTGAGCAGACCTACTATTTTTTTATTTTTTTATTTTGAAACCAAAACATAACATAAATAAAGGTTCAAAATCAATTATGTGGTTTGAACTAGATCTCTAACATTACAAACTCTGTCCTACAACTCAAGTCATGCTACAAGCTACAATTTCGGTGCAAAAAACTGATGAATCCGCGCTGAACAATGCAGGCCAATTTGTCCTTCATCAATTTTAAAACATATTCTCTTCAGTAACTATCCCAATACATCAGTGACCAGGTAGTTTTGCACTATTTTCTGCCAGAAACATGGATTCAATGATAAACAAGCCTAAATTCAGTGTTCCACCTAGGACGATAATCTTATAAGCATCAAAGAAGTCCATTATTTTACCTCTTCTTTTTCTCTGTCACCAAACCATCAAACTGCGATTTTGCATCTTTCTTTGATACCTTCTTACTTGAATGAAAATTTGCATATTTCTTTGATACATTTTCACTGGATTGTTCTTGGATAAGTGGAGTGGATGGTTCTTCAGCCTTTCTTTTATTTGAGCGAACTAAGGATGAGAGTTCGAGCTTTTGTTTCTTTTTGGAAAGATCATTAAGCTTCAAGGATGTATTTTTCTCAGATGAAATTTGTACTTGCTGAGCCTTTTTCTTAATTGACCGAACCAATGACGAGAGTTCATACTTCTCTTTCTTTGAAGATCCGTTGTCTGGCTGCAATTGGTCATCTCTCTTTGGTATGGTGTCCTCTGTTGGCAATGGAGCTTGCCTAGCCATATTTATTGGTTAACTATGGGTGGTTTCTTCCCAGACACCATTACGTTGTTTTCGCCGAGCAAAAGCTGCACTCTTATATTGTGGATCGGTGGGGTCCAATGCATAGAGAGATGACTTGTTCATAGCTGCAAATCGCGGGTCATCTTCATAATCAACAACAGGTAGTTTGTCCTCAATTGGTTCCTCTGTCCCCTTTTTACTTTTACTCTTTTTAGGTTTCAAGTTATATCCTTTCAGATTGCTTTCAGCAGCTTGGTCATCAGCAAACAGTAACTCAAGTTCTGCTCTACTCGCTTCTTGTTCTTTTGTCAGCTTCTTGTTCCTGTTTGTTTCTACGATCACTCTTCCCAGGTTTACTGCTTTTGACAGAAGGTTCTTCCATAAAGAAGTCATCAGGCTGTTCAGGTGCTTCGATATCACTATTGCCACTCTCATCCTATGACAAGTCCTTACCCCTGTTCTTCTTCATCTTCCTCTTTTCTTGCCTCTTTCGAGCAGACCTACTACGGCCATTCTTGTCATCTAAGTCTTTTATGGGATTAAAAAAATCTCCTCCAAAGACTCGGGGAACATTCCAATAACCTGAAGTTCTTCCCAGAAATGAAGTCTACTAGTGGAATCAGCAGCAGGACCCTAAATATTTGAAAGCATCCAATCAAAGTCATCCCAAGTGCTATGAAACTTAAGAGAAAGGGAGAAGGCACCCGGTATAAACCAGTTCTATTTTCTTGAAGAAACAAGTCTAGTTACGTGAGGACGACTTCTTGAAACATAAGAGAATAAACTAACCAACGGTATAAAAAGCGGTGAAAATGATTAAGATTTTTTATAAGAGTATATTTATGCAATTTTATTGTCGTGTTTCTCTAGCTAACTTTTCTTTATTAATCTTTGGAAACCAAAGGCATTGTTTGGTTGTAAAGATAAAGTTAATAAAAACCATGATAAGGATTAGCTATTTTTTATCCCCCCATTAATAAATTCATGTATATATATATATTTTTTTTAGAGATGGACAAAAGTTGGATGAAAGAGAAAAATAAGTTATTATAATTATTTTTATTGTATTTTGTTCATTTGTTGTTGAAAACATATATTAGTATTCAATTTGTTGTTTATTACTTTGCAGGATAAGTTTGAAATTGATACAAGTGATCCTCATGTTATTCTCACTATTGATGACATGATTCAACATCGCCTATCTGATTATCGTCAGACTTATACAAACATTATAAGAAGTTTGATACACGTGAGGAAGCACTTCAAAATGCACCATTAGAAGTTACAATTGATGAATGGAAAGTCCTCTGTGAACGATTTAGTTCAGAGAAATTTCAGGTAATCTACATATATGTATATAAATTATCAATTTTAAATGATAAAGCTAAATAGGCATATTCTTATAGACTACAAATCCTTACATATAATTCCATTATATTGTTTAACGTTGTACATAGAAAAGAAGCAAAATAAATTCTCAAAATAAGAAAAATGCTGAATTGCCTCATACCTCAGGTTCCAAGTCATTTGTTCGAAATCTATATGATAAGGTAAGATTCTTAATTGCGTTAATTTTTATCATATCTTATATCACATATCATTCATTACAATGTGTTATAACTGCGCAGCGAAATCCAGAGACTGGCCAAGTGCCTAGTGAGATAGATCATTACAAGAATGTACATTGTCGAAAAATGGGAGAATGGTTTCACGTCTCAGCGGAGGCTAATTGGGTAAGAAATTGACTAGAAATTAAATTATATAGGCGCTTAAGTTGTATCTTATCAGCTTTTAATTGTGTTATCACAACAAAATATGGAGCTAATGCGCAATGAACCAACACCAGATGGTACTAAAAGGAGTGAATTGGAGATCATGATGAGGTCCTTGGGACAAAATCAGGATATGTACGTGGGCTAGGGCATGGAGCCAAACTCATGGTAACCGCTAGATCAAGCTCCAAACGTAGTTTAATAGAGGTGAGTGCTAGTCGTAGAGCTGAGAATGCTGAAAAAGAGAATCAACAATTACATAAACGAGTAGATGAGTTGACAGATGAAATAAGGATGAAACAAACTACGATGGAGACGGAGTTATCTAAACGGGTGGACTAAATGCAAAAGGACCAACAGAATCAGATACAAAATATGTTTCAAAATTTCATGTCAGGACATACGCAGCTATCTGGAGCCTCGCGTCATTCACGGTAATGTTTATTTTTTCCAAGTCAAGTAAATTTTTTTTTTCATTTTGTTTTGCTTCTTAATATTTGTTTGTCAAGAACATGGCAAACAAATACTATGAAGCATTGGGGTAGTTTAATTGTGAAACATCTAAGTAGTATTTGTTAGTCGTTTAATTGTGAAGCATTTGAGTAGTTTAATTGTGAAGCATTTGAGTAGTATCTAAGTAGTATGAGTAGTATCTGTTAGAATCTGAGTAGTTTAACTGTGAAGCCACCTTTGCTCTCTTGTGTGGTAGTATTTGACAAGGTGGGACTCAAAGATTGAAAGGGTTCTTGAACCCATCTTTCGTGTTAGCTTTATTTCCTAGAATTATGGAATGAGATTCTCAATGAGATATAGATTACAAGATATAGACAGATTGAAAGGAGGCTGAGACTATTTTCCCCAAAAATAACACTAACAAAAGATACTATCTCAAACAAAAAGAACCTCCTCCCAACAGCTTACATGACCTCACAATAGATGCATGTGGATTGATAGTATTGGGGGTAAGTGTTGCACGTCCCCATTAACCTCTTCAATTGACTTTTGAGTCTTGCAACAATGACTTGGGTTCACTACTAAATGATCACGGAGGCCAGCCAAGCCCTCAAAACCAACAAAAGAATGGCTCGATCGTCGTCTTCGTCGACCGCTAAGGATGCTCAAGCCCTCATACAGTCTCTACGCTCTGCTTACGCTGAAACTCCTACCAATCTCAAGGTACCTCCTTCTCCTTATCTCTTCAATCTTTCCTTCAAATCCAAACCCTAATCAAACTCAAACCATATTACTTTTGTTCTCTCTGCTTCTTGCAGCTGATAGATCTCTATGTGCTTTTCGCCATCTTCACTGCCGTCTTTCAGGTACTCTCTTTCTTTCACTCTGAATTTGTAATGTAATCTAGTCCATCCCGTTAATCTAAGCTTCAAATCACTTCATTGGTAATAATTTCCCGTCTGTGATTTACTTTTTCTTTTTCCAAGTAAAATTGATTGATTTTTAGGCAAATTGTACAAGACTTTCTTCATCTATCTTTTCTATTAAGAATTCTTCGTCAGTGAAAATATATTGGGGACTCAAAACAAAACAAATAGAGAGATAATTTGCAACGTTGGAAGGATCCATTTTTTGGAGTCGGGCTTTGAAAGCTTTTCTGAAGCTGCTCCTCTTCACCTTGATGACTACAAATGACATATTAGCCTTTCTTTTTAATTTTTTTTTCTTTTTTCATTTCAATTTTAAGGGACTTGGAAAGTTAGGACTTGGGATACATCTTCCAAATATGAAGGTCTTGAATAAAGGTTATTATAAGTGGCTCTACTTTGACGATAATCTGAAAATTGAGCTCCAACAACTCTCTTAAAGTGTTTAAGCATCTCCAAGAGGCACCCTATCATACTGAGCAAGTTTATGGGATAAAAGGGATCAAACTATTTATAATGATCCATATTTTTTGAATACCATGGATGCCTTAAATATCTAGCGTACTTCATTTTTTATGTAGCCGAGTCACTGATATCCATGGTGCTGTAAGTGCAATTCTCTATTTTGTCTGATGAAGAGTTTTTCACCTAATGCCAATGGTCAGCAAATTCCCATACTACATGATTATGATTGTTGATTGATGTGACCGACTTAGGTCCTCAAAAGCATCATCACCTGATTCCAAGCAGCCTTGGTTCTGAAGGTAGGTTAGCATGCACAAAAGCTTATGTTCCCGGTAGGGTGTGTCAGCTATCAACACATCTCAGTTGGCCTAGTCTTTCTGTCGTTGAATTGGGTGCTTTCTGACCAAATAACTCGGTCTCTCTCTCTCTCTCTGTGCTACCAATAATCTTTGCATGCTTGGGACGAGATGGCTAATAGGAAGTCGTCCAAGCTCATGGCAAAAGTAATTCCTTAGTAAAGCAGCCAAGCTCACTCTTGTGAAATCGACACTTTCTGTTCTTCCAACGTATGTGTTAACTTCTTTTCTAATCTCAACAAAAGTGGCCTCAAAGGTCGAGAGAATAATGCATAATTTTCTGAAGGAGATCCAACTCCAAACAAATAATTTCCACTTAAGAGGTTTGGGACAAAATCTGCAATCCCAAAATTCTTGGAGACTTGGGCATTTGTTCAAGCATTGATAGGCATGTCTTGCAATATGCTAATAAACAATCAGTTCTATGGCACACTGTTAATATGGAAACTTTCCTAATAAATTGTTCACAGTGTGACAACACTAGTCATAACCCCATATTGATGTGGCTTGTTGAGATCTATATCACCACATACAGATGCAAATGTAACGAGACATTTGAATGGAAGTCAAATCTGTCTCTAGTTTCCTTCTGGGACAACATCAACATGTGGATAAGCACCTCAAAGTCGCTTTCCCTATTTACAATTTACAAGAGAGATACGGTCTTTGATTTCTTCGCTGCACAACTGCAATCTGAAGTAGCTTAATCCCAAGAAGGAATGTAAGTGAATGGGAGATCCAGTAGTTAGCTATCATTTTGTAGCTCTTCCACCCCAAGTCTTTCAAACAATGATCGAAATGCTCTTGGCCAGAAAGGGGTTCTTTGTCTCATCATTCTGTTATACCATTATCTGTGATCTAATTCCTCTGCCCCATCCCTCTTTCCAAGTTATAGAATAATTGGCTGAAAGGTTCACCTCCAAGAATGCATTTCTTTCTTTTGTCAATATGAAAGGTTGTTTCCTCACGATAGACAATCTTTTCAAAAGGGGGTTATGTCGATAGAAATAAATGTAGTCTCTCCATTGATCATGTCATATCCTTCTCCATTGGGTATCATGAATACTTTCCTTAATGAGTTTATAGCCTGCCCCAACACCTCTGTCAAGATTTTGTTAAAACGCGTAGCCGAACTCCAAGATTTGGGCATTTGCTTTGGGACCATCTTCCAACCTTGGGAAGTTCAGAACAAGAAAAATATAAGCTTTTTTTATAACATGTCTCGATTCATCATCTTATAATCTAAATCAAAGCATCCATATGGGCTCTTTTGTGGATAAGTGAGCTCCAATAACTCCTTTAATAGAGTCGAGCATTTCTGCCAGTCGCCCTAGTTTAACTTTGATGACCATATGGGATAAAAGGAATCAAACCATTTGTAAGGATCGACTTTCTTGGAGTATCTTTGAGAGAATCCTTTAAGATTCCCCACTTCATTAAAATACTACTACATTTGAAGTTTGTCCATTTATTTTTCTCCATTTCCAATTTATCGTGTATTTTTATCTTCGCAAATAGAAGTGCCGACACTTTTGATAAATCTAGATAAGGAAATGCTTGGAATGTTCAAGCAACTCCGTTAGGCCTCTCTTGAAATACAATTTTTTTTTAATCTTTTGAAAATTATGTTCCCCACATATTTAAGGATCCAACGAGCCTGTTGGAGATGCTCTTATTACGGTCAATCCAAATTTTGAGTTGAGTTTCTCAATCATAAAAGCATCTATAGTAGATATCTTATGTGGGTGGGGCTATACTTTCTTAAGATATGAACTCAAATTTGTACTGCAATACATCTTATTTTTAGGAGCCCATATCCAAGTTTTACCTTTCCTAGATATTTTCAAGCATAACATCCTTTAATCTGATTTTTTATTTTATTTTAAGTGTTGATGCCACCATAATCCCACAAAGTCAAATGCCAGAAAATCATATAATATGGTTACAACTTACAATAGTTTTAATGTCAATTTAAAATACAATGTTACCTTTGAATTTAAGTTACAATGTTAACTTTGAATGATTTCCAAAGAATCCCTTCTGGTCCTATGGAACTAGTATTTGGAAGAACATTTCAATTACATGCCTTCTGTTGCAGAGGGTGGATATTAAGATGGAGAAAAGTGAAAAAAATAAAGATTTGGCTAGATGTTTGGATTTCGAGAGATTCCTTTATGTATTTGCTTCCCTAGCCTCTTTTTCTTTCTCTCAAAATGAAAGGACTGGTCAAGGAGTTCAGCTCTATTGAAGATGGTGTCACTTTTTAGGCCATTCACTTGAGGCTGTCATTCCTATGATATATTGTGGACAGAATTTCCAACTAGAATCTCATTTTTCGTGTGGCTAGGAGTTAGGTATAGATTTACCACCCTCCTTGTAGCCTTGTTGGTTAAGTATGTTGTGTATTGCGTGCAAGGTGATGGGCTCAAAGGGCTGGTGGAAGAGATGAGATATGAGTTTAGGATAGATTTGCATCCAAGGGGTGCTAGTGCATTCATGTGGCTAGCAGTTTGGGATAAACTTACACTCAAGGAGTTGCTGGTGCATAGAGGCATGAAATTGGATCAAAGTTGTGTTTTGTGTAAGTCTCAAATGAAATCCTTTTAGCACCTCTTGATTCATCGTAATTGGGCTAGAGGTATGTGTGTGTTTCTTGAGCCCGTTCAAATTGTCTTGGGTATTGCGTGGAACAATGGTAGCTCTTTTGCTGGGATGGAAATGGTTGATGCATCTCCCATGAAAAGAAAAAAAAAGGTTCTTTCGAAACTTGCGCTGTTTTGATTGCTGGGTTATTTGGATGGAACATAATGCTAGAATCTTTAAGAATGAGTTCATGGAAGCTACAGGTGGTTATGGAAATTTTGATTTTGCGTTAGTGTCGGTGTCTACTTGGCCATTGTTGAAAGGCATATTTTTTTAGTTTCAAAATGGCGGAGAATTAGGTTAGGCTTAGAAGGGAGAGAGATCAGAAGATTCAACCAACAACTAGCTATTACAAGAAAGAAAAGGATCTTTGATAATCTCATAAGCTCAAATGAAAGATTTTAATCCCGTAGTCTTAGGTCATCCATTAATAAGTCTCGAGGGTTAAAATAATTAAAAACAAAGAAGTCAATTTGACTTTGTTTGCCGATGTTAAAAGCTCACATAAAAAAGGGGCACATCCGTGGAACACTTTTTACATCGATGTGGTCACATGAACGCAAAATGTGTGCTATATCAATGTGGAGCAAAACAAGGTTTTTGGCCACATTTGTGAATTTCTTTACATTAACGTGGAGCAAATAAGGGTATGTCATCTTCCATGCTATGCAGTTTAAACGGATAACGGACCCATAACGGTTCAAAAGCGTTATAGGTTATTACGGGATATATTGGGATATAACGGAATAATTTTTTATTATATTTTTAATACCCCCACAAAGTATTAATGTATTATAGAGTAAAAAAAGTAAATCATGTTCATAACATTAAATAAAAAAAATTAATAAAAAACATCTTCCTTCGTATGAGAGTGAGATCGCAATAGAGAGCGCGATCGACTCTGTCATCTTCCCTTCACTCGTGCTCTGTCAAACGGCGAGGTCTAGTTTTCTGTCAATTGGCGACGACGAGCTTTGGTCCTTTTTTCCTATGAGTCTAGGGTTCTTGTTCGATCGAGAATGAAATGGGTGATTTGTATTATTATTATTATTATTATTATTATTATGTATTAGAACAAAACGTTAAAACAACATTATTGAAAACATCGTTATCTCAATAACGGCCATATAATGCCGTTATATCGGAGTTGTGATACCATAATGTGATAATGTCACAACGTAACGGCTCACCCCCGTTAAGCGTTATATCAACGTTATAACGCCGTTTTAACTGTACAGCTTCCATGTCTTTGACTCTCCAAAACACATTTATGAAGATAATGCAATGATGATGTGTAAATGATGCATGGAACATCTGTTGATTGGAAGTTAGCACAAGAGGAGAATTTGTGTTATAAATGGTCGTAAGAATACAAACTAAGAAAGCATTTGATGTTGGCACAAACCAGGGTTACAGGAAAAAAATGTCTTAACTAGAAATCGTGCTAATCAATAAATATAGGTTTCTCACTTCTCAGACAAGTGAGAGACTTGCTAACCATTGCACATCAACTTACTTATGTCATCATTACCCACTGGATGATGCATTATGACAATGAAGGAAGGGGGAAGATTCAAGGATTGAACAAAATAAAAAGAGGACAAAAATGAGCACAGAGTTCAACATGGGTGGAGGACATGAAAATTCTTGTTGAGGTGAGCTTTTCTTCATATTCGCTGATGAGCAGGTTCATTACTTAGCAATTGTTTGATCTTTCCGCTTGAACATTTTCTTGCCATAGGTATAACAATTGTTACTGGCAAGGAAGTACGTGTCTATGTAGACTCGGAAGACTTACTCAGGATTTACATAATGACAACTTTACTGTTTGGATGACACATCGATGGTGGCCTTCACAACAATTTTGTAGGTACTCCAAAGAATATCTTAAATCAAAAGCTTATTAGTTGTCTCTCAAAACAATCTATAAGTGTAAAGTTCATACCTTTTTTGGAAGACCCGTTGTATGGTGAACCTTTATGCATCAGAGAATATTCTATTCGCTCAATCTTTCTTTCTATTTTTCTTTTGGACCAACAAAACACTAATTATATTCAATTGAAGTGACGACAATACAACAAACAAGCTAGAGGCTCGAGAGAACAAAGAAATAGGGGCATACCCCTAAAGAGAAAACAAAGAAAAATGAGTAGAAACTAACGAAATAGAACCAAACTAACTATTCTGCAATTAAAGTCTAATCTGAAGTAAAGCTGGGAGTTTGTCATCTTGGCAGTTTCTGACATTCATCCATTGCAAAACAAGAACTTTTGATCATTGAAACCAATCTATCAATTCTCATTTGCTTCCTATTGATGATTCTATTGTTGCGCTCTTTCCAGACATACCAAATAACTGCAATCTATCTCAAATCCACTTTCCCTTCTATTATAGGATTCTAGAATCCCAAAGGTTGAACCACTGGTTCAGGTCGGCTCTTGCTTGGATATCCCATCCAGAAACAGTGCAAATGGATCAAATGCTTCTAGTAAAGGAGCAGAGAAGGAAGAGGTGTGGATTTGATTCAGGCTCTTTTTCACAGAGGACTTATCTATTGATCATTGTAGTTAAGGCGATGAGGCGGACATGCCTGAGGACGCGTGAGGCGAGGCAGACGCTTCTGTGAAGTGAGGCGGTCTCAACATTTTTTTAAAGATTTTTTATAATAAATTGAAACATATCAGTATAATAGTATACATCGTCATTTTGATAAGTATCATAAATAAATATGTACAAAAAGTAACACAACTACCTAGAATCGAAATGAAAATATAATAAAGTTGTATAGCATAGCGAAAAGATACACTACATAAGTGTCAAGAAACTTACAAACATCCACTAAATTATAGAAAATCAATAATCTTGAAAGAATAGAAACTTGAGAATATTGAACGTTTGTTAGAAGAAATTGTTTGAATGGTTGGTAAAAATCTACTAGTATGATCACTATTGTTATTCGAAAAGCATAAAAATTATTGAACTATGATATGAAAAATCAAGATTGATGTTGACCACAAACTATCAAAACTTGATATGTTTTCTTCAAAAATAATAAAAAGAAGTGTGATATTTATCAACTTAAAAACGTTTTATCTTGTTTTTATCAAATATTACACTAAAAAACATAAAACCCTATTATAGAGTGGGTTGCACCTCTTTTTGCTGCAATTGGGCCGAGGCGGTTGAGGCAGTGAGGCGGTCTGAGGCTGACGCCTCATTTCACCGCACTGCATTGCGTCACTTTGAGGCGAAATTCTGTAAAAACACCTTGAGGCGTGCCTAGGCGGTCGCCTTGACTACACTGCTGTTGATAATGATCAGGTTTCTTTTTGCTAAGTTGTCAATAGTTAGAACATTGTTGTGAGCAAGCGTCCAAAACCAGTGGAAGCGAAGTTGTAGTTGGAGAAGTCCCTCACCATAAGCAGTTTGATTTGTACGCATAATATTTGAATGGATGATATCATGGGCTTTTTCTGATATGACTTACTAATTCGATGCTTAAATATACAATCAACCTTGACTTGAGCATCATTATATGTTATGGTTGAAATTTGTAGTTTAATCTCTGGCGGTCAGTTTTGACATCTAGTTACATTAATAATCTCGGACATATTCATGTATACATCAAGGCATGATGGGAAGTGGGTTTAGTAGTAAGGTCTCTGTGCACGATTTTATTTACTCGTAAGTTTGATAGAACTTTTTCTTTGTTGTTTCCCCTTTGTAAAGTTGGGGAAACTCAGTTTTTGTTCAAAATACAAAACAGATAAATAAGTGGACTAAACTTGCTTTTGGATAATGTTTTAGCTTCAGTTCACTATACAATATGCAAGTAAGAAGTGTGCCTATACCTTGAAGCATACAAAAGTCAGGCATATATGTATTTAGTCTCGAAGCCTTTTAAGTTTTAAAGCATTTTAAGTGAGCCCCTCGTCACCGGGGCGAACCTTGAGGTGCAAACTTCCTAGCCTTTATAAAAAGATTGATTGACAGTGTTGAAAAATCAAAACTATAGCTTCCCAGTTATCCACCTTTTTTTCATTTTTATCTTTATGCTAAATTTATTTTACTATTTAATTGGGATTATCTTGTTGGGGTGCAGTTATTCAAGTTTTCATCATATTTGTTGATGACAGGTTGTTTACATGGCAATTGTTGGAACATTCCCCTTCAACTCCTTCCTTTCTGGAGTATTATCTTGTGTAGGGACAGCAGTCCTTGCAGGTAAGGAATTATTGTTCTGTTTGTAGATGGCCTTTCTCAGGATATATATATGTGTAAATTGGGTTATTTATGCGGCGATAAATCGGCGATTTAGTGTAAATCGGGGGTAGACCAATTCGAACTAGGTATTTAGTGGTTGGATTTAGCGGTAATCGATTAATCGGTGAGAAATCAAGATTGTTCTGTTGGGTGGTGGTGGTTGTTGCTCTATAATGTGATGTTTTGGACATGATTACATAATTTGTTCTATAATATGACTTTTGGTTCTGTATAATACTTGTCTTATTAATTTTTATTGTCAAGATATGTTATTTATTATAATGTACATTAACGAGTATAAAAATGTATACTTTGAAAAAGTAGACCAATTAATCAGCTTAATCTTAAATCGGTCTTGGACCGCGAAGAGTCCGTATCCGCATTTACTACATAGTGTGCAAAGTTGTTTAATATCGACTGCACTTGGAATTAAAATGATTGCATTCTATTTTGCAGTTTGTTTACGCATTCAAGTTAACAAAGAGAACAAGGAGTTCAAGGTAATCTTTCTACCTCAGCGAATCCTGTAACATTTTGAATTGTACGTGATTGATAATCCTTCTATGGATTGCAGGATTTAGCACCAGAAAGAGCCTTTGCGGATTTTGTCCTATGCAACTTGGTGCTACATCTGGTGATCATGAATTTCCTTGGATAAATTATAGAATTAGATGGTGACATGTTTCCGTTCCTAGGTTTCAACAGTGATGACTCTTGCAATTAAATTTTCCTTTTCCAAGACAGCTAGCATGGCATATTCAAAGTCTAAATTTTAAGATAAGAGTATAGACAAATTTGGTTTGAAGGTTATGGATTTTATCATCTTTGCAATTGTATTAGCAAGAAACATGAACGTATTTTTTGTTAGTTGTTGCAAGCTGGATATGATGTGTTCACCTTATTACAAATCTTTCCATCTGATAGGATGGAAGTCTATCTAGTGTGAAATTTACGAAGTAACATTTTAGTTTGAATTCAGGGCTTTTTGTTCGAGCTCATGCCCTTCTGTAAAGATCTATCACAGAATTGCTCAGTGATCCGTCCAGTTGTTGAAATAAGCAGAGATCCAGTTCTATAACGTACTACTGAACAGTTTGTGTTTTGTGACTGCGTCAGGAAGGAGGTCCTCAACCTCCCAGCAGCATAGCTCACACATTGTTTTGTTTTGCAATTGAATAAAATGTTTGGAAGAATTTGTTTGAGATCAATTTTTTCTGGAAGTAAAATGAGTTTCTTTTTCACAGGATAACATTTTAATTTAATTTGAATTTCAGTGTGGATGATCTCCATGACAAACAATGTAGGACCCAATTGTTTTCTCATTCAATAGGTCTGTCGTATTGGAGTGATTTCTTTTTAGCCACTCTTAGCAAAATCACTCACTGTCACCTCCACACCTCCACACTCACCGCATATACCATATCATAACCACTTTCACAACTAACCACCAACACCTTCACACTCATCGCAACCATCATAGGGTAATTGTCACCAACACTTTCATAGCCATAACGACCTCCTCTACAACCGCCAATACCTTCACAAATCACAACCATGGCCACAATCACCATAGTATAATATCCACTACCAGTGCAACCCTTATAGTCTTAGCAGTTACCACCACAATACTAAAACCACAACAACCTCCTCTGTCACCCACAACCATCACTATCATTACCGCCACCAACCACCAGCATCATCATTACAATACGACAACCACAACCATTGTCATCATCTCCATCACCCACAACTATATCAACAATCACCACCACCATGATACCAAAACCACTACCACCACCACCAACGAGATAAAGTAAAGCTAAATAAGGAATCCTCGAGCCAAATACTAAATAAACATCTACAACCATTGTTATCATCACCGCCACCAATAACCACGATAATCATCACCACCACCAAACTAATAATAACAGAAGGTCTAATACTACAACCATTATCATCATCTCCACCACTCACAACCATATCCACAATCACCACCACTGACACCATAATACCAAAACTATAGTCACTCATCACCACCACCAACTAGATAGAGTAAGGTTCAACAAGGAATCTCCAAGCCAAATACTAAATACATAACCACCATTATACATTGTTCTAAAAATCGACCTAGGCGGTAGAAAAACGCCCAGATTAATGGCTGGGTAGGTTCTGGGCAGTCTAGGCGGGTTCGGGCGGTCTAAGCGGGTTTGGGCGGCCTAGGCGAGTTTTTATTTTTATTTTTTATTAAAATTTTTTTTATAGAAATAAGTTGATTGTGTTCTTATTTTATTTTTCTTTCCTCTTTTTTTTAGAAATAAACAATTTTATTATTTTTTATTCAGTATATGTCTAAATGTAGCAAATGATGATTACTTAATGGAATTCTCAAAGGATCCGTCGATACCAATTTTAGTAATGTAGATTTTATTAAACATGACTGAGGTTATTCATGCAATTTGAAGAAAAATAAAATAGTAGGTTTGGATATTTGTTTACAAATTCAATTTTGTATAAAGTACCCATCATGACCAACTTCAGTCATTTGAGTTTTAATAAATTTTGTTCATGATTGTTAATTTTTCATGTTTTTAAATTTTGCATATGTATCTTGGCATTAAATTCGCCCTGTTGCCATCCCTATACCTTGGATCTGAATAAAGCCCTTTAATTTTGCACTCTTCAGACTAAAATTCCTTATCATTGAAGTTAGACATAAGCTTTTTATTTTTAAACATATCCTTTGCGGGAATTATGAATCTCATTTGACTTAATTGACTTCTTTGGTTACATATGATTACACTTCTACTTTGTATTGCATGGTTTCTTAAATACATACAGGGTGTGTCAAGAGGAAATCTTTTACCAATTGGAATGGTGTTCCCAAATTGAGAAATCTAGAGATTGAGAGAATAACCTTAAAAAAAAATTAGACAAAAGGGAGTTGTTTGCCTAAAACTTAAAACGATGGGTGCAAGTGAGATTTCTCATTTGCTTTGAAATTGTATTTAGGGAAAATGATTTGTAAGACTTACCTTTTATAATTGTAGACCACATCATACTCTAACAATTAAAAATGTCTCAAAAGGCCTATTTTTTGTAATTAGAGACTTAAAAGCCACAAAATCAACCATGGTTTAAAAAATAATTAGAAAGACATTTTTGCCCTTTAACTTAAGTGATCAATTTTCAAAAACAAAATCGATCATATCTTGAGCCTTGACTCAATGAGTACAAACCCACCGCTATTAGTCTTCTTGATCCATCTCTAACCCCAACTCCATTCAACCTCGAGTCACTTTCAATCTCTTCAATACCACCACCACCACTGTATTTCTATGATTTCTTTTCAACTACAAGTAATATGGTCTTTGAGTATAGCTTTAACATCCAACATTGAAAATGTTTTAGAATTTGATTTCAATCTCTTGAAGCATTATTCAGTAGAACATACCGATTTCCATAATGAATTCCTTTATTTGAATCAGGCTATTATTAATAGAAATTCATTCACCTTCTTAAAACCAATCATAAGTTTACTTTCAGATTTTTCTATTTTTTATTTCTAGATTACCCAGCAAGAATTGATCAATTGTATTTCAGGGACATGAAACAAATTTGAAAAAATTATCAAATTGCGTTTAAAGATTGCATATTTCGTTTGTTTCAATGTAACTAGAATTTGAATACATAAATAACAACACCACATCAATATGTCTAGGAATACGAGTGTATTTGTCTTTTTATATATCTTGTAGCCATGGTCTGGGTTTGTGGGTTTTAATAATTTTGAATTACAAAAAGTAGACATTTTGAGGCATTGTCAGTTATCAGGGTTTTATGCGGTCTATAATTATCAAATTGCGTTTAAAGATTGCATATTTCGTTTGTTTCAATGTAACTAGAATTTGAATACATAAATAACAACACCACATCAATATGTCTAGGAATACGAGTGTATTTGTCTTTTTATATATCTTGTAGCCATGGTCTGGGTTTGTGGGTTTTAATAATTTTGAATTACAAAAAGTAGACATTTTGAGGCATTGTCAGTTGTCAGGGTTTTATGCGGTCTATAATTATAAAAAGTAGGAATTATAAGTCATTTTCCCTCGTATTTAAGGGGTTGAAAGTGGTGGTGGTCATCGGTGGTGTTGGCTAAACCAACAGTGATGGGTTTGGTGGTGGTGGCCACTAGTGATGGATTTAGGTGTGATGGTGGCTGAAGGTGGGAGATTTGTGGTGGCGTTGGTTGTTAAGAAAAAAAAAAGAAGGGTTGAAGAAGAAGGTCTTAAAAGTGTATTGGTACCATGTTAAAAGGAAATGCTTCCTCTTCATACATGCTTATTTCTCTAGATCATAGCTATGCCAATTTCGTCATACTAAGAAAATATTCATGTGTGCAAATCATGTTACAAAAAGTTGCACATGGCTTTCTATCCTTTTGGCGATTGAAGAGAGCTTTTAATGTCATACTAGACCTCTGTCATTCCCACTTTCAACCAAAATATAGAATATTAACAACATATATCATATTACTCGCGAATAAACACTACTTAATATTACAGCAATGTCAACATATCATGTTACCCGTGAAAAAACACTACTTAAACATTTCAAGAATGTCAAGCCGTTTCGTAGTAATGAAAAGTAGAGATGTCTTTTTTTTATTTTATTTTAAAGGCAAACGTGGGGGTTTATATGGGCTCCCCGGACCACTTAAATAAATAAAGAAGAGATTTGTTGTTACATACGAGAGTATTTTCTACCTCTAGCATCATCAAATACAATTTTCTTGATGTCTTCCACAAATGAACTTGGAATTATCTCCACAAACTCATGATTAGGAAGAAGCTTTGCTAGTTTATCTGCTTCCTTGTTTGTTTCCCTCACTGCGTGCTTTACCCTGCATTCCACAAACTTCTTCATTTCCTCCCTGACGCGTCTAGTAGTATGAATAGCTTCCCATGGAGGAGCTTTAGTGGTGGTTATGTACTTGAATGCATTGTTTGAGTCCATACTTAACTCCACTATCTGGAAACCATGACTGCGAGCTAGCTTGATTCCCATCTCAATCCCCTGTAACTCATGCAAAATAACTGTTTGTGCTTTGTTAGAACCTGCTGCAGCTGCAACCACTATGCCTTCATGGTCCCTAATCAAAGCACCGTAACCCCCCTAGTACCTGTTAGAGAACCATCAATATTCACTTTAATCCCAACCTTGTTCAGGCTTTTCCCAAGCTTGCCAAATGATATTGCTCATATACAAGTTAGCTCCAATTCTCCATTTTTGAAAGAGCCATCTATTGTCAGGATTGTCTTCTACTTGAAGATCCAGGACTGAAACTCGCAACCTGACATCTTTAATAATCATTGGGACTAGCTCAACTGCTGATGTGAACTTGGACTGGAACACTCTGCAGTTTCTTTCAATCCATAGGTGGTAGACAGTAGCATTGAGAGCTATTTTTTTAAGCACAATGCTAGGGCTTTTGCCTGTGAATTTCGATTCACACCATTTCCATTCAGCAATCCAGTCCATAAGCTGATGTCTGTATCCTAGGTGCACCAGAATACGAGACCATACAAAGCAGGAAAATCTACACTTGAAGAAGAGGTGCTCTTCACTTTCTGTTTCATCACCACATAGTGAGCACACTGAGCTAGTTATTACTTTCCATTATTCCAGCTTATCTTTGGACTTGAGAGCTTTATTTAAGACTAGCAATGTAATGAAGCCATGTCAACTATCCATGTTTCACAATTACTTACATTTTATTAGATTGGGTTCAAGTCTAGCCTCCCCAAAGCTTTAGCCGAATCATAATCAATTATAGATATCTAATTTCAAAGTTAAAGGGGGGACAAGACCAATGCAAAGTGGAATTTTTTTTTTTCAAAGGTTGGAGAAAATGGGAAAGATAATTTTATAAAAACTGAGAAGAAAAACTTACATCCAGACTTGTTACAATACTCTTACCAAAAACATTGAATGCAAATAATATCAAAAGCCCGAACTGTCAAGTAGTGGAAGGCTAATTGCTTAACTGGATAGTAACATTCCACCATGCTTTCAAAGTTAATGTCCTCGTCGGTCTACTCTATCGACACTGTCCGAATGGTATCCCTCTCCCTTTTGGTAGCTTCACTCCACCTGCCAATATTCAACAACTTAGCACTATGCCCATACATAGTACTAAATTTATTTTAATCCAGTCTACAGATGAAGTCATATACAAAAATAAAATAAAATAATAAATAATAATAATAATAATAATAATTGATGATACACCGAAACAATATTCTTCTACACCGTACACATGTCATGGTGATCTCGAGAAATAGTAGGCCCAAACGTCAGGCCGACACTAATTCGTCCAAAGCGGCTCCAAGCCCACAGAATGCAGTCCGTCAGATGGACCCAAAACCATTAAAACCTGCTAAGCCCATGCGTCTCACAACTATCCTCAATGCCCGTAAGCCCTGAAAAGGCAAGTATCTCAAGAATCAGCTTCGGACAGGCAAGATAACAACACCTTGCTTCCAACTAGGAAGCAAATACTAGAGTATATGTCTCAAATGGATACTTCTATCTATGGACTACCCTCGGATTGTGAACTATCTCCCGCATATCTAGGAGCACAAGGCTAACGGGGAAACTCCCCTTCATAGCACAACTCCTAATAAGAGAAGGATCTCCTCGAAGATCTTCTTCCCTAAACTACGCCATCGATGGCCTGGTTGAACTAGAACTCCAACACTATTAATAAGACACGAGGTTGGTAAGCTAAGGTACTTTACAAATTCGATGTTTACAACATTACACATTCCTCAGATCCCTGTCCGACTTTAGCATCGGAATGTCATCGACCACCACAACAGTGGTCCGTGGCTCACGTGTGTTCCTTGTGCAGGTCAGCAGGTTTGCAGGTCAAGGTCAAAGCAGGGAGCGAAAATCGACTGCATCAGTTTGGCGCTGTCCGTGGGGAACGACAAAGTTCCTAACCTTTCACTAGCATCATCTCTCTTCAAAACATGGGAAGATGGTGACCACCAGATCACGCAACAATGAAGAACAATGGGACACGTCAAATGCTCAGCTTGACACTACTTCATCGCTTTCAACGGTGCAAACAACGCTCAGACAGCAAGCTCACGCTCACGCTCCCGGAACAACAACAATAACGGACCCCGAAACAGATCCAAGATCATTTTATATACAAGAAATTTTGCTAACGATGAAGATGCTCAAGTCGATGAAACAAAAGCCTGACGAGACACTGAAGGCATACCTAACGCGCTTCAATAGCGATTTAATTTCCGTCAATGTGTGCAACAACACAACAGCCGTCTCGGCCTTCATCGACGGTCTGAGTAAAGGTAAGTTCTACAACTTCCTAACTCTGGACCCACCGGGAAAAGAGCTCTTGGAGATATGAGGGTCCAAGCGATACGCACGAGCTACTAACACCGCACGCCCAAAGGCATGACCATCCCATGCCACTTGCCTTTACAGACGAAGACCTCCAGGGCGTCCATCTACCACATAATGAAGCCCTTGTAATAACGATCTCCCTGGCAAGCTGGGAAGTAAGGAGATCCTTGGTGGACACTGGAAGCTCATTGAGCATTTAATTTCTTCGCACGGTCCACAACATGCAACTAAAGGAAAAAGCACCGACCCTAATAATCGTCCGATGATCAATTTCAGCGGCGAAAAGCACTTTCCGGTGGTAATAATACAACTGAAATTTGTAGCAGGAGATACGCCAACTCAAAAAACTCTGTTTCAAGAGTTCATAGTGATTGATGCACCTTCAACATATAATGTTGTCCTGGGGAGACCCTGGATACACCAAATGGGAGCAACATTCTCTACTCTACAACAATGCATTAAGTATCCGATAAACCAAACAGTCGGTACATTAAAAGGCAACCAGGCAGTCGCCAGAGAATGCCAGTGTATGATGGCACTGCAACCGAGTGATTCTCAGTTAATAGCTGGCCCCGCGATCAAGATGTCTCTCAATCTCGCCCGAGAAGCCGAGGAAGAGCAACCTGTCCTAGACGACGAAACTTTTGTAAGCCTCTGGGCAGGCTCAACGCCAGCCAACCGAAGGAAAAAACCCTCACAGTCTACCTCGACAACCCTCCCAACATCAGGGTTATCTAAATAGGTTCCCGCTTGAGCAAATAATTGGTGAACAACTCACAAAGCTGCTATAGCGGAACCAGGACGTCTTCGCTTGGACCATGCGAGACATGGTGGGAATCGATCTGTCAATAATCACTGATCGCCTAGAGGTGGATCCCATGAGGAAAACCATACGGCAGAAAAATAGACACGTGGTGCCCAATAGAAACGCGATCATAAATGAGGAGGTGCAGCGGTTACTCAACGTAGACATGATCAAGAAAGCACGATACCCAGACTAGCTGGCAAACATCGTTTTTGTAAAAAAAAGAAAAAGGAAATGGAAAATGTGTGTAGACTACATGAACCTGAACAAAGCCTACCTGAAGGACAACTTGTCGCTCATCCGCATTGATCAGATCGTGGACACCACATCCGGGCACAACCTACTAAGCTTCATGGACGCCTACTCAAGCTACAATCAAATATTAATGCACCCCCCAGATCAAGAGAATACCTCTTTCATAACTGAGAGAGGAATATAATGTTACATGGTGATGTCGTTCGGCTTGAAGAACGAAGATTGCTACATATCAACAATTGGTAAACCGAATGTTTAAAGAACAAATTGATAGGAATATGGAGGTCTACATCGACGATATGTCGGTCAAGAGCCCATGCTGCCCCGACCACATGGAGATCTCACTGAAGCATTCAACCTACTCAGAAAATACCAGATGAAACTCAACCCACAGAAGTGTACGTTTTGAGTTGAGTCTGAAAAATTCCTAGGCTATATAGTGAACAAGAGAGGAATCAAAGCTGATCCAAAACAAATCAGGCCCTTCTCGACATGAAAGCGCCTGCCAACATCAGAGACGCTCAGAACTTGACTGGGAGGGTGGCAACACTCAATAGGTTTATATCTAAGTCATCCGACAAATGCCTTCCTTTATTTAAAATACTAAAAGGAAACAAAGGATTCTCGTGGGACGAAGAGTGGGAACAAGCCTTTCAGAGCCTGGAAGCATACGTGGGGAACCCAAAGCTACTTTCAAAATCGGCAATAGGGGAAACATTCTACTTATACTTATCTGCTTCCAAGCACGCCGTCAACTCAGCCCTCGTACGAGATGATAGGGGAATCCGGAGACAAGTGTACTACGTCAGCAAAACTTTCATGGAAGCAGAGACACTACTCGGACCTGAAGAAATTGGCATTGGCACTGGTTGTATCGTCAAGAAAACTGGGGTCCTATTTTCAGGCCCACTTTATAACATTTCTAACCAAGCACCCACTCCGCTCGGTACTGCACAAACTAGAACTATTCGATAGGATGGTGAAATGGTCAGTAGAACTCGGGCAGTTCGACATAAGCTATGCTTTAAGAACCGCCATCAAAGCCCAGGCACTGACGGACTTCATCGCCGAGTTCACTGGTGGGGAAGAAGCAAAAACAAATCTTTAGATCTCGGATTCAAGCATCCAAGAATGGACCTCGCATTGCGATGGATCGTCAACAGGAAAAACAAGTGGAGCTTGGATCACGGTCCACTCTCCATGCGACTTCACCATCGAAAAAGCTGTTAGATTCGGCTTTCTCGCGTCAAACAACATGGTCGAATATGAGGCCCTTTTGTCCGGCTTGAAGTTAGCCTTGGGGATCGGGATAGATCACCTAATGGCATACAACGACTCAAGACTGGTAGTCAACTAGGTCAAAGGAGATTTCAACAGCAAGAACCCACGTATGATAGCCTATCGCGAAAAGGTACTCCGCGCAATGAGTGGGTTCAAAAGGTGCGAGCTTGTACAATAAAAGAGCCGACGCGCTAGCTAGAGAAACCTCAACCTCATCCAAAATCTCAAGTGGCCTCATCAAATACCAAGAATGATCAAGTCTTGACGAAGAAGAACCTAGAGATGTTTGCGCTACAAGCACATCACCAAATTGGATGACATTGATCCTCAAATATATCGCAACCGAAGCCCTACCGTCCAAGAAGGTCGAAGCCAGAAGACTAAAAAACAGAGCATTGAGATACTCTCCTAAACAAGTTATACATGAGATCAGTGATAGGACCCTTGCTTCGATTTCTGTCACTTCTAGAGGCAGATCAGATCCTGGGAAGGATCCATGAAGGTATATGCAAAAATCATCAGGGTGGTAGAACCCTTGCCCACAAAGCTTTAACCCTAGGATACTATTAGCCGACGATGCAACAAGATGCCAAAGATATTGTTCGCAAATGTGACAAATGTCCGAGGTTCGCGTCGTACACACACATGCCTGCCCAACCACTGATGCCAATGATGAGTTTGTGGCCATTCGCACAATGGGGGATGGACATCGTTGGACCACTCCTAGCATCACCCGATAAATAGTCCCTTCTTGTGGCAGTCGACTACTTCACCAAGTGGGTTGAAGCCGAGCCCCTATCCAAGATAGGGCAAGTCCAAATGGAGAAATTCATATGGGCAACCATCGTCTGTAGATTTGGCTTCCCCAGAGTAGTGGTCAGCGACAACGGAACTCAGTTAGAAGGTATCAAGGTTAAAAAACTATGCAAAAGTTTGAACATCAATTACCATTTCTCCTCACCAGGGCACCCACAAGCCAACGATCAAATAGAGGTTACTAGCTGAACAATCTTGAATGCGATCAAAAGGAAGCTTGACGCGCCAAAGAAAAATGGGTTCCAGAGATATCGGGAATAACTCTGGGCATATCGAACAACCAAAAGAATCGCTACCTGAGAAACACCCTTCACCCTGGCATACGAGTCACAAGCCATGGTTCCAGTAGAACTCGAAATGCCAACCTTTCGAATGGAAGAGTTTAGACTAGACGGTAATGACGAAGCCTTGCGCATTGGACTAGACTTCCTCGAGGAAAAACGGGATCTAGCCTCCACCAAGATAGCTGCCTACCAGCAACGAATAACGCAATACTACAACAAAAAGGTCAAGCTACGCGAATTTAGAGTGGGAGATTGAGAGCTCCGAAAGACCCAGCATAACACCAAAGAAGCTGGCGCGGGAAAGCTGAACCCAAACTGGGAAGGACCCTACAGAGTAACCAAGGTCAACATGCTGGGAACGTACTGGTTGGAAGACATAAACGACGGCAAACTTAAACGACCATGAATTGTAGAGCATCTAAAAAAAGTATCAATAAAAATATTTGCTTTTACTAAACTTTCACTATTGTTCGTTATGACCAACTCGACCTCCGTTCATCCCCGCTATGACCAGATCCGAGGGATTACACCCAACGCCTAGTTCGCTGCGCGCGGATGACGATGCCCGATGAAGTGGGAGTCTAGTCAGCATTCATACGCCTGATGACGACGACTCGCCAAGGGATCACTGCTCTCCAACAGACAAAGATCTCCGAACTTACCAGGTAAGCTTAGTTAGTTTGCGGATGATGACGACGACGACTTTCGGTGCCCAATGCCTAGTCCGCTGCGCACGGACGAGGACGGCCGAGGAAGTGGGAGTCTAGTCAACGCTCATACGACTGATGATGACGACTTGCCAAGGGATCATTGTTCACCAACAGACAATGATCGCAAAACTTAACAGGTAAGCTTAGTCAGTTCCCGATTGATGATGACGGCTTCTGGTGCTCAACGCCTAGTCCGCTACGCACGGACGAGGATGGTCGAGGAAGTGGAAGTCTAGTCAACGCTCATATGCTTGATGACGACGACTCGCCAATGGATCACTACTATACAACAGACAATGATCGCCAAACTTACCAGGTAAGCTTAGTCAGTTCGTGACTGATGACGACGACTTCTGGTACCCAACGCCTAGTCCACTGCGTGCGGACGACGACAATTGAGGAAGTGGAGTCTAGCCGGCGCTCATATGCCTGATGATGACGACTCGCCAAGTATTGCTCTTAATCAGACAATGATCGCCGAACTTACCAGGTAAACTTAGTCAGCTCGCGATTGATGACGATGGCTTTTGGTGCCCAATGCCTAGTCCGCTGCACGTGGACAATGACGGTTGAGGAAGTGGGAGTCTAGTCAGCATTCATACGCTTGATGATGGTAACTCGCCAAGGGATCATTGCTCTCCAACAGACAATGATTGCCGAACTTACCAAGTAAGCTTAGTCAATTCCCTACTGATGATGACAGCTTTTGGTGCCCAACGCCAAGTCTGCTGCGTGCGGACGACAAGGGCCAAGGAAGTGGGAGTCTAGTCAACGCTCTTACGCCTGATGATGTCGACTCGCCAAGGGATCATTGCTCTCCAATAGACAATGATCGCCGAAGATACCAAGTAAGCTTAGACAGTTCGCGACTGATGACGACGGTTTCTGTTGCCCAATGCCTAGTCCTCTGCGCGCGGACAACGACGGCCGAGGAAGTGGGAGTCTAGTCGGCGCTCATACACTTGATGACGACCACTCGCCAAGGGATCATTGCTCTCCGACAGACAATGATCGCCGAACTTACCAGGTAAGCCTAGTCAATTCGCGACTGATGCCGACGGCTTCTGATGCACAACACCTAGCCCGCTACACGCAGATGATGACAGTTGAGGAAATGAGAGTCTAGTTAGCACTCTCACTTCTGATAACAACGACTCACCAATGATCCCTGACATGAAACGACTTTTGGAACATCTTAACGCCCAATCTGCAATATACGGAGAACGACTGCTAAAAGCGTATTCAGGGGCGCCATGGCTCGTAATGGCAGCTCGTCAGAGACCACGACAGCTCACCCATGAACAAAAGCAACCAAAACCATTCAGTTTCGACGACTCTGTCGATGCACACGGACGATCTGCCAAAAACTTCCATAGCTCGAAAATACTAATTCCACGGCCTGCTAAACTTCTAAAGAAGACAAAATGACATGACAGTACAAGACAAAAGGAAGAGTTATAAAACATGGTTTTCATTAAAAACTTTTTGTCTGTCTTTGTCCCTAGAAGGATGTTATAACTATTTCAAGGTAACAAGGGGCGAAACAAATTCTTCAACAACCTGTCCCACAAGGCTAGAACTTTCCTCTTGCACGATGGTTCCAAAAGAGACCCTCCTATATTGTGCAAAGTCAAGGTCGATGCTGGGGTGTTTTTTCTGATGAGCTCCAGAAGCTCCAATATGCTTTGAATGCCTGATGAGATTTGCGGCCTCTGTCCTAAAGCGCTGAAATCCGCTACGCTTGCCAAAACAACATAGTGTGAACGCTCTTCTAACAGCAAGCGTTCTTCCTCGCGGACACAACGAAGTCCCTCAGCGACTTCAGACTCAAGCCACCGTCAAGTGATGGCCTATTCTGTTTTCGCCCATTTCCTCTCAGCAACCTGGGCTTGCAGATCAGACGACCACTTGTCCAGGACAACGTCTAAGCATTCTAATTCAGCACGGGCCCATCCCAGCTTGGCACGGGTTGAAGCCAAGTCGGATTTACCCCACTTCAGTTGAGCCCTTATAATTGCAAACTCTACTTTAGATGCAGACACCGCGGCTTGCACAACCCCCATGTTCGCAGCAGCACCAGAATTCTGCAGCTGACTAGTCAAGGAATCCACACGGTGGAGAGCCTCCGAATACGACACCTGCAGGTCCGTGCAAGCCTTCTCGAAATCAAGAACTCTTCCGTGAGCATCAAGATGCAACTCAGTGGAATCATGTGACTCAAGAGCGTGATCCTCCGCCGCGAACCCATGGTGACTCACAATGTCTACACCTGGTCTAGTGCGCTCTCCATCCACGTCAACAGGGGAGAAAATAAAATCAAACGAGAGGCGACGATCCCCTTAAATGGCCTCCTAGGTAGAGGAAGGTAACCCGCGCCTCGCAACTGCCGTTGCATTCTCTGGTAAGGACAGGCTAAGAAGAAAAAGTCGCATGGATAAAAAGCTGCCTCCATTTCAGAACAACAACAGGAGGCACACTTGCCTCCAGTTCTGCCAACCTAGACTGACTAGGCATGACCAAGCTCCTTTTCCTCGAACAATGGCCGACGACCTCTTCAAGTAGTGAACCTGGCACAACAAGATCGTCATGGGAACACCGTAACAGTCTGCTCTGTACGATATTACCCATTATGACCTCCTCAACAAACATCAACAGGAGTTTGATGAACTTCCTTTCTATCTGTTTTTCCTCCCCTCAGTGAGAATCAGAGCTGCAAACTTCCCTGAAAAAAAATGACGTACAAAATCAACATTGCATCCGGGAACGAGAAAATGAGATAGCAACAAAGAAACTTACTGAGGTAAAACTGGAAGTATATGTGGATTCGACGACCTCCAAACCTGAAATGCAAGGAATTCACTGAAGCCAAAAACCAATACTTCATCCAAGGCTCAACATCATCTGCTACAGGACGCAAGCAAAAAGGTTATTCAGTATGCAAAGGCCCCTAGAATCCAACCGAGCAGTGATCAAATGATGAACAATTGCCAGGGTTAGACGAAGGCCAACATCGTTTGCTCGGAGGAGGATCACAATTAAAATCTTGAACTCACTCGGGACCAATTGAGTGAGAGGCGTGTGAGGAGAGAAGAAGAAACACCAATCATCGTCTGGCACTGGAAATCGGAGCCTATGTTCAAACATGCCCCGGTGCGACTCTATGTACCCCTAAGGGGGTGAAGATGGAGCCCTATCAACGGACGCCGGATTAATAACTTCCAGATCTCATGGAATATGATACAAGCTCCGCAGTATGATTAACTCAGTTTCATCAACCAGACTATTTTTGAAAAGCTTGAGGCAGATAAAGGATAAAAACTGCTTGAAATTAAGTTCAACATTGTCTGCCATTGATAGAAAGTGCAAATCGAGCTCTACAGAAGCACAATCGCACAAAAGAACAATGCAAAAGGCAACAGGACGAATCCTCCTCGAAACGACGACTATTTATAAAGAATATGAATTGTACTTCTTCTTTTTGAGCAGTCGCGTATTCATTAATTCTATGCGCCATTTGAGACAACGCTTCGGGTTCAATCATCACGATGATACAATTATTTTTCAAAGAATCAGTGGACCGACTAGACGCCCCACTAACTCGAGGGGAATAGCTGATGATACACCGAAATGGTATTTCTTCTACACCATACACATGTCATGATGATCTCGAGAAATAGTAGGCCCAAGCGCCAGCTCGACATTGATCCGGCCCAAGTGGCTCCAAGCCCACACATCTCACAACTATCCTCAATACCCGTCAACCCTGCTAAGGCAAGTATCTCGAGGATCAGCTTTGGACAAGCAAGACAGCAGCACCTTGCTTCCAACTAGGAAGCATATACCAGAGTATATGTCACACATGGAGACTTCTATCTATGGACTACTCTCAGATTGGTAACTATCTCCCGCATATCTAGGGGCACAAGGCTAATAGGAAAACTTCCGTTCACAATACAACTCCTAATTAGAGAAGGATCTCCACAAAGATCTTCTTCCATAAACTACGCCATCGATGGCCTGGTCGAACCAGGATTCCAGCACCATAAATAAGACATGAGGTTAGTAAGCTAAGGTATGCTACAAATTTCCTGTTTACAACATTACACATTCTTCATATCCCTGTCTGACTTAGCATCGGAGTGCCATTGACAACACAACGGTGGTCCGTGGCTTACGTGTGTTCCTTGTGCAGGTCAGTAGGTAAAGGTCAAAGCATGGAGCGAAAATCGACTTCATCAATAATAATAATAATAATAATAATAATAATAATAATAATAATAATAATAATAATAATAATAATAATAATAATAATAATAATAATAATAATAATAATAATAATAGTGAAATTCAATTATTTTCCAACTTTATATTCAAACCTCTAGTATAGACAAGAAGATGCAGTCGCTTTTGCTCCGACTTTATTATTATGCAGTCGATTATTATTATTATGCAGTCGTTTTCCGCTCCCTGCTTTGACCAAGTCCTGTTGACCTGCACAAGTAACGCACGTGAGCCACAGACCACCATTGTGGTGGTCGATGACACTCTAATGCTAAAGTCAGACTAGGATATGTGGAAAATGGAATGTTGTAAACATGGAATTTGTATCGTACCTTAGCTTACCAACCTTATGTCTTATTTATTGTGCAAGAGTCCTGGTTTGACCAGAGCATCGATGGCGTAGTTTAGGAAGGAGATCTTCGTGGAGATTCTTCTCTAATTAGGAGTCGCGCTGCAGAAGGGAAGTTCCCTGTTAGCCTCGTGCTTCTAGATACACGGGAGATAGTTCCCTATATGAGGATAATCCATAAGAGAAAGTTTCCTTGTGTGATATGTACTCTAGTATTTGCTTCGTAATCGGAAGCGGTGAGCTGCTATAATTGCCTGTTCGAAGCTGATCCTCGAGATACTTGCCTTAACAGGGATTACGGGTATTGAGGATAGCTGTGAGACACGTGGGCTTAGCAATCAATAAGAGTTAGGGTCCGTTTGGCAGAATGCATTGGGCGGGCTTAGAACCGCTTGGGCCGGATCAGAGTTGGGCTGACTCTGGGGCTCGTAGTTTCTCGAGATCATCATGACACGTGTATGGTTCAGGGATGCGAGCATTTTGGTATATCATTAGCTACTCCCCTCGAGTTAGTGGGGCATTCAGTCAGTCAACTGACTTTTTGAAAAAACAATTGTACCGTTGTGATGATTAAACTCGAAGCGTTTGTCTCGAGCAACGAATAAGATTAATGGATACGCGACTGCTCAAGGAGGGAATGTGCGATTTTTCTTCCTTATAAATATTTGCTGCTTCGATGAAGATTTTCTTATTCTCATCCGCATTGTTCTTTCAAGCAATAGTGTTGCTATGAAGTTTTGATTTGTTTTTTCCACCGATGGCAGAAAATGTTGAACTTTCTTCCAACGATCTGTTGTCCATCACTTGCCTCAAGCTCTTTGAGGGTAGCCTAGTTGATGAAACCGAGTTAGTCAGGCTTCGTAGTTTGTACCGCATTCCAAGGGATTTGAAAATCGTTCTAACATTTGGAGATTCTGCTCCGACTACACCACCTTAGGGGTATATAAGTTTGCACCGGGGCATGTTCAATTCAAGGCTTCGATTCCCCATGCAAAACGACGTTTGGCGGTTCTTTTTTTCCAGCATGCCTCATACTCAAATGATCTCGAGCGAGTTTAAGATTTTGCTCGCGATTCTTCTGAGGGCACATGATGCGGGCATTCATTTAGCCCCAGTGGCGATTCATCACATGACCACTGCTTGGTTGGACCCTAGTGGTCTCTGCATATTGAATTGCCTTGTTTGTCTTCGTTTAGTGGCGGATGGCACTGAAC
Source organism: Berberis vulgaris (assembly GCA_963556465.1). NCBI lineage: Eukaryota > Viridiplantae > Streptophyta > Magnoliopsida > Ranunculales > Berberidaceae > Berberis > Berberis vulgaris. The sequence goes on along the minus strand of OY747130.1, from coordinate 22,946,640 downwards.
CCTGGGAAAAGTATGGGTTCTTAGCTTTGGTGAATTCTTCGTAGAGTTTCCAGATACTTTCAGTTTGATATCCGTAAGTTTCTTTGCCGCTGGCTTCGTATATATATTTTTATATATCTCTGATGCGAAGTTGGTTCTGATGTTACTTCTCTATTTCAGGGAAGTTTGTTGTTTTGCCTCTCATTGAGGAGGAAAGTCGGATAGAAAGGGAACTCCTCAAACTTCCTCTGATATTCGTCGAGGATGTTATAATGCCTGGCAATGTTGTGCGCAACAGGTTGTTGAGATGTTCTCATGAAGTCCACGTCGTGCCAGGTTGACCAGTTGAAGGGGTTGTCAGTCGTCGTTCGAGGAAGTGAAGTTTGGCCCTGCCTAGCCTGACTAGGCTTACCGAATTGGAGGCGAAATGCCTCCTGTCGTTGTCCCGATGAGGAGGCAACCTTCTGACCATGCAACTTCTCCCCTTGGGCTGTCGTACTCTGCATAGGCGGCGACCTCGGGGGGTCGTTGTTCGACTCTTGATGCTGCCACTCTCGCTCAGAGAGGGAGGACATTGGACCATGTGTTGATGCTTCGTGTCATTATGGTCCCGAGATGGTCGTTCATGCCCCTGAGCCGCATAATCCTGTCACTCTGCATCCCAAAGCCCGAAAGCGAGTTCTTGCTTTGGAGAAAGCCTTCACACACCTGCGGATGTTGTACTCAGATGCCCTCTACCGGGTGGACTCCTTGACTGGTTAGGTGCAAAGTTTTGGTATTGTCGCGGTTTCTGCCATTGAAGCAGAGTTTGTAGGCGTAAGATCTCAACTGAGGGCGGCCAAGTCTGATTTGGCGTCGACCCATGCTGAGCTGGGGGAGACTAGGGCTGAACTGGCGTGCCTAGATTCGACCGTGGACAGATGATCGTCCGACCTAGAGGCCCAAGAAACTGAAAGAAGACAGGCGGAGACAGAATGGGTGGGAGTCTACAGTAAACGAGGGACTCCGCCGTGTTCGTGAGGTGGAACGCTTGTTTTCGAAGGACCACTTGCATTATGCTACTTTGGTAGGTGCGGTGGATTTTGACATGTCGAGAAGGAGGCCATTAATATAGTCAGAGGTCATTCAGGGCAGGTTGGAGATTCTAGAGCTGATCAGAGGAAAACATCTTGGTGTCGACCTTGATTTTGCCCGCTATAGGAGGGTTGCTTTTAAACCAATTTCTCGAGGAGAGGGTTCTGGCTATGTAGGACTAGCTGCAGAGAAGGCTGTCTCTCCTTAACATAGTTGTAACGTCCTTCCTAGGACATAATTTTTTTTTTACCTTTTTAATGAAAGTGTTGTTTTGTCCTGTAATGTCGAGTTTTCTATACATGTTTTGTAGATTGTAGAATTTGTACTACTGGGTAGAGCGCCTATTTTTGTTGGCCAAAGTGTATTGGCTGCCTTCGACTGCTATCGTCTATTGATGAGTCGTTGTTTCCTATGCGTACCGACTGTGCTGAGGTGCCCTAAAGACCGTTATTTTTCGGGGAGCGCTAATCACTTGGAGAGTTGTTGTCATCAGCGGACAAGCGCTGACTAGACTCTTGCTTCCTCGGTCGTTGTGGTCTGTGCACGGTGGGCTAGGCGTTGGGTGCAACAAGCCATCATCATCAGTCGCAGACTAACTAGGCTTGCCTGGTAAGTTCGGCGATCATTGTCTATGAGAGAGCAATGATCCCTTGGCGAGTTGTCGTCATCAGCCATTATGCGATGACTAGACTCCAACTTTCTCGGCCGTCGTGGTATGTGCTCATCGGACTAGGCATTGGGCACCAGAAGCCAACGTCATCAGTCGCGAACTGACTAAGCTTGCCTGGTATGTTCGGCGATCATTGTTTGTTGGAGAGCAATGATCCCTTGGTGAGTCGTCGTCATCAGCGAACTAGCGCTGACTAGACTCCCACTTCATTGGCCGTCGTGGTCCGCGCGCAGTGGACTAGGCGTTGGGCACCAGAAGCCATCGACATCAGTCACGAACTAACTAAGCTTGCCTGGTAAGTTCGGCGATCATTGTCTGCTGGAGAGCAATGATCCCTTGGCGAGTCGTCGCCATTAGCGGACAAGCGCTGACTAGACTCCCACTTCCTCGGCCGTCGTGATCGGCGCGCAGCGGACTTGGCATTGGGCTCCAGAAGCCATTGTCATCAGTCGCAAACTGACTAAACTTGCTTGGTAAGTTCGGCGATCATTGTCTGTTGGAAACAATGATCCCTTGGCGAATCGTCGTCATCAGCGGACAAGCGCTGACTAGACTCCTACTTCCTCGGCCGCTATGGTCTACGCGCAGCGAAATAGGCATTGGGCAGATATTAGAGTCTGGACATAGCCGGGTTTGTCGAGGGTTGTAATGGACAACAATGGAAGTTTTAGTAAAAGCAAATATTTTATTGATATATTTTTTGAGATGCTATACATTCCATGGTCATTTAAGTCCGTCACCGTTTGCGTCTTCCAGCCGCTACGTTCCCGGCCTGTTGACCTTGGCAACTATGTATGGTCCTTCCCAGTTTTGATTAGCTTTCCCCCGCCGACGTCTTTGGTGTTTTGCTGGGTATTTCTGAGTACCCAATATCCCCCACCTTCAATTCGCATGGCCTGACCTTCTTGTTGTAGTATTGCGTCATTTGTTGTTGGTAGGTGGTTCTCTTGGCGAAGGCTAGATCCTGCTTCTCTTCGAGGAGGTTAGCCCAACGTGCAAGGCTTCAACATTGTCGTCCTGTCTGAAGTCTTCCATTCGGAAGGTTGGCACCTTGAGTTCTATCAGGACCATAGCTTTTGACCGATATGCCAGGGCAAAAGGTGTTTCTCTAGTAGGAATTCTCTTGGTTGTCTGATACGCTCACCTGGTAGCTCTGAAACCCATTTTCCCTTGGCCGCATCAAGCTTCCTTTTGATCACCTCGAGGATTGTTCAGTTGGTAACCTCTGCTTGGCCGTTGGCTTGGGGGTGCCCTGGCGAGGAGAAGTGGTGATCAATATTCAAACTTTTGCACGGTTTTTAACCTTGATACCTTCAAACTGAGTTCCGTTGTCACTGACCAATACTCTAGGGATGCCAAATCTACAGACAATGGTGACCCATATGAATGTTTTGATCTGGACCTGCCCTATTTTGGATAGAGGCTCGGCCTCTACCCAGTTGGTGAAGTAGTCAACGGCCACAAGAATGAACTTTTTACCAGTTCATGCTGGGAGCGGTCCTACAATGTCCATTCCCCATTGTGCGAATAGCCAAGGACCAGTCATCGGAGTCAGTGGCTGGGCAAGCATATGTGTGTATGGCGCGAACCTCTGACATTTGTCGCACTTGCGGACAATAACTTTGGCGTCTCGCTGCATGGTCGGCCAATAGTATCCTAGAGTTAAAGCTTTGTGGGTGAGGGTTCTTCTGCTCGGATGATTCCCGCATATATCGCTGTGGATCCTTCCCAGGACTTGACTCGCCTATGAAGGTGATAGACAACGGCGCAAGGACCCTGTCACAGATCTTCTGTATAATTAGTCGTTTAGGAGAGTGTACCTTGCTGCTTTAATTTTGAGTCTTCTGGATTCGACCTTCTCGGTTGGTAGGGCTTGGGTTGCAATGTATTCGAGTATCAGAGTCATCTAATTTTGTTGCGCGTTTGCAGCACAAATATCTCTAGGCTCTTATTCGTCGAGGCTCGATTGCTTTTGGAATTTGATGAGGCCGCTTGAGACTTCGTCGGAGGTTGAGGCTTCTCTGTCCAGTGCGTCAGCTTTTTGTTGTCGTCTCGAGGGCATTGTATGAATTAACACCTTTTGAACCTGCCCAATATGCCAAGTACCTTAACGCGGTAGGCTATCATGCGGGGGTATTTGCTGTTGAAATCCCCTTTGACATGGTTGATTACCAGCCGTGAGTCGATGTATGCCGTTATATGATCTATAATGATCCCTAATGCTAGTTTTAAGCTATACAGAAGGGATTCATAGTCGGCATAGTTGTTTGAAGCGGGGAAGCCGAATCTGACCGCTTTTTCAAGGGTGAAGTTGTAGGTGGAGCGGAGTGTGATCCCGGCTCCGCTTGCCTTCTCAATCGATGACCCGTCGCAGTGTAAGATCCACGCTTGGGAATTCGAATCCGAGGGCTGGTGGTCTGTCTTCGGCTATTCTCCATTGGTGAACTCAGCAATGAAATCTAACAGCGCATGGGCTTTGATGACGATTTTTGGAGCTCGTTTATGTCAAACTGTCCGAGCTCCACTGACCATTTTACCATCCTGCCGGATAGCTCGGGTTTATGTAATATCGAGCGGAGCAAATGCTTTGTCAGGACCGTTATAGAATGGGCCTAAAAATAGGGCCTCAACTTCCTAGAGGATACGTCCAGTGCTAGAGTCAGCTTCTCCGGGTCCGGATAGTGTGCCTCCGCTTCCGCGAAGGTTTTACTGGTGTAATATACTAGTTTTTGGGTCCCTCGGTCGTCTCGTGCGAGGACTGAGCTGACAACGTGCTTGGAAACAGACAAGTACCAGTAAAATGTTTCCCCTGTTGCAGGTTTTGAGAGTAGCTCCAGACTCCCCATGTATGCTTTCTGGCTCTGAAAGGCTTGTTCGCACTCTTTGTTCCAAGAGAATTCTTTGCTCCCTCTTAGTATCTTAAAGAAAATGAGGCATTTGTCGGACAACTTTGATATAAATCTGTTGAGTGTTGCTACCCTCATAGTCAGGTTTTGAACATCTCTGATGTTGGTTGAGGCTTTCATGTCGAGAAGGGCCTGAATCTTTTTTGGGTCAACTTCGATTCCCCTATTGTTTACTATTTAGCCTAGGAATTTTCTAGACTCAACTCCGAACGTGCATTTTTCTGGGTTGAGCTTTATCTTGTATTTCCTGAGTTGTTTGAGTGCTTCGGAGAGGTCGTGTATGTGGTCGGGGTTACGAAAGCTCTTGACCAACATATCGTCTATGTAGACCTCCATGTTCTTGTCGATCTGTTATTTGAACATTCGGTTGATCAGTCGTTGGTATGTAGCGCCTGCATTTTTTAAGTCGAATGGCATTACCCTATAGCAGTATATCCCTCTTTCCGTTACGAAAGAGGTTTTGTCTTGATCTGGGGGGTGCATTAATACTTGATTGTAGCCTGAATAGTCGTCCATGAAGCTGAGTAAGTTGTGCTCGGATGTGGCGTCCACGATCTGATCGATGTGGGGCAGTGGGAAGTTTTCATTCGGGCAAGTTTTGTTCAGGTCCGTTTAGTCCACATATACTCTCCATTTCCCATTTTTCTTTTTTACAAGGACAACCTTGATGTTGAGAGGGCTGTAAAGGTAGACCGTGATAGTTTCTTCCTTCGGTTGGCCGGCATTGGGCCTGCCCCGAGGGCTTACTGGAGCCTCATCGTCTGGGATCGATCATTTTCCTCCTACGTCTTGGGTGGAACAGAGAGTTATCTTAGTCGCGGGGCTAGCCACCAATGGAGAATCACTAGGTGGCAGTGTTGTCATGTATTGACATTCCCTGGCAATTGTTTGATCGCTCTTTAAAATGGCGACCGCTTGGTTTGCTGGATACTTGATGTGTTGGTGCAGAATGGAGACCGCCGCTCCCATTTGATGTATCCAGGGCCTCCCCAAGGCTGCATTATATGTCGAAGGTGCATCAATCACTACGAACTCTTGAAACAAGGTTTTTTTAGTTGAATTTTCTGTTGCTGTTACCGTCAGCTATATCTTTCCCACGGAGAGTCATTTTTTGCCACTGAAGTCGATCATTGGACGGTTATCAGGGGTTAATGCCCCCTCCTTTAAAAGCAGATCGTTGAGCAGCAGTCGATCCTGAACTTTATCGACTCTACCACCAGAAAAAACAAAAATTGGAAAACCAGAGAAAAGATGAAAGAATTCAGTTTATTGTTGCTAGCTACGGGAATGAATGACAACCAAGTTGGATCGAAGGGATGGATGGTTCGACTGTCCTAGATGACTGGGTTAGATGGCTCGACTACGTACCCCTGGGGGAATTTTAATAATAATATGAGGCCAGAGGGATGAATGATTGAAGGTTCGATTCCCCACCTTTCCCCCTCTAGATTGACACTGATGGTGATCGCTGGTAGGAGAATCATGACGTTCAGTGAGCTCCGAATATCAACCAAGGACCTCTTTACTTCCTAGCTTGCCAGGGAGATGGTTACCACCAGGGCATCATTGTGCATGAGTCGTACGCCCTGGAGGTTTTTCTCCGTAAATACTAGCGGCACGGAGTGGTCACGCTTCTAAACATATGGCACCAGCTGTTCGCCGTGTATCGCTTGGATCTTCATACCTCCGAAAGCCTTCTTCCTGGATCTATTTGACAGTTCGGACTAGGAGTAGGCTCCATGAAGTACGCATATCTAGTGGGCCAATTTTTCCATGGCCAAGTTTTGTTTTTGGCCGCTCGTTCATCTTCTAGGGCGATATAGCTCTGCGCTTCCCTCCTCAGGTCTGTCATACTGGTCGATGGGTCCAGAGAAGGGAAGTTGTGGAACTTTCCTTTCCTCAGACCATTAGTGAAGGCTGAGACGACTGTTGTGTCATTGCATACGTTGACGGTGATTAGCTCACTGTTTAAATGGGTTAGGTATGCCTTCATTGTTTCGTTAGGCTTTTGTTTCATCGATCTGAGCGTATTTATCATTGATAACACTTGACGTATAAACTGTGATCTAGTAGTCACCATCTCTCTGTATTTCGAAAGGAGATGATGTTAGTGAAAGGTTAGGAACTTCGTCGTTCCCACGGACGGTGCCAAACTAATGTAGTCGTTTTCTCTCTGTACTTTGGTCTAGTCCTGCTGACCTGCACAAGTAATGCACGTGAGCCACGGACCACCGTTGTGGTGGCCAATGGCACTCTGATGCTAAAGTCATACAGGGATCTGAGGAAGGTGGAATGTTGTAAACTGTGAATTTGTAGCGTACCTTCTCTTACCAACCTCATGTCTTATTTATAGTTCATGAGTCCTAGTTTGACTAGGCGATTGATGGTGTAGTTTAGGAAGGAGATCTTCGTGGACATCATTTTCTAATTAGGAGTCGTGCTGCAGAAGGGAAGTTCCATGTTGGCCGCGTGCTCCTAGATACGTGGGAGATATTTCCCTATCTGAGGGTAATCCGTAAGAGGAAGTTTTCCTAGGTGATATGTACTCTAGTATTTGCTTCCTAGTCAAAAGCAAAGAGTTGTTGTAATTGTCTGTCCGAAGCTGATCCTCGAGATACTTGCCTTAGCAGGGCTTACGGGTATTGAGGATAGTTGTGAGACACGTGGGTTTAGCAAGCTGCAAAAGTTAGAGTCCGTTTGGCGGAATGCATTGGGCGGGCTTAGAACTGCTTGGGCCGAATCAGAGTTGGGTTGACGCTGAGGTCCGTAGTCCCTCAAGATCATCATGACACGTGTATGGCTCAGGGATGTGACCATTTTGGTGTATCATCACATAGCGTGCATCACGAATTTATCCTTTTTTTGTGATGGCCAAAACAGATATATTACACTAATTTTGGGTCTGAAGATATGCCGAATGACTTATTTCTAATTAGCTCTGCAGTGCCTAGGTAATGAAATGTCATCAAATGATTTTGTGTAAGCGCATCTAGCTAGCCAAACTATCTGCCACTGGATTGATCAATCTCAAACATGATTGCAAACGCATTGCACTTGTCTTCTAAGAACATTAATCACCTGTCAAATCCCATCCAAGAATCAGAGAGTTTTGAAAAGTCCATGAAACCAATTTCCAACTAAATTCCAGTTTGTGTCAATGACGAATTTGTCAATTCCTTACTCAATGTAGATTTTCATCCCTTCTAACAATGTTGAGGACACTGCCATATTGTTCAAAACTTCACCAAAATAAATTTGTTTCAACTCCCTTCATCACCCCTTAACACCATTCACCATGTTGCAATGTTCCCAATTGATGACCCATCGGTGTTTAGTGTTAACCAAATTGGAGGGGGGAACAACCAATAAAGAACCAATTAATGGAAATTTGCAAGCAATTGATTTTGGCTCCAAGGTCAACAGGTGTAGTAGACTATCACCATCTTGACTTGGTTTGCTAGGGATGAATACCTTAGATGTGAGATGTATCCACCTAATAACTCAGGCAATCACATAATTCGAGTTCCATCTTAATCCTTCATACTTTTTCTTTCGACATTATATCCAAATCTCCCAAATAATAAACACTGGAGCGATGTTTGAATAACAATCCCCTTGTGTATATCTTTATTAGCTCTCCTAAACCATACCTTCACTACAACACAAATGCCATTTAATAGCGTTTTTGCTAAATATGCTATCTAAAGTCAAATTTCAATGACTTCAAAATTGAAAAACGCTGTAAAAAATGCGCGGGCTTGTTGGCGCTTTCTCAAAATTGTGACTTAAGCGCGATCTTTTCTCTCCCTCTCGGCCAAAACCAGAAACAACCCTTCTTGTCCCTCATCTCTCTGCTCGCCCCGCTATCTTGCTCGCGTGTTCTTCAACTCTCACCTGTTCTTCTCTGCAATTACAATTGGAGAAAATGGTGAACATGATGTTGTTGATCTCTGCGGAGCTTGACGGTCTCACCAATCTCGAACCACAAGGAGGCTGCGATGATCCCGACTTCGCTTACTACTTCAAGGTATCTTTCCATTATTCCTTTCAATTTCCAACACAAATCCTTCTCCATTCTCTCGTTTTCGTCTAGGGTTTATTCTTTACTTTACTTGATGTTTGTTTGCTAACTTGCCTATTGAAATCTATCTCTCTCTCTCTCTCAGATGAAATGCTCCAACTGTGGCGAAGTGAGCCAGTAGAACACCTGTGTCATGTTGTCTGAAACGTTTCCTCTCCCTAACGGTCACGGCGAGATCAATCTCGTCCAGAAAGTATGTCCTTGTGTCTCTCTTCCTTCATCTATTTCAGTGTTTTAAGTGTTCTTGATTCATTATTCTAGAAATTTCTGTGGTTTTGCTTTTTCTATTTAATAGCTCAATCACTGATTTTATCACTTTGAATTAACTGGTGCAATGTCTGATGAAATTACTGTATGGATTCTTTTTACGAAATTAATTGACAGAAAACTGTTCTAATAAAGAGGATGCTAATTGTGATTAAAAGAGACATATAATGGCTAAATCATAGATGATTTAGGGTTTCGTGAACTTTCCATTAATACTTTACTTTTCCTGATTGACGTTGAGATGGGTGTTTCCGAACGCTTTCAACCTTTCATGAAAGAGGGGAGCAAGAGATGTTTAACTCACAATTGCTTATGAATGGTTTGTTTGTGGGATTCATATATATACTTGACATGCTACTTTGTTATATATTTGATTATAAGATGATGTACATGAAAATCATAACACCATATGTTTGAAGTAAACATAGACCAAATATTTTTAGGTCAAACAATTGTCTGGGTTTGTTGACATGGAGAGAATTATAGGTTTTAGATATTCACCCTCTTTAATTTGGTTGCAGATACTCAGTAGCCTATACTGCTAATCCATCTTATGTTAATTCATGTTGTGCCTTGAAATTCTCCAATGGTGAAGTGTCCCTTGGTGGTTTTTTTTTTTTTTTGGACTTTTGTGGTATATATTTCACACAATAGAGTTTATGTTTTTCCTATCAAAAAAGAAAAAGATATGCGCTTAGCAAATGAATTACAAGATTCATTGAGAATATCCATAAGAGGATAAGTGTCAGAATATACATAAATCTCTTCATAATTGGTGATGGAACATGAGTACTAAAATAAAAACTGTCAGTTATTTCTTTCTTGATGGGAAATTCCATAATTTCATCTCTGCAGATATGGTGGAATTATTTGAAATGACAGTCAAGGCAGAAAACTCTCGTTCACCTGGTAGACCCATATATCTCATTGGTGAATCCATTGGAGGATGTCTTGCAATGGCCATAGAAGCTCGCAATCCTGAAATTGATCTTTTGTTAATATTGGTAAATCCAGGTGAAGTTTCACTTATTTGTTGCAATGTGTTTGTAGATGAAATCATGTTTTTTAGGAATCACATAGTCATGAGTACGATTTCGAAGTGAAAGTTACTATGACTCAATTAATGTTGTAAAGTGCATAATCATGATTTTAAGTAATATCCATTCTCATTGTACCTTTGTTGGCAGCTACTTCATTCAGCAACTCGCGGCTGCAACCTCTTGCCTACTTATTAGAAATTACACCGCAAAATCTCCACGTGGGTTTTCCTTCTATCCTAAGTCTTCTGACAGGTTTGATACTCACGCTCTTTAGCACTTCAGTGGTCTTGTTTCAGTCATATCTTTATTTCTATCAGTGTGGTTTTTGAAGAACTCCACTGTGTCTGTGTGGCAAGGAGGCAGAGCATGTTGAAGCTTCCTTTTCCCCCTTTTTTAAAAAAAACTTTTATCTGTTCCGAATAATTTGAAGTACATCAACAATGTGGCTTGTAGTTTTCTTGGTAGGTTCTTCTCCTCTTCTGCTTGGTATATTGAAGATATTTAGATTTTACTAAAATTGTCTGGTTGCAGTAAGTTTTAATTTATTCATATGGAATATCTTCTTTGCAAATGTCAGTTTCTGTCTCTCTCAATTGCCTGTGTACACATTTATCTTATCATGCTTATTTAGGTTTATCATTTGTAACTATTTTGTAGCCTCAAACTCTAACTTTGTGATATATTTGTTAAAATAATGAATTCTTTCCAGAACTTACAGTTTGGACTGTCTGAAATAAACGAACCAAAATTCGAGTGAGATCAAAATTTCACCGTTCTTTAGATCATGGGAAATACCCTACATTGCTCGGAAACAAATATTCCATGGGAAATAACCTTCATTGATCGGAAATTTCACCGTTTTTTAGATCATGAAGGTTGGTGCCCCGAAATGTTTACTTTCATAATTTTTTATAGATGTCATAGAAGGACTCTGTTGCTTTTTATAATTTTTTATAGTCTGCCGAGAATTGGAGCTGCTCTGTCCAGTTTTTTTCGGTGTTGCAATACACTGGACAACACGCTCTGTTTTGACAGCGTGCTCTGTCCTGATGCACTCTGTTGCTTTTTTTTTTTTTTTTTCCTGCTGTTAGCGTGATAGTGGTGACAGACGGAAGCCGCATTTGAAAACCATGCTAACATACACTAATATAGTATCCTTCCTTGGAACCAATCGCCACATGCCCCATTCATCTCCGTTGCATCAGTGATTAATTACTCACAACAGACTTAATATCTAACTCTGAGGTCTCTACTTCACTCATGCTTCCTGTATTATTGTTGTTGGTACCATGATATAAATGAGAGAGAGAGGGAGAAAGAAAGTTCTTTAACTAATTGAAGTGAAGGTTTCCCCACCAAAAGTAGAAATACAGATGTGTCTGTTGAAGTGGAGTGGTTTCCTTGGGCTAATATAGCAAAGCAAAAGTTAGGCTTGTTTGTGAAAGCACAACCTTCTGGGGTCTCTTCATACACCTTACTACTGAGTTGATTGGATTCAGTAGAGATCCTCGATCTATCTTTTTCATTTCTTCATCAATAAATATTCCATTCTTCCTCATATCTTGAGCACTCCTCTTTCTCCACTTGAAGTTTTCTTTGTGTTTATCATGTCTCCTTCTTCTTTTGAGGAAGAGTACATAGTGTGATGTACACATTTTATGTATTACGTATATTATGCCTGGCTCCCTGTATGCCGTTTGCAGAGTCCATCTTGGATATTTCAAGAGATTTAAGGGAAAATTTGTCACGACTGAATGCAGGTTCATCAGAATTTTGGAATAGGTGTGTGGTTTTCTCCCCACTAGTTAATACTATTATTTAGGACTTCTTTGTGTGTGTGCCTGTGTGGTGATCAGATTTGTCTATGATAGAGCTAGTATATATGATTTGACTCATAGATAGTGTGAGGATGATTAATTGACATGTTCATAGATCTAGAACCCCACATTTCAAAGGACCACAAACCTAAAGATCAGTTTGAACTCTTGTTGTTTTTATAATTTCATGAATTGGTATATGTTATCATCACTTTCAACAACACCTTGTCACTATTTGGGCCAAAACCTCCATCCAATCTCAGACCAGAATCAATCATTGTTTTAGGTGCTTCTGAGATAATTATTGTGAATTTGAATTGATGAACTCCAAAATAATTTTTTAGATTTTTGGGATTTTGTCATAAAATGTTGTACTCCCACCCCACCCCACACTTAGGTAGGAAAATCATTTGTGTACCAGTTATTCCTTGAAGAAATTGAATCTTTGTTTATATATACATGCTCATTATCCTCTCTGATGAATCAACATTCATTCTTCATGTCCTTTACATTATTACCAATTTTCATTATGTAATCATTTTGTTTTGATTTTATATTTTGATACTATAGTATATTCAGAAAACTTTGAATTGCCAATCTAAATCTAAAACCCTAAGTTAGGGCTAAGATATAAATTTTTTGGTTTGGATACACTTCAACCCCTAACTTAAATAGAAAAAAACCAAGGGTTTCAAGGAGATAGGGAATACATGATTGTTGGTACCATAAAGTTTTTGGTTTGGATACACTTCATTATGTTGGAGTGTGTTGTGGAGGTGGATCTATAGTGAGGAGATCATCTTGACCAGAATTTAAGCAACTCTGAAATTCCAACACCTCACAGGTTAAACCATTGGTAAAGCCATAGTAAGCAGATTCCTTCTCCTTGTTTAGGATGTGGAAATGGGAAAGTAGAAGTATTTATGAAGTGTTGGTACTATCGTATTTTGAAAATATACAATTTGGCATAATACAGAGTCCAGATATCAATTATCAATGAGATGCTAAAATTGGCATGGACACTTTTCAATGCTAATGCTTACTATCATCTCAAGATTTCAGGGAATCTGCAAACCCTTTTGTAGAACAAGCAGTGCAATACGCAGTAGCAACTGCACATGCAACACTAACCAACAATGATAAAAAAGATGTACTACAGAAGCTGCTCTTGCAAGGTATTGCTGGTGCTTTTTGTTCATTTGTTTAAGATTATGATCTTCGAGTATCCTAGTCCTAACAGAATTTCTCATGCAGGTCTTGATATTATGATTCTTGGATCCAATGATTTCTATTCATACTGGAATCAGGTACCTTTACATTCTCTTCAAATATCCATAATTTCATTTTTATTTTTTTCCCCAAAGGTTCAAATTTATTGATGAGGGGAAACATATAGAATAGATACATAGATAAGGCTGCCTGGCATACAATGAATCGAAAGAAATCCCTCTCATGATTTGGCCAGATGAAGTCTAGTACCATACAACACCCACCACTTCCAAAATCAAGGCACTAACGCTCAAGCTTTAATTGTTGAAAATGTGTCTGTTCCTTCCCTCCCATAAAGCCATCAAATTGCATATGGATGTAAATATGTGACTTTATTTTGATACAAGGATGACGGGTTGGACTCACACGCATGGATGGATTTGAGACAGGCACCTCATTATAATGTAGCACATGTCCGACATTTTAAGCACGAAAAATGATTGACACAATGTTAGAAAATGGAGTGTACTTCATTACATTTTAATAGCTTTCGGTTACACCTTATTATTAGTTAGAATATTTCATCTCCCCTTCGTCCTTATTGATCAAAGATAATAATGTTCATACTTTTGCATGTCAGATTGAAGCATGTGGGCTCCCTTTGACACCAGATTCATTGGCCTCACTTCCACCCTTTGCATCAATTACCTTTAATGTAGAGGGTTCTAATGGAGACAATGGCAAGCCTGAAGTCGCGAAAACTGGATTGGGCTCATCTGCAACAATGACAACATCGGTGGTTGCTGCTCTCCTCCATTATCTTGGAGTTGTCAATCTAACCCTTTCAGCCAAAGCTCCACATCAAGAGGCGGACACCACAGATCTTGATTTGGTGCATATAGTATCTCAAAGTGCTCATTGTATTGCACAAGGAAAAGTGAGCAGTGGATTTGATGTCAGCTCTGCAGTCTTTGGCAGCCAACGCTATGTGCGGTTTTCACCAGGAGTGCTTTCTTCAGTTCAGGTTTCTCTCTCTCTTTCTATCCCTCCATCAGTTCTATGGTGTTATTAAAACTTTATATCCTGGTAGTGTATTCTTTATATTCTACCTATCATGTGGTTAGTTGAAGTGATAAATTTTGAGCATTAATCTAGCCTTTTAGTTTCTTCACTTCAGCTGTCTCATGTAAAACATGCCAGGATATAAAGTTTGATTGAAGTTTGATTGCTTTATCTAGAATGTGTTTTTTTCCTCTTCTTCTTACTTTTTTTTTTGTTCAGCATAATAAGCTATAACAGGCTCCATTCCCTTATTTATACAATATAGTAAAGTTATCCAACAATCTACTGGCTTGGATTTAGACTGGCATGATGATCCATGCTTGCCAACACCATGGAAACATATTGGCTGTGAAGGAAGTCTTGTTACATCACTGTGAGCATAATATTTATGTTGATTTATTTTACTCATTTTTCTCTTTTTAACAAACGATTCATTGTGCTATCATGTATTCATGTATAGTTCATTTTTATTGACAAATATTAGGGAGCTTTATGACTAGGTAAGTATTTTCTTTATTTTTGTAGTAAAGTAAGTAAAACAAATTTTTTGAATGGGGCTTGACCTTCAAAAGTTTGTCACTTAATGAGCTTCCTGTTATTATGCTCTTAAAAAAATAAAAAAAAATAAAAAAACTGAGTAGCTTTTACAATTTCCCATTTTTCTTCATAATGTGAATGTGCAGATGTATCTGTTGTCACAAATTCACCATCAGAATCTTGTATCCTTGGAAGGCTTTTGCTATGAATCCAAGCAACAAATACTAGTCTATGAGTTCTTACCAGGTGGTTCACTGTCTGATAATCTATATGGTAAGCTGCTCTAAGAAAATATATTTCTTTCTGTTATTTCCCCATTTCTGAAAGTATGGCTCTATGTTATATCTTGTGCATCTCCATCTTTTAAACAACTGTTTCAGGTCAAAACAGTAAAAAAGTAACATTAAGCTGGGGCCGCAGACTGAAAATCGCTGTTGATGCTGCAAAAGGTAAATTTCTTATACGTCTTAGTTCTTATGGAAATAGTTTTGCCAAATTAGTGAATAATGTTCTTATATTAGTTCTTGGTATAAGATGACTACATTTTGTTCTTCTTTCTTGAGAGTTGTAGATTGTAGTTCTTTATATGCAGCAGTAGAGTGCAACATACATGAAACTGTATTCTGACTTTCCTTATTTAACTATTATGACTTTCCTATTCTAACTTTCCTTCTTTAACCTATTCTGACTTTCCTTGACCGCCCTGACTATGCCCAAAAAATTTAATTCAACTCAAGACTAAGTCGGAACAAGTCAATCAATACCAACTGAGAGGTATAAAGTGGTTTTCACTAGAAGCTTACTTGAGTTTCACAGTCTTGTAAAGACCGTGATTCAAACCACTTCATACGATGTGAGAAAGTCTAGGTGTTTAGTCCCACGTCACTAGCAAAAGCAAACAAAAATGCAGCAAAACTATATAAAATAATGCATTTTGATATCATTGGATATGGTGTGCCACAACTACTTTGATGGATTCCACACATTTTGAAAATATAACATTTATTGTTTATTAGGGGTTTTGGGATGCCGAGATTGGGCACCCTATCGGGGTTCCTACTGAACTCTGAGTTGGCTTTTGGTAGCATCCCTATCCCCGTGATACATGAACAACTTACCCACTATGTTAGTCAGGATGGGGACCCAAAATTGCGGGTTTAATTGCCATATACCAGCCAAAATTAATGCCCCTAATGATTTTTCTTTGAGTTCGAGTTGGGTTTTGATCTCCTCTTCCCTATTTTGTTACAACTATTCATGGTTTTAGGTGACTTACACCAATGCTTTTATCTATAAATTTGGAGATTCAAAACCTAACATTTAACATTATATCAAGAGTAACATTTAAACAAAAAAATAGAAAATGAAAACTCTATATATTACCATGGTTACAATTTTTATTTTTTTCCCACAAGACACTAAGGCAGTCGATCATCGTGTAGTATGATACCCACATGGCATTTAATTCAAATTATCTGAGGATTTAAAGAAATTATCTTTGATGATCTTAGTCGAATTAATTGAGCAATTAGTTGTATGGCTCAGAAACATCCGAAAACATCATGAGTTGAGTTAACCCTTGGAAAACATCCGAAGCTTTGGAACTAGTGTTGTTGCATGTGCCTTGTCACGCCCCGATTTTCGAAGAAAACAAAAATCCTAAAATCCACGTAGGATTTTCCGTTTCCCCCAAAACTCGGGACGTGAAAATTCAATAACAACAGAAACAAATAGCAGCAACAACTAAACATGATTTAGTTACTGAAACAAATAAAAATCTAACCCTGAGAGACTCTGACGTTGCTAGCTCCACTAACGGAACTCCAGTAACGCTGCTCAAAAGTATCTAAACCTGAAAGGCTAATCGGCTACATTCCCAAAGGAATGTACCTAAGAAGCAAAAGCTCACTTGGGTCAGCAATAAAGCTAGTGTGAGAAATCTTCATCCCAAAATCAATAAATCCGCACATGACAACATCAAAATAAACAAAAAAACAATAAACAACCACACATCAGGTAGTTCCTCAATGAGGCAAAGGTGTTATCATCCTAACTATTGAAATTGATTATGGCAAGTCTGACCTGCAGAAATATGAGTAGACTTGCCATCCTGCATGAAAATGTTAAAAGCAACAGGATAATATTT
This sequence comes from Berberis vulgaris, assembly GCA_963556465.1. NCBI lineage: Eukaryota > Viridiplantae > Streptophyta > Magnoliopsida > Ranunculales > Berberidaceae > Berberis > Berberis vulgaris. The sequence continues at coordinate 22,929,852 of OY747130.1, read as the reverse complement.
CTAAGTTATTAGTCCTCACAAATGTGATTTATTTCCAAACAATGATACAATTCATAGTCATATTAGACTATTATTGAAATATTAACAAAACACATTTTCTACTTTTAGGAAGACATGTAGTTCTCATTCAATGGTCGAATGAACATTTAGTTTCTTCCTTTAAGGTAATCATGCACATACCACAAAAAGAAATCTCGTTTCTTTCCCACAATCGCACTATCCTCCATGTGCCGAACACACCTCACCCAGGTGTGCCTCCCTTGCCCTCGAAACCACTCGGAGCGTACATGTTCCAAGTGGGGTGCCACATCGAGGAACATGTCATCTCACCCGAAGTTCGATCCAGGGCAAGCATTTCCTAAATCTACACGTACAACCGAACTCACATGGAACGGTGCACCGATATGCAAGCAAGTCTGCATACCCAAAATTTATATCACACGTATACAAGCAAGTCTGTATACAAAATTTTCTTTCTTTTTTTCACATTTTTTTTTCTCGGAATTGTGGAAAAGAGCATAAAAAAATCAACTAAAAGTCAAAACTCTTTTATGGTGACACTTTGTCGACCATAAATAAATCAACCACTGTATCCACCATTCTTTTGGGGGACCAATAATATTTTCATAAATACATTTCTATAACACAGCAGGGATCAAACTCATTCAATATAAGGATACTCTATAGCAAGTTAATGTGGCATAACAATCGATTTCAATGCACGATTACCCAAGGAAACAACAAGAAAGTATTGTGTCAAAATAATACTAGCAACAAAACAGTAACTTCACACAAGACTAATTTTGGGCATACCAAAACATAAAAATAATTTACACCAGAAACACACCACGAAACTTGGTCAAGACTTGAACCCCCTGGGAAACTGAAACAGATTGTCAATTTATGTTCAACCAATGTTATTTATTCCCATCCACATCACATGCTTTTCCACCTCTACCATATAAACTATACGAGTATCCTTTCTTCTGTTATCTCTATTGCAAGAGATATTATAGTAAATACTTCACATTCACACTTTAGTGGGATGGTGAGAAGGGGACCTGATTGGGATGTTGTGGATGCTACACACTTGACACTGCTTGTTTCTACATTATTTAGGTTTGTTTGTTTGGTTTGTACACTTTGTGTGTTTTATAAAAAAAAAAAAAAAAAAAAAAAAAAAACACAATACCACACCTTTCAAAGAGAGAGCATCTACATCTATTTTTATCAGAGGACCACCACTGCACCACACTTACTATACTGGGTTTGATCCTCGTCTTTCATTTAAAGATCCCAGTGTGCTTGGATATCAAGTGGTTACAATCTCACTAATACCAGGTCCTAATCACCCCCATTAGAAATTTCATCACATGAGATTTTCTATTGACTCTAGATTCCATCACATACCCACTTAACACTGATTAACAAATTACCCATATCTCCTTTTGTCACAAATGATCAAAGAGCTAAGCAAAATGTCAGAAAAGCAACCAAGGTGAGATGTGCAATAAAATGAAAGCTATGGAAAATGGATGAATGGGGTCACTTCTCATGTACCCAAATGCATTTCCAGCATTCTTTCTACAAAGGAGTCAACCAATGAGAGCCATTTAGTTGAACACAACATCCAAAGAAAACCTAGCAGATTGACCACACAACCCATAACAATCAAAACCATCACAAACCATATAGAGAAACATCTTTTTAAAATGACCTCTCAGATCTTATTGACCAACACCAAACAACATTTTCTATGGATCACCATGACCAAATCCGTACAAGATGACAAATTTCCCAAACCCAATTAGCAAACTAAACAAATCAAAAAGTTCCAGCTTGCAATCTAATGAGGACAACACATTCAATGCCAGAAAATACAGTAATAGTAGTAGAATCTCAACATTCTCAACTTCATACAAAAATCAAAAGAGGAAAAGAAGAGAACTCACTGGATGAAATAGCAACGGAATTTGCGCAGCCATCGCCACATCGACCGTCCTCTGTAGCAACACCACCCAGCCAATCAACCCTCCAAGTCAGTATAACTGTAATCATCAGACGAATCTGAGAAACTCTCAGATGAAGAAGAAGAGTGGCGATGCTTTCTCCTCCGCTTCGACGATCGAGACCCACTGAAACAACTTTAAATCAAATCCCTAAATCATCCTTGCAACACGCCCTGTCTTACTCCCATCTCGATCTCCAACCAACCCTCAACAACATACAGCAAAGAGAGGGACGGGAGAGGAAGGAAAAGGAGCCAGTTTGGGGCGGTGGGATTGGCTGCAACGTGCGATCAAAGACTGTGCTCGCCTCAATGAGGAGAAGAAATCGTGAAGAAGGAAAAAAAAAGGAGAAGGAAGAAGGAGAAAAGAAGAAGGAAGAAATAAGGTTTTCCCTTTATAAGGTGGGTGGCTATTCGCCCCCACTGAACTTCTGAAAGCACCCACCTTCTAAACTCACCAAATAAAACCCTAAATTTTGAAATTTAAATTCAAATAAATGTAACTCTATTTTATTTAATTCAAAATAAAATAAATTATCTTTATGAAATTTAGGGGTGTTACATTATACACACGTTAAATGGAATCTCGTCCCGAGATTCGGAAGGTAAGAAAAGTTAAGCGAATTTCGAAAAATACAATTTGTCAAACGAAAGAAGATTTGAAAAAAATACAAATTTCAATTGAATTTTCGGTATATAAATTTTTATTGTCATTGGAAAAATAGGGGTGTTACAATATATACAACTCAAAAGGAATCTCGTCCCGAGATTCGCGGAAAGTGTTAAGTGAACAGAACCACTAAATGGAAAACTAGACGGAATAACGCCACTCAAAATATTGACATTGTAAATAAATAAGATTACTCGCGCACACCTGAGTCAATGAAGCCTCAACATGAGATTTCACGAAGAAAATGAAACAATACTAAAGTTTCAAGGTTCACCCTTGTCACTTCATCTTAAGACTTCTACACTCCTACACACCCATATCAACATTCCGAGGATCACCTAGACTCTACCTCAGCCTAGGCTAACCAAATGCTCTGATACCAAAATGTCACGCCCCGATTTTTGAAGAAAACGAAAATCTTAAAATCCACGTAGGATTTTCCGTTTCCCCCAAAACTCGGGACGTGAAAATTCAATAACAACAGAAACAAATAGCAGCAACAACTAAACATGATTTAGTTACTGAAACAAATAAAAATCTAACCCTGAGAGACTCTGACGTTGCTAGCTCCACTAACGGAACTCCAGTAACGCTGCTCAAAAGTCTCTAAACCTGAAAGGCTAATCGGCTACATTCCCAAAGGAATGTACCCAAGAAGCAAAAGCTCACTTGGGTTAGCAATAAAGCTGGTGTGAGAAATCTTCATCCCAAAATCAATAAATCCGCACATGACAACATCAAAATAAACAAAAAAACAATAAACAACCACACATCAGGTAGTTCCTCAATGAGGCAAAGGTGTTATCATCCTAACTATAAAAATTGACTATGACAAGTCTGACCTGCAGAAATATGAGTAGACTTGTCATCCTGCATGACAATTTTAAAAGCAACCGGATAATATTTCTAAGTTATCAGTCCTCACAAATGTGATTTATTTCCAAACAATGATACAATTCATAGTCATATTAGACTATTATTGAAATATTAACAAAACACATTTTCTACTTTTAAGAAGACATGTAGTTCTCATTCAATGGTCGGATGAGCATTTAGTTTCTTCCTTTAAGGTAATCATGCACATACCCCAAAAAGAAATCTCGCTTCTTTTCCACAATCGCACGATCCTCCATGTGTCGAGCACACCTCACCCAGGTGTGCCTCCCTTGCCTTCGAAACCACTCGGAGCGTACATGTTCCAAGTGGGGTGCCACATCGAGGAACATGTCATCTCACCCGAAGTTCGATCCAGGGCAAGCATTTCCTAAATCTACACGTACAACCGAACTCACATGGAACGGTGCACCAATATGCAAGCAAGTCTGCATACCCAAAATTTATATCACACGTATACAAGCAAGTCTGTATACAAAAAATTATTTCTTTTTTTTCACATTTTTTTTTATCGGAATTGGGGAAAAGAGCATAAAAAATCAACTAAAAGTCAAAACTCTTTTATGGTGACACTTTGTCAACCATAAATAAACCAACCACAGTATCCACAATTCTTTTGGGGGACCAATAATATTTTCATAAATACATTTATATAACACAACAGGGATCAAACTCATTCAATATAAGGATACTCTTTAGCAAGTTAATGTTGCATAACAATCGATTTCAATGCACGATTACCCAAGGAAACAACAAGAAAGTCTTATGTCAAAATAATACTAGCAACAAAACACTAACTTCACACCGGACTAATTTTGGGCATACCAAAACATAAAAATAATTTACACCAGAAACACACACTACACCAAAAATACCCATCAGCAACGGTTTTGAACCGTGGGGGTAACCCATTGTCACGACTTAGAGCCGTGGGCTGTAGAGGCGTCGCTAAATCCCCATTAACGGCTACAAACCGTGGCAAAACATATTAGCAACGGTTTTATGCTCGAGGACGGTTGATGATTTAGCCACGGTTTTAAACCGTTGCAAAAATGTTAGCCATAGTTTTAAGCCGTTGCAAAAGTTTTAGCCACGGTTTTAAGTCGTGGCCATTCCTAGCCATGGTTATAAGGCGTGGCAAGTCATGGCCACGGTTCTGAGCCGTTGAAATAATGTTAGTCATGGTTTTAAGCCGTGGCAAATTTTTTTTTTTGCTATCAAATGACTTTTTATTACATCTTATAGGTAAGTATAATTCAGCACGTGCATCAATTCTTGCATCAGGTAAGTATAATTTAATATGACTTTTTATTAAATTTAAAAACAACATTTACAACCTCTGATCAGCAAATTCCAGCAATTGCTTTCAAGCAATTCATTACAGCAACAACATTTACAATTCATTAAAGTAGAAATTTAGATCAATCACAATTCATTACAGCACGTGCATCAATTCAGATCATTCACAACCTCTGATCCGCAAATTCCAGCAATTGCTTTTTCAGCAAATTCAATAATGCGCCCTTCTTCGTCAATTTTCATCAGACCAAATGCAATGGCACGTTGTTCATCCATTGGCAGCGCAACAATAGTGATGTCAGCATTTGTTTCTCTATGAGCTTGAATAAACTTCACATAGTCCATACGGTATAGATGATCTCCAGCAAGAACCAAAAACTCCATCACATTGTGCTCTTCAAAGAGCCATAAATATTGTCTTACAACATCAATAATAATTGGACTTAATTAGTACGAGTAAAAATAGTAGTTACTGTCTTGCAGAATATAGCACATTTCTATCAGATACTTTTCAAAGGACCACGAGCACATTGTGTACACACACAACATATCAAAGAAACGTACTTGCTGGAAAGTGCTGAGGGAAGCCAAGATGGAGCCTCCAATCCACACACTGTACTTCCTCTCAGGTGGAGCCACTACCTTGATTTTCATGCTGCTAGGTGCTAGAGCTGTAATTTCTTTGCTCATCCTGTCAGCAATGCCAGGGAACATGGTGGAACCACCACTGAGGACAATGTTTCCATACAAATCCTTCCTGATATCTACATCGCACTTCATGATGGAGTTGTATGTGGTCTCATGGATACCAGCATCTTCTATACCAATCATGGAAGGCTGGAAGAGTACTTCTGGGCATCGGAAACGTTCAGCACCTATAGTGATAACCTGTCCGTCAGGCAATTCATAGCTCTTCTCCACAGAAGAGCTGGTCTTTGCAGTTTCTAGCTCCTGCTCGTGATAACCTATAGGACAACTTTTCCTTCATATCCCTGACAATTTCACGCTCCGCTGTAGTGGTGAAGGAGTAACCACGTTCAGTCAAGATCTTCATCAAGGCATCAGTAAGGTCACGACCTGCCAAGTCAAGACGCAGGATTGCATGTGGAAGAGCATATCCTTCATAGATGGGGACTGTGTGCCTGACACCATCCCCAGAGTCAAGGACAATACCTGCACAAGCACATGACACACAAGTGTTAAATGCATCATTAACACTAAAAAGGAGATAAAAAGCATCTAGAGTGGCTTTGAAACATGTGCACCTATCACACTCAGTGTTCTAAAAATCGGTCTAGGCGGCCGCCTAGGCACTAGAAGGTGGAAAACCGCCCAGATTAATGCCTGGGCTGGCAGTCTGGGCGGGTCTGGACGGGTTTAGGCGGGGTCTAGGCGGACTCTAGGCGGGATCTAGGTGGTCTGGGAGATTTTTATTTTTTTTTATTTTTTTATTTTTTTATTTTTTAATAAGGTTGATTCTGTTCTTATTTAATTTTTCTTTCCTATTTTTTAGAAATAAACTATTTAATTGTTTTTTTAGAAAATCTCGGGAATGGGCTTTGATGATGATGATGATGATATGTCTAAATGTAGCGAAGGATGATTACTTAATGGAATTCTCAAAGGATCTGCCGGTACCAATTTTACTAATGTAGATTTTATCAAACATAACTGAGGTTATTCATGCAATTTGAAGAAAAATAAAAGAGTACACAAATTCAAATTTATATAAAGTACCCATCATGACCAACTTCAGTCATTTGAGTTTTAATAAATTTTGTTCACGATTGTTAATTTTTCATGTTTTTAAATTTTGCATATGTATATTGACATTAAATTGGATGTAATTGATAAGGTATTATGCTTAACTTTTGTAAATTATTAAAGTTATAATACAAAACCTAAGACCGCCTAGGCACCCGCCTAGGCCCCTGGGCGCTAGGCACCTGCTCGCCGCCCGCCCAGCGCCTAGCGATTTTTAGAACACTGATCACACTCTAATGAATATTAAAGACAATGATTCACTGATACTTAAAAATTTGTTTCTAAAATACCGTAAAATTGAATCAAAACTATGTTTCAGCTAATCAGATTGTTACTCATGATAGGGTTTACAGGTTTGAGCACTACAAGTGATCCATATGCCAATGCTGATCCAATTACTAATTCAAAATAGCATGCAAATGCTGATCCAATTACAACAACTTCAGTTCAAGCATATCATCCAAATGCAGATCTAGCAGCATAGATCTGAAGTGAGGAAGCAAGTTAGTAATCATGGTACTACAAGAAGTGTGTGGGAAAGATGGCAGATGAATGTATCCCTCTGTAACAACAACCCGATCTGCTGCACCTAATGCAACTGCAAAGTCCTTCATTAAACATGGTTAAACACAGAATAACAATGTTTATCATAACCCATAAAACACAGAATAAGGAGCTGCAGTCAAATTTGTATCTTTTGTTTTGTTTCCAATTTACCTGAAAGTATGAGGTTGAAATACCACCCATAAAGCTTTGAGTGGAAATTTTTGTCGGGTAGCTTGAATAACTGCACGAACCTCAGTTGGATGGTGAGCGTAATCATCATATATATGACATCCATAGAACTGACCGATCATCTCAAATCGTCTAGACACACCAATGAAGTTGCTCCAGTGTAATCTTACATCTTCAACTGAAGCATGAGTAATTCTTTGATCATCAATCAGTGCTCTGATAGTAGCTATCACCTGCAGCTCACATAATAAAGAAGTTCCCAACATCCTATAAGGTTAACTATTTCACAGGTTGTTGTAAAAAATAGACTATATATTGCATTTGTGTTTCTGTGAATAAATACAGAATTGATAGGTATTAGAAAGTGTTAATGCCTGTCTAGATTAGCAAAAAATGCCAATCTGGCTGCTTAATCCAGAAAAATGCATAATTTAAATTTTTTTTGAAATGGAGAGGAGATTTGGAAAGATCATTCACTTACTGCTAAGGAATTGAGAACATTGTGCAGTCCTGGCACCTGTAGGCTGATTTTTGACACTGGACGCTCCATATGACACTGCAAAACATTAATAATTCAAATGAGTACTATGCATACATAAAGTAGTGGCGGCAGGGGGGGGGGGTTCATCTTAGGGAACTGTAACAATTGACATAAATCAACAAAATGACTCTTATTTTCTAATGGACAACAAACATGAAAAACAATGAATTTTCATTTCACTTATTCATTGCAATTTGCAACATAATCCTAGGCCACTAATAACAACTAATTTTTGTTTCTCCAGAACCACAAGAGGCAGCAAAATAGTACCATTTAACTAGGTATCCATGTTATAGAAAGCAATTGAACATGTCCGTGATATTCATACAATTGACACCCCAATCGAGGGTGGTAACGTCCTTGCTTTTACAAGAATGAAGAACCGTTTATATTACTATTTGCTAATGAGGTTTGAGGCCAACATTTATAAGAGTGAAGAATAAACAAAGCAAGGGAGTCAGACAGGCAACTTCAGAGAATTACAAAAAAAAAAAAAACCCAAGAGATTTCAAGCCCCATAGGCCATAACTAGAATTCCAATTTACATACAACAATCAACAGATGTGTCCTTTGAGCACATTGCTCAAGTGAACTTCTACTTACCCTGATGCTAAAAGTGAACCCGCTGGACTCCATGCGCAAGCAAAAACCTGTTGAGAACATGATGTCATATAATTTTATAATAGATGCGCGCACGGGCAGGGGTCCTGAAGAACCCACAATAAAGTTAAACTACCATGAAGGGCATTCAACTCAAGTGACAATGTTTAAAAAAAACATTATCTATGTGCTCAAGGGCATTACACTGTGCATGCTAATGCCCCAGTCATCAAATGATTGATTAAAAAAAATGCAACAACCACATTCAAACTGAAATACATTATCTATGTGCTCGAATTTCCCCATAAAGCTAGAACAAAGCACAAAACTAACACCATAAGGGACCAGCGCTTTAAGCAAACTCCCCCATACAACCAAAACCCAAGAAAATAACCTGATACACTTTTCATTACATCATGCATTGACAAGAAAAACATACCACATCGATGAGTAAAAGAGGTCACATTAATTATTCGAGAAGGAATGAAGCTCCTTTTTAGTAGTGGTAAGAGAAGACTGGTCAGAACAAATGCACCCATATAATTGGTCCCTGCCATCCTAGGGACATAAATGTTATTTGTTAGCATAGGTGCATCCTCTAGAAAATGGTAGCATAAGCAAAAATATTGTTCATCCGAAAAACAGAAGATTACTGGTCATAGCCTTCAACCGTCAATCTATGTGATGTTGCAAATATCCCAGCATTGTTTATCAAAAGCTAGATGGATGGATGCATATCTGAATCCAATAGCCATTGCTGAAGGTTATTTTTTAACTGGAGCATGGAGGAGAATGATGTCACATCAACCTGAAATGCCTTAAGATGGGCATCTGGATGTTGCTGCTTGATATCTATAACTGTCTATTTCACAATTAAGGAGAATCATGAAACCCATAGAATGAAGGAGCCACACACGCAACCAAACTCAAAATTGTACTTTCACCTTAGACAAATGTTCTGCAGAACGTCCAACTGCAAAGATGAGATGAATTTCATTTTACTTAGCAAAGACCCTGGAGAAAAATCTTATATTTGCTTTGAAATGCATAGTATTAAACATTACCATAAGAGAAAACCCTATGGTTTGATAGAATCTTATAGAAGTTAGACTAGTAAAAACATAAAGGTAAAGTGTGTTAGAAACACGACTACACAAAACAACACAAATAATGATTACTGCCATATGTGTAATTTCAGACAAGTGTTACCAATACCTTCTAAGCAAGTTCATTTCAGTCTTTAAAATTAAGAATTAGGATTCCTTGACATGAAGTTTTTATGGCTGGTGCTCAGTCTCTAGATATAGCACTTAAATCTCATTTTTATATAGTTTGTGCTTCTTTTTCTCCCCCTTTTAATTTATTTCTTGTTAAAAAACATAGCTTCCTCACAAACACTACGAAAGACAGGTCCCTAACAATACATATCCAATTAGATAAAAAGTTATCTTGATGCCATTTCCATCCAATAATCCCCAAAGTTGGGATAGTTTGTTCCTCTATAAATTAGTTGACATTTATACTGATAAATGGATAAGAAATAGTCATCTCTTCAAAGAAAACCTATCCATTATGGTCTCAAAGAAACATTCGGCTTCCATCAAATGGCGTTCTCCATTCGGGCACATCATTAACACATGTATAGCCAAATCTCTACACAACATTTGACGAAAAAATGATAACAAAATTTTGAAGAACTGAATACCTAGAACAACATAGAAGCCTAGACTGGAGAGTTCACATGCAGCTACTGCACCTAACCCTGATGTTGCCTGTAACAATACAATGAAATTATGCAAAATGGTATGGAGAAATTGTCCAATTTTTCGAAAGGAGCAATTTTAATCTTACCCCAGTGATAATGCATACAGGACGAGTTGTTGCAGTGGTGTTCGAAGGGAAGCAACGACGGTATGAGTGGGATTTGCAAGGCGAAAACCATAGCTGGAAGTACGAATAGAAAAGAGAGAATGTCCATAAGAGAGACATTCTCCAAAACTGTAATGAACATACAAACTCAATTGTTCCCACAATGTCGACATCACCGAATCAAAACCTCTTCTTCAAAAGCAAACTGGTTCAAAATCAAGAAAAAAGGAGAACAACATTAGCAATTTCTCAAATAGAAACCCAATCAAGAAAAGAAATCAAAGCAATTCCATATACCCACTCACGACAATCTCTTTCCTTGCGAACTCACTCACGACAATCTCTCTATCTCTATCTCCTTCTTCTTCGTGCAGCAAAAACAGAGTTCAAACTTCAAAACTGTACCCCAAACTTCAATAACAGAGTTCAAACATTCTTCTTCTTCTTCTTCTTCGACGAACTCTCCTTCAAGAACCGGAGAAGGGACGCAAATTTTTTTTTAGGGTTTCGGGAGATTAGTGTGTGCTTTCGAGAGATCTGTGGGGAGATGGAACAAATTTTAGGATTTGAAACAAAGGGTTGAAAAGTGGGAACGCAAAATTTTTGGAATGGGAATCGGCCGCGAGAAATCGACTCCACTTCTCCACACTTCCACGTGCAACACACGTGCATTTCCATTTTATAGCAACGGTTTTAAGCCGTTGGACATTATAGCCAAGGTTTTTAGCCGTGGCAAACAAAGCAACGGTTTCTAACCGTGGCCAAGCCTTTTGGTGTAGTGATTATAGCCACGGTTTCATTTTTTAGCCACGGTTTTAGGCCGTTCGCCATTATAGCCACGGTTTTTGGCCGTGGCAAATAAACCAACGGTTTAGAGCAATGTTATGTTCAAGCAATGTTATGTATGTTCAGCCGATGTTATTTATTCCCGTCTACATTACATGTTTTTCCACCTCTACCATATAAACTATATGAGTATCCTTTCTTCAGTTATCTCTATTGCAGGAGTTATTATAGTAAATACTTCACATTCACACTTTAGTGGGATGGTGAGAAAGGGACCTGATTAGGATGTTGTGGATGCTACACACTTGACACTGCTTGTTTCTACATTATATAGGTTTGTTTGTTTGGTTTGTACACATTGTGTGTTTTATAAAAAAAACACACACACACACACACACACACAATACCACACCTTTCAAAGAGAGAGCATCTACATCTATTTTTATCAGAGGACCACCACTGCACCACACTTACTATACTGGGTTTGATCCTCGTCTTTCATTTAAGATCCCAGTGTGTTCTTGGATATCAAGCGGTTACAATCTCACTAATACCAGGTCCTAATCACCCCCATTAGAAATTTCATCACATGAGATTTTCTATTGACTCTAGATTCCATCACATACCCACCTAACACAGATTAACAAATTATTCATATCTCCTTCTCTCACAAATGATCAAAGAGCTAAGCAAAATGTCAGAAAAGTAAACAAGCTGAGATGTGCAATAAAATGAAAGCTATGGAAAATGGATGAATGGGGTCACTTCTAATGTACCCAAATGCATTTCCAGCATTCTTTCTACAAAGGAGTCAACCAATGAGACACATTGAGTTGAACACAACATCCAAAGAAAACTTAGCAGATTGACCACACAACCCATAACAATCAAAACCATCACAAACCATATAGAGAAACAACTTTTTAAAATGAACTCTTAAATCTGATTTACCAACACCCCAACCAACATTTTCTATGGATCACCATGACCAAATCCGTACAAGATGACAAATTCCCGAACCCAATTAGCAAACTAAACAAATCAAAAAGTTCCATCTTGCAATCTAATGAGGACAACACATTCAATTCCAGAAAATACAGTAATAGTAGTGGAATTTCAACATTCTCAACTTCATACAAAAATCAGACATTCTCAACTTCATACAAAAATCAGAAGAGGAAAAGAAGAAAACTCACTGGATGAAATAGCAACGGAATTTGCGTAGCCATCGCCACATCGACCGTCCTCTGCCGTAACACCACCCAGCCAATCAACCCTCCAAGTCAGTAGAACTGTAATCATCAGACGAATCTGAGAAACTCTCAGATTAAGAAGAAGAGTGGCGATGCTTTTTCCTTGGCTTCGACGATCGAGACCCACTGAAACAACTTTGAATCAGATCCCTAAATCATCCCTGCAACACGCTTTGTCTTACTCCCATCTTGATCTCCAACCAACCCTCACCAACATACAACAAAGAGAGGGACGAGAAAGGAAGGAAAAGGAGCCAGTTTGGGGTGGTGGGATCGGCTGCAACGTGCGATAACAGACCGTGCTCGTCGCCAATGAGGGGAAGAAATCATGAAGAAGGAAAAAAAAAGGAGAAGGAAGAAGGAGAAAAGAAGAAGGAAGAAATAGGGTTTTTCTCTTTATAAGGTGGGTGGCTATTCGTCCCCACTGAACTTCTGGAAGCACCCACCTTCTAAACTCACCAAATAAAATCCTAAAATTTGAAATTTAAATTCGATTAAATGTAACTCTATTTTATTTAATTCAAAATAAAATAAATTATCTTTATGAAATTTAGGGGTGTTACATTATACACACGTTAAATGGAATCTCGTCCCGAGATTCGGAAGGTAAGAAAGGTTAATCGAACTTCGAAAAATACAATTTGTCAAACGAAAGAAGATTTGAAAAAAATACAAATTTCAATTGAATTTTCGGTATATAAATTTTTATTGTCATTGGAAAAATAGGGGTGTTACAATATATACAACTCAAAAGGAATCTCGTCCCGAGATTCGCGGAAAGTGTTAAGTGAAGCAGAACTACTAAATGGAAAACTAGACGGAATAACGCCACTCAAAATATTGACATTGTAAATAAATAAGATTAAGTCAATGAAGCCTCAACATGAGATTTCACGAAGAAAATGAAACAATACTAAAGTTTCAAGGTTCACCCTTGTCACTTCATCTTAAGACTTCTACACTCCTACACACCCATATCCACATTCCGAGGATCACCTAGACTCTACCTCAGCCTAGGCTAACCAAATGCTCTGATACCAAACTGTCACGCCCCGATTTTTGAAGAAAACGAAAATCCTAAAATCCACGTTGGATTTTCCGTTTCCCCCAAAACTCGGGACGTGAAAATTCAATAACAACAAAAACAAATAGCAGCAACAACTAAACATGATTTAGTTACTGAAACAAATAAAAATCTAACCCTGAGAGACTCTGACATTGCTAGCTCCACTAACGGAACTCCAGTAACGCTGCTCAAATGTCTCTAAACCTGAAAGGCTAATCGGCTACATTCCCAAAGTAATGTACCCAAGAAGCAAAAGCTCACTTGGGTCAGCAATAAAGCTGGTGTGAGAAATCTTCATCCCAAAATCAATAAATCCGCACATGACAACATCAAAATAAACAAAAAAATAATAAAAAACCACACATCAGGTAGTTCCTCAATGAGGCAAAGGTGTTATCATCCCAACTATAGAAATTGACTATGGCAAGTCTGACCTGCAGAATTATGAGTAAACTTGCCATCCTGCATGAAAATGTTAAAAGCAACCGGATAATATTTCTAAGTTATCAGTCCTCACAAATGTGATTTATTTCCAAACCATGATACAATTCATAGTCATATTAGACTATTATTGAAATATTAACAAAACACATTTTCTACCTTTAGGAAGACATGTAGTTCTCATTCAATGGTCGAATGAGCCATTAGTTTCTTCCTTTAAGGTAATCATGCACATACCCCAAAAACAAATATGGCTTCTTTTCCACAATAGCACTATCCTCCATGTGTCGAACACACCTCACCCAGGTGTGCCTCCATTGCCTTCGAAACCACTCGGAGCGTACATGTTCCAAGTGGGGTGCCACATCGAGGAACATGTCATCTCACCCGAAGTTCGATCAAGGGCAAGCATTCCCTAAATCTACACATACAACCGAACTCACATGGAACGGTGCATCGATATGCAAGCAAGTCTGCATACCCAAAATTTATATCACACGTATACAAGCAAGTCTGTATACAAAATTTTCTTTTTTTTCACATTTTTTTTTCTCGGAGTTGGGGAAAAGAGCATAAAAAAATCAACTAAAACTCAAAACTCTTTTATGGTGACATTTTGTCAACCATAAATAAACCAACCACAGTATCCACCATTTTTTTTGGGGGATCAATAATATTTTCATAAATACATTTCTATAACACATCAGGGATCAAACTCATTCAATATAAGGATACTCTATTACAAGTTAATGTGGCATAACAATCGATTTCAATGCACGATTACCCAAGGAAACAACAAGAAAGTCTTATGTTAAAATAATACTAGCAACAAAACACTAACTTCACACCGGACTAATTTTGGGCATACCAAAACATAAAAATAATTTACAGAAACACACCACGAAACTTGGTCAAGACTTGAACCCCCTGGGAAACTGAAACAGATTGTCACTTTATGTTCAGCCAATGTTATTTATTCCCGTCCACATCACATGTTTTTCCACCTCTACCATATAAACTATACGAGTATCCTTTCTTCTGTTATCTCTATTGCAAGAGATATTATAGTAAATACTTCTCATTCACACTTTAGTGGGATGGTGAGAAAGGGACCTGATTGGGATGTTGTGGATGCTACACACTTGACACTGCTTGTTTCTACATTATATATGTTTGTTTGTTTGGTTTGTACACTTTGTGTGTTTTATAAAAATAAAATTAAAAAAAACACACACACACAATACCACACCTTTCAAAGAGAGAGCATCTACATCTATTTTTATCAGAGGACCCCACTGCGCCACACTTACTATACTGGGTATGATCCTCGTCTTTCATTTAAGATCCCAGTGTGTTCTTGGATATCAAGTGGTTACAATCTCACTAATACCAGGTCCTAATCACCCCCATTATAAATTTCATCACATGAGATTTTCTATTGACTCTAGATTCCATCACATACCCACCAAACACTGATTAACAAATTACCCATATCTCCTTCTCTCACAAATGATCAAAGAGCTAAGCAAAATGTCAGAAAAGCAAACAAGTTGAGATGTGCAATAAAATGAAAGCTATGGAAAATGGATGAATGGGGTCACTTCTCATGTACCCAAATGCATTTCCAACATTCTTTCTACAAAGGAGTCAACCAATGAGACACATTGAGTTGAACACAACATCCAAAGAAAACCTAGCAGATTGACCACACAACCCATAACAATCAAAACCATATAGAGAAACAACTTTTTAAAATGAACTCTCAAATCTGATTTACCAATACCCCAACCAACATTTTTTATGGATCACCATGACCAAATACGTACAAGATGACAAATTTCCTGAACCCAATTAGCAAACTAAACAAATCAAAAAGTTCCATCTTGCAATCTAATGAGGACAACACATTCAATTCCAGAAATTACAGTAATAGTAGTGGATTCTCAACATTCTCAACTTCATACAAAAATCAGAAGAGGAAAAGAAGAGAACTTACTGGATGAAATAGCAACGGAATTTGCGCAGCCATTGCCACATCGACCGTCCTCTGCCGCAACACCACCCAGCCAATCAACCCTCCAAGTCAGTAGAACTGTAATCATCAGACGAATCTGAGAAACTCTCAGATGAAGAAGAAGAGTGGCGATGCTTTCTCCTCGGCTTCGACGATCGAGACCCATTGAAACAACTTCGAATCAGATCCCTAAATCATCCCTGCAACACGCCCTGTCTTACTCCCATCTCACCAAATAAAACCCTAAATTTTGAAATTTAAATTCGATTTATGCACATGAGTTGTATGTACATGAGCTAACCAGTATAGAAATCTCCGATTTATGCACATGAGTTGTATGTATCGTCTACTTAGGGGCGGAGGGCGGGGCAGCTGCCCTCTCTCAACTTTTAAATATTTTTAATAAATATTTAGCTTTACAAAAAAATTAATTATATAATATATAATACAATATAATAATTGTTGATTCAACTATTTTAATATGTCTTTGTTAGTAGTGGTTAGAATTTTAACATTATTAGTAAACGACCAGAGTTCGATACTCTTGGAGCTCACCCAATTTTTTTTTTAATTTTCAATGCAATTTTATTAGTTATCACTACCATTAAAAAATTGTTTAGTTTAATAAAAACTTATTTTCGATCCTCTTGGAGCATATGATTTTCTATAGCTATTGACAATTACTATTGTTGTCATTGTAACCTACTCCTACATTTTTTTTCAATGCAGTTTTATATGTAATTGCAAACATTAAAACAATGAATTGTTTGTTCACAAGTAGTATAAAACCTAAAAAGAAAAATTATTAATATATAAAATAATAACTATATAGTTCAATGGAAATATATACCATTAGCCAACTCATACAAAATTTGAGGCTCACATAAACCATTTTTTTTCTATGAAATTGTATTAAGATCTTGTTATGTTCGCAAATTTCAATTTTTCTAAGCTTCAACTAGATACTTATCCTAATTATTTTTGCGATTTTAGTTATATATTCTTGTTTTTGCCCTTGCTAAGGTTATTGATGTTATGACCTTAGCTTGGCTTAAAATTGGATTACACCGGATTTAATTTGGTATATGCAATGAACTTTTAGTTGTGTTTTTTTTATTAGTTACTAGCTCGGGTAGGAAATTTTTTTTTGCTCCGCCCTTCATAACTACTATTATCAACTAATAATTATTTGTCATTTCTACTCTTGGACTAAAATCCTGGGTCAGCTAATGCGTCTACTTATAGTTAGTGACAAGACATCGAATAGTCACTCGATCACAACCATACACGTCACATGGGCTAACCCTAACAGGAGAAAGGCTTCAGCGGGGTCCCAAACAGACCCACATATAAAATGTTTTTTAGCTCGTAAGTCAGGTGTCCAAGCCCAAGTCACGCCAGCGCAAAAGGCATAAGCCTTCGGGCTGACTCAAGACAATAAGGCCCGAACATGGATCTTAGAGCTTCCTTGGCCCGGAATCTACTCGCACAAAATCAACTCTTAGCCCAATCAAGCATTGGGTCCTTAACAGAGCCAAATGTCGAAGATACTCAGTCATGCACATGTAAGATCTTATGCGAGATCTCCTCCCTCCATCACACCCTCAAATTCAGGGACAGTTGGGGAGGGAACACTCGCTATAAAAGGTGATAAAAGGAAGAATATGGTTCCTCAGTTACCCAATTCCGATTTAGGATCGAGGTATATTATAAAGTCTAGCCTAGACAGGCGTAGAAGACTTCTTCCCAACTCAAGTCCTCTTAAGGACTGAGCCAGTTGTATACAAGAGCCTAGCCCGTTCGGGCAAAGATGGTTCCCCAATAATCCAATTCCTGTTTAGGATTGAGGTATATTATAAAGTCCAACCTAGACAGGCGTAAAAGACTTCTTCCATGTTCTGGTATCTTCAAGGAATGGCTAAAGAAGTACAATAGCCTAACCTATTCGGGCAAAAAAGGTTCCTCAGCAACCCAATTCCTATTAAGGATTGGGATCTAAATAGAAGGCCTAGCCCAGACGGGCGGATACTACTTTTTTTCAGCTCAAAACTCGTAAGGATTAAGTCAGATAAATGCAAAGAGTCTAGCCTGTTCAGGTGAAAATGATTCCTCAACAACCTAACTCCTATTCAAGAGTCAGGTGTATTATTGGAGCCCAGACCTAAAAGACAGAGGCAATTCCCCTTCAACTCAAAGTCCTTCTCAGGACTGACAAGACTACAGGTATACGATATCGAGTTTCAATCTGACTAGAAATGGTTTACCAGGCAACCTAATCACTACAAAGGTCAGAGACCAGCAAGGAAGTACAGTATTCAGAGTAAAGACAACTCCATCACAATTTCAACTACTAAGATAGACAATAATTATGTCACTAAGGGAACATGACCCGAACAAACAAAGGCGACGAAGGAGCACGACTCGAACAAACAAAGGCAAATATCCTACAACTTAACTCTCACATAATATTAAGTTATCACTGTTGATAGAATATGAGCTTGGACAGGCTAAGAAAGAGCTTTGGTCCAGACTAAATCCCCACTTCAGGTGGGGGTAGATACACCTGCCTACTCAACAAGAAATGGAAATGAAAAGTACAAAAACTACAAGAAGAGAGAAAAAAAAAAAAAGGAAAATTTTCTCATTAATAAAATTTTTCTTTCATTATAAAAACTGCTCATTCAGGGGGAACAGAGTTAGAAGCAACTTCGAGGGCAACAATATTTGAAACATTCTTTGGGACATCAAGATGGGCAGTCATTTCCACGACGCCAAAACTGGCTTTAGGGCAATCTCGCGGACCAGAGGAAGAATCATTTGCCTCCTCAAATCGAGCGTAAGCAAGAGGCCTTTTAAGGGGAAAGATCTCAATCCCTATGGTGTTGTTCAATATAGTCTATCAGATCCAGCCTTCCATCAGCATCATCACGAGCTCGAGCTTTATCGGCAGTCTCGCAAAGCTCCTTCTCTCTAGCATCCCACTGTGCCTTAGAGCTATTTAGTCCCCCAACTGCCTTGGCCAGACTCAACTCAGAGTCCGCAAACTTGTGAGCCACCTCATCACATCGAGCATGCTCGGAGTCACGCTGTTTAGCACATCACTGACTAACGCACTCTGGGAATCAGCAGAAGACTTATTGACGTTCGACATGTGCTTAACAAACATAGCCTAGTCGTCTATCGCCCTATCCCATTGTTCTGGATCATTCTTCAGTACATACAACAACTCAGCTCGGGCAGCTTGGGCTTCATCCAAACTCCCTTGGTTCCCTTTCTGCTGGGATTCTAAGGATGAATTAACAGCTAGAGCGCTGGTCATACCCCTTAGGCTTCAGACAGTTGGGTCTTCAAATCAGCCCGAACAGGCAACCGCTCAGACATCGAGTCTACCTTCCTATAGGCATCAACAAGTTGTGCTTCCTGGTCGACGAACTTCGTCTCCAAGGCAAAATGCTTGTCCCAAACAGACTTCACTTTTGTACCCACCACAACATAGGTCAAGTGAGCCATCCCCTGATTAGAAAACAACGGACGAGTATAAACAATAAAACACAACAAAAAAAACTATGTGATAAAACAGCTGAGTTGTCAACTTACTAGCATCAGAAATCATTGCCTGCGATTGAGGTACGCCCCCACAACCATTTTCTCCAATGGCTACTGATCAGCCAACCAAGAGAAGTTCCTCTTCATCAGATCACCAGTAACAACCCTGTGATCCACCACCAGAAGTCGCGCAAATTGCTCACCAAAGCTTAGGAAAGCACCCTCCGAGACATGGGAACTGACCCTAGCATCAGTGTAATAAGCCTCAAAACCAGGAGCCAATCCCATGTCTGCCCCCGCACCTTTTGAGGGAGAGGACTCAACAACCTATTTCCCCTTATTTGCAACAGTAGAAGGAGTCTCAGACAGTACTCCAATTCCCGGACCAATGGAAGGATCACGAGAAGTGCTCTCATGAACGGATTGTTCCTCCACAATAGATGGGCTAGGAGTAGCAACCTCTGACGCCGGTCGCTCCGTTCTCGTCTCAGCATGAGCAAGGGACCCGACGACTCCTCATCAATAGTCAGGTCTACAACATCTCTCTTCCCACTCGTGGAAGCAGCAGAAAGAGGAATGGATGCCAACTTGAGCCTCTTAGAGCGATGAGGGGGAGTAAACAACCCCTCCAAGGCTTTCTTTTCAGACGCCCAAAGAATAATTGGTAGGCACGGCTAGGGCACGCCCCACATTACCGGTCTTACCAGAACCATCAAAGGAAAAGTACCCAGACTTCACAGAAACAAAAAATAGTACATCTGCTAATCTTCCGGATCCTTGAATAGGCCAGTAAGACAACGTGGCTTCACTAGCCAGCATACACCATGATTGTTCATCCTGATTGAAGGCAAAGAATGAATTAACCTCATGGACAAGTGGAGTCTGGCATCCTTCGCTATGATCAGAAGAACAACCAATATGCTCCACCCACTTGGCATTATCTGAGCTAGGGCAATGCCCAAAAAAGACAAGTAGCGTCAGGTGACGCAAAAATAGGGAAGCACAGGCCAACCTCAAACATGGTCTTCTACAGGCAAATGCGCCCCTCCGTTCGAAAAGCCATTTTTCGAAAGGAGCGACACTCGCAGATCAGTCATGTCATCCTCGGACAACCAATAAATTAAGTTTGCACAGACATGATTGAATAGAAACTCAAGCTCAATTATGCCGAAAAAGCATAATATGGATAAGAAAGAAGCTCTGAGAAGGTAAAGGTAAAAATCCCCCAAAACAAGTTTATATAGGTTTGACGCGAAGTGGAGACGTTTACCTAACCACTGAATAAACATTAAATGTGCATGATAGCCAAAAAGGTGCCGAAAATATGCCATCACGACATACCATGAACCCCAACACGTTGTCAGTTAGTGGCCAGCGTGCAGACCCATTAACAAGGGGGAGTAGCTGATGAGACATCAATCAGTCATACGATCATAGCCGTACACGTGGCATGGGCTAACCTTAACATAAGAAAGGTTTCAGCGCAGTCCCATGCAGATTCATTTACAAAATGTTATTCAGCTTGTAAGTCAGGTGTTCAGGTCCAAGACACGCCAGCCCAAGAGGCACGAATCTTAGGGCTTGGCCCAAGACAATAATATATGAACATGGAACTCAGAGCTAATATAAGTCTGAGATCCACTCACATGAAATCAACTCTTAGCCCAATCAAACATTGGGTCCTAAATAGAGCCAAGTGCCGAAGAGATTCAATCATGCACAGGTAAATCTTATGCGAGATCTCCTCCCTTCATGCTCTCATGGACAGTTGGGGAGGGAACCTTTCTATATAAGAGATGGTGAAAGTAAGAAGAAAGGTTTGCATACACATTGCAATTTATATACAGTTTTCACTATTCTTTGCATCGATATATGACTTAAGCATCGGAGTGCCTTCGGCCACCACAACGGTGGTTCCTGGCTTAATTGCTGCTCATTTTTGCTGGCTCGAGATTAGCGAGATCAACAATGGCAGATCTGAACACATCATATACTATACTATTAAAGTAGAGACTAAACCACCTCTTCTGCCTAGCTAACTCTCTATAGAGGAAAGTGGCACATAAGCATCTCAAACAATATCACATAGTAAGGGTGTAAAGGAGTCATTTACCTATATACTAACAAGGATAATTACTTTTATGAAATTAAACATCTTCTAATATTTCTGAACCTTAAGTCATTTTTCTATTTTTTTTCTCCACTTCACCCACCACTAGCTTTATTTTAACTTCCCACAATAACGTATTTTCAAAAATTATCCTAACAATGATGTATTGTCCAAATACACGAAAAGAGAATACTTCTGCATAATGTATCATAATAAGTCCACATTCATTGTTTTTAATAATTCTACCCCTACATTATCACCTCATTTTTTTCTACTATTACTCTTACGTCCTAAAATCTCTCCCCAGATCAAACGTCTTTATAAGGTGTATAAAAAATGGAAAATGACCTTTAAGGCCTACGTTTTAGCAAAATAGACTATTTAGATACCATAGTTGATATAATGTCTAATTTGTGCTTAGTTTTATACTTTTATGAACAACAATGACTCTTTTATTAACCCAGGTTAACCCATAAAGTTATAAAACATCTTTACTCTTCCTAATTAAATAGAAAACATACTTTTACACTTTCATGACCAGCACGCTATTTAATTAATGATTCTAATTATGACCAACCAATTGTTTTCACTAGATGGGTTAGGCTACATAAGTTGATGACTTTTAGCATTTACAATCACTCTCAATGAATAAATAATGGACTCAGAATTATTACATTTTTTAATTATATATTTATTTATGTATTTTATTATTATTATTATTGTTATTGTTGTTGTTGTTGTTGTTGTTGTTGTTGTTGTTGTTGTTGTTGTAGTTGTTGTTGTTATTATTGCCCATTATAGCTCACAACAATGATTAGTCATAGTTTTTTGTTGTTCTTGGTAGCTTCCTCGACTTTAGCTGCACTTGTTGAAAATATTTTGGTAGCTTTGATGTATCCCCAATGACAAATAGTTGAATCCTTATTTGTTGCACAAATATTAATCTTTGTAAGAAACCAAAAACTTGAATCTAATTCATGTAGACTAATTTTCTTGATTTTTTGGCATTTCAAGTTTTGGGGTTATTAAAGATTTAAGAGGTAAGCATTGTTATTTTTTTATAGCTGAAATCATGCCCACCAAGAAAAAAATTAAAATTAAAATTAAAACAAATTTGTGATATTTCTAGCTTGATTGAGAAGTAAGGATGGTGATCTACTTAGAACTGAAATCTTCCCCACCCCCTCCCCACACAAACACAAATAATAATAATAATAATAATAATAATAATAATAATTAATAATAATAATAATAATAATAATAATAATAATAATAATAATAATAATAATAATAATAATAATAATAATTGATGCATCCAAAAATTGTTCTCCTCTCCTGTGAGTTTGACCTGTAAAAAAATTTATAGACAGACAAGAACCACTTTTTTGGTGGCCGAAGACACTCCGATGTTTAAGTCAGTAACTCTATTGGAAGAAATATGTAAATTTGGACAAAAATCAGTTAAAGTTGCATACCTATGTCAAATGTTTCCTTTACATTTTATAATGGTCGTGGTTAACTCTCTGTGTGACTTAAGCATGTGAGGCGCAACGGAAGGAGATGTTTCTTGTAACAGTATCATCCTTTTATGGAGGTGCATTTGGGGAGGCATAACTCCCTCCACGACTCATTTTGGTGCAACGTTCCTCTCTTTTATGAGAGAACTTGTATTGGACCTGGATCCGGGCTCTGATTCGTTTGGGCCTTGATTGTTTTTCCTCATTGGTGGGCCTCGTCCGGGCCTTCACATTTGGATTTATTCTTCCTGGGCCTCGTGAGATGGCCCAATACTTTCAGCAATGTAATCTCGTGATGGATTTTTATGCCACGTGGTGATCGATATTTTTTTATGTATCATCAGCTACTCCCCCTTTAGTTAATGGGCATGCTGATGTGGCCACTAACTTCGTGATGGTTCACCTTTCAATTTCATCATTACCCTGTATTTAATGTTGTCAGTAACTTTTCGCGAGTTGGTGTCTTAATAATTTCGCGTAGTGATCATGTCTTTCAAGTTGTCCCTTCATTCCTTGGCTCTATAAAAGGAGATGTGATGACTTCATTTTCTCTCTTCATGCTATTTTTGAATTTAGGTTTGCTCATCCCCTCATCTTCTTCGTTTTCGTTCCTTCTCACGATGTCTGTTGGTGATAAGCTAAGTGGTAAGTCGCTAACTCTGTGTGAGGCTCATTATTCTCCCAACCGAGCTACTCAGTCGATGTTGGACAATCTTTGTTCCGATTACAATCTTCTGCCCGACCTCGAGATTATTCTGCCTAGACAAGATGATAGCCCTTGTATCCAAAAGCTGGGTACATCGCATTTTTTTTTAAAGGCAAGCAGGGTTTTTATAGGATCCCAGAACCCACTAAAGATGACGCAAGCTGGGTTTGAACCCATGACCAAGTGGTACCATTCGCCAAGCTCTAATCGTTGAGCTGTCATGCCATTGGCTACATCGCATTCTATTCGTACATGTTTTCTTCTGGTCTCCAATTTCTAGTTCCAGAGTTGTTCTGGGAGTATCTGAACTTCCTGGGTATTCCTCCTTCCCAAATGGGTCCCAATGGTTGGAAGGTGATGGTTTCTTCTTACGCGAGGGTTATTCTATCTGACATTCCCTGATGTGAAGGTTTTGCATTCGGTAGTTGGTCTGTTGGAGCACAGAGATATCTGCTTTCTCCGTTCTCCAAAGTGTTTTGAGAACATTAGCGATGACATTTGTGATTGGTCGCAATGTTGGTTTTATGCTTCCGTGAATTCAGGTTACTTCCAATTGCGAGGTTGTTTGATTTTTTGATCATTCTGTTTTCCCAATAAATGGAAGAATTTGTACTTGACTGTTGAGGAGTAGAAGATCAGTGATCGATTCTCGAAGCTTCATCAATTTCCTTTGGTGGCATTTCTTTTCGAGGGCATCTTGCAGCATAGTGGTTTGTACACTATGAGCAAAACGAAGTGAGTTTTACTCATTGATTCCCGTGTTAAAACCTTAGCTACTCGCGCTGCTCGTGCTGGTGTTAATGATGTTAGCATTGATTGGGAAGTGAGCTCGGATTGGCACATTACAGATCTCAATGATTTTGTTGATATCGTAGCTCCTGCTTCTAGAAAGAGAAAGCTTGTGAGGTTTACGAGTTCGTCAAGGCGATTATCGGTAGACCTTGGTAGGGTTCCGAGGAAAAAATGACTTTCTAATCGCAGGCTCGAATTGTGTCCCGTCCGAGTCCTGTTCAGGATGTTATTGGGGCTGTGTCTAGCCGAGTCTATCTTTTGACGATGTTGCAAAAGGAGATCATGATTCTTTCGAGGAGGCTAAGGAACTGAGGCTCACGTTGGAAAGGAGCGAGAAAGAAACTACTCATCCGCTAGATGACAACGAGAGGAAGCTTCTTTATGCTTACGGTGTTTTGAACGCTGCTGAGTTGTCTAGCGATAATCCTCGGGTCATTAATGAAAAGTTGCTTCAGCTAGTGGTGGAGCAGTCTAAAGACATTGGTGGTGTTCGGAGTTTCAGTGATCATCTCCTTCTCCTTTTATTGATGTTAGCGAGGCACCCGGGTTCCTAGTTTCATCTTCTATTCGACAGGTTTCTCCTGATCCCATTGCTACCGTCAACCATGCGCTTGCCACAAATGCTTCTCGACGGGAGGGTAAACGTGGTTTTTCCGTTGTTACTGCTATTCCTTCTGTTCTTCCTGATGTCGGAGGTGGTTATTCAGTGCTCCTGGATCCTGATGTCCTTCATCCACGTATTAGCTGGATTGAGCCTGGCCGGAAGGATGTCTACATCAATTCTGACGGCAAGTTCTGCTGGTTCACTCAGCTTGACGTGCATGATGGTACATGTAGGTTGGTAAATGAATGGCACAAGCGGTTGATGGAAAGGCCTTCGATGCCCATACTTGACCCGTTTGATCACATTGACCACGGCCTTGAGAAGATAATGGACATGATGAATCATCTTGCTTATGCAGTGGTGATGGACTCAGTTTATCGAGCTGGTCATGATCAAGTGGCTCTGATGGAGAGGAGATTGGCGGCCTTATTGCTAGTGTTTTCTCATGTTCTTTCTTAATTTGATGTGTTTAGATTGCAATGCGCGGACTAGGAGAAAAATCCATGGGCTGCTCAAAAGTCTTTGACGGAGGTGAAGGATATGTGGGATAGGTCCGCTACTGAGCTTGACTCTTTGAAAGCCATGTTAGATGAGGTTTGCACTCGTTTACATGATGTGGAAAAGAGTTATCTACTGAGAAAGCGACTTTCGATGAAGCTTCTTGTTCTGAATTGGAGCAATCCGTTACGTGTGTTGCTGCTGAGAGGCGGGTGGAACAGATAACTACAACATTTTATGATGTCAAGGCAGATGCTTCTGGTATGCTCTCCACCGCCGAATGGCAGCTTGCCGTGACCAAAAATAAACTCGCTACTGCTAAGGATAAGCTTCGTATGATCGAAGCCAAAGATCGGAAGCGGGTTGTTGATGAGCGGGTTGAGCGAGTTGTTGATTCGAAGTTTTTTTGTGTTTAGTTGACTCGGGTGTCCAACCTTTACTTTGTTAGTTCGACATCTCGGACAATTCGAAGTTTTTTTGTTTAGTCGATTCGGGTGTCCAACCTTTACTTCATTAGTTCGACATCTCGGTCTATTCGAAGTTTTTTGTGTTTAGTCGACTCGGGTGTCCAACCTTTACTTCGTTAGTTCGACATTTCGGTCGACTCAAAGTTTTTGTGTTTAGTTGACTCGGGTGTCCGACCTTTACTTCTTTAGTTTGACATCTCAGTCGATTCGAAGTGTTTCTGTTTAGTCAACTCGGGTGTCCAACCTTTATTTCATTAGTTCGAAACCTCAGTCGATTCGAAGTTTTTTGTGTTTATCGACTCGGGTGTCCAACCTTAATTTTGTTAGTTCGACATCTCGATCGATTCGAAGTATTTTTATGTTTAGTCGACTCGGGTGTCCAACCTTTACTTCTTTGTTGATTAGACCAGAAGTTGTGTGTGTCCAACTTTTATCATTTGATTACTTTGTACGGCTAATTTATTGACGTATCTTTTTTTTTGTCCACGCGAAAATTTGGAGTTTCTGAATTCTTAATCTTATTGATGTTTTCATCTGCCTTGGCCGTTAAGGCGTTTATGCTGGTTCGGAGTATGAGTTGTTTCGTCTTCCTTCGCTTGTTGTCAGCCTTCGTATTGGAGGCTGGTGTTTTTGTCACTTTGTTTTTCTTTGCTTCATCCTCATATGTTGTTAGTGGTTCGGATTGAGCTTGCAACCACTGATGAGACCTTTTGACTTGTACAAATTGTTGATGCAAACTTCTCCATGTTTTGTGCATTCGTGAAGTGTTTCGTCAGTACCCTTGTTTCGATATAGATTGGTTCGAGTGAGGAGTTTGCCTAGTTGCTTCGTGTGCTCTGCTTTCTCCAACTATGCAGGGTGTTGCGTATATCAACTCTCTGGATTGTTCTTTTGATCCCGCAACATTGTCTGTTTTCTCCTTCCATGTGTTCTGTTTGTCTGACATTCAGATGAACTCGTCGAGTAGTCATTTCTGAGCCCAGTGCTTGATTTTGTCTTTCAAGTTGTAGCATTCTTCAGTATCATGTCCATGATCCTTATGGAATGAACAATATTTGTTTTTGTCTCTCCCTTCCAGATTCCCTCTCATCCGAAGTAGCCAGTTGACGTTATCCCACTTCACTATGTATTTCAGTATATTTTCTTGACTTGTCTTCAGGGTTTATATGGCTTGTATGTGGTCTTCATTACACTCGTTACCCGTTCATGCCGAGTTCGTGTTGGTTGTAGCCCCCCGAATTCTTGTCGTCGCGAATCGCTCATTCTGCCGCTTCGATGCTTCTTTGATGGGTTGTCGATTTCCTTGTTGTCTGTCGTCCTGCTTTTTTATTCCATTCTTTCCCGTTTCCTTGAAAATTTTTCTCTTTTTTGGTCATTTTTCCTCCTTGCAGCCTTCATTTCCTTTAGGGAAATATGGTTTTGTGCTATTTTTAGCAGAATTGCCATGCCATTCGGAGGTTCCAGGTTAAGAGCATCAAAGAAGGGGCATCTCTTCAATCCGGCCACAAAGGTTGCAACGGCTGTGTAATCGCTACATCCGTCAATCATTGTCAATTCATTGGTAAAGCGGGTGACATATTCCTGTATTGTTTCTTCGAGCTTCTGTCTGATATGCAGAAGGTAGTGTGGCCCTTTCCTCATCAGCTGGCTTTTGATGAACCTGGTGATGAAAGCGGTGGCTAGAGGTTGAAAGGAATCTATTGACCTCGGTGGTAGGCTATTGAACCAGTTCATCGCTGCAGACATAAGGCTAATTGGGAATGTCCTGCTTAAGATCGATTCCATGGTCTCCTTCAGGGCCATCATGTGGTTTAAGTGCCTCAAATGACCAGTTGGGTCGGAAGTGCCATCATATACTTCGAATTTTGGTGGAGTGAACTTTTCTGGCATTGCCGTTTTCATGAGGGCGTCAAAATATGGCGGTTTCGCCAACCCGTATAGTATGTTAGGATCCGTGAGCCATATTCTTGCCTCAAGGGAGCTCGTTGCTTTTGAAGTTTTCTTGTTGTGGTTC
The DNA here is from genome assembly GCA_963556465.1 of Berberis vulgaris. Classification (NCBI taxonomy): domain Eukaryota; kingdom Viridiplantae; phylum Streptophyta; class Magnoliopsida; order Ranunculales; family Berberidaceae; genus Berberis; species Berberis vulgaris. The sequence continues at coordinate 22,901,658 of OY747130.1, read as the reverse complement.
TATTAGTATTTTGTCACTTCTTTGAGTTCGATTGGCGGAGTTGTGTTGTGGCAATGCCTAAACAGGATGAGTGTGTTCCTGTGTGATTTTCTCTAGCATCTTTGTTATGTGATTTATCTGGGTTATGAGCAAATCCATCCGAGGGTCTGTGGCATCGTTGTTGGGTAGTTGGGTTGTCTAGACTACTATGTGCTGCGGATTCGCATTCTCGGACGCTATTGGTCCAGTGATCTGATATGCTTCTTCTCCTCTAGCTGTTAGTGATGCATCGGTAGGGGATGTGGTCTGATCTACAAACTGCATTATTTTCTCCGATGACTTGTCAATCTTTTGTTAGGTTGTGGTGAGTTTTGTTACTGCGTGTTTTGTTTTTTAGAAAAGGAAACTCGTCGTTCCCCACGATTGACGCCAAACTAATGCGTCCAAAAATTGTCCTTTTGTGACTTTGCCTGCAAAACAATTGTTAGACTGCCAAACATCTTTTTGGTGTCCGAAAGCACTCTGATGCTTAAGTCGGTAACTCTGTTGGAATAAGGATGTAAATCTGGACAAAATCAGTTAAAGTTGCATATCTTTGTCGAATGTTCCCCTTACCTTTTATAATGGTCGTGGTTAAATCACTGCGTGACTTAAGTATGTGAGGCACAATGGAAGGAGATATTTCTTGTAACAGTCTCCTTCTTTATGGAAGTGCATTCTGGGAGGCGTAACTCCCTCCACGGCTCTTTCTGGTGCAACGTTCTTCTCCTTTATGAGAGAACTCGTGTTGGGCCTGGATTCGGGCTCCGATTCGTTTGAGCCGGGATCTAGGCCATGTTTGTTTTTTCTCATTGGCAGGCCTCGTCCGGGCCTCTGCATCTGGCTTTATTCTTCCTGTGCGTCATGAGCTGGCCCAATAGATTGAGCGATGTATTCTCGTGATAGATCTTTATGCCACGTATACGACCGTGATGATCAGTCTTTTTTTATGTATCATCATCAACAACAACAACAACAACAACAATAATAATAATAATAATAGTAAATAAATAAATATTAAAAAAAAATGTGATACTTTTGCTTCATTAGATTTTAGAGAGTGATTGTAGAAATAAAATATCAAAAATCATCAACTTATATAGCCTACCTGACCAATGAAAGCAATTGATTGGTTAGAATTATAATCAATAATAAAAAAGTAATTGTTGGTCATAAAAGTGTATAAGTAGGTTTTTTGTTTGTTTAAGAAGGATAAAGATGTCTGGTAACTTTATGGATTAACTTGGGTTAATAAAAATGATTCCTTATTTGTCATAAAAGTAGGCAAATTTTAGTGATTACATTAATTACGATATCTAAACGATATATTTTGTCAAAAAATGCCTTAAAAGTCATTTTCCATAAATGAATAAATAAATAAAACTCCCCCATTACACATATGACTAGGACTTGTGACTTTTAGTTTTTGTATCAGACTGAGCACATTGGCAATCACGGGGACTTTGCTCATACAAGGGCAAAACAAATGATTTTGACATCCCCAATTCTAGCTGGCCTGGGAAAGGGGCGAGGTTGCTGCCTGGGGGGGCAAATGTACACTTTTGCCCCCCTTCTTTAAACACCATTTTTACCACATTTTGGAAAAAGGTGTTTAAAGAGGGGGATGACTTTTGCCCCCACCCTAAGGTAGCAACCTCGCCCTTTTCCCAGGCCAGCAAGAATTACTCTTTTGACATTGTAAGGTTTCTATGATGTTCTTCCCAAATATCGTCAACTTTTTTATTCTCTTGTTAGATATCTTTATCTTTTTATATATTTCATTTATATCATATGATAATGCCCTTTTTAGTGTTACTTCACCCCACTTCTCTAAAATTTATGATTTTTAACTTGTTATGAGTAATTTTGTTTTTGTTTTCATAATAATCTTTCCTATAATTCAGTGCCAGTATAGTGAGTTTCTATGATATTTATTTTTCTTTTCAATTTTTTGGTTTTCTAAATTATTCTAATGAGTTTGTTTATCCAACTTTCTAAATTGTGCGGTTTTAATTTGTTATAAAATATTTTCCGATTTTATAATACTTTATGCTATAATTTTATGGCACAGATATATTTATATACTTTTTTAAGGTTTTGGTTTTCTATACATTACACCTTTTTGCTTGTTTAGTTTATTGCTTTCTTAAAATTAAATTATTTTTGCTCACTTACTATTATTGTTCTTGATGAGACATCAATTAGCCATGCGATCACATCCATACACGTGGCATAAGTCAACCCTAATACAAAAAAGCCTCAACATGGTCTCAAACAGACCCAAACACAATCCACCATTCAGCCCTTAAGTCAGGCGCCCAAGCCCAAATCACGCAGACCACGTGGCATGAATCTTGGAGCTTGCCCCGGGACAATAAGGCTCGAACACGAATCTCTGAGCTACTACAGGAATGAGACCTTCTCGCGGAAAATCAGTTCTTCACCAAATCAAGCATTGGGTTCTAAATAAAGCCAAGTGCCGAAGAAATTTAGTCATGCACATGTAAGATTCTAGGCGAGATCTCCTCCCTTCATAACATTCTCGATAGCAAGGACAGTTGTGAAGGGAATGCTCGCTACTTAATGTGGAAAAACGAGTCATTTGATCTAATCTATTCCACTCCTGCTGAGCCCAAACCCAATTCTAAATACAAATACAAATCCAGAAACTCCATTTACTCTCTTTCTCAGCTTCCGCAAAATGCAGATTGCTTATGTTTTGGTGAGGGTACTGCTGGTTTGTTAAATATTTGGGATGTCAGGGTTGGTAAATCCTCAAGTAAATGGACTTTACATTCCTCAAGGATCAACACCATAGATTTCAATCCACAAAATGCAAATTTAATGGATACAAGTTCCAAAGACGGGAGTGCCTGTATATGGGACTTGAGGTATATTAATGAAAATACACCGAAATATGTGAGGATAGTTGATCACCAGGGCAAACCTGTTCATTCTGCTTACTTCTCACCAATTGGCGCTTCTCTTGCAATGACAAGGTTTATTCCAACTTTGGAACACAATAAGGATATAATTCTCTTTTACTACCCTAATAGAAATCAGTTATTTAATTTCTGTAATAGATGTTGGCTAATTAGCTGAAGGATTACTAATTGAATGATAATTGTCCACTGACTGATGTCCAAATGTCTTAAATGTAGTCTCAATAACGAAATCGGGATATGCTGTGGAACCGACTTCACGGGCACATCAATGGTAAACCATTATAATAAAACTGCAAGATGGATTGCCAACTTCAGGTATGTCTCTTTACAGAGGATTTGATTGGAGATACTTCGCACGTGGAAAGAACACATTATGGACAGGCAAATAAACATGCACATATTATTTAATGGTAGAATGTTGACAAGTTCTACCAGCTGTTGCTTATATTACTTTCAATTTTTTTTTTTTTTTTTTTCAGAAAAATTATCTTGCATCGGGAGGATTCGAGTCAAATGATGCTAAGATGTTAGATAATACGTTATTAGCATTAAGATATTTTGAATTAGCAGATTAACGCAAGGATGGCACGAAATCATAATCTTTTTTTTAATTTGACAGTTTTTTGTGCGTTTTAGTATTTTGGCAATAACTTTGGCTACGAGTATCAGAATCGCGTAAACGACCCCAATTCAGAAAGCTTTTTTCAACGCGCACATCGTGGTCAACCATCTATGCTTGTTGCACATCTTTTTGAAGCCAAAATCCACCATTTTCCTTTCCGAATCCACAAATTTAGTAGTTTTTTCCTCTTTATAGTAATATTTCAATTATTGTTTAGGAAGTGATTCTGAACCCAATTTGGGCAAGATTTCTGGCAGTTTATTTCTTTTATTACGTATTTTGCTTTAGCATGATTATTAGGGTTTTGCTATTTTTGGTAAAATTCTAATAATCACGAGTTTTAGCTATAAAGCCCGGCTTGTGAGCTGATTTTAGAGATACATTTGATTTAAGTAATTTAATTGACATTAGAGTTATTTCTTTGTGTTCTTGGGTGAATCTCTTGTATCCTTCCTTGTGAATTGTCTATTGAACTAGCCCGCAGGATAATCTCTATTCTGCCCGGCATCACACAGAAAGACGAAAGTTAATTATTCTTGTAACTGGATAGTTTATAAAGAGTTACATGGCAATTTATAGAGGAAATGATCGTTGTGGTTTGCTTTCATTTTGTTTTTACAGAGCTACATGGGGATGGGATGATTATTTTATCTTCGTCAGTAACGTGGATAAAGGAGTGGATGTCATCTCCACCACTGATAACAAGATTGTAACAAACCTGCAAAGCTCCCTTATGAGTGCAACTCCATGCAGGTTTGCTGCTCACCCTTCCAAGGTTGGGACTTTAGCAGCAGCAACAAGTGGGGGACAAATATGTCTTTGGACATGAAGTTAGCATTGATCTGTTAGATGATTGTCATGCGAGCTAAGGCAAAACCTTTGTAATTGTTAACTGTTCCAAACCTACGATAGGCTGGATTCTTGCTTATGTTCTCCATTTTAAGTTCTCAAAATTTCAAGGAATTAAAACAATTCTGAAATAAACTATAACATGCTTCTATTCTGTGATATTTCAGTTATTCAACTTAAATAAAATCAATATGGTGGGCACAGTCTGGAACCGTCCGGAATTGGTTTGAACCAGGACAGAACCATGCCATCCCAGTTGATGGAAAATTGGGCTTGGGTTAGAATTCAGTTGGACTTGAGGTTGCCAAGCCCAATTTTCTCACCTAAATATCCTACCTCTTGCACTTTCCTTATTAAGAGTACATACAAAATATCTTCGAAAATGCTAGGAAACTAGGTTTTTGCAATCATGTTTTATAATCAGGGTGACGTGACGTGATCCTGAAATAATGATGAAATCCCTAAAGTGTTTATGTGAATCTCAAGGTTGAAAAATACATTCTTTGACAATACCACATCATCCTGGTTACAGAACCTGGTTTCCTAGCCTCACTCAAATATCTTACATAAATCCCTATAACATTATTACAATATCTTGTATGTTGCTTTCTTCTCAATTTGTCCTATGCCCTGATCCAAAGTCCCTCGTATTCCTCTTCAACATGCTTTCTCCATGCGCCCTTTATCTCCACTGAGTACCACCTCGGTGGCACTTATCCAATGATAGATATGGTTCATTCAGTCGCCCCTACACATTTTTTTGAGTGATGCTAGGCGGCGAGGAAATGAGCGAGGAAACTGGCGAGGGAGGGGGGTTTGACCCCCTCATCCCCCTCGAGATTCATACGGGCACGCATCTCGAGGGGGGATGGAGGGTCACACACGCACCACCCCCCTCGCCCGTTTCCTCGCCATTTAGAATCACCGCATTTTTTTCCCTTGGAACATTGATAAAAAAAGTTTCAACTAGCCAATTTGAATTCAACTAGCCCTTGTTCTAGTTAGGTTTGGAGCAGGAAAATGACGAGGTTGCATAAAATGAGGCGATTGGGGAGTTTGTTGTTATTCCTCTTTACTCTCTTATCTTTTTCTTAAACTTCTTGCTACTGCTGGTGGAGCTCCTATTGAGAATATTCTCATGATTATGCTATTGAATATGGCATTGAGAATATTCTCATGATTATGCTCTCAATTATGCTATGGTCTTGATTATGTAATATAGTACTTTAGGATGATTGCTTTGTATAAAGAAGTTAGCAGATTGTTAGGGTGATTAGGAGTTGCCTATAATGGCAGAATAACTTGTATATAAACAGCATATATCAATGAAAAGATGAGAGCATCATCCTCACTGTTATTTGTCATGGTATCAGAGCTAGGTGAGAAGGTAATTCAAACATACCTTGAGGCAACACGTCAATCGATCTGAAAATGAGGAAAGGTGTCTTCGTCTGAAGTAGTACTAAGCTTAGATTTCTTCTAAGCTTCAATCGACCTGAAGCAGCACCAACCACAATCGCCCCTTGCTCGACCGCCACCCCTGAATCGACCCTGAATCGACCAAAGATTGATTGACCTTGCCCCCAGGTTGCTCGAAAACTCTTGAAACCCTTCAATACCCTTGATAACCCTCTGGAACAACCCTCAAACAGATCCTGAATCAACCCCAAATCAAACCCTGAAACAACCCTAACTCAGACCCTAAAACAACATTGAATCAACCTCGAATCATACCCTGAATCAGCCACAACATGAGCATCAGGGATCTCTTTGAATAAGAAGGAACGAAGAAGAAGAAGAAGAAGGATCGTCAGAGCTGATTTCAGAACTAGAAGAATGAAGGATCGAACATCTGGCCTGATTCAGAGAGACGAAGGAACGATCGAACCTCTGGCATGATTCAGATCTGAAGAAGAAGAAGACAAGGAGGAGGGATCCCCTACGGTGATCTCTGTGTCTCTGGCCTGATTCAGATATGAAGAGGAACGATCCCCAAGCATGCAAACCTTCATCTTAGGGCGAGGAATGTGTGGAAGATTGACAGAACCACTGAAACGCTTGTCCTTCTGAGGATCATAGTTCTTCAGACCAATCTGGAGCTCAACTGTCTCCACGAATTTGCGTTGTTTCTCTTTGGAGTCCCCAGTAATCTGGGTGATGGCTTCTCTCAACACATCATTCTGAAGCTTACTCATGGTTTCTACTCAGATACGTCTTGAGCAGGCGTTGAAGGGCTTGGGAGAGAAGGTGGTGTATAGGGGCATTTCCTCTCAGCTGAAAGAGACCTTTTCGATTTTGTGAACGAGGGTGTAGGTGTTGTCCGTGAAACATTGGGAGACGGAAATCTCTTGCTGTCTTGTACCTGTTAGCAGACCTGTACCTCGAAACGAGGGTGTAGGTGTTGACCTGTTAGCAGACTTGTACCTCAAAGGAACATCTCTTGCTGTCCTAGGCCTCCGAACTACAACATTATTCTTTTCTGATAAACCAATAGGCGGTCTTGTAGTCTTCTCAGTCGTGCCCTTCCGCACCACTCCCTCTGCTTCATAAACATCGATCATGGCTAGCGGTGCCAACGCTGCTCAGACAGGTTCTTCTGGGGCAGGAGTGACCGAGACAGATGCATCTCCACAGCCCGGGCTGAATACCAATCAGTGGCAGACACTTCTCCAAATGTTGGGCGGGTCAACATCCGCAACGACCGATAAGATGACTGGTAAGCCTTGGATTATTGACACGGGAGGTTCAAATCACATGACTGGCACGATCAGGGATCTCCGTGACTTAAGGGCGATTTGCTCAATGTCCCGTGGGATTGCCAGATGGGAGTAGCGCTATCGCCACTAAAGAGGGGACGGTCCTTCTTGACAGAAATTTTTGTTTGAAAAATGTTCTTTATGTGCCAGGGCTAACTTGCAATTTAATTTCTGTGTCGCAATTGACTGATCACTATAACTGTTTTGTCCAATTCACTAATGATTTGTGTGTTATACAGGACCGCACTTCGAGGATGCTGATTGGTGCGGGTGAACGACGCGATGGACTCTATTACTTCCGGGGGCTGCCACAGGTTCACGCAATAAAAGCCAATAGTGTGGTGTCTCTTGATCTATGGCACCAGCGACTGGGTCATCCATCTCTACAAGTAACATAGTTCCCGAAGTAAGTTTTAGTGAAACGAAAATTCGCTTGAATAAAAATTGTGATGTCTGCCAGAGGGCAAAGCAAAGTAGAGATATGTTTCCTGTTAGTGAACATAAAGCTTCGACTATTTTTGAACTTATTCACACTGATTTATGGAGACCTTATAGAACAACTTCTTCTTGTGGTGCTTCTTATTTTTTTACCATTGTTGATGATTTTTCCCGTGCTGTATGGATTTATTTACTTGTTGATAAGAAAGATGTCTCCCATACTCTTCAAATGTTTTTCTCGATGGTTAAGAGACAATTTGATAAAGAGGTAAAAATTTTGAGGAGTGATAACGGCACTGAATTCACTTGCCTGCGACAATATTTTCTTGATCATGGGATTGTTTTTCAAACATATTTTGAACGTAACTCGGGCGCTGCGTTTTCAGGGCTCTCTTCCTATTGAGTTTTGGGGAGAATGTGTTGACGGCTGGATACTTGATAAATAGGACTCCCTCCTTGGTCTTGAATGGGAAAACACCTTATAGTGTCTTATATGGCAGCACACCCACTTACGATCACTTGCGCATTTTGGGGTCCTTGTGTTATGCGCATGTGCAGACGGCGGATTAGTTTGCCAGTAGAAGTGGAAGGTGCGTCTTTGTTGGGTACCCTTATGAAAAAAAGGGTGGCGTTTGTATGACTTGGAGAAACGAGATTTCTTTGTTTCTCGTAATGTTGTATTCTCGGAAGGAGTTTTTTCCTTTGCAGATAATTTTAATTTAGACCACGATAGTCTGCCTAATATCGAGGCGGCTCACGAGGACTTTGATTAGACATCTACGCCTATTTTGAGGGGGGTGCCGAGGAGTTTGTACAGCCGGATGGGGCTGCTGGGCAAACGGCATGTGCCGAGGAGTTTGTTCAGCCAAATAGGGCTGCTGGGCAGTCGGCGTGTTCCGAGGATGGGGCAAATGCTGGTGCCGAGGCGTTTGTATGGTCGGATGAGGCTGCTGGGCAGCCGGTTTGTGCAAACCAGGAGGACAACCCGGACGCAAGTCAGGAAGATGTGTTGGGCAGGGGTCAACGCAGAAGGCAAGCCTCAGTATGACTCCGTGATTATGTTACTCATACCATTCGAAAAATGAGTCCATCCGTACCACCTTCACCCGTACCACGACATTCCTCAGGTACACCCTATCCTATAGCACATTATGTGAATTGTGATAATTTTTCTATGCGACATAGACATTTTCTTACAGCCTTGACAGCAAATCGAGAACCTGTGTGCTATTCTGAGGCCGTGAAAGACAACCGCTGGAGGGATGCCATGCGACGAGAAATTGAGGCTCTTGAGATTAATGAAACCTGGGTTGTAGCAGAATTGCCATCAGGAAAGAAAGCTCTAGGATGCAAGTGGGTATACAAGATCAAGTATAATTCTGATGGTACCATTGAGCGATTGAAGGCTCGGCTGGTTATTCTTGGGAATCATCAAATTGAAGGAATTGATTATACAGAGACATTTGCTCCAGTAGCTAAGATGGTTACAGTGAGGGTCTTTCTTGCCGTTGCGGCTGCCATGAATTGGGAAGTCCATCAGATGGATGTTCATAATGCATTTCTACATGGTGACCTTACGGAGGAGGTATAGATGAAATTACCACTCGGTTTTCAGGTGGGGACTTCCGGGAAGGTGTGCAAGCTTAGGAAATTACTATATGGGCTGAAGCAGGCACCCCGGTGCTGGTTCGCTAAACTGCCAACTGCTTTGAAGAATTATGGTTTTCAGCAATCTTATTCAGATTATTCTTTGTTTACTCTACAGAGAGGTGCGGTTCAGCTCAGTGTTCTTGTTTATGTCGACGACCTTATCATCTTTGGGCGTAATCCGGTTGATATACAGAAATTCAAGGGTTACCTCAGTGCTTGTTTCCACATGAAAGATCTGGGTCCTTTAAAGTATTTCTTGGGGGTAGAAGTGGCACGCGGACCAAATGGGTTTGTACTTTGTCAACGCAAATACGCGCTTGACATCATTTCTGAGGCCGGATTGCTAGGGGCAAGGCCCGCGGCTGTGCCACTGGAACAGAATCACCGACTCGCCTTGTCTACGAGTCAAGAGCTCGCTGATCCCGAGCCTTATCGTCGCTTGGTGGGGCGGCTAATTTATTTGTGTTTTACTCGACCCGAATTATCTTATAGTGTTCATGTTTTATCTCAATTTATGCAACGTCCTCGGGCAGACCACTGGGAAGTTGCTTTGCGGGTGGTCCGGTACTTAAAAGGTAATTCGGGTCAAGGTATACATTTGAGTAGTAAGTGTGACATGCAGTTACATGGGTGGTGTGACGTTGACTGAGCCGTATGCCCATTGACTAGGCGGTCCCTCACTGGGTGGTTAGTGTTTCTTGGGAACTCGCCGGTATCTTGGAAGATGAAGAAGCAACATACAGTATCACGTTCCTTCGCAGAGGCGGAATACCGGTCTATGGCTATGACTACATGTGAGTTGAAATGGCTAAAAGCTATTTTAGCTAGCCTCGGTATGCCCCATACACGTCCTATGTCTCTTCATTGTAATAGTCAGGCGGCTCTCCATATATCTCAAAATCACGTATTTCATGAACGGACAAAACACATTGAGGTCGATTGTCACTTTGTCCGTGATGACATTGTTGCCGAAAATATCAATCACACCTTTGTCCCATCCAATGCGCAACTCGCTGACATTTTCACAAAAGCGTTGGGCAAACGACAATATGAGTATCTACTTCGCAAGTTGGGCATACGGGATCTCCATGCACCAACTTGAGGGGGGTATTGAGAATATTCTCATGATTATGCTCTCAATTATGCTATGATTATGTTATGGTCTTGATTATGTAATATAGTACTTTAGGATGATTGTTTTGTATAAAGAAGTCAGCAGATTGTTAGGGTGATTAGGAGTTGCCTATAATGGCAGAATAACTTGTATATAAACAACATAGATCAATGAAAAGATGAGAGCATCATCCTCACTGTTATTTGTCAGCTCCTCCTCTCTTTCCTTCACGACGCACTCATCCGCTCCTACGCAATCTCAAGGCTAACCAGGTAATCTCTAGTCCTTTCTTATTTGTTTCATTTTTATTTTCTGCTCCTACGCCACGGGTTGCCTAACATTGAATAAGACCAACCCTAGGTCCCATCGAACTTCCCCAGTCTACAAGATAGACTTGATGCACGGGACCTTCCTTCATCCATCTTGTTTGACTAGATTGATGATGAAGATCAGTATGTGAACCATCCCACGATTTGCATGCTCTAGGGAAACTTGAAGCTGGAATGAATTTGCATGTTTCTTCTATCACCATCCAAGCCCTGCCATTTCACAACCTTGCCCCTAGACAGGGCATTGGAAACTTCTGGAGGCTGATCCGAGCTTGTGACTCCATGATTGGCCCCAACACTATTATGCTCCTGGACGTCCGAGCTCAACACAACTTAATGTCGGTCATCAAACGAATATTAGTCTTCGCCTATGTAGTGAGCTCTATAAGCCTTTGGCCCCTAAGTTAATTGATATCGACGAGTACTGGTATTTACACCCCATCATTGTCTCAACTAAATGGTTCGACCCTAAAGACGATCACCTGTATCGACCTCCTTTGTTAGCTGTCACAATGTTATAAAAGACACAGGTGGCCCTCTTTTTCCCTAACCTGGGATTATTTCATTCCTAGACTCTCTATGTTGGCAAGTTCTAAAAGCTTTACTCAACCTACTCGTAAAGGCAAGACTGGACATTACTTGCTTCCTTTTTTGGACATGATCCGAGGACGAACAAATTATATTGTAGGTATGCAGCATGGTTTTCCTTGATATATTTTAGTTCGATTTGTTACTCCTATCCCTTTCCACTTTCCATGATGGTCCAGGTAGCGACGCTCCTTTTATTACTCCACCAGTCTAGAAGTTGGAAGTCAAAATTCCTTCTAATGATGAGGACAAACCCCCCATCTCCCTAAAGAGAGAAGGTAGGAGAATGAACAACCTTACTCCTTGCTACTGTAACTCAGCCTCATCAAACTATGTGTGATAAGCCTCAGCCTCAGCCTCAGACTAAGATGGTTGCCTCTCTTGTTCTTCCTATTCAAACGTTGCCTCACTACCACAAAAGATGTCATTTATGGCGGATTATAAGTGCCAAATAAATCTATTTCTGGCGGGAAAAATGCAAAATCTGCTAGAAAAGCATTGCAGTGGAGATTAAAAAACCACCACATATAAAAGTCACAGAAAAGGATATTTCCGGTGGATAGGTATCTTAATCCGCCAGAAATACCTAAAACCAAAATAATCTGGATTTAATACCTATGGTGGATATAAGTGCCACATATACATCATTTGTGGCACTTTATCTGCCATACTTGCATCATTGTGGCACCTTTATCCGCCAAATATGAAGCATTTGTGGCACCTATATCCGACAAATAATAAGCATTTGTGGCAGCACAATTAAAAATAATATAATTTAAAATTTTTATTATCCGCCCCATATAATCATTTAATTAATGCTCCGCCCAAATTTTAACTACTAATTTTTTTTTAAAAAATTATAAATTTTGTAATTATCCGCCACAAATAACTATTAAAACTCTATTTAATTACTAATAAATGTCGGTATAAATCTGCCATAAAAGGTACATGATTACTAATTGTCATATACCACCTTCTTGAGCAAAGGGGATGTAGCACTGAGCATCCTTCTGACAAACTTAACTACAATATCGTCTGCGATTGTAACACGATTGTAACACCTGTATTGACTGGACTCCTCATTGGCTCAGTCGTCCCAATTGACATTGTCGCCATGTCCAAGTCCATATTGCAGGTTGTGCTGCTGCCAGTGACTCTTGGACTTGCACTCAAAACCTATGCAAAACCAGTAGTGGAGATTACAAGACCTGTTATGCCTTTTGTTGCCATGTTTGGTACTTCACTGTGTATTGACAGCCCTCTTGCTATCAACCGGAGTCAAATTTTGTCACCGGCAGGTCTTCAGTTGGTGATGCCAGTACCATGGCATTCGCCATTGGATATTGGGTATCCAAATTACCTTTCCTTAGGTACCTGATAATAATCACTCCCCTGTTCTTCCTTGTTTTTATGACCGCGTGGTTTTGACTGTTGTGTTGCATTGGGCAGACAAGCGTATGTGTGTAGAATGCACAGGTATGCAAAGCTCAACAATTGCAGGATTGCTAGCATCACAATTCCTTGGGAGTACCAATGCAGTCTCACCTGCATGCTCTGTCGTCGCCATGGCTATAATGGGACTTTCATTGCCTCCTCAAAGAGCCATAAATACTGTCTTACAGCATCAATAATAATTGGACTTAATTAGTAAGAGTAAAAATAGTAGTTACTGTCTTGCAGAATATAACACATTTCTATCAAATACTTTTCAAAGGACCACGAGCACATTGTGTATACACACAACATATCAAAGAAACGTACCTGCTGGAAAGTGCCGAGGGAAGCCAAGATGGAGCCTCCAATCCACACACTGTACTTCCTCTCAGGTGGAGCCACTACCTTAATTTTCATGCTGCTAGGTGCTAGAGCTGTAATTTCTTTGCTCATCCTGTCAACAATGCCAGGGAACATGGTGGAACCACCACTGAGGACAATGTTTCCATACAAATCCTTCCTGATATCTACATCGCACTTCATGATGGAGTTGTATGTGGTCTCATGGATACCAGCATCTTCTATACCAATCATGGAAGGCTGGAAGAGTACTTCTGGGCATCGGAAACGTTCAGCACCTATAGTGATAACCTGTCCGTCAGGCAATTCATAGCTCTTCTCCACAGAAGAGCTGGTCTTTGCAGTTTCTAGCTCCTGCTCGTAGTCGAGAGCAATGTAGGACAACTTCTCCTTCATATCCCTGACAATTTCACGCTCCGCTGTAGTGGTGAAGGAGTAACCACGTTCAGTCAAGATCTTCATCAAGGCATCAGTAAGGCCACGACCTGCCAAGTCAAGACGCAGGATTGCATGTGGAAGAGCATATCCTTCATAGATGGGGACTGTGTGGCTGACACCATCCCCAGAGTCAAGGACAATACCTGCACAAGCACATGACACACAAGTGTTAAATGCATCATTAACACTTAAAAGGAGATAAAAATCATCTAGAGTGGCTTTGAAACATGTGCACCTATCACACTCTAATGAATATTAAAGACAATGATTCACTGATACTTAAAAATTTGTTTCTAAAATACCGTAAAATTGAATCAAAACTATGTTTCAGCTAGTCAGATTGTTACTCATGATAGGGTTTACAGGTTTGAGCACTACAAGTGATCCATATGCCAATGCTGATCCAATTACTAATTCAAAATAGCATGCAAATGCTGATCCAATTACAGCAACTTCAGTTCAAGCATATCATCCAAATCCAGATCTAGCAGCATAGATCTGAAGTTAGGAAGCAAGTTAGTAATCATGGTACTACAAGAAGTGTGTGGGAAAGATGGCAAATGAATGTATCCCTCTGTAACTACTACCCGATCTGCTGCACCTAATGCAACTTCAAAGTCCTTCATTAAACATGGTTAAACACAGAATAACAATGTTAATCATAACCCATAAAACACAGAATAAGGAGTTGCAGTCAAATTTGTATCTTTTGTTTTGTTTCCAATTTACTTGAAAGTATGAGGTTGAAATACCACCCATAAAGCTTTGAGTGGAAAATTTTGTCGGGTAGCTTGAATAACTGCACGAACCTCAGTCGGATGGTGAGCGTAATCATCATATATATGACATCCATAGAACTGACCGATCATCTCAAATCGTCTAAACACACCAATGAAGTTGCTCCAGTGTAATCTTACATCTTCAACTGAAGCATGAGTAATTCTTTGATCATCAATCAGTGCTCTGATAGTAGCTATCACCTGCAGCTCACATGATAAAGAAGTTCCCAACATCCTATAAGGTTAACTATTTCACAGGTTGTTGTAAAAAATAGACTATATATTGTATTTGTGTTTATGTGAATAAATACATAATTGATAGGTATTAGAAAGTGTTAATGCCTGTCTAGATTAGCAAAAAATGCCAATCTGGCTGCTTAATCCAGAAAAATGCATAATTAATTTTTTTTTTTGAAATGGAGGGAGATTTGGAAAGATCATTCACTTACTGCTAAGGAATTGAGAACATTGTGCAGTCCTGGCACCTGTAGGCTGATTTTTGACACTGGACGCTCCATATGACACTGCAAAACATTAATAATTCAAATGAGTACTATGCATACATAAAGTGGTGGCGGTAGGGGGGGGGGGGTTCATCTTAGGGAACTGTAACAATTGACATAAATCAACAAAATGACTCTTATTTTCTAATGGACAACAAACATGAAAAACAATGAATTTTCATTTCACTTATTCATTGCAATTTGCAACATAATCCTAGGCCACTAATAACAACTAATTTTTGTTTCTCCAGAACCACAAGAGGCAGCGAAATAGTATCATTTAACTAGGTATCCATGTTATAGAAAGCAATTGAACATGTCCGTGATATTCATACAATTGACACTCCAATCGAGGGTGGTAACGTCCTTGCTTTTACAAGAATGAAGAACCGTTTATATTACTATTTGCTAATGAGGTTTGAGGCCAACATTTATAAGAGTGAAGAATAAACAAAGCAAGGGAGTCAGACAGGCAGCTTCAGAGAATTACAAAAAAAAAAAAAAACCCAAGAGATTTCAAGCCCCATAGGCCATAACTAGAATTCCAATTCACATACAACAATCAACAGATGTGTCCTTTGAGCACATTGCTCAAGTGAACTTCTACTTACCCTGATGCTAAAAGTGAACCCGCTGGACTCCATGCGCAAGCAAAAACCTGTTGAGAACATGATGTCATATAATTTTGTAATAGATGCGCGCACGGGCAGGGGTCCTGAAGAACCCACAATAAAGTTAAACTACCATGAAGGGCATTCAACTCAAGTGACAATGTTTAAAAAAAACATTATCTATGTGCTCAAGGGCATTACACTGTGCATGCTACTGCCCCAGTCATCAAATGATTGATTAAAAAAAATGCAACAACCACATTCAAACTGAAATACATTATCTATGTGCTCGAATTTCCCCATAAAGCTAGAACAAAGCACAAAACTAACACCATAAGGGACCAGCGCTTTAAGCAAACTCCCCCATACAACCAGAACCCAAGAAAATAACCTGATACACTTTTCATTACATCATGCATTGACAAGAAAAACATACCACATCGATGAGTAAAAGAGGTCACATTAATTATTCGAGAAGGAATGAAGCTCCTTTTTAGTAGTGGTAAGAGAAGACTGGTCAGAACAAATGCACCCATATAATTGGTCCCTGCCATCCTAGGGACAGAAATGTTATTTGTTAGCATAGGTGCATCCTCTAGAAAATGGTAGCATAAGCAAAAATATTGTTCATTCGAAAAACAGAAGATTACTGGTCATAGTCTTCAACCGTCAATCTATGTGATGTTGCAAATATCCCAGCATTGTTTATCAAAAGCTGGATGGATGGATGCATATCTGAATCCAATAGCCATTGCTGAAGGTTATTTTTTAACTGGAGCATGGAGGAGAATGATGTCACATCAACCTGAAATGCCTTAAGATGGGCATCTTGATGTTGCTGCTTGATATCTATAACTGTCTATTTCACAATTAAGGAGAATCATGAAACCCATAGAATGAAGGAGCCACACACGCAACCAAACTCAAAATTGTACTTTCACCTTAGACAAATGTTCTGCAGAACGTCCAACTGCAAAGACGAGATGAATTTCATTTTACTTAGCAAAGACCCTGGAGAAAAATCTTATCTTTGCTTTGAAATGCATAGTATTAAACATTACCATAAGAGAAAACCCTATGGTTTGATAGAATCTTATAGAAGTTAGACTAGTAAAAACATAAAGGTAAAGTGTGTTAGAAACACGACTACACAAAACAACACAAATAATGATTACTGCTATATGTGTAATTTCAGACAAGTGTTACCAATACCTTCTAAGCAAGTTCATTTCAGTCTTTAAAATTAAGAATTAGGATTCCTTGACATGAATTTTTTATGGCTGGTGCTCAGTCTCTAGATATAGCACTTAAATCTCATTTTTATAAGGTTTGTGCTTCTTTTTCTCCCCCTTTTAATTTATTTCTTGTTAAAAAAACATAGCTGCCTCACAAACACTACGAAAGACAAGTCCCTAACGATACATGTCCAACTAGATAAAAAGTTATCTTGATGCCATTTCCATCCAATAATCCCCAAAGTTGGGATAGTTTGTTCCTCTATAAATTAGTTGACATTTATACTGATAAATGGATAAGAAATAGTCATCTCTTCAAAGAAAACCTATCCATTATGGTCTCAAAGAAACATTCGGCTTCCATCAAATGGCGTTCTCCATTCGGGCACATCATTAACACATGTATAGCCAAATCTCTACACAACATTTGACGAAAAAATGATAACAAAATTTTGAAGAACTGAATACCTAGAACAACATAGAAGCCTAGACTGGAGAGTTCACATGCAGCTACTGCACCTAACCCTGATGTTGCCTGTAACAATACAATGAAATTATGCAAAATGGTATGGAGAAATTGTCCAATTTTTCGAAAGGAGAAATTTTAATCTTACCCCAGTGATAATGCATACAGAACGAGTTGTTGCAGTGGTGTTCGAAGGGAAGCAACGACGGTATGAGTGGGATTTGCAAGGCGAAAACCATAGCTGGAAGTACGAATAGAGAAGAGAGAATGTCCATAAGAGAGACATTCTCCAAAACTGTAATGAACATACAAACTCAATTGTTTCCCACAATGTCGACATCACCGAATCAAAACCTCTTCTTCAAAAGCAAACCGGTTCAAAATCATGAAAAAAGGAGAACAACATTAGCAATTTCTCAAATAGAAACCCAATCAAGAAAAGAAATCAAAGCAATTCCATATACCCACTCACGACAATCTCTTTCCTTGCGAACTCACTCACGACAATCTCTCTATCTCTATCTCCTTCTTCTTCGTGCAGCAAAAACAGAGTTCAAACTTCAAAACTGTACCCCAAACTTCAAAAACAGAGTTCAAACATTCTTCTTCTTCTTCTTCTTCGACGAACTCTCCTTCAAGAACCGGAGAAGGGACACAAATTTTTTTTTAGGGTTTCGGGAGATCAGTGTGTGCTTTCGAGAGATCTGTGGGGAGATGGAACAAATTTTAGGATTTGAAACAAAGGGTTGAAAAGTGGGAACGCAAAATTTTTGGAGCGGGAATCGCCCGCGAGAAATCAACTCCACTTCTCCACACTTCCACGTGCAACACACGTGCATTTCCATTTTATAGCAACGGTTTTAAGCCGTTGGACATTATAGCCACGGTTTTTAGTCGTGGCAAACAAAGGAACTGTTTCTAACCGTGGCCAAGCCTTTTGGTGTAGTGATTATAGCCACGGTTTTATTTTTTAGCCACGGTTTTAGGCCGTTGGCCATTATAGCCACGGTTTTAGGCCGTTGGCCATTATAGCCACGGTTTTTGGCCGTGGCAAATAAACCAACGGTTTAGAGCCGTGGCCACCTCAGTGTAGCTAAACAAGCCTTTTGGTGTAGTGACACCACGAAACTTGGTCAAGACTTGAACCCCCTGGGAAACTGAAACAGATTGTCAATTTATGTTCAGGCAATGTTATTTATGTTCAGCCGATGTTATTTATTCCCATCTACATTACATGTTTTTCCACCTCTACCATATAAACTATATGAGTATCCTTTCTTCTGTTATCTCTATTGCAGGAGATATTATAGTAAATACTTCACATTCACACTTTAGTGGGATGGTGAGAAAGGGACCTGATTGGGATGTTGTGGATGCTACACACTTGACACTGCTTGTTTCTACATTATATAGGTTTGTTTGTTTGGTTTATACACTTTGTGTGTTTTATAAAAATAAAAAAAAAAACACACACACACACAATACCACACCTTTCAAAGAGAGAGCATCTACATCTATTTTTATCAGAGGACCACCACTGCACCACACTTACTATACTGGGTTTGATCCTCGTCTTTCATTTAAGATCCCAGTGTGTTCTTGGATATCAAGTGGTTACAATCTCACTAATACCAGGTCCTAATCACCCCCATTATAAATTTCATCACATGAGATTTTCTATTGACTCTAGATTCCATCACATACCCACCTAACACTGATTAACAAATTATTCATATCTCCTTCTCTCACAAATGATCAAAGAGCTAAGCAAAATGTCAGAAAAGTAAACAAGCTGAGATGTGCAATAAAATGAAAGCTATGGAAAATGGATGAATGGGGTCACTTCTAATGTACCCAAATGCATTTCCAGCATTCTTTCTACAAAGGAGTCAACCAATGAGACACATTGAGTTGAACACAACATCCAAAGAAAACTTAGCAGATTGACCACACAACCCATAACAATCAAAACCATCACAAACCATATAGAGAAACAACTTTTTAAAATGAACTCTCAAATCTGATTTACCAACACCCCAACCGACATTTTCTATGGATCACCATGAATAATCCGTACAAGATGACAAATTTCCCGAATCCAATTAGCAAACTAAACAAATCAAAAAGTTCCATCTTCGATCTAATGAGGACAACACATTCAATTCCAGAAAATACAGTAATAGTAGTGAAATTTCAACATTCTCAACTTCATACAAAAATCAGACATTCTCAACTTCATACAAAAATCAGAAGAGGAAAAGAAGAAAACTCACTGGATGAAATAGCAACGGAATTTGCGCAGCCATCGCCACATCGACTGTCCTCTGCCGCAACACCACCCAGCCAATCAACCCTCCAAGTCAATAGAACTGTAATCAGCAGACGAATCTGAGAAACTCTCAGATGAAGAAGAAGAGTGGCGATGCTTTCTCCTTGGCTTCGACGATCGAGACCCACTGAAACAACTTCGAATCAGATCCCTAAATCATCCCTGCAACACGCTTTGTCTTACTCCCATCTCGATCTCCAACCAACCCTCACAAACATACAACAAAGAAAGGGACGAGAAAGGAAGGAAAAGGAGCCAGTTTGGGGTGGTGGGATCGGCTGCAACGTGCCATAACAGACCGTGCTCGCCGCCAATGAGGGGAAGAAATCGTGAAGAAGGAAAAAAAAAGGAGAAGGAAGAAGGAGATAAGAAGAAGGAAGAAATAGGGTTTTTCTCTTTATAAGGTGGGTGGCTATTCGTCCCCACTGAACTTCTGGAAGCACCCACCTTCTAAACTCACCAAATAAAACCCTAAAATTTGAAATTTAAATTCGATTAAATGTAACTCTATTTTATTTAATTAAAAATAAAATAAATTATCTTTATGAAATTTAGGGGTGTTACATTATACACACGTTAAATGGAATCTCGTCCTGAGATTCGGAAGGTAAGAAAAGTTAAGCGAATTTCGAAAAATACAATTAGTCAAACGAAAGAAGATTTGAAAAAAATACAAATTTCAATTGAATTTTCGGTATATAAATTTTTATTGTCATTGGAAAAATAGGGGTGTTACAATATATACAACTCAAAAGGAATCTCGTCCCGAGATTCGCGAAAAGTGTTAAGTGAAGCAGAACTACTAAATGGAAAACTAGACGGAATAACGCCACTCAAAATATTGACATTGTAAATAAATAAGATTAAGTCAATGAAGCCTCAACATGAGATTTCACGAAGAAAATGAAACAATACTAAAGTTTCAAGGTTCACCATTGTCACTTCATCTTAAGACTTCTACACTCCTACACACCCATATCCACATTCCGAGGATCACCTAGACTCTACCTTAGCCTAGGCTAACCAAATGCTCTGATACCAAACTGTCACGCCCCGATTTTTGAAGAAAACGAAAATCTTAAAATCCACGTAGGATTTTCCGTTTCCCCCAAAACTCGGGTCATGAAAATTCAATAACAACAGAAACAAATAGCAGCAACAACTAAACATGATTTAGTTACTGAAACAAATAAAAATCTAACCCTGAGAGACTCTGACATTGCTAGCTCCACTAACGGAACTCCAGTAACGCTGCTCAAAAGTCTCTAAACCTGAAAGGCTAATCGGCTACATTCCCAAAGTAATGTACCCAAGAAGCAAAAGCTCACTTGGGTCAGCAATAAAGCTGGTGTGAGAAATCTTCATCCCAAAATCAATAAATCCGCACATGACAACATCAAAATAAACAAAAAAATAATAAAAAACCACACATCAGGTAGTTCCTCAATGAGGCAAAGGCGTTATCATCCTAACTATAGAAATTGACTATGGCAAGTCTGACCTGCAGAATTATGAGTAAACTTGCCATCCTACATGAAAATGTTAAAAGCAACCGGATAATATTTCTAAGTTATCAGTCCTCACAAATGTGATTTATTTCCAAACAATGATACAATTCATAGTCATATTAGACTATTATTGAAATATTAACAAAACACATTTTCTACCTTTAGGAAGACATGTAGTTCTCATTCAATGGTCGAATGAGCATTTAGTTTCTTCCTTTAAGGTAATCATGCACATACCCCAAAAAAGAAATCTCGCTTCTTTTCCGCAATCGCACTATCCTCCATGTGTCGAACACACCTCACCCAGGTGTGCCTCCCTTGCCTTCGAAACCACTCGGAGCGTACATGTTCAAAGTGGGGTGCCACATCGAGGAACATGTCATCTCACCCGAAGTTCGATCCAGGGCAAGCATTTCCTAAATCTACACGTACAACCGAACTCACATGGAACGGTGCACCGATATGCAAGCAAGTCTGCATACCCAAAATTTATATCACACGTATACAAGCAAGTCTGTATACAAAAATTTCTTTATTTTTTTTCACATTTTTTTCTCGGAATTGTGGAAAAGAGCATAAAAAATCAACTAAAACTCAAAACTCTTTTATGGTGACATTTTGTCAACCATAAATAAACCAACCACAGTATCCACCATTTTTTTGGGGAATCAACAATATTTTCATAAATACATTTCTATAACACAGCAGGGATCAAACTCATTCAATATAAGGATACTCTATAGCAAGTTAATGTGGCATAACAATCGATTTCAATGCATGATTACCCAAGGAAACAACAAGAAAGTCTTATGTCAAAATAATACTAGCAACAAAACACTAACTTCACACCGGACTAATTTTGGGCATACCAAAACATAAAAATAATTTACACCAGAAACACACGACGAAACTTGGTCAAGACTTGAACCCCCTGGGAAACTGAAACAGATTGTCAATTTATGTTCAGCCAATGTTATTTATTCCCGTCCACATCACATGTTTTTCCACCTCTACCATATAAACTATACGAGTATCCTTTCTTCTGTTATCTCTATTGCAAGAGATATTATAGTAAATACTTCACATTCAAATTTTAGTGGGATGGTGAGAAAGGGACCTGATTGGGATGTTGTGGATGCTACACACTTGACACTGCTTGTTTCTACATTATATAGGTTTGTTTGTTTGGTTTATACACTTTGTGTGTTTTATAAAAATAAAAAAAAAACACACACACACACAATACCACACCTTTCAAAGAGAGAGCATCTACATCTATTTTTATCAGAGGACCACCACTGCACCACACTTACTATACTGGGTTTGATCCTCGTCTTTCATTTAAGATCCCAGTGTGTTCTTGGATATCAAGTGGTTACAATCTCACTAATACCAGGTCCTAATCACCCCCATTATAAATTTCATCACATGAGATTTTCTATTGACTCTAGATTCCATCACATACCCACCTAACACTGATTAACAAATTATTCATATCTCCTTATCTCACAAATGATCAAAGAGCTAAGCAAAATGTCAGAAAAGTAAACAAGCTGAGATGTGCAATAAAATAAAAGCTATGGAAAATGGATGAATGGGGTCACTTCTAATGTACCCAAATGCATTTCCAGCATTCTTTCTACAAAGGAGTCAACCAATGAGACACATTGAGTTGAACACAACATCCAAAGAAAACCTAGCAGATTGACCACACAACCCATAACAATCAAAACCATATAGAGAAACAGCTTTTTAAAATGAACTCTCAAATCTGATTTACCAATACCCCAACCAACATTTTTTATGGATCACCATGACCAAATACGTACAAGATGACAAATTTCCTGAACCCAATTAGCAAACTAAACAAATCAAAAAGTTCCATCTTGCAATCTAATGAGGACAACACATTCAATTCCAGAAATTACAGTAATAGTAGTGGATTCTCAACATTCTCAACTTCATACAAAAATCAGAAGAGGAAAAGAAGAGAACTTACTGGATGAAATAGCAACGGAATTTGCGCAGCCATTGCCACATCGACCGTCCTCTGCCGCAACACCACCCAGCCAATCAACCCTCCAAGTCAGTAGAACTGTAATCATCAGACGAATCTGAGAAACTCTCAGATGAAGAAGAAGAGTGGCGATGCTTTCTCCTCGGCTTCGACGATCAAGACCCATTGAAACAACTTCGAATCAGATCCCTAAATCATCCCTTCAACACGCCCTGTCTTACTCCCATCTCGATCTCCAACCAACCCTCACCAACATACAGCAAATAGAGGGACGAAAGAGGAAGGAAAAGGAACCAGTTTGGGGTGGTGGGATTGGCTGCAACGTGCGATCACAGACCGTGCTCGCCGCCAATGAGTTGAAGAAATCATGAAGAAGGAAAAAAAAAAAAAAAAAAAAAAAGGGAGAAGGAAGAAGGAGAAAAGAATAAGGAAGAAATATGGTTTTTCTCTTTATAAAGTGGGTGGCTATTCGCCCCCACTGAACTTCTAAAAGCACCCACCTTCTAAACTCACCAAATAAAACCCTAAAATTTGAAATTTAAATTCGATTAAATGTAACTCTATTTTATTTAATTAAAAATAAAATAAATTATCTTTATGAAATTTAGGGGTGTTACATGCCTTGTGAGGGTATAATTAGTACAAAACGGTAGATTTTCAAATGTTTTTAATCTTAACATTTGTTAATTAAAGTGGAAATTTAAAATAAATAAATAAAAGTTAGATGTTGATTATCATCATTATTTTTATTTTGGGACAATGAAAGAAAATTATGTTTCTCTAATATTACTACTTGATAGTATCTATATTTTCTAATAAGTATCCCAACACAATGAACACAAATTTTGTAGTTGCACAATTGGTATCCATTACTAAATGAATAAAATAAATAACCTTAAACTCATAAATGAGGGCAATCATATTAGTAGCAGCATATTATTTTCATCAAATTAAATACATACCAAAATGATATGAAAATTCTTAATCTATACGACTTGACCGACGAGTTGAGCCTTTTCCCAGTTACGATGAAATTCCCAATTTTGATTATCGTCAGAAAAATAAATCCCGTCCCACCTTACTGACCAAAAGCAATGTTTGCTACAGTGAATTCCAGTTGTATAGACATCATATGCATCAATACCTGCTACTAAACGTTCATGGTTATCATTAACCCAATTCATGTCGCACCAGAAAAGAGTGGCACAAAAAACACAATTCTTGAAACTCCAAGTATAATCACTTTGAAAATCGATATCATGTGGACCCAAATCGTCGTTTTTAGATTTGCAGTGAAGATGCAAAGGTGCACCTTTGGCTAAATCATTTTTGATATACACATGTATCGTGCCTAAGTACGGGTGGTTCCTCTCTTTTGTGTTTGGAATTGGTTGGTTTCTCCCTCCAAGAGCCAAATAACTCCAACATATGAGTACAGTCGCAGCCATGACAAGTCCACTAGCACGAGAATGATTTTTCAAACCATCCATTGTCATAATGTTGCAAAATGCTCAGTTCAAGGTACCCTCTTTTATAGCTAAATCACATTTAATTTGTTTTCAGATAAGTATAGAAAGCTCACCTTATTTTTTAGCAAACATATTTTCAATGAAATATTTTCTTCTTTTGTCTAGTCGGTCCCAAATACAAACTCACCAGTAAATAGAAAAATAAAAATAAATATTTCTAACAATTTTTGGTAGAGGAAAAATAGAAATGTGAACCAAATATATATATATATAAATCATATCAAATCAAGATCTTTTGGTAAGTCCTTCCAAAAATACCTAAACAAAAACACTCACAATAACTTTGTAGATAAAATATCCAAAAAAAAGGCCAAATTTCCTCAATATTTTCACCAAAAAGTAAATCACTATCCATCTATATAACACCTAAACTTTAGGAGGGGAAAATGTCTTTAAATGTGGAACTTATATAATTGAAGATTATTTTTTATATTTTTTGAGATCTGGTTTGAGTTGTTAACACAATTTGGGTCGTTTTTGCCTAATTGATTATAAGTCAATTTTGAAAATAACAAATAAAAATTTAACTACAAGATTGGCAAAGTCATTATTTTTGCACATTAATTAAAATAATTCAATACTCTAACCAGTATAGAAATCTCCGATTTATGCACATGAGTTGTATGTATCGTCTACTTAGGGGCGGAGGGCGGGGCAGCTGCCCTCTCTCAACTTTTAAATATTTTTAATAAATATTTAGCTTTACAAAAAAATTAATTATATAATATATAATACAATATAATAATTGTTGATTCAACTATTTTAATATGTCTTTGTTAGTAGTGGTTAGAATTTTAACATTATTAGTAAACGACCAGAGTTCGATACTCTTGGAGCTCACCCAATTTTTTTTTAAATTTTCAATGCAATTTTATTAGTTATCACTACCATTAAAAAATTGTTTAGTTTAATAAAAACTTATTTTCGATCCTCTTGGAGCGTATGATTTTCTATAGCTATTGACAATTACTATTGTTGTCATTGTAACCTACTCCTACATTTTTTTTCAATGCAGTTTTATATGTAATTGCAAACATTAAAAAAATGAATTGCTTGTTCACAAGTAGTATAAAACCTAAAAAGAAAAATTATTAATATATAAAATAATAACTATATAGTTCAATGGAAATATATACCATTAGCCAACTCATACAAAATTTGAGGCTCACATAAACCATTTTTTTTCTATGAAATTGTATTAAGATCTTGTTATGTTCGCAAATTTCAATTTTTCTAAGCTTCAACTAGATACTTATCCTAATTATTTTTGCGATTTTAGTTATATATTCTTGTTTTTGCCCTTGCTAAGGTTATTGATGTTATGACCTTAGCTTGGCTTAAAATTGGATTACACCGGATTTAATTTGGTATATGCAATGAACTTTTAGTTGTGTTTTTTTTTATTAGTTACTAGCTCGGGTAGGAAAATTTTTTTTGCTCCGCCCTTCATAACTACTATTATCAACTAATAATTATTTGTCATTTCTACTCTTGGACTAAAATCCTGGGTCAGCTAATGCGTCTACTTATAGTTAGTGACAAGACATCGAATAGTCACTCGATCACAACCATACACGTCACATGGGCTAACCCTAACAGGAGAAAGGCTTCAGCGGGGTCCCAAACAGACCCACATATAAAATGTTTTTCAGCCCGTAAGTCAGGTGTCCAAGCCCAAGTCACGCCAGCGCAAAAGGCATAAGCCTTCGGGCTGACTCAAGACAATAAGGCCCGAACATGGATCTTAGAGCTTCCTAGGCCCGAAATCTACTCGCACAAAATCAACTCTTAGCCCAATCAAGCATTGGGTCCTTAACAGAGCCAAATGTCGAAGATACTCAGTCATGCACATGTAAGATCTTATGCGAGATCTCCTCCCTCCATCACACCCTCAAATTCAGGGACAGTTGGGGAGGGAACACTCGCTATAAAAGGTGATAAAAGGAAGAATATGGTTCCTCAGTTACCCAATTCCGATTTAGGATCGAGGTATATTATAAAGTCTAGCCTAGACAGGCGTAGAAGACTTCTTCCCAACTCAAGTCCTCTTAAGGACTGAGCCAGTGGTATACAAGAGCCTAGCCCGTTCGGGCAAAGATGGTTCCCCAATAATCCAATTCCTGTTTAGGATTGAGGTATATTATAAAGTCCAACCTAGACAGGCGTAAAAGACTTCTTCCATGTTCTGGTATCTTCAAGGAATGGCTAAAGAAGTACAATAGCCTAACCTATTCGGGCAAAAAAGGTTCCTCAGCAACCCAATTCCTATTAAGGATTGGGATCTAAATAGAAGGCCTAGCCCAGACGGGCGGATACTACTTTTTTTCAGCTCAAAACTCGTAAGGATTAAGTCAGATAAATGCAAAGAGTCTAGCCTGTTCAGGTGAAAATGATTCCTCAACAACCTAACTCCTATTCAAGAGTCAGGTGTATTATTGGAGCCCAGACCTAAAAGACAGAGGCAATTCCCCTTCAACTCAAAATCCTTCTCAGGACTGACAAGACTACAGGTATACGATATCGAGTTTCAATCTGACTAGAAATGGTTTACCAGGCAACCTAATCACTACAAAGGTCAGAGACCAGCAAGGAAGTACAGTATTCAAAGTAAAGACAACTCCAGCACAATTTCAACTACTAAGATAGACAATAATTATGTCACTAAGGGAACATGACCCGAACAAACAAAGGCAACGAAGGAGCACGACTCGAACAAACAAAGGCAAATATCCTACAACTTAACTCTCACATAATATTAAGTTATCACTGTTGATAGAATATGAGTTTGGACAGGCTAAGAAAGAGTTTTGGTCCAGACTAAATCCCTACTTCAGGTGGGGGTAGATACACCCGCCTACTCAACAAGAAATGGAAATGAAAAGTACAAAAACTACAAGCAGAGAGAAAAAAAAAAAAAGGAAAATTTTCTCATTAATAAAATTTTTCTTTCATTATAAAATCTGCTCATTCAGGGGGAACAGAGTTAGAAGCAACTTCGAGGGCAACAATATTTGAAACATTCTTTGGGACATCAAGATGGGCAGTCATTTCCACGACGCCTAAACTGGCTTTAGGGCAATCTCGCGGACCAGAGGAAGAATCATTTGCCTCCTCAAATCGAGCGTAAGCAAGAGGCCTTTTAAGGGGAAAGATCTCAATCCCTATGGTGTTGTTCAATATAGTCTATCAGATCCAGCCTTCCATCAGCATCATCACGAGCTCGAGCTTTATCGGCAGTCTCGCAAAGCTCCTTCTCTCTAGCATCCCACTGTGCCTTAGAGCTATTTAGTCCCCCAACTGCCTTGGCCAGACTCAACTCAGAGTCCGCAAACTTGTGAGCCACCTCATCACATCGAGCATGCTCGGAGTCACGATGTTTAGCACATCACTGACTAACGCACTCTGGGAATCAGCAGAAGACTTCTTGACATTCGACATGTGCTTAACAAACATAGCCTAGTCGTCTATCGCCCTATCCCATTGTTCTGGATCATTCTTCAGTACATACAACAACTCGGCTCGGGCAGCTTGGGCTTCATCCAAACTCCCTTGGTTCCCTTTCTGCTGGGATTCTAAGGATGAATTAACAGCTAGAGCGCTGGTCATACCCCTTAGGCTTCAGACAGTTGGGTCTTCAAATCAGCCCGAACAGGCAACCGCTCAGACATCGAGTCTACCTTCCTATAGGCATCAACAAGTTGTGCTTCCTGGTCGACGAACTTCGTCTCCAAGGAAAAATGCTTGTCCCAAACAAACTTCACTTTTGTACCCACCACAACATAGGTCAGGTGAGCCATCCCCTGATTAGAAAACAACGGACGAGTATAAACAATAAAACACAACAAAAAAACTATGTGATAAAACAGCTGAGTTGTCAACTTACTAGCATCAGAAATCATTGTCTGCGATTGAGGTACGCCCCCACAACCATTTTCTCCAATGGCTACTGATCAGCCAACCAAGAGAAGTTCCTCTTCATCAGATCACCAGTAACAACCCTGTGATCCACCACCAGAAGTCGCGCAAATTGCTCACCAAAGCTTAGGAAAGCACCCTCCGAGACATGGGAACTGACCCTAGCATCAGTGTAATAAGCCTCAAAACCAGGAGCCAATCCCATGTTTGCCCCCGCACCTTTTGAGGGAGAGGACTCAACAACCTGTTTCCCCCTATTTGCAACAGTAGAAGGAGTCTCAGACAGTACTCCAATTCCCGGACCAATGGAAGGATCACGAGAAGTGCTCTCATGAACGGATTGTTCCTCCACAATAAATGGGCTAGGAGTAGCGACCTCTGACGCCGGTCGCTCCGTTCTCGTCTCAGCATGAGCAAGGGACCCGACGACTCCTCATCAATAGTCAGGTCTACAACATCTCTCTTCCCACTCGTGGAAGCAGCAGAAAGAGGAATGGATGCCAACTTGAGCCTCTTAGAGCGATGAGGGGGAGTAAACAACCCCTCCAAGGCTTTCTTTTCAGACGCCCAAAGAATAATTGGTAGGCACGGCTAGGGCACGCCCCACATTACCGGTCTTACCAGAACCATCAAAGGAAAAGTACCCAGACTTCACAGAAACAAAAAATAGTACATCTGCTAATCTTCGAGATCCTTGAATAGGCCAGTAAGACAACGTGGCTTCACTAGCCAGCATACACCATGATTGTTCATCCTGATTGAAGGCAAAGAATGAATTAACCTCATGGACAAGTGGAGTCTGGCATCCTTCGCTATGATCAGAAGAACAACCAATATGCTCCACCCACTTGGCATTATCTGAGCTAGGGAAATGCCCAAAAAAGACAAGTAGCGTCAG
This sequence comes from Berberis vulgaris, assembly GCA_963556465.1. Classification (NCBI taxonomy): domain Eukaryota; kingdom Viridiplantae; phylum Streptophyta; class Magnoliopsida; order Ranunculales; family Berberidaceae; genus Berberis; species Berberis vulgaris. The sequence continues at coordinate 22,872,327 of OY747130.1, read as the reverse complement.
GTGACACAAAAATAGGGAAGCACAGGCCAACCTCAAACATGGTCTTCTACAGGCAAATGCGCCCCTCCGTTCGAAAAGCCATTTTTTGAAAGGAGCGACACTCGCAGATCAGTCATGTCATCCTCGGACAACCAATAAATTAAGTTTGCACAGACATGATTGAATAGAAACTCAAGCTTAATTATGCCGAAAAAGCATAATACGGATAAGAAATAAGCTCTGAGAAGGTAAAGGTAAAAATCCCCCAAAACAAGTTTATATAGGTTTGACGCGAAGTGGAGACGTTTACCTAACCACTGAATAAACATTAAATGTGCATGATAGCCAAAAAGGTGCCGAAAATATGCCATCACGACATACCATGAACCCCAACACGTTGTCAGTTAGTGGCCAGCGTGCAGACCCATTAACAAGGGGGAGTAGCTGATGAGACATCAATCAGTCATACGATCATAGCCGTACACGTGGCATGGGCTAACCTTAACATAAGAAAGGTTTCAGCGCAGTCCCATGCAGATTCATTTACAAAATGTTATTCAGCTTGTAAGTCAGGTGTTCAGGTCCAAGACACGCCAGCCCAAGAGGCACGAATCTTAGGGCTTGGCCCAAGACAATAATATATGAACATGGAACTCAGAGCTAATATAAGTCTGAGATCCACTCACATGAAATCAACTCTTAGCCCAATCAAACATTGGGTCCTAAATAGAGCCAAGTGCCGAAGAGATTCAATCATGCACAGGTAAATCTTATGCGAGATCTCCTCCCTTCATGCTCTCATGGACAGTTGGGGAGGGAACCTTTCTATATAAGAGATGGTGAAAGTAAGAAGAAAGGTTTGCATACACATTGCAATTTATATACAGTTTTCACTATTCTTTGCATCGATATATGACTTAAGCATCGGAGTGCCTTCTGCCACCACAACGGTGGTTCCTGGCTTAATTGCTGCTCATTTTTGCTGGCTCGAGATTAGCGAGATCAACAATGGCAGATCTGAACAAATCATATACTATACTATTAAAGTAGAGACTAAACCACCTCGTCTACCTAGCTAACTCTCTATAGAGGAAAGTGGCACATAAGCATCTCAAACAATATCACATAGTAAGGGTGTAAAGGAGTCATTTACCTATATACTAACAAGGATAATTACTTCTATGAAATTAAACATCTTCTAATATTTCTGAACCTTAAGTCATTTTTCTATTTTTTTCTCTCCACTTCACCCACCACTAGCTTTATTTTAACTTCCCACAATAACGTATTTTCAAAAATTATCCTAACAATGATGTATTGTCCAAATACACGAAAAGAGAATACTTCTGCATAATGTATCATAATAAGTCCACATTCATTGTTTTTAATAATTCTACCCCTACATTATCACCTCATTTTTTTCTACTATTACTCTTACGTCCTAAAATCTCTCCCCAGATCAAACGTCTTTATAAGGTGTATAAAAAATGGAAAATGACCTTTAAGGCCTACGTTTTAGCAAAATAGACTATTTAGATACCATAGTTGATATAATGTCTAATTTGTGCTTAGTTTTATACTTTTATGAACAACAATGACTCTTTTATTAACCCAGGTTAACCCATAAAGTTATAAAACATCTTTACTCTTCCTAATTAAATAGAAAACCTACTTTTACACTTTCATGACCAGCACGCTATTTAATTAATGATTCTAATTATGACCAACCAATTGTTTTCACTAGATGGGTTAGGCTACATAAGTTGATGACTTTTAGCATTTACAATCACTCTCAATGAATAAATAATGGACTCAGAATTATTACATTTTTTAATTATATATTTATTTATGTATTTTATTATTATTATTATTGTTGTTGTTGTTGTTGTTGTTGTAGTTGTTGTTGTTATTATTGCCCATTATAGCTCACAACAATGATTAGTCATAGTTTTTTGTTGTTCTTGGTAGCTTCCTCGACTTTAGCTGCACTTGTTGAAAATATTTTGGTAGCTTTGATGTATCCCCAATGACAAATAGTTGAATCCTTATTTGTTGCACAAATATTAATCTTTGTAAGAAACCAAAAACTTGAATCTAATTCATGTATACTAATTTTCTTGATTTTTTGGCATTTCAAGTTTTGGGGTTATTAAAGATTTAAGAGGTAAGCATTGTTATTTTTTTATAGCTGAAATCATGCCCACCAAGAAAAAAATTAAAATTAAAATTAAAACAAATTTGTGATATTTCTAGCTTGATTGAGAAGTAAGGATGGTGATCTACTTAGAACTGAAATCTTCCCCACCCCCTCCCCACACAAACACAAATAATAATAATAATAATAATAATAATAATAATAATAATAATAATTGATGCATCCAAAAATTGTTCTCCTCTCCTGTGAGTTTGACCTGTAAAAAAATTTATAGACAGACAATAACCACTTTTTTGGTGGCCGAAGACATTCGATGTTTAAGTCAGTAACTCTGTTGGAAGAAATATGTAAATTTGGACAAAAATCAGTTAAAGTTGCATACCTATGTCAAATGTTTCCTTTACATTTTATAATGGTCGTGGTTAACTCTCTGTGTGACTTAAGCATGTGAGGCGCAACGGAAGGAGATGTTTCTTGTAACAGTATCATCCTTTTATGGAGGTGCATTTGGGGAGGCATAACTCCCTCCACGACTCATTTTGGTGCAACGTTCCTCTCTTTTATGAGAGAACTTGTATTGGACCTGGATCCGGGCTCTGATTCGTTTGGGCCTGGATCTAGGCCTTGATTGTTTTTCCTCATTGGTGGGCCTCGTCCGGGCCTTCACATTTGGCTTTATTCTTCCTGGGCCTCGTGAGATGGCCCAATACTTTCAGCAATGTAATCTCGTGATGATGGATTTTTATGCCACGTGGTGATCGATATTTTTTTATGTATCATCAGCTACTCCCCCTTTAGTTAATGGGCATGCTGATGTGGCCACTAACTTCGTGATGGTTCACCTTTCAATTTCATCATTACCCTGTATTTAATGTTGTCAGTAACTTTTCGCGAGTTGGTGTCTTAATAATTTCGCGTAGTGATCATGTCTTTCAAGTTGTCCCTTCATTCCTTGGCTCTATAAAAGGAGATGTGATGACTTCATTTTCTCTCTTCATGCTATTTTTGAATTTAGGGTTTGCTCATCCCCTCATCTTCTTCGTTTTCGTTCCTTCTCACGATGTCTGTTGGTGATAAGCTAAGTGGTAAGTCGCTAACTCTGTGTGAGGCTCATTATTCTCCCAACCGAGCTACTCAGTCGATGTTGGACAGTCTTTGTTCCGATTACAATCTTCTGCCCGACCTCGAGATTATTCTGCCTAGACAAGATGATAGCCCTTGTATCCAAAAGCTGGGTACATCGCATTTTTTTTGAAAGGCAAGCAGGGTTTTTATAGGATCCCAGAACCCACTAAAGATGTCGCAAGCTGGGTTTGAACCCATGACCAAGTGGTACCATCTGCCAAGCTCTAATCGTTGAGCTGTCATGCCATTGGCTACATCGCATTCTATTCGTACATGTTTTCTTCTGGTCTCCAATTTCTAGTTCCAGAGTTGTTCTGGGAGTATCTGAACTTCCTGGGTATTCCTCCTTCCCAAATGGGTCCCAATGGTTGGAAGGTGATGGTTTCTTCTTACGCGAGGGTTATTCTATCTGACATTCCCTGATGTGAAGGTTTTGCATTCGGTAGTTGGTCTGTTGGAGCACAGAGATATCTGCTTTCTCCGTTCTCCAAAGTGTTTTGAGAACATTAGCGATGACATTTGTGATTGGTCGCAATGTTGGTTTTATGCTTCCATGAATTCAGGTTACTTCCAATTGCGAGGTTGTTTGATTTTTTGATCATTCTGTTTTCCCAATAAATGGAAGAATTTGTACTTGACTGTTGAGGAGTAGAAGATCAGTGATCGATTCTCGACGCTTCATCAATTTCCTTTGGTGGCATTTCTTTTCGAGGGCATCTTGCAGCATAGTGGTTTGTACACTATGAGCAAAGCGAAGTGAGTTTTACTCATTGATTCCCGTGTTAAAACCTTAGCTACTCGCGCTGCTCGTGCTGGTGTTAATGATGTTAGCATTGATTGGGAAGTGAGCTCGGATTGGCACATTACGGATCTCAATGCTTTTGTTGATATCGTAGCTCTTGCTTCTAGAAAGAGAAAGCTTGCGAGGTTTACGAGTTCGTCAAGGCGATTATCGGTAGACTTTGGTAGGGTTCTGAGGAAAAAATGACTTTCTGATCGCGGGCTCGAATTGTGTCCCGTCCGAGTCCTGTTCAGGATGTTATTGGGGTTGTGTCTAGCCGAGTCTATCTTTTGATGATGTTGCAAAAGGAGATCATGATTCTTTCGAGGAGGCTAAGGAACTGAGGCTCACGTTGGAAAGGAGCGAGAAAGAAACTACTCATCCGCTGGATGACAATGAGAGGAAGCTTCTTTATGCTTACGGTGTTTTGAACGCTGCTGAGTTGTCTAACGATAATCCTCGGGTCATTAATGAAAAGTTGCTTCAGCTAGTTGTGGAGCAGTCTAAAGACATTGGTGGTGTTCGGAGTTTCAGTGATCATCTCCTTCTCCTTTTATTGATGTTAGCGAGGCACCCGGGTTCCTAGTTTCATCTTCTATTCGACAGGTTTCTCCTGATCCCATTGCTACCGTCAACCATGCGCTTGCCACAAATGCTTCTCGACGGGAGGGTAAACGTGGTTTTTCCGTTGTTACTTCTATTCCTTCTGTTCTTCCTGCTGTTGGAGGTGGTTATTCAATGCTCCTGGATCCTGATGTCCTTCATCCACGTATTAGCTGGATTGAGCCTGGCCGGAAGGATGTCTATATCAATTCTGACGGCAAGTTCTGCTGGTTCACTCAGCTTGACGTGCACGATGGTACACGTAGGTTGGTAAATGAATGGCACAAGCGGTTGATGGAAAGGCCTTCGATGCCCATACTTGACCCGTTTGATCACATTGACCACGGCCTTGAGAAGATAATGGACATGATGAATCATCTTGCTTATGCAGTGGTGATGGACTCAGTTTATCGAGCTGGTCATGATCAAGTGGCTCTGATGGAGAGGAGATTGGCGGCCTTATTGCTAGTGTTTTCTCATGTTCTTTCTTAATTTGATGTGTTTAGATTGCAATGCGCGGACTAGGAGAAAAATCCAGGGGCTGCTCAAAAGTTTTTGACGGAGGTGAAGGATATGTGGGATAGGTCCGCTACTGAGCTTGACTCTTTGAAAGCCATGTTAGATGAGGTTTGCACTCGTTTACATAATGTGGAAAAAGAGTTATCTACTGAGAAAGCGACTTTCGATGAAGCTTCTTGTTCTGAATTGGAGCAATCTGTTACGTGTGATGCCGCTGAGAGGCGGGTGGAACAGATAACTACAACATTTTATGATGTCAAGGCAGATGCTTCTGGTATGCTCTCCACCGCCGAATGGCAGCTTGCCGTGACCAAAAATAAACTCGCTACTGCTAAGGATAAGCTTCGTATGATCGAAGCAAAAGATCGGAAGCGGGTTGTTGATGAGCGGGTTGAGCGAGTTGTTGATTCGAAGTTTTTTTGTGTTTAGTTGACTCGGGTGTCCAACCTTTACTTTGTTAGTTCAACATCTCGGACAATTCGAAGTTTTTTTGTTTAGTCGATTCGGGTGTCCAACCTTTACTTCATTAGTTCGACATCTCGGTCTATTCGAAGTTTTTTGTGTTTAGTCGACTCGGGTGTCCAACCTTTACTTCGTTAGTTCGACATTTCGGTCGACTCAAAGTTTTTGTGTTTAGTTGACTCGGGTGTCCGACCTTTACTTCTTTAGTTTGACATCTCAGTCGATTCGAAGTGTTTGTGTTTAGTCAACTCGGGTGTCCAACCTTTATTTCGTTAGTTCGAAACCTCAGTCGATTCGAAGTTTTTTGTGTTTATCGACTCGGGTGTCCAACCTTAATTTTGTTAGTTCGTCATCTCGATCGATTCGAAGTTTTTTTATGTTTAGTCGACTCGGGTGTCCAACCTTTACTTCTTTGTTGATTAGACCAGAAGTTGTGTGTGTCCGACTTTTATCATTTGATTACTTTGTACGGCTAATTTATTGACGTATCTTTTTTTTTGTCCACGCGAAAATTTGGAGTTTCTGAATTCTTAATCTTATTGATGTTTTCATCTGCCTTGGCCGTTAAGGCGTTTATGCTGGTTCGGAGTATGAGTTGTTTCGTCTTCCTTCGCTTGTTGTCAGCCTTCGTATTGGAGGCTGGTGTTTTTGTCACTTTGTTTTTCTTTGCTTCATCCTCATATGTTGTTAGTGGTTCGGATTGAGCTTGCAACCACTGATGAGACCTTTTGACTTGTACAAATTGTTGATGCAAACTTCTCCATGTTTTGTGCATTCGTGAAGTGTTTCGTCAGTACCCTTGTTTCGATATAGATTGGTTCGAGTGAGGAGTTTGCCTAGTTGCTTCGTGTGCTCTGCTTTCTCCAACTATGCAGGGTGTTGCGTATATCAACTCTCTGGATTGTTCTTTTGATCCCGCAACATTGTCTGTTTTCTCCTTCCATGTGTTCTGTTTGTCTGACATTCAGATGAACTCGTCGAGTAGTCATTTCTGAGCCCAGTGCTTGATTTTGTCTTTCAAGTTGTAGCATTCTTCAGTATCATGTCCATGATCCTTATGGAATGAACAATATTTGTTTTTGTCTCTCCCTTCCAGATTCCCTCTCATCCGAAGTAGCCAGTTGACGTTATCCCACTTCACTATGTATTTCAGTATATTTTCTTGACTTGTCTTCAGGGTTTATATGGCTTGTATGTGGTCTTCATTACACTCGTTACCCGTTCATGCCGAGTTCGTGTTGGTTGTAGCCCCCCGAATTCTTTTCTTCGCGAATCGCTCATTCTGCCGCTTCGATGCTTCTTTGATGGGTTGTCGATTTCCTTGTTGTCTGTCGTCCTGCTTTTTTATTCCATTCTTTCCCGTTTCCTTGAAAATTTTTCTCTTTTTTGGTCATTTTTCCTCCTTGCAGCCTTCATTTCCTTTAGGGAAATATGGTTTTGTGCTATTTTTAGCAGAATTGCCATGCCATTCGGAGGTTCCAGGTTAAGAGCATCAAAGAAGGGGCATCTCTTCAATCCGGCCACAAAGGTTGCAACGGCTGTGTAATCGCTACATCCGTCAATCATTGTCAATTCATTGGTAAAGCGGGTGACATATTCCTGTATTGTTTCTTCGAGCTTCTGTCTGATATGCAGAAGGTAGTGTGGCCCTTTCCTCATCAGCTGGCTTTTGATGAACCTGGTGATGAAAGCGGTGGCTAGAGGTTGAAAGGAATCTATTGACCTCGGTGGTAGGCTATTGAACCAGTTCATCGCTGCAGACATAAGGCTAATTGGGAATGTCCTGCTTAAGATCGATTCCATGGTCTCCTTCAGGGCCATCATGTGGTTTAAGTGCCTCAAATGACCAGTTGGGTCGGAAGTGCCATCATATACTTCGAATTTTGGCGAAGTGAACTTTTCTGGCATTGCCGTTTTCATGAGGGCGTCAAAATATGGCGGTTTCGCCAACCCGTATAGTATGTTAGGATCCGTGAGCCATATTCTTGCCTCAAGGGAGCTCGTTGCTTTTGAAGTTTTCTTGTTGTGGTTCTATTAGTATTTTGTCACTTCTTTGAGTTCGATTGGCGGAGTTGTGTTGTGGCAATGCCTAAATAGGATGAGTGTGTTCCTGTGTGATTTTCTCTAGCATCTTTGTTATGTGATCTATCTGGGTTATGAGCAAATCCACCCGAGGGTCCGTGGCATCGTTGTTGGGTAGTTGGGTTGTCTAGACTAATATGTGCTGCGGATTCGCATTCTCGGACGCTATTGGTCCAGTGATCTGATATGCTTCTTCTCCTCTAGCTGTTAGTGATGCATCGGTAGGGGATGTGGTCTGATCTACAAACTGCATTATTTTCTCCGATGACTTGTCAATCTTTTGTTAGGTTGTGGTGAGTTTTGTTACTGCGTGTTTTGTTTTTTAGAAAAGGAAACTCGTCGTTCCCCACGATTGACGCCAAACTAATGCGTCCAAAAATTGTCCTTTTGTGACTTTGCCTGCAAAACAATTGTTAGACTGCCAAACATCTTTTTGGTGTCCGAAAGCACTCTGATGCTTAAGTCGGTAACTTTGTTGGAATAAGGATGTAAATCTGGACAAAATCAGTTAAAGTTGCATATCTTTGTCGAATGTTCCCCTTACCTTTTATAATGGTCGTGGTTAACTCACTGCGTGACTTAAGCATGTGAGGCACAATGGAAGGAGATATTTCTTGTAACAGTCTCCTTCTTTATGGAGGTGCATTCTGGGAGGCGTAACTCCCTCCACGGCTCTTTCTGGTGCAACGTTCTTCTCCTTTATGAGAGAACTCGTGTTGGGCATGGATTCGGGCTCCGATTCGTTTGAGCCGGGATCTAGGCCATGTTTGTTTTTTCTCATTGGCAGGCCTCGTCCGGGCCTCTGCATCTGGCTTTATTCTTCCTGTGCGTCATGAGCTGGCCCAATAGATTGGGCGATGTATTCTCGTAATAGATCTTTATGCCACGTATACGACCGTGATGATCAGTCTTTTTTTATGTATCATCATCATCAACAACAACAACAACAACAACAACAATAATAATAATAATAATAGTAAATAAATAAATATTAAAAAACATGTGATACTTTTGCTTCATTAGATTTTAGAGAGTGATTGTAGAAATAAAATATCAAAAATCATCAACTTATATAGCCTACCTGACCAATGAAAGCAATTGATTGGTTAGAATTATAATCAATAATAAAAAAGTAATTGTTGGTCATAAAAGTGTATAAGTATGTTTTTTGTTTGTTTAAGAAGGATAAAGATGTCTGGTAACTTTATGGATTAACTTGGGTTAATAAAAATGATTCTTTATTTGTCATAAAAGTAGGCAAATTTTAGTGATTACATTAATTACGATATCTAAACGATATATTTTGTCAAAAAAGGCCTTAAAAGTCATTTTCCATAAATAAATAAATAAATAAAACTCCCCCATTACACATATGACTAGGACTTGTGACTTTTGTTTTTGTATCAGACTGAGCACATTGGCAATCACGGGGACTTTGCTCATACAAGGGCAAAACAAATGATTTTGACATTCCCAATTCTAGCTGGCCTGGGAAAGGGGCGAGGTTGCTGCCTGGGGGAGCAAATGTACACTTTTGCCCCCCTTCTTTAAACATCATTTTTACCACTTTTTGGAAAAATGTGTTTAAAGAGGGGGAGGACTTTTGCCCCCCTCCCCCCCCCCCCCCTAAGGTAGCAACCTCGCCCCTTTCCCAGGCCAGCAAGAATTACTCTTTTGACATTGTAAGGTTTCTATGATGTTCTTCCCAAATATCGTCAACTTTTTTATTCTCTTGTTAGATATCTTTATCTTTTTATATATTTCATTTATATCATATGATAATGCCCTTTTTAGTGTTACTTCACCCCACTTCTCTAAAATTTATGATTTTTAACTTGTTATGAGTAATTTTGTTTTTGTTTTCATAATAATCTTTCCTATAATTCAGTGCCAGTATAGTGAGTTTCTATGATATTTATTTTTCTTTTCAATTTTTTGGTTTTCTAAATTATTCTAATGAGTTTGTTTATCCAACTTTCTAAATTGTGCGGTTTTAATTTGTTATAAAATATTTTCCGATTTTATAATACTTTATGCTATAATTTTATGGCACAGATATATTTATATACTTTTTTAAGGTTTTGGTTTTCTATACATTACACCTTTTTGCTTGTTTAGTTTATTGCTTTCTTAAAATTAAATTATTTTTGCTCACTTACTATTATTGTTCTTGATGAGACATCAATTAGCCATGCGATCACATCCATACACGTGGCATAAGTCAACCCTAATACAAAAAAGCCTCAACATGGTCTCAAACATACCCAAACACAATCCACCATTCAGCCCTTAAGTCAGGCGCCCAAGCCCAAATCACGCAGACCACGTGGCATGAATCTTGGAGCTTGCCCCGGGACAATAAGGCTCGAACACGAATCTCTGAGCTACTACAGGAATGAGACCTTCTCGCACAAATCAGTTCTTCACCAAATCAAGCATTGGGTTCTAAATAAAGCCAAGTGCCGAAGAAATTTAGTCATGCACATGTAAGATTCTAGGCGAGATTTCCTCCCTTCATAACATTCTCGATAGCAAGGACAGTTGTGAAGGGAACGCTCGCTACTTAATGTGGAAAAATGAGTCATTTGATCTAATCTATTCCACTCCTGCTGAGCCCAAACCCAATTCTAAATACAAATACAAATCCAGAAACTCCATTTACTCTCTTTCTCAGCTTCCGCAAAATGCAGATTGCTTATGTTTTGGTGAGGGTACTGCTGGTTTGTTAAATATTTGGGATGTCAGGGTTGGTAAATCCTCAAGTAAATGGACTTTACATTCCTCAAGGATCAACACCATAGATTTCAATCCACAAAATGCAAATTTAATGGATACAAATTCCAAAGACGGGAGTGCCTGTATATGGGACTTGAGGTATATTAATGCAAATACACCGAAATATGTGAGGATAGTTGATCACCAGGGCAAACCTGTTCATTCTGCTTACTTCTCACCAATTGGCGCTTCTCTTGCAACGACAAGGTTTATTCCAACTTTGGAACACAATAAGGATATAATTCTCTTTTACTACCCTAATAGAAATCAGTTATTTAATTTCTGTAATAGATGTTGGCTAATTAGCTGAAGGATTACTAATTGAATGATAATTGTCCACTGACTGATGTCCAAATGTCTTAAATGTAGTCTCAATAACGAAATCGGGATATGCTGTGGAACCGACTTCACGGGCACATCAATGGTAAACCATTATATTAAAACTGCAAGATGGATTGCCAACTTCAGGTATGTCTCTTTACAGAGGATTTGATTTGAGATACTTCGCACGTGGAAAGAACACATTATGGACAAGCAAATAAACATGCACATATTATTTAATGGTAGAATGTTGACAAGTTCTACCAGCTGTTGCTTATATTACTTTCAATTTTTTTTTTTTTTTTTCAGAAAAATTATCTTGCATCGGGAGGATTCGAGTCAAATGATGCTAAGATGTTAGATAATACATTATTAGCATTAAGATATTTTGAATTAGCAGATTAACGCAAGGATGGCAGGAAATCATAATCTTTTTTTTAATTTGACAGTTTTTTGTGCGTTTTAGTATTTTGACAATAACTTTGGCTACGAGTATCAGAATCGCGTAAACGACCCCAATTCGGAAAGCTTTTTTCAACGCGCACATCGTGGTCAACCATCTATGCTTGTTGCACATCTTTTCGAAGCCAAAATCCACCATTTTCCTTTCCGAATCCACAAATTTAGTAGTTTTTTCCTCTTTATAGTAATATTTCAATTATTGTTTAGAAAGTGATTCTAAACCCAATTTGGGCAAGATTTCTGGCAGTTTATTTCTTTTATTACGTATTTTGCTTTAGCATGATTATTAGGGTTTTGCTATTTTTGGTAAAATTCTAATAATCACGAGTTTTAGCTATAAAGCCCGGCTTGTGAGCTGATTTTAGAGATACCTTTGATTTAAGTAATTTAATTGACATTAGAGTTATTTCTTTGTGTTCTTGGGTGAATCTCTTGTATCATTCCTTATGAATTGTCTATTGAACTAGCCCGCAAGATAATCTCTATTCTGCCCGGCATCACACAGAAAGACGAAAGTTAATTATTCTTGTAACTGGATAGTTTATAAAGAGTTACATGGCAATTTATAGAGGAAATGATCGTTGTGGTTTGCTTTCATTTTGTTTTTACAGAGCTACATGGGGATGGGATGATTATTTTATCTTCGTCAGTAACGTGGATATAGGAGTGGATGTCATCTCCACCACTGATAACAAGATTGTAACAAACCTGCAAAGCTCCCTTATGAGTGCAACTCCATGCAGGTTTGCTGCTCACCCTTCCAAGGTTGGGACTTTAGCAGCAGCAACAAGTGGGGGACAAATATGTCTTTGGACATGAAGTTAGCATTGATCTGTTAGATGATTGTCATGCGAGCTAAGGTAAAACCTTTGTAATTGTTAACTGTTCCAAACCTACGATAGGCTGGATTCTTGCTTATGTTCTCCATTTTAAGTTCTCAAAATTTCAAGGAATTAAAACAATTCTGAAATAAACTATAACATGCTTCTATTCTGTGATATTTCAGTTATTCAACTTAAATAAATTCAATATGGTGGGCACAGTCTGGAACCGTCCGGAATTGGTTTGAACCAGGACAGAACCATGCCATCCCAGTTGATGGAAAATTGGGCTTGGGTTAGAATTCAGTTGGACTTGAGGTTGCCAAGCCCAATTTTCTCACCTAAATATCCTACCTCTTGCACTTTCCTTATTAAGAGTACATACAAAATATCTTCGAAAATGCTAGGAAACTAGGTTTTTGCAATCATGTTTTATAATCAGGGTGACGTGACGTGATCCTGAAATAATGATGAAATCCCTAAAGTGTTTATGTGCATCTCAAGGTTGAAAAATACATTCTCTGACAATACCACATCATCTTGGTTACAGAACCTGGTTCCCTAGCCTCACTCAAATATCTTACATAAATCCCTATAACATTATTACAATATCTTGTATGTTGCTTTCTTCTCAATTTTTCCTATGCCCTGATCCAAAGTCCCTCGTATTCCTCTTCAACATGCTTTCTCCATGCGCCCTTTATCTCCACTGAGTACCACCTCGGTGGCACTTATCCAATGATAGATATGGTTCATTCAGTCGCCCCTACACATTTTTTTGAGTAATGCTAGGCGGCGAGGAAATGAGCGAGGAAACGGGCGAGGGAGGGGGGTTTGACCCCCTCATCCCCCTCGAGATTCATACAGGCACGCATCTCGAGGGGGATGGAGGGTCACACTCACACACGCACCACCCCCCTCGCCCGTTTCCTCGCCATTTAGAATCACCGCATTTTTTTCCCTTGGAACATTGATAAAAAAGTTTCAACTAGCCAATTTGAATTCAACTAGCCCTTGTTCTAGTTAGGTTTGGAGCAGGAAAATGACGAGGTTGCATAAAATGAGGCGATTGGGGAGTTTGTTGTTATTCCTCTTTACTCTCTTATCTTTTTCTTAAACTTCTTGCTACTGCTGGTGGAGCTCCTATTGAGAATATTCTCATGATTATGCTATTGAATATGGCATTGAGAATATTCTCATGATTATGCTCTCAATTATGCTATGGTCTTGGTTATGTAATATAGTACTTTAGGATGATTGCTTTGTATAAAGAAGTTAGCAGATTGTTAGGGTGATTAGGAGTTGCCTATAATGGCAGAATAACTTGTATATAAACAACATATATCAATGAAAAGATGAGAGCATCATCCTCACTGTTATTTGTCATGGTATCAGAGCTAGGTGAGAAGGTATTTCAAACATACCTTGAGGCAACACGTCAATCGATCTGAAAATGAGGAAAGGTGTCTTCGTCTGAAGTAGTACTAAGCTTAGATTTCTTCTAAGCTTCAATCGACCTGAAGCAGCACCAACCACAATCGCCCCTTGCTCGACCGCCACCCCTGAATCGACCCTGAATCGACCAAAGATTGATTGACCTTGCCCTAGGTTGCTCGAAAACTCTTGAAACCCTTCAATACCCTTGATAACCCTCTGGAACAACCCTCAAACAGATCCTGAATCAACCCCAAATCAAACCCTGAAACAACCCTAACTCAGACCCTAAAACAACATTGAATCAACCTCGAATCATACCCTGAATCAGCCACAACATGAGCATCAGGGATCTCTTTGAATAAGAAGGAACGAAGAAGAAGAAGAAGGATCGTCAGAGCTGATTTCAGAACTAGAAGAATGAAGGATCGAACATCTGGCCTGATTCAGAGAGACGAAGGAACGATCGAACCTCTGGCATGATTCAGATCTGAAGAAGAAGACAAGGAGGAGGGATCCCCTACGGTGATCTCTGTGTCTCTGGCCTGATTCAGATATGAAGAGGAACGATCCCCAAGCATGCAAACCTTCATCTTAGGGCGAGGAATGTGTGGAAGATTGACAGAACCACTGAAACGCTTGTCCTTCTGAGGATCATAGTTCTTCAGACCAATCTGGAGCTCAACTGTCTCCACGAATTTGCGTTGTTTCTCTTTGGAGTCCCCAGTAATCTGGGTGATGGCTTCTCTCAACACATCATTCTGAAGCTTACTCATGGTTTCTACTCAGATACGTCTTGAGCAGGCGTTGAAGGGCTTGGGAGAGAAGGTGGTGTATAGGGGCATTTCCTCTCAGCTGAAAGAGACCTTTTCGATTTTGTGAACGAGGGTGTAGGTGTTGTCCGTGAAACATTGGGAGACGGAAATCTCTTGCTGTCTTGTACCTGTTAGCGGACCTGTACCTCGAAACGAGGGTGTAGGTGTTGACCTGTTAGCAGACTTGTACCTCAAAGGAACATCTCTTGCTGTCCTAGGCCTCCGAACTACAACATTATTCTTTTCTGATAAACCAATAGGCGGTCTTGTAGTCTTCTCAGTCGTGCCCTTCCGCACCACTCCCTCTGCTTCATAAACATCGATCATGGCTGGCGGTGCCAACGCTGCTCAGACAGGTGCTTCTGGGGCAGGAGTGACCGAGACAGATGCATCTCCACTGCCCGGGCTGAATACCAATCAGTGGCAGACACTTCTCCAAATGTTGGGCGGGTCAACATCCGCAACGACCGATAAGATGACTGGTAAGCCTTGGATTATTGACACGGGAGGTTCAAATCACATGACTGGCACGATCGGGGATCTCCGTGACTTAAGGGCGATTGCTCAATGTCCCGTGGGATTGCCAGATGGGAGTAGCGCTATCGCCACTAAAGAGGGGACGGTCCTTCTTGACAGAAATTTTTGTTTGAAAAATGTTCTTTATGTGCCAGGGCTAACTTGCAATTTAAATTCTGTGTCGCAATTGACTGATCACTATAACTGTTTTGTCCAATTCACTAATGATTTGTGTGTTATACAGGACCGCACTTCGAGGATGCTGAATGGTGCGGGTGAACGACGCGATGGACTCTATTACTTCCAGGGGCTGCCACAGGTTCACGCAATAAAAGCCAATAGTGTGGTGTCTCTTGATCTATGGCACCAGCGACTGGGTCATCCATCTCTACAAGTAACAAAGTTAGTTCCCGAAGTAAGTTTTAGTGAAACGAAAAATCGCTTGAATAAAAATTGTGATGTCTGCCAGAGGGCAAAGCAAAGTAGAGATATGTTTCCTGTTAGTGAACATAAAGCTTCGACTATTTTTGAACTTATTCACACTGATTTATGGAGACCTTATAGAACAACTTCTTCTTGTGGTGCTTCTTATTTTGTTACCATTGTTGATGATTTTTCCCGTGCTGTATGGATTTATTTACTTGTTGATAAGAAAGATGTCTCCCATACTCTTCAAATGTTTTTCTCGATGGTTAAGAGACAATTTGATAAAGAGGTAAAAATTTTGAGGAGTGATAACGGCACTGAATTCACTTGCCTGCGACAATATTTTCTTGATCATGGGATTGTTTTTCAAACATATTTTGAACGTAACTCGGGCGCTGCGTTTTCAGGGCTCTCTTCCTATTGAGTTTTGGGGAGAATGTGTGTTGACGGCTGGATACTTGATAAATAGGACTCCCTCCTTGGTCTTGAATGGGAAAACACCTTATAGTGTCTTATATGGCAGCACACCCACTTACGATCACTTGCGCATTTTGGGGTCCTTGTGTTATGCGCATGTGCAGACGGGGGATAAGTTTGCCAGTAGAAGTGGAAGGTGCGTCTTTGTTGGGTACCCTTATGAAAAAAAGGGTGGCGTTTGTATGACTTGGAGAAACGAGATTTCTTTGTTTCTCGTAATGTTGTATTCTCGGAAGGAGTTTTTTCCTTTGCAGATAATTTTAATTTAGACCACGATAGTCTGCCTAATATCGAGGCGGCTCACGAGGACTTTGATTAGACATCTACGCCTGTTTTGAGGGGGGTGCCGAGGAGTTTGTACAGCCGGATGGGGCTGCTGGGCAAACGGCATGTGCCGAGGAGTTTGTTCAGCCAAATAGGGCTGCTGGGCAGTCGGCGTGTTCCGAGGATGGGGCAAATGCTGGTGCCGAGGCGTTTGTATGGTCGGATGAGGCTGCTGGGCAGCCGGTTTGTGCAAACCAGGAGGACAACCCGGACGCAAGTCAGGAAGATGTGTTGGGCAGGGGTCAACGCAGAAGGCAAGCCTCAGTATGACTCCGTGATTATGTTACTCATACCATTCGAAAAATGAGTCCATCCGTACCACCTTCACCCGTACCACGACATTCCTCAGGTACACCCTATCCTATAGCACATTATGTGAATTGTGATAATTTTTCTATGCGACATAGACATTTTCTTACAGCCTTGACAGCAAATCGAGAACCTGTGTGCTATTTTGAGGCCGTGAAAGACAACCGCTGGAGGGATGCCATGCGACGAGAAATTGAGGCTCTTGAGATTAATGAAACCTGGGTTGTAGCAGAATTGCCATCAGGAAAGAAAGCTCTAGGATGCAAGTGGGTATACAAGATCAAGTATAATTCTGATGGTACCATTGAGCGATTGAAGGCTCGGCTGGTTATTCTTGGGAATCATCAAATTGAAGGAATTGATTATACAGAGACATTTGCTCCAGTAGCTAAGATGGTTACAGTGAGGGTCTTTCTTGCCGTTGCGGCTGCCATGAATTGGGAAGTCCATCAGATGGATGTTCATAATGCATTTCTACATGGTGACCTTACGGAGGAGGTATACATGAAATTACCACCCGGTTTTCAGGTGGGGACTTCCGGGAAGGTGTGCAAGCTTAGGAAATTACTATATGGGCTGAAGCAGGCACCCCGGTGCTGGTTCGCTAAACTGCCAACTGCTTTGAAGAATTATGGTTTTCAGCAATCTTATTCAGATTATTCTTTGTTTACTCTACAGAGAGGTGCGGTTCAGCTCAGTGTTCTTGTTTATGTCGACGACCTTATCATCTTTGGGCGTAATCCGGTTGATATACAGAAATTCAAGGGTTACCTCAGTGCTTGTTTCCACATGAAAGATCTGGGTCCTTTAAAGTATTTCTTGGGGGTAGAAGTGGCACGCGGACCTAATGGGTTTGTACTTTGTCAACGCAAATACGCGCTTGACATCATTTCTGAGGCCGGATTGCTAGGGGCAAGGCCCGCGGCTGTGCCACTGGAACAGAATCACCGACTCGCCTTGTCTACGAGTCAAGAGCTCGCTGATCCCGAGCCTTATCGTCGCTTGGTGGGACGGCTAATTTATTTGTGTTTTACTCGACCCGAATTATCTTATAGTGTTCATGTTTTATCTCAATTTATGCAACGTCCTCGGGCAGACCACTGGGAAGTTGCTTTGCGGGTGGTCCGGTACTTAAAAAGTAATCCGGGTCAAGGTATACATTTGAGTAGTAAGTGTGACATGCAGTTACATGGGTGGTGTGACGTTGACTGGGCCGTATGCCCATTGACTAGGCGGTCCCTCACTGGGTGGTTAGTGTTTCTTGGGAACTCGCCGGTATCTTGGAAGACGAAGAAGCAACATACAGTATTCTGTTCCTCCGCAGAGGCGAAATACTGGTCTATGGCTATGACTACATGTGAGTTGAAATGGCTAAAAGCTATTTTAGCTAGCCTCGGGATGCCCCATACACGTCCTATGTCTCTTCATTGTAATAGTCAGGCGGCTCTCCATATATCTCAAAATCACGTATTTCATGAACGGACAAAACACATTGAGGTCGATTGTCACTTTGTCCGTGATGACATTGTTGCCGAAAATATCAATCACACCTTTGTCCCATCCAATGCGCAACTCGCTGACATTTTCACAAAAGCGTTGGGCAAACGACAATATGAGTATCTACTTCGCAAGTTGGGCATACGGGATCTCCATGCACCAACTTGAGGGGGGTATTGAGAATATTCTCATGATTATGCTCTCAATTATGCTATGATTATGTTATGGTCTTGATTATGTAATATAGTACTTTAGGATGATTGTTTTGTATAAAGAAGTCAGCAGATTGTTAGGGTGATTAGGAGTTGCCTATAATGGCAGAATAACTTGTATATAAATAACATAGATCAATGAAAAGATGAGAGCATCATCCTCACTGTTATTTGTCAGCTCCTCCTCTCTTTCCTTCACGACGCACTCATCCGCTCCTACGCAATCTCAAGGCTAACCAGGTAATCTCTAGTCCTTTCTTATTTGTTTCATTTTTATTTTCTGCTCCTACGCCACGGGTTGCCTAACATTGAATAAGACCAACCCTAGGTCCCATCGAACTTCCCCAGTCTACAAGATAGACTTGATGCACGGGACCTTCCTTCATCCATCTTGTTTGACTAGATTGATGATGAAGATCAGTATGTGAACCATCCCACGATTTGCATGCTCTAGGGAAACTTGAAGCTGGAATGAATTTGCATGTTTCTTCTATCACCATCCAAGCCCTGCCATTTCACAACCTTGCCCCTGGACAGGGCATTGGAAACTTCTGGAGGCTGATCCGAGCTTGTGACTCCATGATTGGCCCCAACACTATTATGCTCCTGGACGTCCGAGCTCAACACAACTTAATGTCGGTCATCAAACGAATATTAGTCTTCGCCTATGTAGTGAGCTCTATAAGCCTTTGGCCCCTAAGTTAATTGATATCGACGAGTACTGGTATTTACACCCCATCATTGTCTCAACTGAATGGTTCGACCCTAAAGACGATCACCTGTATCGACCTCGTTTGTTAGCTGTCACAATGTTATAAAAGACACAGGTGGCCCTCTTTTTCCCTAACCTGGGATTATTTCATTCCTAGACTCTCTATGTTGGCAAGTTCTAAAAGCTTTACTCAACCTACTCGTAAAGGCAAGACTGGACATTACTTGCTTCCTTTTTTGGACATGATCCGAGGACGAACAAATTATATTGTAGGTATGCAGCATGGTTTTCCTTGATATATTTTAGTTCGATTTGTTACTCCTATCCCTTTCCACTTTCCATGATGGTCCAGGTAGCGACGCTTCTTTTATTACTCCACCAGTCTAGAAGTTGGAAGTCAAAATTCCTTCTAATGATGAGGACAAACCCCCCATCTCCCTAATGAGAGAAGGTAGGAGAATGAACAACCTTACTCCTTGCTACTGTAACTCAGCCTCATCAAACTATGTGTGATAAGCCTCAGCCTCAGCCTCATACTAAGATGGTTGCCTCTCTTGTTCTTCCTATTCAAACGTTGCCTCACTACCACAAAAGATGTCATTTATGGCGGATTATAAGTGCCAAATAAATCTATTTCTGGCGGGAAAAACGCAAAATCTGCTAGAAAAGCATTGCAGTGGAGATTAAAAAACCACCACATATAAAAGTCACAGAAAAGGATATTTCCGGTGGATAGGTATCTTAATCCGCCAGAAATACCTAAAACCAAAATAATCTGAATTTAATACCTATGGTGGATACAAGTGCCACATATACATCATTTGTGGCACTTTATCTGCCATACTTGCATCATTGTGGCACCTTTATCCGCCAAATATGAAGCATTTGTGGCACCTATATCCGACAAATAATAAGCATTTGTTGCAGCACAATTAAAAATAATATAATTTAAAATTTTTATTATCCGCCCCATATAATCATTTAATTAATGCTCCGCCCAAATTTTAACGACTAATTTTTTTTTTTTAAATTATAAATTTTGTAATTATCCGCCACAAATAACTATTAAAACTCTATTTAATTACTAATAAATGTCGGTATAAATCTGCCATAAAAGGTACATGATTACTAATTGTCATATACCACCTTCTTGAGCAAAGGGGATGTAGCACTGAGCATCCTTCTGACAAACTTAACTGCAATATCGTCTGCGATTGTAACACGATTGTAACACCTGTATTGACTGGACTCCTCATTGGCTCAGTCGTCCCAATTGACATTGTTGCCATGTCCAAGTCCATATTGCAGGTTGTGCTGCTGCTGCCAGTGACTCTTGGACTTGCACTCAAAACCTATGCAAAACCAGTAGGGGAGATTACAAGACCCGTTATGCCTTTTGTTGCCATGTTTGGTACTTCACTGTGTATTGACAGCCCTCTTGCTATCAACCGGAGTCAAATTTTGTCACCGGCAGGTCTTCAGTTGGTGATGCCAGTACCATGGCATTCGCCATTGGATATTGGGTATCCAAATTACCTTTCCTTAGGTACCTGATAATAATCACTCCCCTGTTCTTCCTTGTTTTTATGACCGCGTGGTTTTGACTGTTGTGTTGCATTGGGCAGACAAGCGTATGTGTGTAGAATGCACAGGTATGCAAAGCTCAACAATTGCAGGATTGCTAGCATCACAATTCCTTGGGAGTACCAATGCAGTCTCACCTGCATGCTCTGTGTCGCCATGGCTATAATGGGACTTTCATTGCCTCCTCCTGGGGAAATGGATATCGATTTAGAGACGTGCCTAGTATTCTCTTTCCTGAAACCAGCTCTGCTGTCCAAGCTTGACGAGTTTACTCAACCTGCAGTCAATTCAAGACATCTGGTACTCGTATTCAGGTGGTGAACGGACAAATGGACTCAGTAGCAACTTCAGCTGCCTAGACTACAGAACAGATATACAATATATAGCAATCAGTAACATTAGCATTAGAATGAATGAATTGGATACACAGAAACAGAAGAGAGATCTTGACAACCATGTTGCTATCAATGTTCCTTCTGTTGTCTTTTTCCTCTTCTAAATGGAAATAGTTATATTTTGAGCCCTGAAGCTATGTTTTCTATCAGCCCAAAATTGTATTCACCAAAAACAATAAAAATTGATGATTTGTAGTTCTTTAAGCATTACAAGATAACAGCAAGAAGAAAAATTGATGCTTTCAGAATTGATCAAACTTGAAACAAACCCAAAACATAATACCAATATATAATGAAATTAAGGAAATTTTTAGCTAACCATTAAACCTAGAAGAATAAGGAGAGGAAAAATGCAAACTTATGTCAGAAAGACCCATTAACTACAAAGGATTATGTCAGGGAACTACATTTTTGAGCTAATAAGATACTGATAGCCTAGTTCTTTAAGCATCTTATGCAAAAAGTCTATTTAAGAACAGGCCAAAACTTAAGTCCTACATCTTATGCAAAGTACCGACAGTCAATAACACCCAAATGCTTGATGATTTGTAGTTCGAAATCCAAAATTCAGAATACTACCTGTCATTCATCCTATCCTTGTCAGTCTCTCATCCATACTTCCTGTCTCAAAATTGAGTCTGAAATCTGAACCAATCTGGGCAGCTAATGTTTGCTGGCCAAAACTTTAAACCTTTCTGATGTTTTCTTGGAAAATGCCACAGAAACTGAACTAAGGAAGACCCAGTCCTGCTACATGACCTTGAAATAACGAGTCCCCATGTGCATAGATCACCATTTCCTCAAAACTGAATATGCTTCATTTAAAATATATGTTTTAGCAGTTCAAATTTCTATCCATGCATCCCATAATTCAGTGACAAAGTGAACTTTCAGAGACAATTGTAGATATTACGAACTTCTACAACAATAGTTTTTTAATGTACCTGTTTACCATCATAGTTTTTCATTCATCTCCTTTTATTCAAAACAATTGCAAACAAGTTGACCATTCATACTTAAATCAAAGCAATAGCACCAGGATTCTTAAACGATTGCTTAGACTTCTTAAACGTTTGCTCCTACACGAAGGAGCTATTTTTTCAAGTGTACAAGTCATAACCTTCTACAATCATCTCATGAATACAACTGGTAACTCTTATCTCTTCACCCGAGAAACCAACAATGTCTCTATTTCCTACCTTACTATCAAATATCTTTCTACGACAAATTTCTTCACCCTTGCATCCATACTGATGTACTTCTTTTTCTAAAGCAGACCACGCTGTCTTTCAACTCATCATGATTTCAAGCCCCAAATGGAAAAGAATAAAGAAAAAGAGAGAGGATCAAATGGGTTTATAGGGTGGTAGACTGAGACTGGCAGACAGAAACAGAGACACGCTAACAAGGTACTATCCCTACAAATTCTTCCTATAACTGAAACTAGACCCCTAACTTCCTAAATATGCAACAAGACCAAAACCACATGCATAGCTGACAACAAACACACCATGAAAAATGGAGCACATGCATAGCTGGACCCTTGAATCTCAATAGATAGAATGGAGCACAAGTCCAAACTTAATCACATATTACAGTCAACTGAGATTCCAGACTTGTTATTATCAAAACTCAAAAGCAACAACAAACACACCATGAGAAATGTTGTACAAAATGAGAAAGGGGAGAGAGAACTTACCAGAAAAATGCTCCCTAGAAGAATGCTCCCCACCATGCTCATCATAGTGCTCGTCCATATATTCTATAAGAAAATCTATAAGAAAGGGGACTGAAATTGAGATCTGAATTGAATAGAAGTTAACTTAATATGTTTCTTTCTTTTCAAATCAATAAGAAATGCTATGATCTTTCATAAATTATAAGAAAATCAAAAGGTTAACTTTCATTCGTCGATAAAATCTGCAAAATCTCTATACTGTACTAGGAGAATCTCTCAAATAGAACTATTTGTTTTTCTTCTTTTGTTGTTCACTTGCAAGTACTACCTTGACCTTTTTCAAGCACCCATTTTAACCCTATAGGAATCAGAGCTTAGCTTTCCCTACTGTGAATATCCTTGGAAGTTGAAGACAACAAATTTGAGCTTTTAAATGTGAATTTGGTCCATCACATTTGAAAGGAAAATCAAAACATCGCATTAGAATTTCTCCGAATAGGGAAATCAAGCAAAGATGATCATGAAGTGTTCCAGATCCAATGTATGTGTATCATCTTGTCATTTTTTGTGGATCCTTCCATAGTGGCTCCAACAAAATGATGGGATTTGAAAAATTCTCTTTGTAGGGTTAATCACCTTGCAATCCTTGAAAAACTACTCCTTTAAGGACAACAGTGCCTATTTATAGGCAATCCTACTAGGGTCGGTCAGTAGATGAAAGGCAGGTTTTCTCCCAAACTAGAAGACTCTCATCAAAGCAATGACAAACTCCTTCCAAATCATGCTATGAAATCACTCATTATTACACAGACACGAACACCCTCTATGGAAGTAGAACAGACATCAGTCAAAAAGATCACAGAAGATTTTACCCACAGCTCATCCTACACTAGCAGCATGTATACAGAACTCAAACTAGTGCAATGCTAACATGCTTTCAGCTTGTGGAGAGCATGTTAAACTTCCTCTTAGTGTTCTCCGCATGCCTGGCTAGGATGTTTTTGGCCTATGTAGAATGTATCAACAGGCCTCCACCTTGACTGCCCATACCCTTTTCGAGATGATATTTGAAATGTACAAGAAGATCGCTAGATGTATTATCCTGTCACTATTTGGCAGCCTACAAACTTTTGCCCATATGGTTAACTATCTAAACCTATTTAAACCTAGACCAGACATGAACAACAGACAAAAGTTGGACCTCTTATCATGCCCATAAAGTACTCTACAATCTGAAATTCGAACAAACACTCAGTTGGGCATTCCAGTCGTACTCTATGCTTAGATCACAGACTTTTTTCACGTATTCTAAGGATACAACTTTTTATACAGTTTATGAGCATAGGGCGTGTCTCCATCTTTCGACGTGTTCTGCAATGACATACCCAAATACCAATGTCGTAAATAGTTGCCCACAAATGTGATCACAAACACAATTTAATGGCAATCAAATTCAATTGTAGCTACTAAAAGTAATTTTACTGAAAAATAGAAAAATCACATTGGTTTCAAGAATACTGGCACCATGTTTAACATGTGAGAATGAACAGATAATGTTCAAAATCCTTTGCAGTGTCATCTTATTCTATCAGAGCACCTCCAAAGAAACTAAAACAAATTCGGAAGACTAATAAATGCATTTCAATCCCAGAGTATGAACCATTCTGACAACAAAAACTTTTGTATGCTAGCCTGAAGACACACAACTTATCGGATGGTTTACCCACAAAAACCTTCCAGTAAACTAAAACAATCATAGAGAACAACAAATCAAACAACGAATGGTCGAGAAAATCAATATAAATCTCGTATGCAGTAAATGAGACAATTTCAACCATCACGGAATCGTATTTGTTCTAGATTAAGTTTTACAGGCCACAAAAACATCATCATGTAACTGAGATTACAGACAATGTTGAAGAAAACAAACAGATCAAAAAACACAATCAAATAGACTAAAGCACGTCTTATTCTGTAAAATCAAACCATTCTACCCTAAAAACCCTTCTAACACCCCTCTAAACCACTGATCTGAACAGTACACAAGATAATTAGGATAGTGATTCACCTTGTTCAATACGCTACCAACAGATCAGACCCAAAACCTTTCGCAATTAAGCTTTCCTGTAAATAAAATTCACAAAAGCCACGATTAGAGCCTAAACCTTCAAAATCAGAGCCAAAACCTCAAATACATACTTGAAAATGTAAATTGCAGTATACCTCAATTGCTTCTTAGGATTAAATCTGAATCCCCCAATGCCTCAACGCGAGTTCTCAATACAACAAGTGAAGAAGTGAAGTGAATGGAAGTTCGGTCGAGTGAGAGTTGAAACCCTATTCCACCATGAAAGTTGCAGAGAGAGAACGATTCACTAAGTAAACATGAAATTGAACCGTTCTTATGATAAAGTTTCAGAGAGAATGATTGAAGACTACCAGAGGAGGAGAAATCTCGTCTGCTGCGCGTAGATCTGAAAAGAGGGGAAGAAAGAGAGTTGAAAATCTGATGTGAAGAAGAAGCCGTGGTGAAGAAGGAGCGAAGATCTGATGTAAAAAATACTCAAAGAAGAAGATCAATGGATTTAGAGCTCATTATATAGTGAAGCAGATCTGGTGTTTCAGGGTTTTAGCTTGAAGAAGAGGAGTTCGTCAAGGAGCAGTGACGAAGAAGGGAAGACACAACTCAGAGGGTGGTATTAAATTAAGGCAGCGATCACTCCGTACTATCATTTTCTCTTTCTCACACCATTCTACTCTCTCACACCACCTACTTTCTTTTCTCACACCACCTATATAAATCAAAACCCAATTTTTTTTACCTCCCCCATTCGAAATTCCTCCCTCTCCCACATTCCAATCTCTTATAAATCTCTACCCACACTCAAATCTCTTCTCTTTCCTTCGAAAATCTTTCAAAATTGAAACCGTTACATGTCGAAACCCTCAAACTCTCCAAAATCCTCTTTAAATCTCTAGCCAAATCTCCCCTCCCCATTATCGACTTCAACTCTTTTGTAAGTGAGTCATCTATTCTACCTCTTGCTTCTCCACTCTCTCCCTCATTCTATTGTTTCACCACCTG
Source organism: Berberis vulgaris (assembly GCA_963556465.1). Taxonomy (NCBI): domain Eukaryota; kingdom Viridiplantae; phylum Streptophyta; class Magnoliopsida; order Ranunculales; family Berberidaceae; genus Berberis; species Berberis vulgaris. The sequence goes on along the minus strand of OY747130.1, from coordinate 22,846,778 downwards.
TTGATAAAAACAATAATATAAAAGGGTAACATTCAACTAATTTAAACCCTCGATTGAGACGGATTCTCAACCTCATGAAAACACAAAAGTTTTATTACTTTGAGTTATCTAATGAAAACAATTTGAATCACTTGAAAATGTTTTGAAATGAGCAAATTATGATCATTTTACTAAAGTCGCGCAAATTTTTCTTGCAATGAAAACGGGATAATGTCTCTGATTTTCGACAAACTTATATGATCGATCGAGACCGATTCTCAATCTCATAAAAACATAAACATTTTAGTACTTTGAGTTACCTAATAAACACAATTTTAATCACTCAAAAATGTTTTGAAATGAGCAAGTTATGGTCATTTTACTAAAGTCGTGCAAAATGGTGATTTGGAGTAGTCACATAAAACATTTGTTCAAAAGACTTGTATGGTTCGACTTTAGGTTTGATGCGACAATGCTAAAATACATCAGAAAAATAAGTTAAAAAAATAAATTCACAAACTAAAAATTTTCCAGTTTCAGAAAAAATTGCAGCTTTTAGTTCTGTCTGCAGTGCACAATGCGGGTTATCTCAAGATTCCTGCATTGTCCACGGCGAACTAAAAAAAATTTCCAAAAAAAATCTTGTTCGCAGCTTGCAACTGGAATTTCCCGACATTGCAAGCTGCGAACAGGAATTTTTCGGACATATTTGTGAGACTTTAGTAAAATGACCATAACTTACTCATTTCAAAACATTTTCAAGTGATTCAAATTGTGTTTATTAGATAACTCAGAGTACTAAAACTTTTGTGTTTTTATCAACTTGAGAATCGGTCTCGATCGAGAACATAAGGTGGCCGAATGTCAGAAAAACTATCCCATTTTTATTGCGAGACAGATTTTCGCGACTTTAGTAAAATGATCATAACTTGCTCATTTTAAAACATTTGCAATTAATTCAAATTGTTTTTATTAGATAACGCAGAGTACTGCAACGTTTGTGTTTTGATATTCACATAATTATTACATAATATATCCCTTAATTTATACATGTTAGTGTTTCGATTATTATATTTTATAGTAATTATTTCGTTTTCATGTCTTTGTAGGAATTTGAGCGTGAACGATGAAATCGTATTAAGGCGACAATTTAAGGAATGACAATTGGTCGATTTTAGCGGTGGTACAAAGCAGATGGTCACAAACCTAAACCCAAAACCTACCCATAAACCCAAATCCAATCCTACCCCTAAAGAATATTCTCTCATTTATACATTGATGAATCTTCCCTTTATCTCATCCCTATTCACTTTGATCATTCTCTATAAATACAAGAGAATAGGGTGAGAAAATGGGAGGAAGATAAGGGAAAAGAAGAATTGCATAAAATTAAACCCTCTTTCTATCAAAGTGATTCTCATCACCATCACCACTCATCCATCTCTCACTCACTCAACAATCACCTTCATCCACCATCAGCCACCCGAGCACCACCACCACCTCCGGACAGTCACCTCGCCACCACCGAACTCCGCCACAGTCACCGCCACCACCACGAAACAGGGGCGTGACAACCCTGTTTCGCGTCAACCCTTCACTCTGCCACCGTCCCTGCCCCTCTCCCTGTCCATCATCCATCAACCACCATCATCCGATAACCACCACCACCTCCGAACATCGCGAGCCACCTCCATCACCGCCCTCTCTGTTCTGCCTCGCGACAGAACCAGGCAGGCCGTCCTTCCCTCTTCTCTGTCCTCTCTTCGTCTCCAGCCTCCTTACTGTCTCCATCTCTCACCGCCACCATCACAGAGCGGCTCGTCCACGTGGCACAACCACCGCGACAGCGAAAACAGGGGAGCCTCCTTCCGATCTCTCTCTCTGTTTTTTGAGTTTTCCCGTTGTTTCCTCACCTTCTCTCTTCTTTTGCAGGTTTTGGAGACATTTGGAGGACGAGGTCGCTCGCGAGGAGCAAAGAGGAAGGCGGAGCAGCGGCGCTGCTCGCTGGAGACGAAGGCGGAGCGCGGAGGCACTGTGCCATTGGCGGGAGACTGAGTCAAAACTGTTTTTGGCTATTCACACCCTCGGATCAGTTGAGTACGACCACAGAGCGTTTTGGACGTTTTCTCGGGATTCGTGTTCGGACCACCTGTTGATCTGTTGAGTACCACCACATCGAGTTTGTGTCAAACCAAAGGGATTGCATAATTCATTTTGATTTATTTTACTGAATTGTGTGCTTAATTGTTAATTACAATTTATTTCTGAATTTTTGATAAATTGCTTTCACCCTTCATGTTCGAGAAATTAAACTTGATATGTTTGGTAGTTAGAATTACCCTTTATCAATATTCAAAGCACTGCTAAAAATATTAAGCTTAAACTTTGATTAAGTGTGTCCTAAAAAGACACATAATACTTGGTAATAGCGTATTTGCTTGAAATAATTTGTTAATGTTTGATAGAAACATGATATAATTTGAAGTGGATTTTAACGATCACATATTCGGTGTAAGCAAGGGATTCTCATCCCTAAAGGTTCTCGTTTAAATTTTCAGTAATTTAGATTTAAAATATTTTTGCTAACTCATTGGTGAGACCAAGCCCAAGAAATTCCATCTTTTATTTTATTTTATTTTATTTTTCTTTCTTATTTTTAATTTAATTTTTAGTTTAGTTTTAAAAACACTGTAACCCCATTTTCTCTAAATTAGTTTAGATAATTTCTAAAATTCAATTTAATCCACCTTCCTCGTGGGATCGACCCGTACTTGCCGTTGTCTACCAGTTAGGCATCGTGCACTTGCGATTATTACGAGTGGGTCAAATTAGCCTATTAATTTAGGTTGATAAAAGCTCGCATCAAGTTTTTGGCACCGTTGCCGGGGAAGGTAGCGGTGTAATTGAATTTAAGATTTATTTTCACTAATCACTAAAAAAAAATCAAAAACAAATTTTATTTTTATTTAGCTAAGTTCTTTTTACACTAATTTCGTTTTATTTGTTTGATTTTGCAGAATACACGCTTCTCGAGGAAATTGGACGATCTTGCAAAACATCAAGCAAATTTTATTTTTATTTTTGTGAGGAGAGTTTTAATTTCATTTTCACCTCGTTTTACGAGTGTGTGGTGTAATAATTTTTAAACTCTACTGTTTTTCATTTTGTTTAATCACAAAAAAAACCCTAAATTCTCTAAGTCAAAAGAAATTATAGGGAAACAATTTTAATTGTTACCCAATAATTTTTATGATTTAGAAATCCGACTTCTAAGACCAAGACCAGTAAATTTATTTGCATGTGCTTGTGTGTTGAGTGAAACAGATAAAAAGAAGTCGGACTTTTTTTTGAATTGTGCTAACTTTTTGTGCAGAACGGAATACGCACACTGTAAGTATTTCTATCACACGCAACGTATTCGCGACCAGGGTGCTTGGTGTAATTGTTTGAAATTGTGTGATTGGTTGTTAAATTTATGTAATTGTGGATGCTAAACTTTAGTAATTCATAATAAGCAGACCCAGCTTATAAATAGAAACTGGTGGGACTTGATATCCCCACCTCATCACTCCAGCTGTGTGCAACCAATAGCCTAACATAATTAAAATCAATTAGCAAGTTAGATAGAGCATCTTTTAGGTACAGTGTTCATAAGACAACCAAGACCAAGGTGAATCCAATAATTTTTGTGTTGACCGCTGCTAAAAACGACGATGGGTTTAATCATTCAATGAACTCCGAGAGGCCACTGCCACAAGGGTAATTTAACCGGTACGCCGAGTCATAAGTAAGCTACGATCCACAAGAAGGATTGGTGTAACTAACAGTTTTGGGTTAGGAACACAAGCCTCAAGTGTGCATTTAACATCACATCGTTCTCACATCTATTGGCTTACAGAGCGGTAGCACAAGGAAGTACTTAATTGGACCATTGTGACCTCCTTCTCTTGTGCGATAATCCGGTTTCTTTGAAACAAAACTCTAGCCTACTGATTTTGAACTTTGTGGTGTAAAGTATACACTCTTAGGATCATCTTGTAGCACCCATTGCTCTGATATAAATATTACATAAGAAATAATCTGTCCCCCAAAGATAAAAAGATAATTAATCTCAAAAACACTGATTGCTTAGGGAGGCATTTTTTCTTGTGCATCAATTGGTTGCTGATTGTGTTTGAGTCTGTGCGTGAATTTTTTTAAGGTTAGTAAACATTTCAAACCTCACTTGGTGTAGACTTGTTTATGCGTCTTTGGGAACGAGATTCAAGAGGTAGACTAATTAAAGAGGATCCTGTAGAGTTGTTTGAAGTCCCCATTGACCTTCTAGAATCTTTCTCCTTGTCGAGTGAGACCACTGAAATGGCTGGGGAGAGAGCATTTAAGGATTATTTCTCTCCACGTTCCAATAACACCCCATCTTGCATTGTCTTACTTGAGACCACTGCAAGTAGCTTTGAGCTAAAATCATCAATTATCCACCTTTTTGCCTTCCTTTTATGGTCTAGAAAAAGAGGATCCCTATCTTCATGTCAAAGAGTTTCTTGACATTTGTGCTACTCTGAAATATCCCAATTTTTCTGATGATTCAGTTCGTCTTAGGCTGTTCCCATTTTCTATAAAAAAAAATAGGGCAAAGTCATGGTCAAACTCCTTAGAAACTGGAACCATTGACACTTGGGATACCCTATCAGGAAAAATTTTGACAAAATATTTTCCTATTCATAAAACAAATGTCATCCGAAGAGATATTTCTAATTTTCAACAGAAAGAGGGTGAGCATTTCTATGAATGTTGGGAAAGATTTAATGAACTCATTGCTAAGTGTCCCCATCACGACTTTGAAAAGTGGCGCTTGGTTCAATACTTTCAAGACGCGTTAACCCCTCAAAACCGTCGAATGATTGACGCCACTAGTGGTGGGTCACTTATGAAGATGAGTGCTAATGAGATTTGGGAATTCTTTGAAGCTATTTCTGAAAATTCTCAACAATGGGATTATTCAAGAAAAGACTCGGATAGGCGAAAGGGTGGTTTGTATGAAGTAAGGGATACATCATCTACTCCTCATCTTCCTCCTTCTTCAAGGTTGGAAGCAGTTGTAATGACAATGGCACAAAAGATTGATGCATATCTAGAAAAGTCTCAACCATCAGTCCAAACTAATGTTCCATCTGAGGTTTGTGCTGCATGTTCAAGTTCTAGTCATTCCACATCAGACTGTCACTTGAAAAATGAGTACCTTGCTTATTTTGTTGAGCAAGTCAATGCATTCAATACCTTTAGGCAATCTGGTTATAATCCACACTCAAATTTTTACAATTCAGGTTTAGCCAAACACCCTAATATCTCATGGGCCCATGGTCAACATCAAGGAGGCCCAGTTGTTATCCCTCAAGCTCATCGAGCTCCAATTCCTGCTAATAGGCCTCAATTCAATCAAGATGTTCCTCTCTCTAACACTCAGAGTTTTCAGGAAACATTGAACCAATTTATGCAGAGAACGGGAACCATACTCGAACAGAACTCTCAGGCTATCACCGAACTAATAGCTAATTCTCAACAACAATCTCAAGCCATCCAAAAGCTTGAGATGACTGTGAGTCAAATAACAAAATCCTTTCCTGAAAGAGAAGCAGGAAGATTCCCTGGTCAACCCATTCAAAATCCTAAGGGCCAATTCGAAATAGGCAGTACATCTCAGCCACGCAATGAAGATGTCAAATCTATCATCACCCTTAGGAGTGGAAAACAAGTTGACAAACAAATTAGAATGCCTAATCTGATTGATCCTGAATCCCAATCCACAACAAAGCAAGTCACACCTCCATCTGAGAAGGAGGCTGATAAAGCCTCATCTTCTCAAGAGGATCATCATCTTGACTCTGATCCCACCAAGGCATCCTATATGCCAAGAGCCCCATTCCCATCGCGGTTAGTTCCGGTGCAGAAAGGAACAAATGCCAACGATATAATGGAAATTTTTAAACAAGTTCAAGTCAATATTCCATTACTCGAGGCCATTAAGCAAGTTCCCTCTTATGCCAAATTTTTGAAGGATTTGTGTACACAAAAGCGAAAACTGAATGTGTACAAAAGAGCCTTCCTAACTGAGCAAGTTAGCTCCATCCTTCAACAAAAAACCCCACCTAAGTACAGAGATCCTGGTTGCCCGACTATTTCATGTGTGATTGGTGATCATATGATTGAGAAAGCACTGTTAGATTTAGGGGCAAGTGTTAATCTATTGCCATATTCAGTATATGAGCAATTGGGTCTTGGTGAGTTGAAACCAACTCAAGTGACATTGCAATTGGCAGACAGATCTGTCCGAGTCCCCCGCGGTATGTTAGAGGATGTGATCATTAAGGTGGACAAATTTTATTTCCCTGTGGACTTCATAGTCCTGGACACACAACCTGTTCACAATCCCTCTAGTCACATTCCAGTTATTTTGGGTCGTCCATTTTTGGCCACATCCAATGCTATCATTAACTGCCGAAATGGAATCATGAAATTATCATTTGGTAACATGACCGTCGAACTCAATGTATTCAATGTAAGTCAACAACCTCCCGAGTCTGAGGACTCCTTTGAGGTTAACATGATTGAGAGATTGGCGGAACATTCATTTCCTCAGTTTAATGATCCTTTAGAGGCTTGTTTGACTCATTTTAATTTAGACTTCGATATTAATGATTCCATCAGGGAAGTCAATGCTTTGCTTGATTCTACCCCTATAATGGAAACTAGTTATAAATGGAAGCCTAGGGTGGAAACTCTTCCACTCAGTGAGTCAAATCACGTCCCTTCCGTTGAACAACCACCCAAGCTCGACCTAAAAGTATTACTTGACAACCTCAAGTATGCATTTTTAGGTGTTGACAATACCTTACCTGTTATTATTTCATCTACATTGATTGAAGAACAGGAAGGAAAATTGTTAGATGTTTTTAAAAAACATAAAACAACACTTGGGTGGACTATCGCGGATATTAAAGAAATAAGTCCAATCGTTTGCATGCATCGCATTCATATCGAAGATAATGCCAAAGTATCGCGTGAAATGCAACATAGACTTAATCCTAATCTAAAGGAAGTTGTCCGAGCCGAAGTGCTCAAATTGTTGGATGTGGGTATAATCTACCCAATTTCGGATAGTCCTTGGGTAAGTCCTGTTCAAGTTGTCCTAAAGAAGTCAGGGGTAATGGTAATCAAGAATGACAAGAATGAATTAGTACCAACCCACATGACCATGGGGTGGCAAGTATGTATTGATTACCGTAAGTTGAACTTGGTCACAAGGAATGATCACTTTCCTCTTCCTTTCATTGACCAAATGCTTGAAAGGTTAGCCGGACATGATTACTATTGTTTTCTTGATGGGTATTCCGGTTATAACCAAATCCCCATTGCACCCGAGGATCAAGAGAAGACCACATTCACTTGTCCCTTTGGTACTTTCGCATATCGGAGAATGCCTTTTGGATTATGTAACGCACCCGCTACTTTTCAGCGGTGCATGCTTAGTATTTTTTCCGATATGGTTGAGAGGTTCCTCGAAGTGTTTATGGATGATTTCTCAGTATTTGGTGATTCATTTGATGAATGTCTACATCATTTAACTTTAGTGTTAAATAGATGTGTGGAGAAAAATCTTGTCTTAAATTGGGAGAAATGTCATTTTATGGTACGACAGGGCATTGTTCTTGGACATGTAATTTCACACAAGGGAATTGAAGTCGACAAAGCCAAAATTGATTTAATTTCGAGTCTTCCGCCTCCGAAGACGGTTAAGGAAATTAGATCTTTTCTAGGCCATGCTGGATTTTATCGGAGATTCATCAAAGACTTTAGCAAAATCGCTCGTCCTTTATGCAATTTACTTGCCAAAGACGCGGTTTTTATTTTTGATGAAGATTGTTTGAAAGCTTTTGAGAAGCTTAAACAATTATTGACTTCAGCTCCAATCATCCAATCTCCTAATTTGAACTTTCCCTTTGAGCTTATGTGTGATGTTTCCGACTTTGCACTCGGAGCTGTCCTAGGGCAACGATTGGACAAAAAGCCACATGTCATTTATTACGCTAGTAGAACTCTACAAGACGCACAGCTTAATTACTCCACCACTGAGAAAGAGTTATTAGCTGTAGTCTTTGCTCTAGATAAATTTCGATCTTACCTTATAGGATCCAAAGTAATTATTTTTATTGATCATGCGGCGTTAAAGTATCTTTTCTCTAAAAATGATGCTAAACCTCGCTTAATTCGATGGGTCCTATTGCTACAAGAGTTTGATATTGAAATTCGGGACAAGAAAGGTTCGAAAAACGTTGTAGCTGACCATTTATCTAGACTTCTGGTAGAGTCATCTAGCGCATATTTACCATTGAATGAGTCATTTCCTGATGAGCAATTATTTGCTCTCTCCCAATTACCTTGGTATGCAGATATCGTGAACTATCTTGTTACAGGTCAACTTCCTTTTAAGTGGTCTAAACAAGATAGATCCAAATTTCTTGCTGAGGTTAGACATTTCTTCTGGGATGATCCATACTTGTTCAAGTATTGTCCTGATCAGGTTATCAGGAGATGTGTTCCTGAGAGTGAATTTCACAGCATCATCTCATTTTGTCATGAGCAAGCTTGTGGTGGTCATTTTAGCTCTAGAAAGACAGTTGCAAAAGTTTTGCAGAGTGGTTTTTATTGGCCTACCCTTTTTCGAGATACTCATGCCTTTTGCACCACTTGTGATCGATGCCAACGAATGAGTTCCATTTCTCGTCGCAACATGATGCCCCTTACTAATATTCTTGTGGTTGAAATCTTTGATGTTTGGGGTATTGATTTCATGGGACCATTCCCGCCTTCGTTTGGCAATCTTTTCATCCTTGTTGCTGTGGATTATGTGTCCAAATGGGTAGAAGCGATACCATGTAAAACGAATGACCACAGGGTTGTGGTAAGATTCTTGAAAGATAATATCTTTTCTCGTTTTGGTATTCTATGTGCCATTATAAGTAACAGTGGTTCTCATTTTTGCAATAGACCCTTCGAGCTATTAGTAAATAAATACTCCATCACTCATAAAGTTGGCACCCCCTATCATCCACAAACAAGTGGGCAAGTTGAGATTTCCAATCGGGAGATTAAAAACATTCTAGAGAAGACAGTCAGACCAGATCGTAAAGACTGGTCTCAACGTCTGAGTGATGTTCTCTGGGCTTATAGAACAACATTTAAGACCCCGATTGGAATGTCTCCATATAGGCTTGTTTTTGGAAAAACATGTCATTTGCCTGTGGAATTGGAACATCGTGCATATTGGGCCATCAAGACATTCAAGGCTGGATCACATCGTAAGCTTCAACTTAATGAGTTGGAAGAGATCCGAAATGATGCGTACCACAATGCCAAAATCTACAAAGAACGAACGAAGATATTTCATGATAAATCCATTCTTCGTAAGTCCTTTGAGCCATCTCAAAAAGTTCTGTTGTTCAACTCTCGGTTACGACTTTTTCCTGGAAAGTTGAGATCTCGGTGGTCTAGACCTTATATTGTGAAAGCAGTGTTCCCACATGGAGCTGTGGAGATAGTTAACCCTAAGGATGGCCATGTATTTAAGGTAAATGGTCAACGACTTAAGCCATTCTTAGAGTTACCTCGATTAGAAGTCGAGGTTGATGTGATTTTATTAGAGGACCCTGTGTATCGGAATTGAGGATCTTCTGGGTTTTGTCGGGCTTATGACGTTAAACCAAGCGCTCCTAGGAGGCAACCTAGCTTTAGTTGTGTGTCTTTGCTGTTAGTCTGGATTGATTTTCGAGTACCCTATTTAGTTGTGTTTCACTCATACTCGTTAGCTCCATAATAGTTTTGACTTACAACTTGTTTTTTTTGTTAATGTCAAGTCTGCATTTTATCTATTTCTATTAACTAATCCACAATTATTTTGTCTCTGAGCTCTCATCGGTGGATTACTTGTGAAAATTGGTAAAATCTTCACCGCGGTAATATTGTTCTAACCTCCTCTTATGTACTTATTTCATTCATTTGTAAGAATTATTGTGTTAAACATTGAGGACAATGTTTGGATTAGGTTTGGGGGTAGGGTTCATGAGTCGGTGAATTTTTTGTAGTATTTTCTTTTCTTTTCTAAAAAAAAAAAAATCGTAGTGTTTTCTTTTCTTATTCCTTAAAAAAATGTTTTTTCTGTCAAGAAAATTTGGTCTTTTACGATTATGAAAATGAATTTTAAATGTTTTATGCTCAAGAAAATGCAAGCCAACTTGACATATTGGTATATTGATAAAGACTGAAAGTTTAGTATGATCCTTAAGCTAAATCTAGTTCATAAGATTTTTCAACTCGATTATCTTTGCACCATAAGCCATGTTAGCATAACTTGAAGTTGATGAGTGAAATATATACTAGAAAACCTTAGAATAATAGTGGAGACTTAACCCTGAAAGCTTTAAGCCTTTCTATTTTTCTGAGGGTTATACATAAACTCTGATTTTTCTTGAGTCTACATTATCTCGTTGATGATTTCATTATTTTCATTCTTTTGATCAATTGCTTTGAGAATGACATCAAAATTGAATTATTACACTAGAACTTCTTGGCTTATTCAATTGAGATATCATAATACTGACCCGAACTTAGGAAATGATCTAGGCATTTTTTTCTTTAGACCATTAACTAGCCTTTTAACTTACCCATAACATTAACCTTTTTGTAACCTTTTGAGCCTTAGAATAACTTTTATTTATTAACCCATTAACCTTTACCCAACTTTTCTGGGAATGTGTATGGATGAATATACTTGGTGTCAAAAGGGCATTAAAGAGCAAAATATGAGATATTTCATAAATCCTCTACGAAAAAAAAAAGAAAAAAAAATGATTCTTCAATGAGGATAAAGATGTGAGAATGAAGAAAAAATTGATGGTGCGCAACATTGGTTTATTCTTGACAGCCCTAATTGTTCGTTTAATGGGTGTATACATTCCTAGAAATTTTTCTTAGAATCCTTTGACATTCCTTATTAACCATTACCCAAGCTCCGTTACAACCCAACAAAGTCCTAGTTGATCTTAGGTAAAGGTTGGTTCCGTAGATGTGGAGATTTAATAACCAAGACCTATGGTGTTTGATTCAACATTTCCAAAAGTAATTGATATTCCTATCCATGAGATCATATTCATTCCATTCTTGAAAAATCCGTTCTTTGTATTACTATATGTGAGATGATTGTTTTCCATTATTTACTCTTTTCTCACATATAAACTGAGTGAATTACCAAATCTCTGAGTGTTTTATTGTGAGTGACGTGAGAGGTTTGAAGTCAAAACAAACTTTCTACAGGAGATTTAGTCATTGTTTTACTCTGAAATGAAAAGTTATGTTGGTAGTGCTATCCACACACACACATTGAGTTGAGGATGATTGTGAATTTTTTCTAATCTTTGGAGAATATTAAATTTTTTTGAGATTTATTGATACACTAAAATGACACTGTTGGTTTCTTGCATATCTTGAAGTTTTAAAATAAAAACTGTTTGACCAAGTTTTTTTGAGTCAGTAATGTTTGTGGGTAACATTTCTGGAAACCCTCACGAGACTATAACTCGTCCACTAGAGGTAATCTAGGGGTTCAAGGCCTTGTTGCACGTTTAAGGTAAGTGCAACCGATGATTCCTGTGAAAGTGAGTTAGAATTTTATTTTTATTGTTTTGCTCGAGGATTAGCAAAATATAGGTTTGGGGGTATTTGATATTCACATAATTATTACATAATATATCCATTAATTTATACATGTTAGTGTTTCGATTATTATATTTTATAGTAATTATTTCGTTTTCATGTCTTTGTAGGAATTTGAGCGTGAATGATGAAATCGTATTAAGGCGACAATTTAAGGAATGACAATTGGTCGATTCTAGCGGTGGTACAAAGCAGATGGTCACAAACCTAAACCCAAAACCTACCCATAAACCCAAATCCAATCCTACCCCTAAAGAATATTCTCTCATTTATACCTTGATGAATCTTCCCTTTATCTCATCCCTATTCACTTTGATCATTCTCTATAAATACAAGAGAATAGGGTGAGAAAATGGGATGAAGAGAAGGGAAAAGAAGAATTGCATAAAATTAAACCCTCTTTCTCTCAAAGTGATTCTCATCACCATCACCACTCATCCATCTCTCACTCACTCAGCAATCACCTCCATCCACCATCAGCCACCCGAGCACCACCACCACCTCCGGACAGTCACCTCGCCACCACCGAACTCCGCCACAGTCACCGCCACCACCACGAAACAGGGGCGTGACAACCCTGTTTCGCGTCAACCCTTCACTCTGCCACCGTCCCTGCCCCTCTCCCTGTCCATCATCCATCAACCACCATCATCCGATAACCACCACCACCTCCGAACATTGCGAGCCACCTCCATCACCGCCCTCTCTGTTCCGCCTCGCGACAGAGCCAGGCAGGCCGTCCTTCCCTATTCTCTGTCCTCTCTTCGTCTCCAGCCTCCTTACTGTCTCCATCTCTCACCGCCACCATCACAGAGCGGCTCGTCTGCGGCGTACAACCACCGCGACAGTGGAAACAGGGGAGCCTCCTTTCGATCTCTCTCTCTATCTGTTTTTTTAGTTTTCTCACTGTTTCCTCACCTTCTCTCTTCTTTTGCAGGTTCTGGAGACATTTGGAGGACGAGGACGCTCGCGAGGAGCACGGAGGAAGGCGGAGCAGCGACGCTGCTCGCTGGAGACGAAGGCGGAGGCACTGTGCCATTGGCAGGAGACTGAGTCAAAACTATTTTTGGCTATTCACACCCTCGGATCAGTTGAGTACCACCACAGAGCGTTTTGGACATTTTCTCGGGATTTGTGTTCGGACCACCTGCTGATCTGCTGAGTACCACCACATCGAGTTTGTGTCAAACCAAAGGGATTGCATAATTCATTTTGATTTATTTTACTGAATTGTGTGCTTAATTGTTAATTACAATTTATTTCTGAATTTTTGATAAATTGCTTTCACCCTTCATGTTCGAGAAATTAAACTTGATATGTTTGGTAGTTAGAATTACCCTTTATCAATATTCAAAGCAGTGCTAAAAATATTAAGCTTAAACTTTGATTAAGTGTGCCCTAAAAAGACACTTAATACTTGGTAAGAGCGTATTTGCTTGAAATAATTTGTTAATGTTTGATAGAAACATGATATAATTTGAAGTGGATTTTAATGATCACATATTCGGTGTAAGCAAGGGATTCTCATCCCTAAAGCTTCTCGTTTAAATTTTCAGTAATTTAGATTTAAAATATTTTTGCTAACTCATTGGTGAGACCAAGCCCACAAAATCCATCTTTTCTTTTATTTTTATTTTTTTTCTTTCTTTTTTTTAATTTAATTTTTAGTTTAGTTTTAAAAACACTGTAACCCCATTTTCTCTAAATTAGTTTAGATAATTTCTAAAATTCAATTTAATCCACCTTCCTCGTGGGATCGACCCGTACTTGTCGTTGTCTACCAGTTAAGCACCGTGCACTTGCGGTTATTACGAGTGGGTCAAATTAGCCTATTAATTTAGGTTGATAAAATCTCCATCATATTTTTAGAAACTTGATAATCAGTCTCAATCGAGCACATAAGTTGGCTTAAAGTCAAAAACACTCTCATTTTCATTGCGAGACAGATTTGCGTGACTTTAGTAAAATGACCATAACTTGCTCATTTCAAAACATTTTCATGTGATTCAAGTTGTGTTTATTAGATAACTTCTAGTAATCCAACTTTCATCTTTTGTTAAGCTTGAGAATTGGTCTCAATTGAGGGTTTAAATTGGTCGAAAGTTACCCTATTTTACGTGTTTTTCATTTTGGGTTTGGGTTTCTTTGTTATGCATATTTATTGGTGGTGTGAGTAAGTAAGAAAAAACTTCAATGGTAGTGTGTGAAAGAGGATATGGTGGTGTGGAGTAGTCGCTGCCTTCAATTAATGATTGTGCAGAGTATTTAATTACGGATTTTAATGAATTGTGAATGATTTTAAAATTCATGGGTATTCAATTAAGGATTTAAAATAATACATGTAAATCTAGGGATATTCAAATACGAATTTTAAAAGATTTTTTAAAATCCATCAAAATCAAGGTATTCAATTCATGTTTTTCAAAATTCCACCAAAATCAGGGGTATTCAAGAAGTGGTGGATTTTAATGGATTTGTTAAAGTTGTTGATTTTGAAGGACTTGTGAGTGAAAAATATATATTGCAAGAGTCATTACAATTCCAACATTTCTCCCTCATGTTTCAACGGATTTGTATTGATCATTATTAAATAACACCACCATTTCCGTCGAAGGACACCACCACCCCATTTTTTTGGGGATTTGCTGAAGAACACCACCACCTTTCCTTTTCCACATTCTTTTCTCTCTTCACAGGAGCAACACCACCTCACCCCACAACTTTCGGCCACACCACCACGCCCTACCACGCTGGCTGCACCACCATTTGCACTTCCCCTTCTCTTTTGTTTTTGTTCTTCAGAAAGGTGGTGGTGTCCTTCAGAAAATAAGGGGTTGGTGGTGTCCTTCAGCAGAAATAGTGTTGTTATTTAGCAATAGTCGTATTGGCTTCTCTCTCCTTCCCTTCTTTTTTCCCCCTTCAACTTTCTTCTTCTAGGGTTCTTGTTCTTTTAGATGAAGATCAACAAACTCCTCCATCTCAATCACAATTGAACCAATTTCCATGTAAAACATAAACGGAGTTAGTGCTGCATGTGTAGCCTTACACAACTTTCTCCATAAAAGAGTGCCGTTCTGATGAATTTCCAATTAAAGAAGACAACGAGCCTTTACTGTCAGAATTTTTTTTTTCAAATCCAAAATAAACAACGAGAGAAAACTAATGAATGGAGAACAATTATAGCTTCAAATATGTGGGGAGATGCTGTGAGTGTTGGGAGTCAACGATGAGCAATGAAGATGGTGATTTTTATTTTCTGGTTTATCTATCTATTTTTATTGGAGAATTATTTGCATTGTTTTTCTTTTTAGAAAAAAAAGCAAATAGTTATTTGTATTACTTTTGGACCATCTTCATTGTATTTGAATTTTTTTTTTAATTTGAAGTAAAATTCTCGTAGCATACAAACAATTGTTTAATTGATATTTTGAAAGATTATTTTATTATTTGTGTTGGCATGGATAACAATGTAAATGATGTTATTTCATCGCTTCCTATGATTAATAATATTTTTATAAGAATCCATAGAAATCCATAACAAACCTTTATAAAATCTACAAAATCTAATAATTTAAAATCCATCAAAATCCGGTGGATTATTCTTTGAAATTCTTTAAAATTTAAAATTCTTTGAAATCCATCAAAATTTAATAATTTAAAATTCTTTGAAATCTTTTAAAATCCACGATATTTAAAATCCTTCAGAGTCCATTCAAATCCCAAATTGAATACCCCAAATAAGTATTTAACAGAATCTATCTAAATCTAGGGGCATTCAATATGGATTTAAAATGATTGTTTTGAAATCCATCAAAAGCAGGGGTATTCAATTCATGTTTTTCAAAAGTCCACCAAAATCAGGGGGTATTAAAAAAATAGTGAATTTTAATGGATTTGTTAAACTTTTGGATTTTGAAGAATATTTTGAGTGGAAAGTATAAATAACAACAGTCGTTTAAAATCCAACATTCCCCCTCATATTTCAACGGATTTGTATTCGCTCTCTTCTTTCCTTATTTATTTCTCTATCTTTCCTCTCACTTTCTCTTTCTTATTTTTAGGGCTATTCTTGTTATTTATGACGAAAATCAACAAACTCCCTCATCTCAATCTCAATTGAACCTATCATCCATGTTTTACGAATCTACCCCTCCTACCAAATCCAATGTCAGTGCCCAATAACTTTGAATTGATTGCAAGCAAAAGGTACACAAACAAAAAATAAGACTAGGAAGGGAATGAGTAAAAGTTTCTTTTTGCATACATCCACTCTTTCGATTAAAGACAAAAAAATGAACAAATACTATAATTGAATATCTAAATAACTAGTGCACCCACTATTTCCACCATGCATCCTTGTCACAATTAGACTCATTAACATCCATACAGGCATACAACTACTACTATAGAACACATAACATTAACATTTCAATGAGGCTTTCAGATTTGTGATTTTTTCTGCCCTTTTCACCTTTTGTCCGTGTTCTTTTGCTATGGTGTAGTTAAAGTACGCCATTTGTTTGATGAAATCTCATAAAATATTGTTTCTATCAACACATTGATTTTTTATTATTATATAAATACCACTATGAAGAGTACTTTCATTCAGATTCATGCCCATATTGTTAGATTGGGTGATGGATCATCAACATTTGCCATTTACAACACTTTGGTTGATTCTTACGGTAAATGTCACTGTCTTCAATTAGCTTCTCAGGTTTTTGGTTTCGATAATAAGCTTTTCTGGAATAATGAAGTATGAGAAGAATACTAATGCTTTTCGTGAAAATCCCGTATCATTTTTTGCTCCAAATCCATCGAATTGCTTACATTCCTATTAGAAAAAACATTTCACAAGGAGATTCATTATCTTGTAATCAAAATTGGGACAGAGTTGGATGAGTTGCAACTATGGAAATGTGGAAATGGGAGAAAGGGCTGCAAGGGAACTCTTCGAGCTTTAACTCCAAATGGAATCGACTTGTATATTGCTATCCAATATTTACGCTGCCAAAGGGATGTGAGAAGATGTTGCTAAGGTCAAGGCAATAATGTTTAGTAAAGGTATAAAAATGAGCTTGGGTGTAGTTGGGTAGAGGTTGATATAAAAATCCATATTTTTCTTTCTAGAGATGGATCTCATCCAAAGGCCGTAGAGATCTATTGAAAATTGAATGAATTGGGTGAGGAACTGATTTCAGCAGGGCATGTCCCAAACAATGATTTCAGTAGGCGTTGTTCTTTCATGACTTCCTATGATTAATAAAAAAATTCATAGAAACCCATGAGAATCCTTTAAAATTCATCAAAATCCAATCATTTAAAATCTATAAAAAAAACTATGTGGATTTCGTAAAATCCATTTAAATCATTTGAAATTCTTTAAAATTCAAGAGTTTTAAAATCCTTTACAATATATTAAAATCCTTAATTGAATACACCCCTTAAGTTGATATGGTCTTATAATCTCAAGGAGCAATGATGAAGAAGGAGCAGAACAAGGACAAGAGTCGGGAGCAATTTTGGCGGATTATGAGATATTGTGGCCGAAGCAATTCTGACGAATGACGTGTCCACCAGATATAAGTTGTTGCAGCAAGGAGCTACTATAGCTGATGGCATGTCCGTCAGATATAAATCACATTTACGGCGAATATAGGTGTCAGAATTGACTATTAGTTGACTATTAGTGGTGGTTTTAAGCTCCACAACACTATTTATGGTAAAAACTTTATCCGCTGGTAATAACTAAATCCGTCACAATCATCTGCCACAAATAAATAATTTTGTGGTAGTGCCTCTACCCATTCCTCGAAAAGGAAAGGTATCCGGCTTCTTTAATATCTAACTTTTGTGCTAATTTCTCTCTATGCCTTCTACTCCGCTTAACTTATCCTTCTCAATCTTCCATCTTTAGACGTGGTGGCAGATGATCCTTTCGTTTTACGTGCAGTACCAATTCGGCTTGATGGGTCTACTCTGAGCATCCAAAAGGAAGCACTGATATAGAAATTGCCATGTTGGAATGCTGCCATCTTCACATCGGTTAGAAGGACCTGCATTATTTAGGAATTCACCCCATCTTGGCCCAAATTGCCTCGCATGTGTCTATGGTAAAGATCTTATCTCAAGTCTCAGCCCACCTCATAGTTTCTCGTCATTTTAACCCTATTTTCTAACTTGATGTTTCACATATTCATTGTGCTCTCCCCATTATCGGCCATCATGTTGAGAGCCTAGGCAAGGCTTTTGAAAGCTTGAAGGATGAAAACAAGATAATCATGACTCTGGCGGCGGAGCGACAAACGACCAAAGTGAAAGAATTGACGGCTGAGCTTGAGAAGTACAAAGCCCATGTGTCCAAGGACCAAGAATTGGTTGTCCAACTTGAGAAGTACAAGGCCGATCTTGAGAAGTCAAAAGCTAAAGCTGCCAACCTTTATGCTAAATTCTAGCAGAAGGCTAATAAAGACACTGTGGGAGAAAAAGTGTGAGGCCTTGAAGAGATGTTGTGAAGGCTTGAAGAGGAAGAAACACTTTTATGGACTCTGGCTGGACCTTGGTTCTGAATTTCTAATTCTGATCCTGATGAAATCTAAACCAACGCTTAGATGCTAGCTGCCGACAAGGCCAGGGAGGAAGCTTATTAAGCTTGGCTGGAGAAATCTCGGACAAAGGATTTTGAAGAGAAGGGAGTTGTCACTGCCACACAGCCTATGGATGGTGAGAACAAGGAAACGACCTGACTTGAGTTCCGTCCAACACTTCGTTTCTCCTTCTTTCTAATCATTTATGTCTTGCGTAGCAAGATCTGGCAATTCCATAATTTCTCATAGCAATATGGTATGCCTCAACTATTTTGAACAATTTATCTACTTCTACTTTTATGTGTAATACTTTAAATTCTGCTTAATTTTGAGGTGTTGTGCATGCAAATTGTTTATGTTTGCTCAAGTATGAATGTCCCGTTGCTTCCCAGTTTATATCTGAATTAAGTGTTGTGCATGCTACTTGCTTTTTGTTTAGTTAAATACACATCTCCTGCTGTTTCCTTCTCAATAAGCTAAATAAACAAAGAAATACCAATGTATGCCTTTGCCCCCGATGAATTTACTTCGGAAGGAAGTGTCGAAGTGACTGATGATGAAAGTCTCAGTCATGGTAGAAGTAAATTGTTATGATACTTGTGCTAATCAAATATTGTGGCCCTGTTAGTGACATACGGGAAGTTTCCTGGATGGTGGGCACTAAATCTTACTTAAGGGAAGATCTTGCCAGTTAAATTCGGGGATAGATTTGAACATTTAGCCGAGTGGGGAAATGTCATTTGTTTTGAACATTTAGCCGAGTGGAGGTTGTCTGAATACATTGATTAGTATTAAAGTCGCATAGAGTACTGTTATAGAAAACAACCACTTGTCACCTCAGTTGGAAACTTGGGAGGCAGCAATGTCCGCTTTGAATAGTGCGGGCAGGAGGATGGGTTGGATACGAATGATCCATCAATTGCACTTAGATGCCAATCTGGGTCACATCGAAGACAAACGTACTAACGACTCCATGATGTCCCAAGTTGAGCAGATTGTGCTATCGAATAGTGATGATTCAACTAAATGGCGTAAATATCGTTGGTGGAAACTTGGATGAAGTGCGAGTCTAGATGAGGAGGTAGAACCGTTGGATGGGAGTTATGAGTTACCTACATTAGGTCTGGCTCGAGGTGGATTGGGCAGCTGAGGTAGTGATATAGGAATCGATGAGGTTGGATGACAACACTTGGACAAAGGGCAGTGATTTTACATGGTTTGAAACACCGTTTTGGTACAAGTGTGTTACATGCCACTTGAACGTCAGTATCGACTGGGGAAGGGGAGGAAACTGACAATTGTTGAGTCCAGGATTAGGTTACAAATGTGCAAGCAAGGTATATTTTTTGGCACTTAATACATAATTTGTTTGAAGTGGTGATAGTTGCATATGCTTTTATAAATAGTAATTGAATTATTTTTTCCCAAAAAAAGAATAATAATTATCATAAGACTCCTGAAAGACAAGAATGGAAAAAAAAAATGTCTACCGATTCTTTTACAACTGTCAAAGTCTGACTGAACCAAATTCTTAATCGCGTCGCATAACACTTTCTAAGTATAGGTGAGTCGAGGTGTCTAAGTAAGACTAACTCAAGCTCGGGCACTTACATGCCATGGAAGAAAATTAAAGTTCCCATGATTCCTTCATACTTGGAAAGGAAGAAAGATCAATTCCCTACTATTTTTCTGAAATCTGGAAGAACACTCCTAGATTTGAGTATGCAAAATTGAGTCGAGCTCATGTAATCGTATAAAAGAAATTGGTGTTACCGAATACATGATCATGGTTGATTGATGTCCCCAATATAATGATTATACGAATTATAGTCAATTGAAAGTTGTGATTGACGTAGATAAGAGTGAACAAGAGAGTTTTGTGCCCATACTTCTAATGTTGAATGGATAAAGAGAGGGTTGAGCCCTAGTCTATAAAATGTAATGGGTAAAGTGAGAGCGGAGCCCATGCCTCTAACATGAATAAAGAGAGGGCATTAGCCCATGCGTCCAAAATGAATACACAGAGGGTTGAGCCAATACCTCTAAAATTCAATGAGTAAAGACATGCATGGGCTCCAAAACAAACCAAGCTCCTCTAGACTTGGTAGGGAAGAAAGATCCATTCCCCACTAATTCTTTTTTCTAAATATGGAGAGTTGAGCCCCTTTAGACTTGATAAGGATGAAAAATCAATTGTGCACCCAATTTTGTCCAAATCTGAAAGAGCTGAGCTCTTTTAGACTTGGTAGAGAAGAAAAATCAATTCCCCACCAATTTTTTCTAAGTCTAGAGAGCCGAGTTCTTCTAGATTTGGTAAGGAAATTTTCCCTGCCAATTTTGTCCAAGTCTGGAAGAGTCAAGCTCTTCTAGACTGGGGAGGGAAAAAGATCAATTCCACACCAATTTTTTCTAAGTCCGGAGAGCCAGGCTTTTCAAGATTTAACAGGGAAGAAGATTCAATTCCTGACAAAAATTTCCTAAGTCCGGAGATTTGAGCTCATCCAGACTTTGGAGGGAAGAAAAATCAATTCCCCACCAAATTTTGGCAAAGTGTGGAGATCCGAGCTCTTCCAGATTTAGCAGGGGGGAAAATCAATTCCCAGACATTTTCCTAAATCTGGAGAGTCGAGCACCTTCATACTTGGCAAGTAAATAAGATTAATTTTTCACCTTAGAGTTGTTAGGAAAAAAAGATTATCATTAAAATTTCTTGTTAAGTGAGTCAATCATGAAAAAAAGAATAAACCTATGCAACTGAGATTATGGGTGAGAAAGGGTTGAGCCCATGACTCTAAAATGGATGCATGAAGACCATTTTCATAAAGTGGACACATGATATTTTATATGAAATATGACAGTAGAAAACTTTGTTAAAAATGCACTACCTCTTTATTACAAAAACTATTGGAAGAAAGGTAGAAAGTTTACATTTATGAAACTTTGTTAAAAATGCACTACCACTTACATTTATGTCGTTTATTCGTCAATGCTTCGGTGTTACCTTGTGCCATTCTGTCTATGTGAGACATTCCCTGCGACTAGTTTATGGTTGATCGAAGTGTTGGTAGATGCGTCGTTGCTTCCGGGGGTGGTATCTCTGAGTTCATGAGTATTGCGCATGGGAGAAACATCCTCACTTGGCAACACTATGAGACCTTAACTGTCTCGTTGTTCGCAGGCACCTTTGTCTGTCCTCTTCTTCCTTCTGGAGGCCGGGCGCCGGATCAAAGATGTCTACAGCTAGTCACTAGGTCCATATTTCCGTTTGCGAGCCTTTCTTTCGGGATGATTTGGCGGAGCAGTGAGTTGCGCTTATCCTTTCAACCCTTTTTTGTACATTTGCAGTTGTTCGTTGATCATCTTCTTCGGAGAAGTCGCTGAGTGAAATTCTTAGAGTCTCCGTTGTCTACCCGGGGTACCTTTTATGTTGCTTCTGAGTCCTCTTCTGGAGTCAGACTATTTAAGCTAGTCTTTACTGTATGTCGCATTAGATTCCGATGCTTGTAGTTTGTAGTTTTTTGTACTCGCCTCTGGGCGATCTTTGTTACATCTTTCCAGTAATCAATAGAGCGTGTTTGCATAATTCACTTTTATTTCTTAAATGATTGCAAATCACATAAGCTCCTAAGAACTAAAACTTTACATTGACTACGGAAAGAAAACTAAACAACTGAATAGATTGACTGTTGGCGGAGAGAGATCGACTCGACCCTGAAGTGAATTCGCATGGCCCATATTCGACTGTTCTTTTTCTGATCCGACTTTGTGAGATATATATTATGCCTGGCGTCTCCTTCTCAATCTCTTTCACCGTCTCTCCCCTTTCCCTGGTCCGGCCTTGTCATTTCTTTGAACCCGGGAATTTCTCACAAAGTTGGATCGTGAGTACCTTTAGCGAATTGACAAGTTTTGGTGACGCCGTTGAGGTTACTGAAGAGTAAACCTTTCGTGGGAGGGTCCTTCCGCACCCACTGATTATCGTGGGGTCGTGCTCCCATTTGCAATGACCTGTCCGCTTTGTCGGGTTGAAGAGCGGATTGCTCTTGCAATGTTGGAATGTTCTTTGCTGCTAAGTCGAGCCACCACTATTGGGATTTTGTTTCCATGTGGGTGGAGTGACTTTTCCACAGTTTCATGGTCTGGCTTTTGTTCAACTTGCCTTGTGGGCTCCGACTGGATCTGGGTACATTCTATCTACTTCAGCTCAGCATAATGGCAGTCCCGTGTCATGGGTTGGTCCTCGAGAATTGTTCCCTCCGAGTGGTTAGCGGTATACTTAACGAACTGATGTAGGGTGGAAACTACTTCTTCAATCTGGTGAAGCCACGGTCTTCCCAGGATGAGGTTATAGGTAAACAGTTCGTCTACCACCATGAAGTCCAAGAACAAGACCTTTCTTAGCCGCGACTCTCCTTCCACCACTACTAATCTTATCTTCCTGATCGAAAACATTTCTCTTCGCTGAATCCAATCAGCGGGTAGTCGAAGGATGTCAGTTCTCTTCCTTGAGGTCCATACTGCGGAATGCATTATAGAGAACGTTGAGGGATCATTTCGTGTCAAGCATGGCCTTCTTCACTTCCTACCTTGCGATAAAGACCGAAATGACAAGAGCGTCATTGTGTGGTGTGTGGAATCCTTTGAGGTCTTTGTCCATGAAGGTCAAGATTGGGATAGGGCTCTACACCCTTGAGTAGTATACGCATCTGTCCTTGTTTGTAGGATGTGTCTGCATTTCCAGTAGTGTCCGTTTGCGAGACCTGTTCGACTGGTCTTTTTCTGATCCGACTTTGTGAGATATATATTATGCCTGGCGTCTCCTTCTCAATCTCTTTCACCGTCTCTCCCCTTTCCCTGGTTCTGCCTTGTCATTTCTTTGAACCCAGGAATTTCTTTAGCTTGCCCTTGCGAATCCAGTATTCGATCTCATACCTTAGACTCTTGCACTCGTAGGTGTCGTGGCCACCCTCCTTGTGGTATAAGCAATATTTGTTGTTGTTGTGTTTGGATAGGTCTCTGCACTGCTTTAGGGGCCACTTCAGATCTTCCCAGTTTTTATGGAATTAAGGACGTCAAATAAGCTAGAATTGAGGGGGGTCATTGATTTGGATCCCTTGTAGTTGGAAGCTTTCTTTGGCCTGGCACGGCCAAAGTCCGACCTGTTGTTATTGCGCTTTCGCCTGTTTCTTTCTTCGTCTTCTTGCCTTTTCCCCCCATTTCTGTCCCTAGAAACGAAGGGTTTCTTCTCTACTTCAGTTTCCGTTTTCACTGTTCTCATCTCTTCCAGGGTGATGTACCTTTGGGCGCCCTTCAAGAGTTCTGCCATATCCAGGGGGGTCCAAGGTGAGAAAGTCGTAAAACTTTCCCTCTCTTAGGCCTGCGGTAAAAGCCGTCACGGTCGTGTCGGTACTGCAGCCGTCAATGAGCAAAACTTGTCATTGAAGCATGTGACACTCTCTTGGCATTTTGTTAGACTTCTGCCTCAGCGAGAGTATGTAGTGTAGGCCTTTCCCGATCTGTTGGCTTCCGACAGAGCACATCATGAATTTTTTGTCTAGTGTCTTGAATGAGTCGATAAACTTTGGCGGAAGGCTATGGAACCATGTCAATGCTGACTTCTTTAGGTTGGTAGGGAATGTTTTGCACATCACCTACTCGAAACCTTCTTTGAGCGTCGTTACATGTTGATAATAACGCAAGTGATCGAACGGGTTGCCGGTCCCGTCATAGAAATCGAGCTTTGGAGGGCTGAACTTTTTAGACAAAGCCTCATTCATGATGCGATCCATGAAGGGGGAACGAAGAGGCGGTATAGCAACTCTGAGTCGTGAACCCCTCGGCAGAGGGGGTTCTGCAGGGTGAGCCTATATGCTCTGAAAGTCGGGTTCGCATTGGCCGCACCGCCACCTCTAGTCGAATGAGAACTAGCAGGGGCTTGACTATCTTGTGCCTACTATCTGTTGTCCTCTGGAGATTGGGGTGTGTGCTGCTTTTGATCTCCATCAGCAGGCAGAGGGTTTTGCAGTATGAAAATCTCCACTACTTTAGCGATCTGTTGTATTTGTGACGACATCAAATCCATCCTGGGTTCTGTCGTTGTTGTTGCTGGCGCGGGGATGTGAGCCTACTGCCCGTGTGTCATCGGCATCAGTGGGAGCAGTGGTATAACACTATTATGAGCGTTTGATGTGTCCCCTTGTTCTCCATTATTGCGTGATCTGGTGGTCACCATCTTCTTGTATTCTGAAGAGAGATGATGCTAGTGATTAGTTAGGAACTTTGTCGTTCCCCATGAACGACGTCAAACTGATGCAGTCAATTTTTGCTCCCTGCTGACTTGCACAAGGAACGCACGTGAGCCACAAACCACCGATGTGGTGGCTGATGGCACTCCGATGCTAAAGTCAGACAGGGTCCGGGGAAAGTGTAATGTTGTAAACAGGGAAGTTGTAGGCTTACCTTAGCTTACAACCCTCATGTCTTATGTATAGTGCTGGAGTCCTGGTTCGACCGGGCCATTGGTAGCATAGTTTAGGGAAGAAGATCTTTGTGGAGATCCTTATCTAATTAGGAGTTGTGCTAGAAGGGAAATTTCACTGTTAGACTTGTGCTGAATGATTAGCTACTCCCTCAGAGTTAGTGGGCTGTCTTCTCGGTCCACTAATTCATTTCATGAAGCAGCTTGTGGAGTATAACTCCATTACTTTTTCGATATCTGAGATTCTGCTTTGCTGTATTGTATGTTGTGCCTTTGAATTTGCTCAACCTTCCTATTCGAAAGCTTGTACTTTCATGGCGGGCCTAGATCAACCTTCTTGATGAACTGTTCGCCGGGAGCAATAAGTTTTTGAGGAGAGATTGCTCTATGAATCTGATATGGAAGTCCCGCTTAAGATATTCAGGATTCCTGATGATCTAATGCTTTGCACTCTGAGCGTCGATCTGATGCCATTGTACCCTCTTGAGGCGTTTATCTGCCTACACTGAGGTATACTGCAATCGGGCGTCTACTTTCCTGTTGTCAAGAAGATCTAGGAATTTCTGGCATACCTTGGCATTGCACCTGTTCAACTTATGCTGAGCGGGTATAGGATTTTGATCGCTATCAGATTAGGGCTAAGGACACTGGTGTCTAAGTGCCTTCGAGGGTGATGCAATTGCTCACTTTTCCTCAGATAAACAAGCATGTTGTGCGTGATGCTCAAGTCATGGCCCTTGCCTCTCTTCCCGACTTGGAAAAAGAACATCTGCTAATGGTGGGCGTGGATTTGCTCTCCTTCCTTGTTGCTTACCTAGACCTGCACTGGTAGGAAACGTAAGCCAAGGACTTTTGTGTGGTGGCCGATGGTACTCCGATGCTTAAGTTTGATAAGGCTTAGGAGAGACTTAAACTATAAACATGGATATATTGTGTACCTCTAGTTCAACTACCTTATATACCTTTTATAGTGAAGGAGTCTTTGTTCGGCTAGGCGTTTGGTGGCGTAGTTTAGGGAAAGTGATCTTGATGTGGAGATCATTTTCTAATTGGGAACTGTCCATGTGGGATAGTTTCCCTACACGATTTGTGCTCCTAGATTTGTGGGAGAGGTTTCCCTTTTTGAGTGTTGTCCGTGTGAGAAAATTTCATTGCCCGACTTATACTCTAATATATGTTTCCTACGGATCCAATGTGTTGTTGGCCTACCTGTCTTAGATAGATCAAGGTAGATCTATCTGATACTTGCCTTAGAGGTCTTAAGAGTTTTTGACTTGACTGCATGACGAGTGGGCTTACTGGATCATTGCAAATTGGACCCGACTGTCTGAATTCTGCCAATGATGGGCTTGCAGCTGTTTAGGCCTCGCGATTGTATATGCCATCGGGCCTGCTTCATTCCATTGACGAGATTATCATGATACGTGTACGGTGCTAATTAGAGGATGGTTTGATGTACATCAGCTACTCCCCCATGGTTAGCGAGCTATCTTATCGGTCCACTAGTTCATTTCATGAAGCAGCTGTGCAGTCATGATGATTGAGTCTGAGATATTTCCTTAAGCGGCGAATTGCATTAATTAGGCGTGCGCCAGCTTGAAAGTGGAAAAGGCGGGAGCTCAACTTTCTATATAGATCTTCTGCTTGTGGAGTATAAATTCTTCACTTTTTCGGTCTCTGAGATTCTGCTTTGCCGTATTGTATGTTGTGCCTTTGACTTTTCTCAACCTTCGTATTCGAAATCTTGTACTTTCATAGCGGGCGTGAATCAACTTTCTGATGAGCTGTTCGCTAGGGGCCATAAGTTTTTTTGGAAAGATTGCTCTTTGAATCTGATATGGAAGTCTCGTGTAAGATATTCAGGATTCCAGATGATCTAGTACTCTGTACTCTGGGCGTCAATCTGATGCCATTGTACCCTCTTGAGGGGTTTATCTACCTGCACTGAGGTATGCTGCAATCGGGCATCTATTTTCTTGTTGTCAATAAGATTTGGGAATTCTTGGTGTACCTCGGCATTGCACCCGCTCAACTTGTGCTAACCGGGTATAGGATTTTGATCGCCATTCTGATTAGGGCTAAGAACGCTGGTGTCTGAGTGTCTTCGAGGGCGATGCAATTGCTCACTTCTCCTAGGATAAACGAGCACGCTGTGCGTGATGCTCAAGTCATGGCCCCTGCATCTTTTCCTTATTTGGAGAAAAAATATCTGCAAATGGTGGGTGTGGATTTCTGCTCTCCTTCCTCACTTCTTACCTAGACCCGCACAGGTAGCAAACGTGAGCCAAGGACCACCGTGTGGTAGCTGATGGAACTATGATGCTCAAGTTAGATGAGGCTTAGGAAAAGCTTAAAACTGTAAACTGGGTTATATTGTGTACCTCTAGTTCATTGATCTTATCTCCCTTTTATAGTGAAGGAGTCCTTGTTCGGCTAGGCGTTTGGTGGCATAGTTTAGGGAAAATGATCTTGCTGTGGAGATCCTTTCCTAATTGGGAGCTGTTCATGTGGGATAGTTTTCCTATACGACTTGTGCTCCTAGATCTGTGGGAAAGGTTTCCCTTTCTGAGTGTTGTCTATGTAAGGAAGTTTCCTTGCCCGACTTATACTCTAATATATGTTTTCTTGTCGGATCCAATGTGTTGCTGGCTTGCCTGTCTTAGGTAGATCTGTCTGATACTTGCCTTAGAGGGCTTAGGAGTATTGCGCCTGACGAGTGGGCTTACTGGATCATTGCAACTCGGAACCGACTGTCTGAATTCTGCCAATGATGGGCTTGCTGCTGTTTGGGCCTCGCGATTGTGTGTGCAATTGGGCTTGCTTCATTCCATTGATGAGATTATCATGACAAGTGTACGGTGCTGATCAGAGGACAATTTGATGTATCATCAGCTACTCCCCCCGAGTTACTGGGCCATTTTATCGGTCTGCTAGGTCATTCATGAAGCAGCTATGCAGTCATGATGATTAAGCCTGAGAGATTTCCTTGAGCGGCGAATTGCATTAATTAGGCGTGCGTCAGCTTAAAAGCGCGAAAGGTGATAGCTCAATTTTCTATATAGATCTCCTGCTTGTGGTGTATAACTTATTTATTCTTTCAATCTCCGAGATTCTGTTTTGCTGTATATGTTGTGCCTTTGACTTTGCTCAACCTTCGTATTCGAAAGCTTGTACTTTCAAGGTTGGCCGAGATCACATTTTGATGAAATGTTCGCCAGGGGCCATATGTATTTTGGGGAGAGATTGCTATCTGAATCTGATCTGGAAGTCCTGCGTAAAATATTTGGGATTCCTGATGATCTGGTGCTTTTCACTCTGAGCGTCGATTTGACGCCATTGTAACCTCCTGAGGGGTTTATATGCCTTCACCGAGGTATTATGCAATCGGGTGTTCGCTTTCCTGTCGTCAAGGAGATCTGGGAGTTCCTGGCGTACCTCGGCATTGCACCCGCTCAACTTGTGCCAAAACGAGTATAGGACTTTGATCGCCATTCTTATTAGGGCTAAGGATGCCCGTGTCCGAGTGTCTTCGAGGGCGATGCAATTGTTCACTTCTCATCGGATAAATGAGCATGCTTTGTGTGTGCTGACGTCACCAGAGTATTTCGGAAAATTCCCTAATGACTTTAAATCGTGGCAGAAGTATTGTTTCATGGCTCCTGCGGATTCCCCATACTTTGAGTTTGCTGGTTGTCGGGTTGAGCGTGAATTTAGACCACTGAGTAAGTTGATTCCTTCTCCGGTCTTATTTGTTTCAATTTCATATTAGATCGACCTGTTGTGACTTTTGTAGGGAGATTCTCTACTTCGCCTCTTTCTACTGAGGATAAAGCCATTTTGGATGCGTTCCGTGACATGCCTTGTTTGGAAATAAAAGATGTAGTCAACCCTTCTTATATTGAGCGCAATGGTCTGTGGGCTCATTGGTACGTGGCTCCCACTGTGTATTGGGTAAAGAAGCCAAAGCCTAAAGGAACATTTTTTTCGCAAACGTGGAAGCTTCCCAAGTTCAAGGTTCCAAGCCCTTCAAGGAGGGCATAAATAAATTAAGTGCTTCCTTTTCCTGTGCGTCAAAAGAGATCTCGAGCTTTGTCTAGGCCCGTTCACAAGCATCTGGCCTCGTTCGAAGGACGTGATGTTGTTAGGCAAGAGCTTGGTGAGACTGCTGTTTTTGATTTGCTTGTTGCTGTTTGGGCCTCGCTGGATTGTGCGTGCAATCGGGTCTGCTTCATTCCATTGACGAGATTATCATGACACGTGTACGATGCTAATTAGAGAACGATTTGATGTATCATTAGCTACTCCCCCTAGTTATAGGCCGTCTTATTGGTACACTAGGTCATTTCATGAAGCAGCTGTGCAGTCTTGATGATTGAGTCTGAGAGATTTCCTCGAGCGGTGAATTGCATTAATTAGGCGTGCGCCATCTTGAAAGCCGGAAAGGCAGGAGCTCAACTTTCTATATAGATCTCATATTTGTGGAGAATAACTTCTTTATTCTTTCGATCTCTGAGATTCTGCTTTGCTGTATTGTCTGTTGTGTCTTTGAATTTTCTCAACCTTCGTATTCGAAAGCTTGTACTTTCATTATGGCCGGGATCAACTTTGTAATGAACTGTTTACCAGGGGCCATAAGTTTTTGAGGATAGATTGCTCTCTGAATCTACTATGGAAGTCATGTGTAAGATATTCAATATTCCTGATGATCTGGTGTTTTGTATTCTAAGCATCGATTTGACGCCATTGTACCCTCCTGAGGGGTTTATCTGCCTTCACCAAGGTATGCTGCAATCGGGTGTTCGCTTTCCTGTTGTCAATGAGATCTTGGAGTTCCTGGCGTACCTCGACATTGCCTTCGTTCAACTTGTGTCGAAAGGGTATAGGACTTTGATTGCCATTCTGATTAGGGCTAAAGATGCTGGTGTCCGAGTGTCTTCGAGGGCTATGCAATTGTTCACTTCTCATCGAATAAACGAGCACTCTATGTGTGTGTTGACGTTGTTGGACTGCTTCGGCAAATTGCCTTAGGATTTTAAATCGTGATAGAAGTATTGTTTCATGGCTCTTGCGGACTCGCCATACTTTGAGCTTGCTGGTTGTTTGGTTGAGCGTGAATTTAGACCACTGAGTAAGTTGATTCCTTCTTCGGTCTTATTTGTGTCAATTTCATATTAGATTGACATGTTGTGACTTTTACAGGGAGATTCTCCACTTCGCCTCTTTCTAGTGAGGATAAAGCAACTTTGGATGCGTTTCGCGATATGCCTCATCTGGAAGTAGAAGATGTAGTCAAGTCTTCTAATGTTGAGCACAATGGTCTATGGGCTCATTGGTACATGGCTCCCACTGTGTATCGAGTGAAGAAGCCAAAGCCTAAAGGAGTGTCTGTTTCGCGTAAGAGGAAGTTTCCCAAGCTCAAGGTTCCAAGCCCTTCAAGGAGGGCATAGAGGTGCTTCCTTCTCCTGTGCATCATAAGAGAGTTCGCATTTTGTCTAGGCCCATTCACAGGCGTCTGGCCTCGTCTGAAGGACGTGATGTTGTTGGGCAAGAGCCAGGTGAGACTATTGTTTCTGCGGGGCGTGATGCTTAAGTCATGGCCCCTGTCTCTCTTCCTGAATTGAAGATAGGATATCAACAAATGGTTGGCATGGATTTCTGCTCTCCTTCCTCACTGCTTACCTAGACCTATGCAAATAGCAAACGTGAGCCAAGGAATACCATGTGGTGGCCGATGGCACTTCGATGCTTAAGTTAGATAAGGCTTAGGAGAGGCTTAAAATTATAAACTGGGTTATATTGTGTACCTCTTGCTTATTGACCTTATCTACCTTTTATAGTGAAGGAGTCCTTGTTCGGCTTGGCCTTTGGTGGCGTAGTTTAGGACAAGCGATCTTGCAGTGGAGATCATTTCCTAATTGGGAGTTGTCCGTGTGAGATTGTTTTCCCACATGACTTATGCTCCTAGATCTGCGGGAAATGTTTTCTTTTTTGAGTTGTTGTCCATGCAAGGAAGTTTCTTTGCCCGACTTATACTCTAATATATGTTTCCTAGTCGGATCGAATGTGTTGCTGGTCTACCTGTTTTGGGTAGATCGCTCTGATATTTTCGTTAGAGGTCTTAGGAGTATTAGGCTTGACCGAATGACGTGTGGGCTTACTGGATCATTGCAACTCGGACCCGACTGTTTCAATTCTGCCAATGATGTGCTTGCTGCTGTTTGGGCCTCGCTAGATTGTGCGTGCAATCGGGCCTGTTTCTTTCTATTGATGAAATTATCATGACACGTGTACGATGCTGATAAGAGGACGGTTTGATGTATCGTCAACCATAATTAACAATAAATAGTAAAAAATGTATATAGAAACTAATGATACACCAAAACGGATCCAACTCTGTGTCGTACACGTGTCGTGATGATCTCGAGGAAAGATAGGCCCTAGCGTCAGACCAACACTGATATGGCCCAAGCGGTTCTAAGCTCGCCCAATGCAGTCCGCCAAAGGAACCCAAATTCTTACAGCCTGCTAGGCCTACGTGTTTCACAACTATTCTCAATACTCGTAAGCCCTGTTAAGGCAAGTATCTCGAGGATCAGCTTCCGACGGACAAGTACAGTGGCTCATTGCTTCCAACTAAGAAATAAATTTCAGATCGAGTATATATCACATATGGAGACTTCCACCTATAGACTACTCTTAGAATGGGAGCTATCTCTCGTGTATCTAGGAGCACAAGGCTAATAAGGAAACCTCCCTCTACAACATAACTCTTAATTAGAGAAGGATCTCCACGAAGATCTTCTTCTCTAATCTACACCATCGATGACTAGGTCGAACCATAACTTCTGCACTATAAATAAAACACAAGGTTGGTAAGCAAAGGTACACTACAAATTTCCTATTTATAGTATTACACCTTCCTCAGATCCCTATCTAACTTTATCATCATAGTGCCATCGGCCACCACAATGGTGGTCTGTGGCTCAAGTGTGTTCCTTGTGCAGGTCAGCAGGTTTGCAAGTCAAGGTCAAAACAAGGAGCGAAAAATGACTGCATCAGTTTGGTGCCATCCGTGAGGACAACAAAGTTTCTAACCTTTCATTAGCATTATCTCGCATCATAATACGAAGATATGGTGATCACCCGATAAACAACAATGGAGAACAAGGGGACATCTCAAACGTCCAGACTTGCGCTATACCACTGCTCTCAGTG
Organism: Berberis vulgaris; assembly: GCA_963556465.1. Taxonomy (NCBI): domain Eukaryota; kingdom Viridiplantae; phylum Streptophyta; class Magnoliopsida; order Ranunculales; family Berberidaceae; genus Berberis; species Berberis vulgaris. The sequence continues at coordinate 22,814,753 of OY747130.1, read as the reverse complement.
ATGCTGGAGGCACACAGGAACCAAACTCATGCCCGTGCGCCAACCATGACAATGTAGAACACCATGATGGATTTGCTGTTGTCTCAGATATAGCAAATCGCCAAAGTAGTGGAGGCTTTCATACAACAGAATCCTCCACCCGCTAATGAAGATCAGGATCAATACAAGCCTCCATCTCCGGAAGACAATAGAGAGCAAGCACAGGAGAGTCAAGCCCCTGTTAGTTCCAATTTGACCAGAGGAGGCGGCGCAGCTATCGCGGAATCGACTCTCCGGACAGAGAGGCTCGACCCTCATAACCCGCTTTGCAGAGGGGCGCATGACCTAGATGTACTGTACCATCTCTCTGTTCTACCATTCGTGGTTCCAAAAAAGTTCACGCCTCCAAAGCTCAACTTCTACGACGGGACCACCGACCCATTCAACCACCTACGCCATTACTTGCTAATTCGTGAGAGACCATGCTCAAGATTAACCATGATCAACACTGCATTAATCTTATTATTTTCCCAAGTTTGTTGAATTAAACTTAGCGTGCTTTTGAACTATTCTTATCATGCTATCTAATTAGGAATCACAAGTTAGATAAGCAATCCAAGATCATTAAGTTTTGTGGAAAATATGAACTCTGACTAGGCAATTACGAGTATGATCAACATCTTGTTTTTACCTAGGTTTTTACTTAACCTTACCAATGTTCCTTAGTATTTACTACTTGTGAGTACAAGATTATAATGATTAGGTGAAACTCTCTTATACTCTAGCCCCAGATCCTAGCATGCTTACTAAGTTGGCCACCTTAACAAATCAGTAAGGAAGATTAAATTCAATTAATTCATAAAACACATGTCGTCGCCTGATCTGTGGTGTGAAGAGAGTTTGATGGGGTGCAAATAACAAAGAGAGAGAAATAAGTTTCTCTTCTTCTTCGATCTTTGCTTCTTTACTCCTCTCCTTCTACTCCTTGTGCAATCTGCTCCGGTGAGAAGAGGCTGCGAGGGGAATGTAGGGAGCGCTGACTGGTGCAATCGTGGTGACCAGTGAGGAAGAAGGGACAACGAAGTGGAAGGACGATGGCGATGTGGACAGCGTTGATTGAGCGTTCAATTATTGGTGACAGGGAAGGAAGATGAAGCAGGTGTTGAATGATCAATACGGGGTTTTATAGTGTGGTTGCGATCAGAAATAAAGATGGGATGACGGTGATGGACTGTTGTGTTGGCTAGATTACGATGAGGGATTCTAATGGAGAGAAACAAAGAAATTGCGCCGAGGGATTCTAATGATGGTGATGGGTTTACGAGGAACAAGAGGTTGCGGCTGTGGATTGTGAAGTGAAGATGCGTGGTTGTGGATGGGTCTGATGATGGGTGATGCCTTGCTATGGTTGCAAGCGTGAGGAGGCTTTGGATGAGTGATTTCTCCAAAGCAAGGTATCGTCCCTTTTATAGTTGTTTTCTTCTCAGTTTCCTTTTTTGCGTAGTTTACTTTTGCAATCAGTATTTCTAAATTGCCAATTTGCTTCACTTAGCTTCTATTTTAAAATCTTGTAATTGGAAACCTACACAAACACGAAAATATCAATTAGTACCTTAATTAACAAGTAATAGCCAAAAATATATATAGAAATATGGTACTAAAAATAGCCTAATTATGCTCCTATCAAATTCACCCACACTTATCTTTCGCTAGTCCTCGTGCAAATCCAAGAAACAAAAATAAATGACTCAATCTATACTTTCCAACATTTGTCTAAAAAATTTTCAACGGATTATGACATGTTATGATTCTTAAAAACAATATTAAATCCACATCATTCGAAAATTAATAAACGTTCATAGCAATGATATAAAAATTCACAATTAAATCAATCCAAGTGACTGTGAAACTCAAACGCGTGACAAGAAGAACTAACCCAAAAATCTCACTGGGTGCAAAATAATCTGGCATCCCCTAATAAAGTAGGCCAATAAAATCCACATTCTAAAACCTTACGAGTTGTTCTTTGAGTTCCAAAGTGTCCCCCACAAGCATAAGAATGACAATATGTCAATATCGAATTAAATTCAGAATCGGGCACGCATCTTTTAATCAATTGATCGGCACAATTCTTACACAGATAGGGATCATCCCATACAAACTGTCTCGCCACTTTCTTGAGCTTATCCTTCTGAACTCAAGTCAAAGTGTTCAGAATCTGTTTGGATACAAGGTAATTCACAATATCAGCATACCATGGTTCACTTACCTCGACCAAAAATAGTTGCTCATCAGGAAAAGTCTACAGAATCGACAAGGGCTCCTCATTGCACACCAAACGGCTCATGTGGTCAGCTACCACGTTTTCACTCCCTTTTTTTTATCCCTGATCTCCACATCAAACTCTTGAAGAAGAAGTATCCACCGTATAAGTCTCGGTTTCGCCCCTTTCTTCGTAAGCAGGTATTTTAAAACTGCATTATCAGAGAAAATTATAACTTTAGTTCCAATCAAGCAAGATCGAAATTTCTCTAAAGCAAATACAACAGCTAAAAGTTCTTTTTCAGTCGTGGAATAATTCAATTGAGCATCATTTAAAGTTCGGGAGGCATAGTAGATGACGTGAAGACGTTTGTCCCTCCGTTGGCCTAGAACTGCTCCTAAGGCATAATCTGATGTGTCACACATAAGCTCAAATGGAAGACTCCAATCTGGTGGCGCAATGATAGGTGTTGATGTCAACAACTCCTTAAGCTTATCAAATGTTGTCTGACAGTCATTATTGAACTCAAATGGCACATCTTTTTGTAGGAGTCGACATAGTGGTCCAGAAATCTTTAAAAAATCTTTGATAAATCACCGATAGAATCCTATATGTCTGAGAAAATAACGAACCTCTCTCACCGAAGTAGGAGAGGGTAAGTAACGTACAAGATCTATTTTAGCTTTATCAACCTCAATACCCCTAGTTGAAACCACATGGCCTAAAACAATACCTTGATTAACCATAAAGTGACATTTTCCCCAATTTAATACAAGGTTAACCTCAATGCATCGCTTCAGAATCAAGGAAAGATTATCCAAACAATGGTAAAAAGAATCACCGAAAACACTAAAATCATCCATAAAAACCTCAATGATTTTTTCAATAAAGTCTGAAAATATACTTACTATGCATCTGTGGAAGGTAGCCGGGGCATTACACAAACCGATTGGCATTCTTCAACATGCGAAAGTGTGGAATGGACATGTAAAGGTTGTCTTACCTCGATCCTCTGGAGTGATGACAATCTAATTATATCTTGAATAACCATCAAGAAAACAATAAAAAGCACGACCGACCAACCTTTCAAACAATTGTCAATAAAGGGAAGAGGAAAATGATCTTTCCTGGTAGTTGCATTTAGCTTTCTATAGTCAATACAAATCCCCCACCCAGTTTGCATTCGCGTGGGAACCAACTCATTTTTCTCGTTCTTTACCACAGTTATGCCAGACTTCTTCGGCACTACTTGCACTGGTGAAACCCATTTGCTATCTGAAATAGGATAGATCACGCCACAATCAAGGAGTTTAATGATTTCTTTTTTCACAACTTCCATCATAAGGGGGTTTAGGCGGTGTTGAGCTTCTCTAGTGGGTTTTGCACCTTCCTCAAGCAGTATACGGTGCATACAAGTGGTAGGGCTAATACCCTTAATGTCAGCCAATGTCCACCCAATTGCAGTCTTGTATTTCTTCAAAATTCGAATAAGTTTTTCCTCTTCTAAAATTGTGAGTGATGATGATATGATGACAGGCAATGTCTCAGGATCTCCCAAATACGCGTTCTTCAAGTGATCCGGTAACGGTTTAAGCTAAGTGTAGGTGCCTGAATCACAGAAGGTAAAAGTTTATTAGTGGATGAGGGAATAATAATTGGGGGAGGTAACTCACTAACAATTCGTGGCATTGACTCCAAGGTTGCCACGGTCTCAATTATATCCCCCCTCATGTTATCAGCCAAGATCTTCTTCTTGTCACAAAAAACTCCATTTCTCTCATATCCGGCGGCAGTAGTAATGGTGATTTCAAGTTCATCCTCGTTCATGACGTCAATAAATTCTTGGGACAAAATATCAACCACGTCAATAGAAAAACAAGAATAATTATCAACGGGATACCTCATGGCTTCAAAGATTTTGAAACCAATCATATCACCATCAAATTGCATGGTCAGTTTCCCCGCATGCACATCAATATTTTTCCTTGCAGTTTTCATGGACGGGTGCCTTAAAATAAGAGGCAAAGGTACTGACAATGTCGAATCTTCCATTTCAAGCACATAGAAATCTGTTGGGAAGATCAAATGATTAACTTGCACCAACACATCTTCCAACAAACCTTAATTGAACGATAAACATAATACGATATAACATTAATTGAAGCACCTAAGTCTAACATTGCATTTTCAATTTTAGTATTACCGATAACACAAGGGATAGTGAAACTACCCGGATCCATACATTTCGGCGGCAACTTCCTTTGAAGAACTGCGGAAACATTCTCACTCACCTTAACTACCTCTCCATCTTGAAGTCGTTTCTTTGTTGTGCATAGCTCCTTAACTTTTTTTGCATATTTAGGCACTTGCTTAATAGCATCAAGAAGCGGAATATTGAACTGGACTTTCCGGAAGGTTTCCAAAATTTCCTTCTCCTATTCATTTTTCTTAGTCTGGGCAAACCTGCACGGGAAAGGCAAAATAGGTGGAGATGGATTAGCAGGAACTGAACTTGGAACACTCACTTTCTTAGCAGGAGGCTTTGGTGTCTCAACGGTGGCTGGATCATCCGCCTGTAACTCAATTTCCACATTTCGGCTCTGTTTGGGGACTAATGGCTCATTCTCAATTTGCCTACCACTCCTCAGTGTAATTGCTTTTGCGATTTCAAACCGGCCTTTCAGATTTGGAATTGTAGAACTAGGAAGTTTTCCTTGCTCGCGAATTATTCTAATAAAATCAACTATCTGTCCCATTTGTAGCTTCAAATCTGTTATATCTTTTGATTGGTTCTACTAAAAAATAGTTAACGATTTCAAAATCTCATCATAATTAGGGGTATACTTGACTTGTGCTGAGGTGGTTCAGGTGGTCCTTGAAAGAAACCAAGGGGTGGCCGATTCGAAACTTGTTGTTGAGGTTGTTCTAAATTTCTCCATTCAAAGCTGGAATGATTTCTCCATTCAAAGCTGGAATGATTTCTCCAACCTTCATTGTAAGTGTTCGAATAAGGGTTATTCCTATAGTGATTTTGCCCATGAAAACCTATTGCATTGACATTCTTTCAATTGCCATTCTCAATAAGTTGAAAATATTGATTAGATGGATGTCCTGTCTTAGTGCACACGCCACAAACTTGTGCAACTCCTAGTATATTCGGCTTCCCCAGAGCCTGACTCACAAGTGAAGTAAAATTAGTCATTTAAGCTTCCAAACTAGAATTAGTACTTTCCTCATGGACTTGGCGTGAAGGCTCTCCAATTCCTTCATACTGTTGGGCGTTTAAGGCTCGGTTTGCAATCAAAGTCTTTGTTGATGTTTGATGTTGGAGTTTTATCAACCAAAGCTCCCCCTGTCGTTGCATCTAACATCTGTCGCTCAAGAGGAAGCAATCCCTCATAAAAGTATTCAATCGGGAGCTCTTCCTTCATCTGATGTTGCGGACATGATGCTATGAGAGTTTTGAAACGCTCATCGTAAGTTGGATATGATTCTCCTAGACCTTGTTGTATACCACTGATTTTCTTCCTCAACAAGATAAATTTGGAAGTTGGGAAGAATTTCTCTAGAAACACCTTCTTCATGCTATCTCAAGATATAATGTTTCGAAAGGTAGATCATAGAGCCAATCCTATCAGTCAGAGAAAAGGGAAATGCTCTCAGCTTCAGGATGTTCTCATCCATAGTTATTGGCATCATACTGAAGCATACAACTTCAAATTTCTTTAAATATTTATTTGGATCCTCCATAGAAAGACCATGATACTTCGGAATATGATGAAGTAGGCTGGATTTTAGCTCGAATGACTTTGTCTTCCCTGTACTGCTGTTGGTTACTGAATGCACAAGGGTGCGGCTGTCCAAGGTGGATGCCGAAAGTTATTTAATAGATATGTTGTCTACCATGTCAAGCTTTTCTGATTCAAATTCGGAGCTAAACGTTTGCGACTCTTTTGTTTCTCTCATTCGTCTTCTAAATGTTTTCTCAGGCTCCGAATCATACTCTAATAAATTCTCGCTGGATCTCCTAATGCGCATGAACTAGTACTTGAGATAAAGAAACAAAAAATTAATAAAAAGAAAAATAAATAAAAACTAATGAAGTAATTAACAATTTTACTAATCTCCGACAACGACGCCAAAAATTGATGCGCTATTTTAGTAGCACACAACTTAATACCCTGTTTTGTGATTGTAGTATAGAATCAGCATGGATCGTTCTTGACCGGGGATTAGAGGGTTTGCCAACTAGCGCTAAGAATAACTAAAAGACAACTAACAACTTAATTAAGTAAATATTGGGGGATTGGATTTTCTAAGTTCAACTTTGAAAATAACTACGAAAATTACTGTAAAGATAATAAAACTAAAGGGATGGAAAAGATGAGAAATTAGCTAAGGGTTTTTCTCCACACACCAAACATATGCTCATAAATCAATATTCAATAATCACTTGCTAATTCGTGAGAGACAATGCTCAAGATTAACCGTGATCAATACTGCATTAATTTTATTATTTTCCCAAGTTCGTTGAATTAAACTTAACGTCGCTTTCAAACTATTCTTATCATGCTATCTAATCAGGAATCACAAGTTAGATAAGCAATTCAAGATCATTAAGTTTTGTGGAAAATATGAACACTGACTAGGCAATTTCAAGTACGATCAACATCTTGTTTTTACCTAGGTTTTTACTTAACCTTACCAACGTTCCTTGGTATTTACTACCTGTGAGTACAAGATTATAACAATTAGGTGAAACTCTCTTATACTCTAGTCCCAGATCCTAACATGCTTACTAAGTTGGCCACCTTAACAAACATACAAAGAAGTTCTCTATAAAGCAGTTAAGCGAAACACAATCACTAATCAGTGAGGAAGATTAAATTCAATTAATTCATAAAACACATGTTCGGGGATTCGAATCCACCCCTAGCTAAGAAGAGTTTAGCTAGACATATTAATCATGTTCAGATAGCAATACATAATTAAATATCAAACTAAATAAGAAAAAGACAGGGTGAAGGAAATAAAACGTTGTCGTCGCCTGATCCGTGGTGGTGGAGAGAGCCCGCTAGGGTGCGAATAGAAGAGAGGAAAAGAAATAAGTTTTTCTTTTTCTATCTCTTCTTCTTTACTCCTCTTCTTCTACTCCTTATGCGATCTGCTCTTGTAGGGAGCATTGACTGATGCGATTGTGGTGATCAGTGAGGGAAAAGGGACAACGAAGTGGAAGGATGATGGCAATGTGGACAGCGTTGATTGAGCGTTCAATTAGTGGTGACAGAAAAGGAAGATGAAGCAGGGGTTGAATGATCAATACGGGGTTCTATGGTGTGGTTGCAATCAGAGACATAAATGAGATGACATTGATGGACTGTTATGTTGGCTAGATTGCAATGAGGGATTCTAATGGAGAAAAACGAAGAGATTGAGAGGCGGTGTTGGGCTGCTGACGGTGATGGTTGTGGAGGAAGATGGGTCTCGATTAGGTTTAGGGTTGTGTGATTGTGATGAACAGTGGAAGAGATGGATGTTGGTGGTGGTGTAGGTGATGTCGCGAGGGTGGGGAGGCTGTAAATGGGTTTGCGAGGAACAAGAAGTTGCGGCTGTGGATTGTGAAGTGAGGATGCGTGGTTGTGCATGGGTCTAATGATTGGTGATGGATTGCCGTGGTTGCAAGCGTGAGGAGGCTATGGATGGGATATTTCTCCAAAGCAAGGTATCGTCCCTTTTATAATTGTTTTCTTCTTGATTTCCTTCTTTGCGTGGTTTCCTTTTGCAATTAGTATTTCTAAATTGCCAATTTGCTTCACTTAGCTTTTATTTTGGAATCTTGCAATTGGAAACCTACACAAACACAAAAATAACAATTAGTACCTTAATTAACAAGTAATAGCCAAAAATATATATAGAAATATGGTACTAAAAATAGCCTAATTATGCTCATATCAGTCCCCTAGCAGTGTAGTGGATTGATTTTAGCAAACATGCAAAACCCTAGCATTAATTGTCTGTTTAAGGCACCACTAGTCACAAGTTAACTAATACAAGTAAAACATGCTTAAAAAAACATAGAATAATTCTAACTACCATGGATGCATAAAATACATGGTGAAAGTAATATGTGTTTGTTCACAAATCAATCCAATGTTAAACCATACAATGCATCGAGGGGATGAGGGAGAGATGCGGGGGGGGGGGGGGGGGGGGGGGGATGGGGGGGGTGAGGAAGGAGGGTCGGCATTGAAGGGGAGGATGATGGCGGCGGTGTTCCTTGGCGAGATGGCGGCCTGTCGAGATGGAGGTGATGAGATGGCGGTGAGTTATCTGTCTATGATTGTGCTCTACTAAATGATATGGATGGTCAGTGTCGCGAGGTGGTTGGCTGTCTGGAAATGAAAAAGAAAAGATGAAGCAAAGGTGGAGACGCTGGCTTCAATGGAGGAAGATGAAGCAGGGAGATGGAGAACATAGAAGTGGTTGTGTGGTTGTGCAATGGAGTTGTGGGAGGCCTAGGCTGCAAGCTGTATTGTGTCGCAATGGCAGGGATGAAGGCGAGGGAAAGGGAGGTGTTGGTGTAGGTTGATGAAAAAGTAGGGGATGTGAAAGAGCCGGGTTCGATGGCTATTGGCAGGTTTTGGGAGGAGGAGGAACGGGAGAGGAGAGGTTGTTAGTTGCAGAGAAGAGAAACTAAATAGAGTTGGGAATTTAGATTAGGCTTGGACTAAGGTTTAGATTAAGAGGGGTTTAATTGTTCTTCCTAATTTCACCCGTCACTGTCACATTGTACCACTCTTTGAGGTTATCAAATCATTGCATATGCTTTGATGTGATTTCACTGTTTAAGCTCCCAATCCTATAAAAACACGAAAATGAAATAATTAGAATAAAATATGATGTTCAAAACACTAACAGATATAAATTATAAGGTAATTTGAGCATAAATGATTTGAATATCAGCGAGCTGATTGAGAGAAAGAATTCATAGCAACTATTGTTCCCACTATTGCATGTCGATTTCGTAGTGAAATCAAAGGTAAACAAGGAGAACTTTGGAAATATTTTTTTTTGGTGGGAGGAATTATCTAGAACAAGGCTGGTTCGGAGCTCCACGAGGTTTGGAACAAGGACTCAGTGATTTTTAGGTGAGTGAGATGCTAAGTAACCTTTACTTCATGGTTTTTACCTTTAATTTGAGCTTGCATGTGGGTTTTAGGGCAATCATCTTCAAAATTCTTACTATGGGTAGCAGTAAAATTCTAGATTTAATTTTTTTAGCACCATTTAACTTCTAAATCTGTATGTTAAAGCTCAATTTAGGTGAAATGGTTAATTTTGGGTATAGTTGGAGTTTATTATGTAAGGATTGGAGTGCATCATAAGTTTCTCATGTCCCATGTTTACAAAGGTGTTTGGGTGTAATGTTGGGACCGATTGTGTTTAACTTTTCTTGGATTCACGTTTATGTAACTAAGTTTGCATGATTCAAATAAGAACTTTGTTTGCTTGGTTTTCATCATTTTCGTTGGTGATTCCTAGATGTTTTGCTAATCTTCTTCCATCATGCATGTTGGGTTATGGGTGTAAGGTTTTTATTTGACTTCTTGGGGTTATTTCTAGTTACTTCACTCTGGATGGAATGCGGAAAATGTGTGAATCATAGGTACCAATGATTAGGCTATTGATTTGGCTTTGAGGAGATCTTTGACATGATGATGTAGTCTAAATGATGTACATTGCGAAGTTATAAATGTGATTATGTGATCTTAATCTTTAGCAACTACACCCACGACTTATTCATTTTGAACATGCGTTTCATGAACATAAATATGTTTACATTCATTGGCTGAATACGAAATTACCATAGGGGTAAGATTTAAGTTTTGGGCATTGATGTTTTTGTTTATGAATGTTGGTTTGGGGTAATTTGTGATGTCTTTATATTCCCAACTAACAGGTTATTTTATTACATTAAGTCAGGGCGAATAACTCCTTGGTTCCGCGGTTGTTTTATGTTGAATTCAAGCCTCTTTTGGCGCTTAATTTGTTGTCTTTTTAAGCTAATTTATACTAGATTTAACACCCTAAGCTACTGCAGTTGCATCGAGAACTCAGGGTTATTCTCCTATAAAAGAAATTGTTATTCTTGTCCGATTCCAAGCCATCCTTTTACTTCAAAAGCAGCACTCTTGTAGAGTTGTTTTTAACACAAATTTAGCAGTAATTCATAGGTGTTTTCAGGGTTGTTTCAGCCGAGTTTAGGGCTATTTCTAGCTGAGGTTCAGGGACTGTTTCACTTGGTTTTAGATGAATGTTTCTGTTGAGTTTATGAGTTATTTTTAACTGAGTTTAGGCGTTCGGGAAATGTTTTAACTGATTTTAAGGGATTCAGCTGGTTTAGAGGGTGAATCGAGTGAGGTTAGGGGCTTTTTTGAGAGTTGTTTTAACTGATTTTATGGGTTGTTTCAACTTGGTTTAAAGGACTGAATCAGATTGCTTTTGGACCCTTTTGGGAATTGCTTTGGGACTGAGACATGGGTGCTTTAGTTTTATCTTTGACTGGTTTTTTTATGTTCAAAAGTTGTTTTGGAGCAGAATTGGGTTACAATTTTTCGCCCCAAATAGGGATGATAGCAGGGCTGCCTGCAAGGACAAATTGGTTACATTTGGGCACATAAATTAGGTTGTGATGGGATTGTTGTCGAAGCTGAAAGCAGGGTGTCTTGGATCTGCTATGCTGACTGAAACATGTTTGTTTTGGAACTGTTTTGTGAGCTGAAATGAGGATATTTCCAACATATTTTTTGCTGTGTTTAGGGAAAGCTTTGGCTGAATTGAGGCTAAGTTTAGCTGAGCATCATAGCAGATTTTTGTTGGGTTTAGGATAAGTTGTTAGCGAAGTTTATGACAGTTTTTCGTAGGGTTTAGTGGAAAGTTTTGTCTGACTTTAAAGGCATGTTGTTGTAGGTTTGAAGCAATGTCGTGTTGTATGATGTTTGGTTTGCCAAACGCATTCCGCTCAGGTGAGTGAGAACATCCTCTTTTAAATTTTGATATAACAGTATTTTTGAGTATGTGAGTATTTGCTTACAAAAAATAAGATTTGTGAAATGATATGTGGTAATGCCATGATGTGTGGAAGTTTATTTTGTTAGAGGATGATCGTCCGCATAGTTGCATGAATGTTGAAATTATAACATAGACAATACTTCATGTTGAATTTAGCTAGACAATACTTCTCCCCACTGGTATATTGACATGTTTATGAGATTGATATAATAATGTTGATGATGTTGAGCATTTGAGGGTACTCATTTCGAAAGAAGTAACTATGCCAAACCTAGAAAAGGGAGTAGCACTTGGCCTTGAGAAATGAGGCACCCATTCGGAAGAAGGAATTATACCAAACTTGGAAAAGGAAGTAGCATTTGGCCTTGAGAACATGGTATTAACCCACATCCAAAAAAGGAACTCCCACAGTAGTTCATCGCTCCCTTGGTGTTAGTGCACTGCAGGCGATATTTAGTAGTTGCGGATGGGTAGAGATGACTAGTACAACTGTGAAAATTTCTGGGTTTATTCTCCCAACATCCAAAAGAGGAACTCCCATAGTATTTCATCACTCCCTAGTCAATAATGCATTGCAGGTGATGTCTAGTAGATGAGGATGGTTTGAGATGGCTATTACATCCGTGGGGATGATTGCGCTTATATTCAGATTGAAGGTTTTCTACCCCAACACACGCTTTAATATGAGAAATACCAGAGATGTTTCTGTGGTGGGAAATGTGTATTGTCTTGGCACATTTGTCTGTGTGACGTCGGGCAGAATAGTGATTATCATGCGGGCTAGTTCAAGAGACAATTCACAAGGAAGGATACAAGAGAATCGCCCAAAAACAAAGAGAAATAACTCTAATGTCAATTAAATTACTCAAATGAAAGCTCTACTACAATATTGAGGAAGAACTCTATTTATAGTGCTCAAATAACTTGAATAATAAGCAGCCTATTCCTAAAAGAAAAATTAGAATCAAATACTAAAATAACAAGCAGTCTATTCCTAAAAGAAAAAAATAGAATAAAAAACTAAAATAACAAGCAGTCTATTCCTAAAAAAAAAGTAAAGCCTAATCCTAAAAGGAAACTAGAAAGACTCCTAATTAAATTGAAAGATTACAAATAAGTTATTTAGTAAATAACTTTAAGAGAAAATTAGGAACCCTAGAAACCCAAATTAGGAATACTAGAAACTCAAATTAGGAACTCTAGAAACCCTCCTGAATCAGTCTCCCCGGGTTGTAAAGAACTCGTCCTCGAGTTCACAACAGCTCATCGGAATCCTATGGCAGCGGCCCAGGAAGAAGATCCTCTGGTATCAAGTCAGAAAACTCTGCTAGTTGTTGCATCTCTGCTGGCAAATCTGGATTCACGTCTGCTGTCAAATAGTAACCACTCATCATCCTAACATATCGCTTGATGGCTGGCTTATTGGTGAAATAACTTGTCCAGTACGCATTTGCACGGGCTGCATATGAAAAGAAATCATCAGTTTTAAATGGCCATGACTCATTTACTGCATGCTTTGCATCAGTAAATATCGATGGGGAGGAGTAAAAGGCATTCACGTGCCCATCCATATTGACATAATGAATGAACTTATCCATTTGCCTGAACCATGTATGAGCATAATGATACTTAAAATCTATCCCCATTGTCCACATTATATGGTTTGTACAAGTAATGTTGGCTTGTGTTAGTGCCGCAGCTACAAAATCATTGACTCGATCTTGAACATTGTAATCAAACAAATCAACATTATCCTGAACTATGGGGGACTTATCGTCAACTTCAAAATAAAAATTGTCATTGGGCAGTTCATAATTCTTAGGTGGCTCGCCATTAACGCCCAAATTCTGCACTTTCTTATCATTTACTTGCCTAGGAGCACTATAACTTTTAAAGAGAATTGTTTCAGGATCTTGCTTCTGGACCTCCATTTCAAGGATGTTTTCTTTCTCTTGTGTGACACCATCATCATTAGGATTGCTACCCTTGATATTCCTGTCAATTTGTTCAGATGTTGCAGGGCCAAGTGCCTATAAAGTTCCTTTCTCAAACTCGGAAACAAAACCATATTCATCTGCATTCTCATTCTCCATATCATCAGACCCCTCCGCTTTATGCTCCTGTAAATCGGTTGATACTTTGATTCTTTCCCTCCATTTTTCAAGTGCATCCCCAACACTCCTGTAAGGATTGGGATAGGTTCTTTGTGCAGATGAGTTGTCATGCTCTGGTGTTTGAGCTTTAGGTTTATTAGCACTTAAGTTTCCATCCATAACTGAGTCAGGCATCGCCAATTCTGTCTCACAGACATCATTGGAGGGTGTATCTTTTGAGAGAGCATGGCCATTTTGAATAATAAGCTGCTTGTCTGTTGAGGGAGCATGGCAATTTTCAAATCCATTTTCCTTGGGACCCACATCTACTTCGTTGTCTGTTATGTCCTTATCATCCCCATTCTGCAAACCATCTGCATCAACAATATCCAACTCTTTATCAGTGTCATACACAGGCTCTCCAAGCCTTTCAGTTTTGTCTACCACGTCTTCCTCAATCAGGAGATTGTTACCCTTCTGAATAGCATGCTTCCTGCACTCAGTCGCTCTATGTCCCTGTTCACCACATCTAAAACATCTAATATTTGAGTTAGAATTACCCTGTGGTGGCTGCTGGGCAGGACAAAATTCTTGAGGACGAACTGGCCAACCGCTTTGATCACTGCTGATTATTGGTCTCCTGCTCTGTTGTTTTTCCACAGCAAGTGCACGCTGGTATGCTTCAGAAACGGTCCTCAACGAGTGAAATCGCTGAAATAAGGGTTGAGTGTAGCCGAAAGGAAGGAAGTGACGCTTCATCTTCTCACAATCAGTGATCTTGGCCTGGCTCTGCTTGTAGCGTGATCGCTTCAACTGCTCCCACCATGCAGATGTTCTGCCTTTGAGTTTGATGGTAACTAATTTTACTTTGATATGATCTGGAACTTCCTTATACTAAAAAATATGCTCTACTTCATTCAACCAATCCACAAATCCTTCGGCCTATAACGTACCAAAAAACTCGGGTAGATTCACTTTGAAATCGAGATTTCCATGACGATCCTCCCGACCATGGCGCTCCCAGAATCGAGCACGATTGTGATTCGAGTTTTCGAAACTGAAATCAGATTCGTGACCTTCCATCTCACGATCACCGAAATCCTGCGTTGTTAGATGCCGGGTTAACTTTGCAACTTGCCTCTGTAAATCCCAATCATCACATCCTGAACGTTACGATCACGGTTTGGGGCTTCCTCGTTCGGAATCTGTCCGCAACGACCATGACCACGACCACCAGCCATGGAAAACTGATGAAATCTCACCCCAAGAAGATGCTGAAGCTCTGATACCAACTGACGCTGGGCAGAATAGTGATTATCCTGCGGGCTAGTTCAAGAGACAATTCACAAGGAAGGATACAAGAGAATCGCCCAAAAACACAGAGAAATAACTCTAATGTCAATTAAATTACTCAAATGAAAGCTCTACTACAATATTGAGGAAGAGTTCTATTTATAGTGCTCAAATAACTTGAATAATAAGCAGCCTATTCCTAAAAGAAAAATTAGAATCAAATACTAAAATAACAAGCAGTCTATTCCTAAAAGAAAAAAATAGAATCAAAAACTAAAATAACAAGCAGTCTATTTCTAAAAGAAAAAGTAAAGCCTAATCCTAAAAGGAAACTAGAAAGATTCCTAATTAAATTGAAAGATCACGAATAAGTTATTTAGTAAATAACTTTAAGAGCAAATTCGGGACCCTAGAAACCCAAATTAGGAACACTAAAAACTCAAATTAGGAACCCTAGAAACCATCCTGCATCACTGTGTCATCTCATGTGCATATTTACATCATGATTGAGCATTCGGAATAAAAAATGGTGGTTCATCGTTAATTTATGATTATCGTTTTTATCTGTATTAGTTGATATTATGCATTTTCTTTGAGACAGATGTTTTGGTTCTCCTCATACCAGTTAGTGTTGACTCGTTTGCTTGTTTTGTAGCAAATGGGTGTATCCCAACTCGTGTGTAGGTGGTGGTACTGTAGGAGGCGCCAGGTGATCGAGTGGTTGTCTATGTGGTTGGACAATTGAGAAGTAGGTTGAATTCTCAAGTCTAGGTTTTGTTTGGCTTAATTTATTACGTCGTGTGCTAGCATGTGTAACCATTGGCAAGTAAAGTAAATGGAAAAAATTAGGGTTGCGCCACGTCTCAGTTTTTTAGACATTTCAGTGTCTTGGGAACCGAGTCATGATAATTTGGTATCAGACACATGGTTACATTAAGCAGCAAAGCTTAGCTTGCCTTCGGATGTGGGATTTGGTAAAAAAGTTACAAGTATTAGTGTAGCGGACCAAGGCCAATAAAAGAAGACACAATCACTTGACAAATTCATTTAGCCGGTTGTTTATCATGCGAGGGACGTTGTTGGTGTTCACTGATCGTCGACTAGAACTCTAAGGGAGCGGGTAGAGAGATTTGAATTGGACCTATTGCTATGCGGGGTCAAATTATTTCTGCTTGTTTAGTTTAAGGAATTGTTCATCCAAGCCGGCTATCTTATGTTGGAAGATCTTCCTGCTTCTTTTGTATGGTTTTGTGTTAAGCCCAGTCATCAGTACTATAGAATGAGTATTTTCTGAGAGTTGTGATATGCAGTGCTCCTCGCTTGCTCTCGACATGGACCCGAGTTTTTCTCTTTGAAGGTTAATGCATTCATATTTGTCCTCGCTTATCCCGATGATATCTAACCAGAAAAAATGAGCAGCAGTTAAGCCCAGGACCACCATTGTGGTGGCCGAAGGCACTCCAATGCTTAAGTCAGATATCAGTTAGAGAAAGAGAGAAGACAGTATGAAAATTTGCAGTGTGTATACTCACTTACTTTTCTTTTTTATTTCACCGACTCTTATAGTAAGTGTTCCCTCCCCAACTGTCCCTGGGATTGAGGGCGTGATGGAGGGAGGAGATCGTGATTGAGTGACTGTTTGATGTCTCATTAGCTACTCCCCCTTGTTAGTGGGTTTGCGTGCTGGGCCACTAACTGACAGTGTGGAGGTTCATGGTATGCCATGATGGCATATTTTTGGCTCCGTTTCTGCTATTGCGCCACATTAAATGTTTAGGCAGTGGTTAGGTAAATGTCTCCCATTCGCGCTAAACGTATATAAGCCTGTCTTGTGTAGAGTTTTCACCTTTACCTTCTCAAAGCTTCACTTCATTCCGTATTATATTTTTTCAACCCGGTTGAGCTTGAGTTCTTGTTCAATCATGTCTCCACAGCTTAACTTCTCGCGAGGGAGGCATCACGAAAGCTTAGACTTCTTCAGAAAGTCATTGTTGTCCGAGGAGGACCTCACTACCCTTTGTAGGCAATACGAACTCCCTACTAATTTTGGAGTGTCGATTCTTATGGAAAGGGAATGTCACTCTTTTCCGTCTAAGGGGCGCATATGCCTATACAAGGCCATGTTCGAGGCTAGCTTGGGCTTCCTTGTGCCTAGCATCATCTGGCGCTACTTGTATTCTTTGAGCATGCCACGGCTTAGATAATGTGGAATGGGTAGGCGTTCTACATGCTATTTTGATTTGGGTGAAGAATGTCAGAATCCACATGTCGACAAGGTTGCTCCACTTTCTGGCGTCCATCAGGATGAATAACCATGGTGTTTGTTGGGTTTAGAGGTCTCGTTGCTTGACTGGCCAATTTGAGGATCTGGAGGATTGGCAAATGTACTGGTTTTTGGCCCATGCGAAGTCTGAATATTTCTTTTTTGATGGCTTCAAATTCATTCGCCGTTTTGTGGACCTCCACAAATTCTTTTTGCTTTTCCAATTAATGTTTGTCAGTGTCTGACTTATTCGTTGTCTTTGACTAGGGGTGCCCGATTCTACCATCCTCTCTTCTGAAGGGGAGAAGATGAAAAAATAGCTTCCTTGTTTTGTCGCCGATGGCTATTCTGGAAGTTATCCATCCAGATAAAATGAAGCTGAATAGATTATTTTCTGGTATGGTCGGTGACATGGGGCGTGCCCCATGCATGCCTACCGATTCTTCTTCAAGCGCGTAGGCGCCAACACCTGGGTCTCAGGAGAGGTAGGTGCCAAAGATGCCTAGCACATTGGAGAAGAAAGCCTTGGAGGGATTGATTATTCCCCCTCGTCACTCTAAAAGGCTCAAGTTGGGGTACACTCCTCCTGCTGCTCCCTAGAGCGGGGAGAGGGACGTTGTGGACCTGGCCATTGACGCGCAGTCATCGGGGGCCATGGCTTATTCTGAGATGGAAACAAAATGACCATCGCCAGAGGTCGCTACTCCTGGCCCGTCTGTTGCGGAAGGACAATCTGCTCTTGAAAGCACTGCCCGTGACCCCTCCATGGGTCCAGGAGTTGGATTTTTATCCGAGCCACCTTCCATTGCAACTGCTAAGGGTTGTCAGGTTGTTGAGTCCTCTTCTTAATAAGGTGCAGAGGAAGAGGCAGTGTCGGCCACAGGTTTCGGGGCT
Organism: Berberis vulgaris; assembly: GCA_963556465.1. NCBI lineage: Eukaryota > Viridiplantae > Streptophyta > Magnoliopsida > Ranunculales > Berberidaceae > Berberis > Berberis vulgaris. Next base: position 22,796,896 of record OY747130.1, on the reverse strand, counting down.
CCTCACATTGATGTCGATGTTAATTCCCACGCTCCGATTTATACCGAGGTGGATCACAGGGCTGCAATTGATGATTAGATGAAGATGAACTTCTCTTGGTTGGCTAACCAGCTACCATTGGATAAGGCGGCTGTAGAGGCACACATCACTCTTGATTAGCAGCTTTGATGTTAGTAAGTTGACAATTTGGTTGTTTTGCCACCTAGTTTTTTCGTTGTGCTTTATTAACTATTTCCATGTGTTGTTTTCAAATCAGGGGTTGACCCACCTGACCCATACTGGCATGGTAGGTACGTAGGTGGAGATTGTACGAGATAATTTTTTTCCTTGGAGACGAGTTCATCAAACAGAAGGCCTAACTCGTTGAACCCCATAAAAAGGTGAACTTGTTGATCGAGCAGTTGGTCGCTCAGGCCGATTTGGAGGCCCAGCTAGCTGAAGCCTGAAGGGGTATGACCAATGCTTTGTTGTTGTGTTGTCTTTGGAATCTCAGCTGAAAGGGATCCAAGGGAGTCTGGACGAGCCCAGGATGCCTGAGCTAAGCTGTTGTCTGAATTGAAGGATGGTCGGGAACGACGGGACATAGTGATAGATGAGCATGCTGCATTTGTTAAGCGTCTGTCGAACGTCGAAAAGTCTGCTATTGACTCCCAGAGTGCACTAGTCAGTGATCGTGTTGAGGCAGCTTTAGGAGGCCTTTTAGACACAACTTTCTAATCTTACTCAAGAGCGTATTTGTGGTAATGAGGTGGCTTGAAAGCTGGTGGTCTCTGAAGAGAGCCTGGCCAAAGTAGTTAGGGAGCTAAATAGCTCTAAGGCAGAATGGGAAGCGAGAGTGAAAGAGCTTCGCAAGGCTGCTGATAAAGCTTGGGCTCGTGATGTTGCTAATTGAAGGTTGGATCTGATAAATTATATCCAAGAGCACCATAGGGACTGGGATCTCTCCGTTTACCAGCTTCTTGCTTATGCTCAGTTCAAGGATGATGATTCTTCCTCTGGCCGGCGAGGTGGCCTCGAAGCCAATTTAGGTGTTGCAAAGACGTATGCCCATTCTGTTGTTCAATAACCTACTTCAGACTGTGCTACCCATGAGTAGGCAGGTATATCTACCCCCATCTGAAGAGGACCTAGGATGGGATAAGTCTTCAAGCCTGTTTACCCTTTATAATATACCACAATCCTGAACAGGAGTTTAATGGGCTAGGCTTCTATATTCCTCTTGCTCAGTCCTGAAGCGGACCTGCGCTAGGAAGGAGTTTGTTATGCCTATCAAGGCTAGACTTCATAATAACCTCAATTCCTGAACATAATTGAGTTGTTGAGAAACCATCCCTACCCGAGGAACCATCCCTGCCCGAACAAGTTAGTCTCCATAATATACCTTAATCTTGAATAAGAGTTAAGTTGTTGAGGAACCATCCCTGCCCAAACGGGCTGGGCTCCTGTGTTCCTCTGGCTCGATTCTGAAGAAGACTTGTGCTGGGAAGGAGTCTATTATGCCTGTCAAGGCTAGACTTCATAATAATCTCAATTCCTGACAGGAATTGAGTTGTTGAATAACCATCCCTACCCGAATGAGCTAGGCTCCATAATATACTATAATCTTGAATAGGAGTTGAGTTGTTGATGAACTATCCCTGACTGAACAGGCTAGGCTTCATATTATACCTCAATCTTGAATATGAGTTGATTTGTTGAGGAACCATCCCTGCCCGAACGGGCTAGGTCCTTATATTCCTCTTGCTCAACCCTGAAGAGGACCTGCGCTAGGAAGGAGTCTGTTACACCTGTCTACGCTAGACTTCATAATAACCACATTCCTGAACATGAGTTAAATTGTTGAGGAGCCATTGTTGCTCGAACGGGCTAGGCTCCATAATATATGTCAATCTTGAATAGGAGTTTAATTGTTGAGGAACCATCCCTGCCCGAACAGGCTCGACTCCTGTATTCCTCTAGCGCGGTCCTGAAGAGGACCTGCACTGGGACAGAGTTTGTAATGCCTGTCAAGGCTAGACTTCATAATAACCTCAATCCTGAACAGGAGTTGAGTTGTTGAGGAACCATCCCTGCCCGAACAAGCTAGGCTCCATAATATACCTCAATCCTAAATAGGTGAGTTGTTGAGGAATCATCCCTGCCCAAACGGGCTAGGCTTCATAATATACCTCAATCCTGAATAGAAGTTGAGTTGTTGTGGAGCCATCCCTGCCCAAATGGGCTTGGTCCCTGTATTCCTCTTGCTCTGTCCCGAAGAGGACCTGCATTCGGAGAAAGTCCGTTATGCCTATCTTGGCTAGACTTCATAATAACCTCAATCCTGAATAAGAGCTGAGTTGTGAGGAACCATCCCTGCTCGAGTGGGCTAGGCCCCTGTATTCCTCTGGCTCAGTCTTGAAGAGGACTTATACTGGGAAGGAATCTATTACGCCTGTCTAGGCTAGACTCTTCTCGAGTGGTGAGTTGTCCATGGATTGGGCTAGACCCTATGCGGCATACCTTGGCTCTTTTGGGGACTAGGTCACTTGTATGACAAGCTGTCATGGCCTTCAGCGAGGCTAGGCTCCATCTTTGGTGCGCCATTTTGATCCCCGTAGTCAGAGCAAGTTATCTTAGGAGTGGTGAGTCGTCCAGGGACTGGACTCGCTCACTTGCGAAGAACTATTCTGGGACTAGGTCCAATCCGCATGTGTGCCATCGTGGCCCTGAGGTTGGACAAGGCTATCTTAGAAGCGGTGAGTTGTCCGTGGACTGGACTCGCCCACTTGCTGGGAAGTATCAATGGACTAGGTTTGCCCACTTGTAGTGGATTGTACGTCGAGTGGGTCCAGACCCCATTCTCCCCGCCTTGGTTCCTGAGGCGAACTAGGTCACTGATATGGCAAGTTGTTGTTGTCCTGAAAATGACTAGGCTCGGCCGTTTGTGCGCTATTTTGGTCTCCTTGTTAGGATCAGGCTTTGGTGGATGGTGCGTTATTTGAGGACTAGGCTCGACCTACCATATCATACCTTGACTCCTTAGGCGGACTAGGTCGCTTATGCGGCGGGCCATCGTTGCCTTTAGTAGGGCTAGGCTCGGCTGCTTGTGCACCATTTTGGTTTCGTGTAAGGATCAAGTCTTTCGTTGTAGAAGAAGTTGAGCATGGAGTAGAGTTGTTTTACAGAGATTATTTTTATTGATATGCTTCAAAAAATACTACATGCAACCCTCATTGCTCCTCACCAGTAAGCCCTGGGCTTGTTGGTCCATTTTTTGTTGGGGGAGGGAGTTGAGTCGATCATGATTACTTTCCCGTTAGCTTCATCACCATGTAATCTCATTCTCTAGCGGAACACTGATCTCCCCTGATTGTTCCCATCTCTCTGCTGACAAAGTCTTTGAGGCACTGGCACTGGTGCCGTGTGGATACCATTGCCCCCATCTATTGCAACCAAGATCTCCCCAGGATTATATTATATGTTGAGGGGGCATCCAGTACGATGAACTTCATCATGATGAATTTAATTGGTTCCCTTGCTCACATGGGTAGGCTGATGCTCCCGACCGAGTAACTTCGGGCGCCACTGAAATCGACCAACAACTGGTTATGCGACTTCAGTTCCTCTTCTCTCAGCCGCCTCCTGCGGAATGATTCCATTAACAAGATATTGGCTAAGCTCCCTGTGTCCACCAACGACCTTTTGACGCCCCATTTTGATACAACAATCGTGATAACCAGGGTGTCGTTGTGTGGGAGGAGACCCCTTGCATGTCCTGCTAGGTGAGTGTCAGTTCTAGGGTTGGGTGTTCTAGTCGGGCATGTTGGACTAGGTGGTCTCCATTGTGGGGATCTGTTCGTAGCTTCTGGATTGCCCATTTCCTTGACCGGTTAAATTTCCTCGAAATGTTGTGTGCATTGTGCAGGACGTAGATGACATTTGCAACCTTTTCTTCGGCCTTTGGGCCACTTGTTTTTTTTTTTCTTGGGGCTGTTTGTTGTCAGAATTCATGAATTATCCGATTCTTCCCTTCAAACCCTATATTCTATCTCGTTATTGAGACTTTGGTAGTCCTAGGTGATGTGGTTGTGATGCTTGTGATAGGTGCAGTATTTGCTCTTATCACTCATGGCGGAGAGGATTTTATCTAAGCTGGAGTTGAGTAGAACGTACTCAGTGAACCTTGCGCCGATGTACTTGGTGGCCCTGTCGAGTTTGGCCTTGTCAGACCCTATCTTATTGTCGTTCTTCCACCTTTTTTACCCATCCTCCTCTTTGCGCCTTTTTCCTCCCCTTGTCTCGAGCCCTAACGGCCTGCTTGGCCTCATTTTTGCATCCTTTTTTGGCAGCCAGTATTTACACCAGAGTGATGTATTTTTGCGCACTTTTCAACAAGTCCGCCATATCCCTCAAAGGTTCTAGGGTGAGAAAGTTGTAGAACTGAACTCCTCGTAGGCCAGAAGTGAAGGTGGTTATCAACTTGTTGGCACCGCAATCGTCAATCAGGATCAGCTCGTCGTTGAAACGAGTGACATACCCTCTGAGGGTATCGCTTTGCTTTTGCTTGAGATTCAGCGGGCAGTGAGGCCTCTTTCTGATTCGCTAGTTTCCCATGAATCTCATGATTAATACCTTCTCCAAGACTTGGAATGAATCGATAGATCTTCGCCAGGTTAGCACAACCTTTTTCATGCTGGTGAGAAAAGTTCGGCATAGGATGAACTTTATTTATGTTCCATCACATGATGGTAATGGTGCAAATGGTCTGACGAATCTGATGTGCTGTCATAGAACTCGAGCTTCGGCAGGATGAACTTCTTTGGAAGCATGGCGCTTATGATCTTTCCGATAACGGAGGGCTGGTGAGGTCATACAAAATGTCCGGATTGGTTTCCCTCAGTCAGAGCGTATTCCTGATCGTGGTGTAGTCTGTTTTAAGGGGCATGGTCCCCCTGATCTCCGTCATCGCTTAGGCTCTCGTGCCATCCGATTATTTTATCCTCCCTAGGGAGGTTTTCAATTTTCTTAAAACGCTATTGGGCGTCCTATTTGGTGTGGGATCTCCCCGGATCTCCGGCGCCTTCATGCGGCTAAGTGAGCCTCTCCATGACTTGTGCCAGATGATCCATAGGAACTAGGATCTGGTCTATGCGATTATCCATCATGGCTGCCGCAGTAGCTGGGCCAGGTGACAACTTTGTCCCCTCAGTTGGATAGATTCGACCCTATGAGGGGGCTTCTCTGGCCCGAGGGTTGTCTAGTTCAACATTGTTGAATGCTCGAGATTTGGTGCTGGTGACAATTTCTAGACGCACTCCTTATTTTAGGAAGAATTTTGTATGATCGTTTCAGGGAAAACTAATTGTCGTCATCCCCACGGACGACAAAAAAACTAATATGTTTAAGTTTGTCCCCCCTGATCCCAATGATATCTAACCTACAAAATTGAACAACGGTGGCAGAAGGCATTCCGATGCTTAAGTCAGATATCGATTCGAGAAAGAGAGAAGAGTGCATGTAAAATTACAGTGTGTATACTTGCATACCTTTCTTCCTCATTTCACCGACTCTTATAGCAAGCATTCCATCCCCAATGGTCCCTGCAGTCGTGGCGTAATGGAGGGAGGAGATAGCGCATAAGATCTTACTGTGCATGATTGAGTTCTTCGACACTTGGCTCTGTTTAGGACCCAATGGTTGATTGGGATAAAGCTGATTTCGTGCGAATGGATCTCAAGCCTATGACAATTCTGAGATTCACTGTTCAGGATTTATTATCCTAGGCCAAACCCCAAGACACGTGCCTTTGTGGCTGGCATGTCTTGGGCCTGGGCGCCTGACTTACAAGCTGAATAGTAGTTTTGCACTGCGTTGAAGCCTATTATGTGCTACGGTTAGTCCATGCCATGTGTACGACCGTGATTGAGTAACTGTTTGATGTCTCATTAACGGTGTTGGCGCGTAGAGGGTGGAATTTGAGAAGAAGTATGAGAGGTTTGTGACATCTTCTCTTAGGGAGTTGTTTGACCTATTGGTAGATATGACCATTTCCTGAGGAGGCATAGTAGCCCAGAGAGATACTGGGAATGGGAGAACTCCTAGTAGTATGTTTGGATTGATCGAGGGCAGAAAAACCAATCTTATGAGTATCAGAGTTTGCAACGGCAGAGGTATCCTGGTCATGGTGGCCCAGTTAGGGTTGGTAGTAGTGGAGGCCCGGAGAGTCGATCCTTATAGGGGCAGAGGCCCCAAGGTCAAACACCATGTGTTGAAATGTCGGGCCAGCAAGATGAGTAGCAGAGAGAAATGCAAGTGCCAACATAGTTCCCAATGTCGAGTTTTCGGGAGGCTTTGCCTCGTCTTTGTTGCACCTGTGGTTAGCTAAGTCAATTAGCTCGTTGATGTCAAACTAAACTCGTCCATCCTGCTCATAAGCAGTAGCTGATTCCTCCTTGGGATGAGGGTGTTCGAGCCCAACCGCAAACAGTTCATGGGTTTGTTGTCGTTCCTGGTCCGGGGAGTGTTGAGCATGAGTTTAATTATTTCTTCATACTTGTTATATTATGATACCATGGGTTTGTTTTGCATTAGTATCACTTGGTAGTTACATTGAGGATATTGTAGGAGTGTGGATTTCAATGTTTTATGTGATAGTAGTTTTTATGTTGCCTGTTACCTTGGTTGTGTGGGCATCCCGTAGTGTGATAGTAGTGGTGCAGTTGTGATTTGGGTTTTTCCTGATGATTTCGTTATGGTTCTCGATTTCATTGTGATTTCACAAGGTGAGTGAGATGCTAAGTAACCTTCACTTCATGGTTTTTACCTTTAATTTGAGCTTGCAAGTGGTTTTTAGAGCAATCATCTTTGAAATTCTCTATGGGTACTTGTAAAATTCTGATCATAATATTTTTAGGACCATTTCAGTTCTGCATGGGTATGTTAAAGCTCAATTTAGGTTACATGGTTAAGTTTGGGTATAGTTGCAGTTTATTATTCGTGGATTGGAGTCCATCATAAGTTTCTCATGTATTCCATGTTTACAAAGGTGTTTGGCTAAAATCTTGAGGCTGATTATGTTTAACTTTTATTGGTAAACACCTTTAGAAACTTAGCCAAACACCTTGAAAACACCTTGAGGCTGATTATATTTTTCACTCTACCTTTCTGCCTAAACTCTGTTAAAAGCAACCAAAAAACTCAGCAGAAACATCCGTCTAAAACCAAGTAAAACAATCCCCAAACCTCAGCTAGAAATAACCCCAACTCAACTAAAACAACCTTGAAAACACCTTTGAATCACTGCTAAATTAGATAGAATAACCTTCCATGTTGAAAACACCTTTGAATCACTGCTAAAATCTTGAACAATTTGTTTATGATAGAAAGGTAGAGTGAAAAATATTGTAATAAATAAATAAATAATAAAGAAGAAGAAGAAGTCTTCATCATGAATCTTCTGGTGCAGCACTTCTAGCCGGCCTGGCCTGGTTTTTCGCTTGGGCGGCGAAAATACAGTTTTGCCCCCATTTTTTAAATGTGTGTTTAAAGATGGGGGGCAAAAATGTATTTTCCCTCAAACGAAAAACCAGGCTAGTTTCCTAGGCCAACTAGAATTTCTGCTTCTGGTGTTCACATCCAAGTTTTGGTGGTATTACTTCAAGGGCAACAGTTTGGTGACTTGGTCTAATCATTAAAGGTTCCTTTTGCAGACATGGCCGTTTTTATATAGAGCTGCTCGCTACTATTAAGGTGGTACAATGGAAATATTCCATGGTTGCCTTTTCATCACGGATCAATGAACACCACCTTATCTGGAAGAACATTTGCATGAACCTCCACACAGACTAGTTTTCGTAGGCCAGTCATAGTACGTAAAGTTGTCGATATAAGCAATGAACCTTGAATCTAATACACTCATCTTCAGGTTTGAAAGCAGAAATCTATAAATTGAATCCAAATTCAAAATTTATGTTTTACTCAGTGAAAGCATGTAGTTGAGTTGTTCAAAATGTCCACCTTGGAAATTCTAAAGAAAAGTTTTCACAAGTTTTTGATATTTTTCAAATAATATCTAAGAAGACAAGAAGAAGAAGCCCCAAGCAATGTTGGAAAGGTCAAAATGTTTTGTCCATCATATCTAGGCATAACGATGTGCTTATTGTTCTCATGCATAACTCGAGGGCAAGTTATTAAAAAGAAGAGGAGACCGATATAAGACATTTTGGAGAATATTTGTTTGATAGTTTGACTATATATATATATATATTTTAGTTTGACCATGTTAAACCCATTTGAAATCCAGTCAAAGGCAACTTTTGATTAAAAAATATCATTATTGGTTCTAGGTAAATTAGTATTAGGAAATATGACATTTATAGTTTATTTTTATTTTTAGACTGATTTTCATTTTTGTATTTATGGCTTATTTAGAAGTGTCTAAATAGAGCCTAAATAATCTCAGAAGTCTTTATTATAGTAGGAAAGTTATTTTCATGTTCTAATAGGTTTCTAGTTTATTTTAGTGGAATTGTCAACATAAAGAGCTCATAGTACGAATCTTATAATCAATCAACGAATCAAAACAATTAGATTTTAATTATTTTCTGAATTCCAGCAATAATTTAGCTCTCACATTGCATATTTTCTGAATTTTTTATTTTATATTAAGCTCTCGCTACGTTATATACACACCGATCCATCTTAAAAGCTGGAATATAACAATTGGCTTTCACGTGAAAAGATTCCTTAATGGTGATAGGAGCTGAAAATTCCCCTCGAATCCACTACAAACAATTAAGTTTTTTTTTAATAAACAATGAACACAACATACTAGACAAGTTTTCATTTCGAGATGAAACTACCTGCACTAGACATTCCAACTCAGTTTCCTAGTATATGCATAAGAGGCCTCATACAGCAAGGAGATGTATTTGATCTAGGGGTGGGCATGAGATTGAGACGGGATAGACCTCATCTCATTTCAAACGGGTTTGAGACGGGACGAGATGAGATGAGCATATTTCAAAAGCCATAAAAAAATTTGTTAAAACTTTATATTAAAAAATAAGAGTAGGACTTTTTATTCTAATGCGATGTTTTATTATCATAAGGATATAACAATGTGATATCTTATTTTAGTTATATGAGACAAAAACAAACTATCATTAACAATATAGTATCATTATTGATCAAAATACTTATTCTTATCAATTGTTTAATAGTGTAAGACAATTGTGGAGGATTCTTCTTTATGTGCATATTAATGAAAAATCATTCTTTTCTTTTGGGTATGATGAGAAATGTCATGATATTTCTTCCATAATTTTTTTTTGTTGAAAATGATATTTCTTCAATAAATTAAATATCTACATCTCAATAAAGGGTATTCTTAGTTATCATGTTTTTTTTATTATTGGAATATTAATTTCAAACTTTATATCAAATTGACTTCTCTTTCGGTTATCATCATCATCATCATCAAAGCTCATTCCCGAGATTTTCGGGGTCGGCTACATGAATTTTGGTTCTCCAAGCAATGCGATCTTCCCACTTCTCTTTCGGTTATAAAATTAAAATATTAAAACTAATAATAATAAATAACATCTAAATAAGTTTGGGACGGGACGGGATGGGATGGGCGAGATCGAAAATCTCCATCCCGATCTCATCCCATTCTAGATCGGGTCGAGACGGGATCGGGATGGATTTGATCAATCCCAAAAAATCCCAAAAAATTGGGATGAGACTAGATCGGGATCGCGAGATAGAATGTCCACCCCTAATTTGATTTTCCTAAAACTGCATGTCTAAGAGTGTACCCGTGGGGAAGTCCTCCAAGTTTTTTTTTTTTTTTTTTTGGCCTCAAGGCATGCTAGGTTTGAAGGGACCCATCCTTATATTAATAGAAACACAAGAAACAAAGTGTAGGAACCAGATGTATCACATACTAAATACATCCTACTAAGTACAACCACATGACGAATAGTTGAGACCTAGATAGTTTTATAAAGGATAATATCTTAGATTAGATATTTGTGGGAGATATTTTGGCATGGAAAATATGTCGCTTATAAATATGGTTCTTAGCATTCATTAGAGTGGGGGAAAAATCGGGTGATTTAGAGGGATCCACCCCCACCATAATGGCCCAAACATGGCCGCCCCCAAAATTGATCATAAATTAGGGGCACCTCCCTACTTTTTTGTCAGTCGTGGTCTCCCCATCCTGATTGTGTTATGTTTCACAATGTCATGCACGTGCCTCTCAAAGTATTTTCATAATACCTAAATTACCCATGTTTGGTGATGTGTAAGTGTATAAAACGTATCTTGATGGTAGTTTAAGGATTCTAATCAAAACTCCATTTTTTCATCTTTTCCTTAACCAAACTTTTTTTCTTTAGCATCCGCTCATTTTGAACTGAACCATCATTAACATGCCCCTACCCCACTTCTATCATTGTCCCCCCAACATCATCGATGGAACCGAACCACCGCCTCATCCCACCACCATCACCCTAGCTCTGCTCCACCTCCAACTAAACTGCCACTACCAGCAACTTCAATTGTATCAAACCACCAACAACTTCCATTATATAAAACCTACCACCATAACCACTTTCAACGAAATTAGACTCACTACCTTCGATCAACATCCACCCACTGTCAATTGAATCAAACCACCACTCGTATTTACAAGTTACAAATTTGTTGGAAGTTGTCTCCATGGTACAAAATGGTGAGGGGTCGCTAATATTCTATATGGGCATTATTCATATATGTATTAATAGTAGGGGGATGGGTTATGTCTAATATTATCGTTATGTTTATTTTCAACACTTTTGTCATGCCACATTATGACAACACAAGATGGTGGTGAGTTATTTGGGTTTGATAAGTGAAGTTGGGTGATGCATTCTGATTTCGGTTTGGTTAAACTCTAATTTGAGTCGTGTAATGATTAGATTGATTCAATCGAAATTAGTGATGGTGGTGGTTTGAATTAATTAACTGTGTTCATGTTCGTGGTGGCATTGGAGGTGGTTGTGGGATGGGACAATGGTTTGTTCGAAGGTGTGGGGGGTGATCACGGAGGTAACTCCATTGAGCGCTACTCATAGTCTGTTGACGCCCCTGCAAGGGTTTATTGCCTTGCACAAAAGCATGTTCCAAGCTAGGCTTCGTTTTCCAGTTTCGGATGATATTTGGCGCTTCTTTACGCACCTTCATATTCCCCCCTGCTCAAATGGTGCCTATCGGATTCAGAACTTTAATTGTTGTCCTTATCAGCGCCAAGTTTGTTGGCCTCCTATTGAATCCGCAAATACTCCACTTGTTGACTTCTCATCGGCTAAATCCTCATAGAGTTTGTTGGTTGAGTCACTACACCACAAGTACCCATTAATAGCATTTTGTTATAGCGTTTTTACACTTTGTGCTATGAAAAGTGCAAAAGTTCAAGTTTCAATGACATTCCCATTTTAAAACGCTATAGAAATGAACGCAGGAAATTAAAATATTAGCCGCGCTCGATTTTGGCGAAATGCTAAATCGTTCATTCCCTCACCCAAAAGGCCAAGAGAACTCATTTTCTCTCGTTGTTGCCCTGAAGTTGTATTGCGAAAGCGAGCAAGAGAGAGAGAGAGAGGGAGATTCAGATCCAAAATCTAGATCTAGGGAAAGAGAGAGAGAGCGAGGGAGATGGAAAGATCGAGGGAGAGAGTAAGGGAGATCGAGAGTGAAGGAGATGCACAAACCCATTACAACACACAGCTTCGTCTCTGAACTCTTAGCGGCTGAAGCGAAAATGTTGTCACACAAGACGTTCATCATCAAGAAGAAGTTGGCGAAGAAGATGAGGCAAGACTAGCCCATCCCTCACAGGATCAGCAATGAGGACTTACAACACCATCAGGTCTACTCAAAATCGAAAACCCCCAAATCTCATTTTTTTGTTTTTCATCAAACACCTTGTTCAATTGGTTTTCTGAATTGTTGATTTGCTTTGGGTGTTTTCATCAAAAAACCTCACTCGTTCTCGGACTCTCTGGTAAATCACCAAACCTCTCTTTTTTACTTTCCGTCCTCTTTCTGCATTTCATCAAAACACAATTTATTTCTGAAATTTAGGGCTCCATTGAAAAAAAATCAGTGTTCCAATGTTTTCTTGAAAAACAAATTAGGTAATGGGCCAAAACGAAAAGGTAAAAAGGCAGTTAAACACAAGGAGCCAAAAATCCAAACTCAAGGATCCCATTTGCTAATAATGAAGGTAAAATGATGATTATTATGTGCTATTAGTGTTTTCGTTGTATCCATCATTCTTGCTCGTTCACAAATTAGAAAGAAGATGTAGTCTTCAAACCCGCTATTAATCTACAAGATTTAGGCCAATTTGCTAATAATGTGATGCATAGAATCTCTACGGTGTTTTAATTTTCAGGCGATAATACATATAGTGGAACTATGAATTTAAATGGTTTGGAAAGTTTAAATGGTTGCAATGAGATGAGGAGATAATTTTATCGTGGTATGGTGGGTGGGGTTGAAGACTAAATTTTTCAGAAAACGTTGTATGCAATCTAGTGAACTATTACCATAAAAAAATTCACGTAGTAACCAAGCACATGACAGAGGTTTTCAGGTGGATTAAAGTTTATTTCACAAAAAAAAATGTTCATCTGATTGATCAAATTTGTTGTTAAAGACCACACAGCTTATATCTGTCGAACTCTCCCTATACTTATTATGGGGCTTCTGCTTTGTTGTTTTCCTTCTGTTTGGTTTTCTGTTTGAGCATCTTGCTCCCTGCTTATATCATTTCTATGTTGTTCTACTATTATCTTTGTCTTGCCTTAAAAAAAAACCTGAATTGGATTATGTTAAGCTTGTTGAATTTGATTCTCGGAAACATTATCTCCACTAAATTTTTTTTTAATCTTGTTTGGATTTTCATGTGTTTTCCCTTTAACAATTGGAAGAATTTCCCCCCTTTTATTTAGTAGAACATAGAATTGCTGCGACTTTTGCTATTCAGGATGTGGAAATTGAACATCTATTAACAGGGGTACGTTTGCTTCGATCAAATTTTAACAATGAACAACTGCAAACCCCAGTTTTCCAATTTTTCAAGGAAAACATGCCCAATCTGACAGCCAAAGTAAATGAAAGGATGGATTATTTGACGTTGAATGGAAAGATGACGATCATCTGTCCATTAGCCAAATCGATGAAAGAAAGTTGCATGCATCTCTTCACGAAAGGATTTCAAAAGCATATCCTGAATGTGCAGGTGGAGTGCCACTAACTGGGGGCTTTGGACATTCAAGTAGAGCATATTTGTCTACTATTGATAGGATGTGTGTTTATCCTTATTTTACCTTTACTGAGCTATATGTGGTTGTTGATAGTGAGTTTCAATCATTTAGGCGCTGCGAACTTTCAAATCCCAGACTATGTAGGTTCACTCAATGTTTGGTTATAATTTTGAACCTGTCAAGGGGAACTTGCGCTTCAGTGGGTATTCTGCTTGCGGACAGGATGGTGGTGTACAGTTTAAAATATGTATGTACTGATCAAGCACTACAAGAAAAAAGGTCATTCATAGCGTTTCAAAAACGCTATGGTAGGATACCATAGCGTTTTAATAAACGCTATGTTTGCCGCCGCTATAATAGACCCAGGGTCTATTATAGCGTTTTAAAACCGCTATAGTAAGTAGTCTTTTATAGCGTTTTAAAAACGCTATGGTAGAGCCTTTTATAGCGTTTCTGAAACGCTATGATAGAGTCTACCATAGCGTTTCAGAAACGCTATAAAAGGCTCTACCATAGCGTTTTTGAAACGCTATGGTAGAGTATACATAGGAATTTTTTTTTTTTTTTTTTTTTTTTTAAAACTTTTGATTACATCTTATAAGTAAGTATAATTCAGCACGTGCATCAATTCTTGCATCAGGTAAGTAAAATTTAATGACTTTTTATTAAATTTAAAAACAGCATTTACAACCTCTGATCAACAAATTCCAACAATTGCTTTAAAGCAATTCATTACAGCAACAACATTTACAATTCATTACAGCAGAAATTTAGATCATTCACAATTCATTACAGCACGTGCATCAATTCATTACAGTAGAAACAACAGCATTTACAATTCGACATTGTGTAGTCCATTGCATCCTCCTGGAGCTTTTCTTTTCTCAATTACTTTCAAAACTGCATGGCCAGCAGCTGTACGTGCGGCTGCTGCTTCAGTCCTTACAGAGGCAGACCTTGATGAGCCATTCCTCCTATTTTCATCTCCACTTTCTGCAATTATGTTGATTCAACTTAGTTAGTGTCTATATACTACACTAGAAAAATCAAATTTTGTCCAGTCTGATTACCTGATGAGGCACGCCGGACAGAGCTCTTTACTCGGGAAGACATTTCAATGATTTCCCCAGTTCTATTAGCAATTTGCTCGTTCATTGACTCTTCTGATAGAACAGCTTGAGATTTCCCAAAAGCTGCAATTGTTTGATACATGAGTAGCGACCAGTGAGACTAGAATCCATGGCATCTAAGTAGCAATAATCTTAATTAACAAAAAAAAAAAACAAAAAACGAGAGATGCAATAAAACACATACGATCAAGATAATCAAGAGCCAGAGTGAAAAGGCCATTGAAGAGGAAGATATATCCAGCCAATGCTCCTACTGCAATCCAGTACCAGTCTGCTTCAGCAAAAAATCCTCGATTCTTGATAACCCTAACCCCTAGTGGTTCCGTAGAATTGCCTACAGCCTACAGAAAAGAAGTAAATTCAAAACTTTGTTTAATCTTCCTTCGTTTTCTTTATATTACTTTTTTCAAATACTTTGCTTTCATATTAAGAACTTACATGATTCCAACTCTCCCCCAGGAACTCATTTACTGCTAAGCCATTCATTCCATACATCAAAGGTGATATCCAGTATCCCCATATCCACCACTTCTTCACTTCATCTGTAGTAAATATAGAAAATTTAGTTACCTGTTGAGAGTGTCCAATAGAGCTCAGAAACATGACAGTAAGATGACTTACTTCTTGATAGAATAAATCCACCCAAAACCATAAGCACGAGCAATGCGAATGACCCAAACGTGTTTGCCACAATCATGTTCCTTCCTAAGGCTGCAATGAATCTGAACAGTCCTGATGCAACCTGGTTTACAACTAGGAGCAGAAGGTATTGTCTAAACAGTCTGCAAGAAAACAATTTTATCAGTTATTGGTTGCACATGCAAAACAGACTTATGATTCTGACTATCCAAACATAATGGACATAGGCCTTACAGTCTATATAAATTTGAGTTTTTACCTTTCGACATTTGGATCGAACCCAATGACGTAGTAAGTAATGAACACCCAAACACCGACTTCGACAAATGTTATGGGAATCTTT
The DNA here is from genome assembly GCA_963556465.1 of Berberis vulgaris. Lineage (NCBI taxonomy): Eukaryota > Viridiplantae > Streptophyta > Magnoliopsida > Ranunculales > Berberidaceae > Berberis > Berberis vulgaris. The sequence continues at coordinate 22,781,489 of OY747130.1, read as the reverse complement.
AGAATCCATGTAGGGAGTGAATATGCCCATGCAGGATAGAATAAGAGATCCCTTTGCTTGTAAAAAACAGGCAGCTTTATGATGGTCATTGCAAGCTCCGAGAACCCATTAAACATAATCATCAGAAGAGTGAAAAATAGTGCTCCCATATAAATTCCACCATCAGTTGTGCTATCACGGTGCATCTTAGTTCGTAGGAACAGAGTCATCGTGATGAATGCCACGAGTATAAGCTGAAACAGACAGAAATTTTTAGGCACAATTAGTAGAGATGTGGAATTTAAGAGCCATGTTTGAGAGCGATTTGTTACTCACTTGTGTCATCTTGAAAATGTAGACGAACGAGTTCCTTTTCATCAGTAAATATTCTCTTGAGATACAAGCTTTCAAAAGTTCCTTCTTGCCAACACCATACTTCTTAGTTGTCAAAGCTGCTGGGTGGCTCTTGCTCTTGTCAAATGGAGTGCCAAGCTCGTCTCCTAATCTTCGACCAATATGAAATGATTGAAAAGCCTCTGCGAATTCTTTGACAGGGATGAAGTGGTAGGGCTCATCTCTACGTGCCCAGTATTGTCCTTGGTCTTTCCTAGATGTCACCTGCCACAACCAAAAATGTTAACTCAAGCTTTCATCAGAGGCAAACATAAAAAACAAAAAAATGAACAGACCGAAGAACAAATTTTGCTTTTGCTTTTTTTTCTTTCCTTTTCATCTGGGGAGGGAACTTACTTCTTGCAAAAAGTCTGCAGCTCCTTTTCTCTCAGGACATTTGAAGCCCACGGACTCAAAGAATTCGAGCACGTGTTGGCGGGGACCTTGATACACAATCTGCCCATCGGAGATAAGAATAATGTCAGCAAAGAGGTCATAAGTCTCTGGGGCTGGTTGGAGAAGGGAGATGACAGCAGTCCCTTGTAGAATATGGATGGATTGTCTAAGAGAATTCACTATCTGAAAAGTTGTTGAACTGTCCAGACCAGTCGATATCTCATCCATGAACAATGCCTTTGCAGGTCCAACCAACATCTCTCCTGTAATACATTCAGGCGAAAAATATGTCAAATGACTTGTTTGAAATCTTATTGGATCCATAAGTTGAAAGTGTATGTCTTATCCAAAATGAAATTTGTCTTCAATAAACTGGAAAAAATCAACTTCTAGAGAGAACTTTCTTTACCTGTTGTAACTCGCTTTCTTTGTCCACCAGAGATACCCCTCAACATTTCATCGCCCACCATTGTATCGGCACAAACATCCAATCCCAAAATCTACAATTTTCAATCATGACAAGAACAATCAAAAAATCATATTTGATATTTGTAGTTCTCAAGACCTCACAATAACCATACACGTTTTTATGAATATGGTACCTTTAAAATATAATCTGTGACTACACTGTACTCTTGCCCTTCCATTGCTGCTGCCTGCATTATTAGAGGCAATAACATCAGTATCCTCTGAAATAGTGTTTGGGGAAATCGGATACTGATCCTAAACCCCCATCCACATTTAAAGTACATTTGGGACCGGCACATTAAGAAATAACTCTAGCTGATTAGCTCAATTCTTCCTCACCTTCATGAAGACATCAATATTCGGGTCAGGCTTAATATTAGCTGCCTTCTCTCTTCTTGACAACTCTGCCAACATCTCTGCAAGATTGTTCAAAATCCAAACAATTGATTATTCTCCTTAAAACAACAGTTCTCTTTATTCTGTGACTTCAAGTAAATCGTGTTTGACGTACCATAGCCTGTTCCAACCCCTTGACATCTTGCAGAGAAAGCCAAGGTTTCCCTAACAGTCATTTCTCCAATATGGAGATCGTGCTGGCTTCTATATGCAGATGTTCTTTGTGGGACAAACTCATCCATGCCATGACCATTGTAAGTCACTCTTCCTGAAACCTGATGTTTCCCCAGAAAACATACCCTTTTAGTTATCCTTATCCACAAAGACGTCATGATTCGTCCAAGGCATAAATTATATACATACGGGAACAGAGGAACTTACAAGGACAGAGACTGAGACATAGAAATGACACCCAAAGTTCTTCTTGAGCTTGGGAGCTTTAGAGCTTTAACTGATGTTTCACTTTCTGTGTCCGTTGTGCTAACAAGGCTGTTGTTGTTGTTGTTTTGTGATGGAAAGTAATGGAGATGTTCGTTTGTTTGATGAAGAAAAGATGATGGAGTCAAAAATCTTGAGCTTACCAGTATTTATCCATGTGTCAAGAGGCACTCTAAGGGACCTTCGTGTCAAATAACAAGCGTCATCCCAAGTGTATGGAGCTTTTCTAACCTGGTATCTCCAGAACCAACAGCTACTCCACAGTAGTAACTGCATAGAGTAAAGAGGATAAATCAGACGCTATTAACAGAACAAAGAAAACATCTTAACAATCAATCGGTAGATTTTATGCTTTTTGTTGCTGATATGGGTATTCTGACCTTACTGAGAGTGTATGGCATGAGAACAAACTGGACACCTAGAAGTCCCCATATGGAGGGTTTTTCAGCTCCTTTAATCTGCAAATCAAGTTCTTTCTCAAGATCTTCTCCTGCCTTCCTGGTAGTGAGCAAATGAAGGTCTTTAAGTACATTTCAAATACATACAAAACGAGCCATGAACAGTGAAGGATACGAGTCTGAATGGAAAAAATAAAGCTAGGCACCACCATGAAAAATTATAATGAAACACATCTTTTCATTTTGATTACAGTTTTGACAGTTTCTGCAACCCAGAACATTTAAACAGTCCAATGAGTGAGAGTTATGATAAAGACATACTTGTCTATCTGCTTGTGTCCCTTTTTCTTGCTAGCCACTCCACCATTGCGTTCAAGTTCCAGCGCCCGTAATCTATTCTTGTAAGCCGGTGTCTTCTTTACCATACTTATGGCCTGAAACAAGTGAAGAGTACTTCAAAATATTGAATTGAAGTGAAATAAACACTTTTCGATGATTAAATATGGAAAACGGAAAGAAAATACATGAAAGAGCAAACAAAGAGCAATTTGTTACAAGCAACTGTCTCCAGAGAAAGTAGGATAAAATATGAATGCATGATTGTATATAACCTTAATTTGGCAGAGAACTACATTATTAACCAACAGATCATCATATGACATGCTCATGCATAATTAGGCAGGTCATGATCTAAAGTTGGTTCATACCTCACCTGAAGCTAGTCCATCAAGAGGAATTTCTGGATTATGAAGATATTTTCACATGATACACTGACTGTAACTGCATTATTACTCAGAAACTTTCACACTTAACAATTACCTTCACTCTATGGTGAATTTGATTATATTATTTCTAATAAATTTTAGCATTTGCAGTTCAAGTGTTTGGAAATTTAGGAATAGAATGTTGTGAGTTGAGAATATAGTTTGCGTATCCGGAATTTATAGAGTAGGTTACGGGGGATGTACCTGAAACGAGGCACTGCAAAGGAAAAATTGTTGCTTTAGACGCAGAAGCTTTCCATCTTCTGTAGCATCACCAGGATACAGAACTGCACATATCTGCAACAGCACAAATTGATGAATATCCGTTAGGGAATCAAATGACATACACACACAGACAAACACAATCAAATGCGGAAAAGATGCTACATTCATTTCCTTGAGAAGCAAATAAATTGTTTAACACTAGAATTAGCCTAAACAACACATTGTTACAATGTAATCATCAAAATCAGAAAGAAGTAACTGAATAGCCTTAAGCATTACTACTAGTTCTTATTAGACCATTTTTAACTTTAATATATGTGACAAAAAAAATGAACACTTCACACTGATTAGGAGGTAGATAACTGGTTTTCCACCAGATAACCAACCTGCTGCTCTTGAATGAAGCTGGGCAGCAGCTTCATATTGTCCATCATTGAACTGAAATAAGTCAAAATCCTGACTGCCAGCTTTTGCTTCCTAAAGACATGAAGACTTATTGTGTTCTTGGTCTTGTATCCTGGAATAGGCACATCATAAGCCAGTGCTTGAAGAACTTCTCCCCCAACCCATTTTCGACTGTGAAAAATAAAAGGATAGTGTTAACTGTTAAGGTTCTGACATTTGATGAGTTTCACTGACATTAAGAAAAAGAGAGCAAAAACATGGATCCAAGATAACATACCAATCTAGGAGTATCCTTCTAGTTCTTTACTAAATAATTAAAAAATATATATATTCAATTACACAACATCATAAAAAATTAACACTCACCATCCTGAGGGATTGACCTCGACTTGACCAAAGAATCTGACTGTGAATATGACATCATGCCTGACAACTTCCCAGGGGCTGAATTTCTGCACCATACAGATTACTGATTACCAATTGAAGTCACAAACAAACGAGGAAGAGTACGAATATTCAATGATTTCAGCTAAACCAAACCTCTAGCCAGTCTTCAGCAATTTCTTCTTGTCCCTCCTTGGCGACTTTTTGCTTAAAAAGTCCATATCTGTACCGCAAACCATAACCCCATGCAGGCAAGTTTAATGTTGCCATGGACTCAAGAAAACATGATGCTAACCTTCCCAACCCGCCACCATTTCCGAGCGCAACATCTTTCTCCTATAAGGCATTAACCATTATATTAATATTGACCTTACACTTCAATTAGCAATAGAAACAAGTCATGTTTGTTCATAATTCCAGTATGAGGAAACGGATAAAGAGAAGTACAAGTGTTTGTCAACATTAACATAACACAAAACCTGTGATTCTCCACATCCTATTTAACATAGATTTGGCTCCAATTCAGCATGATTTCAATTGGAGAAAAGTTTCAGTTTGCGTAGTACATGGAATCTACATTATTAATTGCTATTAAACTGTTCATAATTTTCATAAGAAAATACATGGAAAGTAAGGAACTAAGGGTATGTTTGGTTGCATGGAATCCTATGCTATGGGTTTTGAATGTACCTGGTGAGTGATGTTTTCAAGCTGATGTCCCAATTTGTTTAAAGCATCAGCATACGCATCTCGAATGTTGAGATTTCCTATAGCATTGGATATAGCTCGTCCCTGAAGATACTCCCACAATAAGAAAACCAATTCACCATTATCAATAACACTCCATATGAAAAAAAAAAAAAAAGTTCATAAGAAGCAACTAATAGTAAATGTATTATCAATAACATTCTCAAGTGCACTCCATGAGTTCATCACATCTTCATAATGTCCACCCTCAATTTGTTACTTGATTTGTTCCGCTAAACTGTTTTATAAAATGGGGTATGTTAGATAACTCAAAGTTTGTCAATCAAACAGATATTTTGATTAAATTTGCAGAAAATTTGATTGAACAGCCCTTAGTATGACACTCATTTCATTTTATTTTTGTAATATGTAAGGGCCTTTTTTATGTTATATAGATAAAGATTAATAGATTGAAGGTTTTTAGTTTAAGTCTACCCAAACACCACAATAAATAGGAGGAAAGGAGAGTAGGGGGTCCAAGGATTATGGCTGAAGAATTGAAGCAGATAGGTAATTGGTATCAAATGGCAGTACCTGCCAGGGTGGAGGCCAAACAAAACCATTTGACGATGCATGAACAAGCTAAATCAAATTGTCTACCTATCCATTTGCAAAACAAAGCCAACTTACAGTGCTTGCTCTCCAATTTCTCTTGATTTATAATGAACTTACAAATAACCAAGCTTTGGTATTGTGCTTAGGTCAGGAACTAGACCTTGCAAGCTGCAGTTCCTTAAACTCCTGTAAAAACCAAACAAGACAGAAATAAAACCACATTCTACAGCAGCTAGCAGCAGCAGCTTACCCTTGATAGGATCATAGAACCTTTCTATAAGAGCAAAGACGATGTTGACTAACCGTGGAACACGGTCCAAGCCGTCGTTATATTCTTTTCCCATCTCGTTATACCAAATATTCACCTCAAAGTTCTTTTCATCAGAGTTCAATAAATCATAAGCTGCAAAAACGTTTAGATTTTTCAAATTCACCTACTAGTATTGAACTTATCATGCCAAGTATTCAAGAAAACAATGTGAGACCACAAACCTGCCATGATTTTGTCATCCTTCTTCTTTGGTTTACCTTGTTCGTTTGTGTCAGTTATCGGTCTACCTTGTTGGTATGTCTTTAGTAATTCAGCATTTATCACTACCGAACTCTTGCGCCATGAATATAACCCTGTCATTTCGAATATTGACCAGGATCAGAATTGATATTATTACCGATAGTAGAACAATTCAGTGATTTTGCATTGTCCTTGTTCATAACATGATTCGTCACACCTTGCAGTACAGCTAAAATCAAGCAGAGGACAGCAGGGAAGGCAACAAGACCCAGATTGGTTTTCAAATTCCTTTTCTGCAATAATCACCAAACAATCAAATAAAATAAAGAATGCCAATCGTCGATATAGATACAGAATGTTCCAACTCGTGTTCTCGATCTAAATCAAAACTAATCAACCCTAATTATGAATAGGAATGTTTGATTAATAATAATGTATTTATACACTTGCATTCACAAAACTAAGTCTAGAAGCCTTAACCAAAAGTGCAGAGATTGCCACTATATATATATATATATATCATGGAATGGAGGCACAACAAGCATTCATTACATTGGCCTAAACTCACCAACAGCTGTTGATGTTTGAGAGAATTGTATTTGATGAAATGCTCAGTTGCCACGAGATTGTGAATTGTGATTGATTGATTGATTGATGGAACCATCTTGGAAATTTTTTATCTCCAATGTTCTCGACTCCTGCCAACCATCAGGCACATATATTGCACATATATTGGTTAACTACTCTCTTATAAATTTGAACTTAACACTTAACAGTGACCCATAGTAGCACAGAAACATATGACTGAACTTCAGTTAAAATTTTCATAGTTATTTGATTACATTTTAAATAAAAACACATACCTGACATAATGTGCAGCAGGGGCATATTAGGTGGTTTACACAATCATCCAAAAAGTTGTCGCTTCCCTGTACAAGTAAACCAACCCAATAGGTATGTCAAATCGAGGAAATCAAAGCAAATAATACTATCAAAGAAACAAAAATGTGGGTTCATTTGAGATTAACATTATGGTAACATGTGAGAGATTCATGGAGGCGATTCATTGATGTTGCCCAATCGAAGCAGTTTTTGCAATGCCATGTATTCCATGCAATCATTAGCAGGTATAACAGACAGTCTCATTATTATTCTGGGCATGAAAATTTCATATGCAACTGATTCAAGGATATCAGTCATATACAGACATGCAAAGATTGTATGAATCCATAACCAAGGATCAAACTGAAATATGAAAGCCATCAACGGCCTTCCAATTCAGAACTAATACCCTTCCTGGTTTGAAAAAAAATGAAAGAATCTGATCTAATGACAATGAGGATACCATCATCAATAAGAGGCTAAATTTGAAGCTTAAAAGCACATGGTTTTTGTTTTGCACCCCTGAAAGCTCAAGATGCCAGTTGTTCAAGCATGGAGTACAAAGGATATGATTTTAAAAGACATGGACTATACAAGATCTTCGCAGTTTTGTTTCTGAAGAAGTGAAAGGGTCTTATCCCACCCCCATTCCCCAAAAATTAAGGAAGAAGACATAAGCAAAAAAAGTGTAGGAAGGTAACGGACCTAAAGCATAGATCTAAAGCTCTTGCCAAAACGAAGTAAAAACATAACCAAAAACTGACTATCAGCCCCTTATAGAGTACAAAAGTAGAACTTTGTGCTTCAACCAGGTTACAATTAGACAAAAGGCTAAACTAGGCATAGGAGTAGTGATATAGCTTTTAGACTTCACGCTTACCTATTATCCTAGCAGTTAGTGGTAAATGAAACTGCTTGTATTTAGAAAAAGAAAAAATAAAGTTGAACAAAAATAAAAGAGAACGAGAAAGAACTTGTAAATATATTGGATTGATTCAAAGTGCAATATAAGGTATCTAACTTGAAAATCAATGAACGTGTTATCATGCTTACCCCAATATTAAACTTTTTCCGGATCTGTCCACAGAAGAAACCCAAGTATATTCCAGACAAGAATATGAAAGCTGACTCCAAAATACATGAAACTATGTTGTTTGGTGATGGCATAAGCAATGAAGTTGAAACGAGCAGTGACAACAAGAATGAAATAAACTGTTCCCTGCAAAAGAAATAAAAACGTAAGTTATCGAATTTGACATTTGGTTCATATGATATTAAGTAATAAAAATCAGGGAAGTATATACATTCAATTCAATGCTTGTATGTACATTAAACAATTATTGCCTAAACTGAAAAATAAGAATATTTCTAGTAAAATGACATGTTCAATATTAGAATCTCCATAACACAAATGTGGTTTACCTTCTAGTTCCGGATTCCTCATTCTCAAACATCAACCGGAAGCGCATGCCAAGGGATACTTGATTGTTGTATACAGCCCTGTAATACTTGGCTAAAGGAATAACAAATTCTTATGGACAAGCCTTGCAGAAACAAATTATACTTCAAAAATGCTATAGATGGATGACATCAATCTGAAGTACTTGATAGTTTCGATTAAGAGTAGTTATGGACTTTGGGTTGTAAAATACAGTGAAGGGACTATTGTTTGCAGCTGCATGGGCAGCTGCTACTTAGGATCCCTATATGAATACTATCACTTGACAATATTGATGATGAAATATTTGCGGGTTGTCTGTTAGCTCTTTTCATACCCAATAAAAGTTGTTGCTTCTCATCTCTACTCACAACATAAAGCAAGAGAATTAACAACATGATTTAAATGGTATTCTACGAAACACACTATACAGAACCAACAGAGAAAATTGTTTCTGAAACTCTGTAAAATTGATATTTAATACCATTGATAACTTACTATTATCAACTAATTAGTATTTTTCATGCATTGAATCAAACCATGAGTTATAGTATGCTTTGAAAATTGTCTAAGAGCAGAGATTTATTTTAAAATCTAATGTACACTTAATGACTTCACATCCTGGACACAAAAAAAAAATCAATTTGAAAACTGGCTTACTTCAAGTATCTTCCATCATATCTCCCAACAACATAAAAAGCAGAGTTTTGTATTGCTCCTATAGCCAATAAACACACTTATTCACAAAGCAGGGAAACTGAGACCTACCTAGCCAATTCTTTGAAGTCTGTAGATGAGGGTGTTTCCCAAGTCAAAGACCCCAGTGCACTAGCAAGAGCTGCATGCTTACTTCCACTTGCAGACATTTTAATGTATTTTCTAATAATTTCCTGCATTTCAGGAAACAACGCCTACTTATTAGCATTTACATGTCAATCAGCCAAAATACAGAAGCACTAGGAAACAACAACCTCTGATCAATCTCTGAGCAGCAGCCACAGTAATATCAGCAAGGTTCCTTCACCTTGTCATATGGAGGTAATAATATGAACTATGAAGAGTGCATAATGCATTAAAGAATGAAGTACTCACAAGCTTATGAAGCAAATCAGGTTGCTCTTCAAACAAGTCTGGCAAGCTTATGAAGCAAATCAGGTTGCTCACTATTAGTTCTTTCAAGATTTGTCTACACCAATGCTTCACTGCTCTAATATTTACCCTCTTGTGCTTCTGCCTATATCTAATCAAAAGAGAATCAAAATTACAAAAAACATTACAACCCTAAATTCCAAATCTCAAGTACCATACTCATAAACACTGAAAATAGAAATGAATGAAGTCCCATGAAAACTTACTGTCTCAGAGTCTCAGAGTCCCAGAAGTGAACATCTCAGTTACAAAATAGATGTTCCTATTGGCCATATCAACCCAAGAGGTGTAAAATTTCATGATGTTTTTGTGCTTCGAGGTCTTGAGAAGATGGATTTCACAGTAAAGCCTCTCAAGATCCTCAGGGCTCTGAAGGAAATCATACAGCTTGACTTGGTTCCAAGCCACTTCAATCCCTTCGAACTTATCAAAAGCTCTGTAACTGCAACACCCAAAACCAAAAAGGAAGAAAACCCACCAACATAGAACTAAATCAACATATACCCATCTCATAAAACTGCAAAAGTTCTCATAAAAAACTGAAATTTCTTCAAAATCTCAAAAAGGGATGAAAAAATAACAAATAGGGTTTTAAGTTTCTTACACTGTCTTTGAAGCTCCTTTCCCAAGGATCTCATTGTACTGAAAAACCAACAAAATTAGAACCAAATATCAGAAATGAAGAACATAAAGAAGAACCCAAACAAGCAACAAAGTAGAGATTTTTAAGTACCCTTCCATATCTTCCAGTTGGATCAACTTCAACAAACTCAGACTCACCCTCATCTGGTTCATATGGTCTCATCCCAACCATTTCTCTCTAAAAAGAGGTGAATCGAAAGAGGGAGGGCGACGGAGAGATGGAGGGAGCAGTGAGGGAGATGAAGATAAAGATATGGAGAGAGCAGTGAGGGCGATTGAGAGATAGAGGGAGCAGTGAGGGAGATGGCGAGATGGAGGGAGCAGTGAGGGAGATGGAGATATGGAGAGAGCAGGGAGGGAGATGGCGAGATGAGGGAGGGTGGAGTTTCATCGAGCTCTATCTAACTCGAGCGCCCAGTAAAACGAGGGAGGACGAGCGCCAAAAATCACGCCATTTTTTTGTAGCGTTTTCATTTTTGTTTACGGCAAAAATTTGATCTTTGATAGCATATTTAGTAAAAACGCTATTAACAAATGCTATTATTGGGCATTTGTGTTGTAGTGAAGTTGTTTTCTTAACTACGCCACTGAAAATGCCTTAAGTGACCGAATAACCTGGATATGTTTGGGAAATGTTCTTCATGAGTTGTGGTGCACTTGAAACTAAAATAATGAGTTAGAAACACGATTAAAGCTACAAGTCATGGACATGCTAGTGAACTAGAGTTGCATATCATTCTTTCCTTAACACTTTTCTTATGACATGAAGTACTTGTCAATTGTTAGGCTAATGGTATCTTCCTTTCTTCTAATGGTTTGTGGTCTGCCATAACCACCTTGCATGCTCATGAAAAGAAAAGCTGGTTGTTATAGTTTATGTTTTTTGCTTGTATCATATTGAACTTATGCATATAATGTACTTCATGAGACTAGAATGAGGACATGGATATGTCCTTTGACCTCTTGTGGCTTTCTGAATCCAACTGACTCGAGAGAAATAATCAAAGGTTTGGACACTTCATGGTTGTTTCAGGCCGAGAAAGAGCCGATTTTGAGTAGCTTTCTGTATGCCAGTATTATGTCACATAAATGTTTGGAGCGTGCCTTGGGGTTTGCTCTTGCTAATCGGCTCCAAAACCCTGTACTCTTGGCAACACAACTGATTGATAATTTGATATATTTGATGACATAATGATGCATGATAGAGGTATTTAACGCTCAATTCGCCAAGATATGCAGGTAATGCTATTGCCATTTTGAGGCATCTGAGTCTCACCATGCTTTGTCATTTTCCAGTTTATACCTGAGATAATTGATGAAGCATGCTTTTCTTATGTTCTTTTACAGGCATTCAAAGATAGAAATCCTTTTTGTTTGTCATATTGTTGGGTATTACTCTACCTCAAGGTATGAGATCTAATTTATGTAGTATTACTTTTACATAACAGATAGCCTATCTTAAAATTTCTTTCTTTCTTTCTTTATTTAAACCTGTTTCTCTAACGAATCAAACACATGTTCTTTCGTTGTCGAGGGTGTTACTGATGCTGACTTAGTGCTTTTGGTAACAACAAGGCCTACAACTGGCAACACTCTTGCATGGGCAGTGGCATGTGAGCATGATCAATGGGGCCGTGCTATTGCAAGTATGTAGATTCCTTTTCGTAATGCATTTTCTTGTATGATATTCTGTTATTGTGGTTTATCTATGACAAAGTTGAATATGAACAAATTGTATATGCAGGGCATGTCAATGTTGCTCCTCGCCATTTGACTGCTGAAGCGGAGACCTTACTTTCAGCTACACTTATACATGAGGTCAGTGATCATCATATAAATGAGATAGAAGAAAGATGTACTAGGTATATATAGTAAGTCCTTTCTGTGGCCTCATACGTAAAATTTTGGTACCATTCAGGTGATTCACGTTCTTGGTTTTGATCCTCATGCATTTGCACATTTTAGGGATGATATGCTTGTCCAATGTGCTTGATGAACACTCATCTTCATATATATAGTGCTAATTATTATGTCTTGATCTGTTTTTTCAACTTATGCAAGAACAACACTCTTGATCGTAGCTTGATAAAGGGGAAGATTGTTGTCTGTGCTTTTGAACTCCCAGACCTTAGAAGCGAAAAAACCATTTTTGTTAGAGAAGCGGGTGGTGTTATTGGCATGGTTCTCATTGATCCACTGGGCAAAACCATCGCTTAATTTCCAGTTTGTTATCCCAAGTACCATAATTGTAATACATTATCTTATTAATTACATTATCTTTATTATTTGATAGATTTTGTGACTCGATGTAATACAGTTTATTAATTAATTACATTACTTTGCCTCCATTCATGGAAATGTTTAACTTTGGCACATTTAAATTTTTATTTTCTAGACATAAAACTTATGAGATGTAATAAAAAGTCATTTGATAGTAAAAAAAAAATTTGCTATGTATACTTACAATAGCGTTTTTAAAACGCAATCGTAGCCTTACAATAGCATTTTAAAAACGCTATTGTAAGTTAACTACAATAGCGTTTTAAAAATGCTATCGTAGACTCTACCATAGCGTTTCTGAACTGCTATTATAGCCCAACTTACTATAGCGTTTTAAAAACGCTATAATAGACCCAGGGTCTATTATAGCTTCGGCAGACACAGCGTTTTCTAAAACGCTATTAATGGCCTTTTTTGTTGCAGTGAGTACTCCGAAGTGCTTGGGCTCCTTGTCTGACGACTTCAAGTTTTGGCGAAAGTATTTCTTTTTGGCTTATTCTAATTCCCCGTTCTTCAAGGTGGATGGGCGGTCTCTTGTCAAACACTTCAAATTCGATCTCAGTTAGTGTAATGCCTCTTCTCATCTTATGGTTCCATATGCTTTCGTATAAAATAACATGTTGTCTTGCGATTTAGGTAAATTTGTGACTCCAACTCTTACTAAGGATGAGGAATCAGTGAGGAGGGTGTTTAATGAGCTTCCCCCGATTGTTGTTGAGGAGGTCATGGCCGCAGACAATGTCGTGCGGAGTGGATTGTTCAGGTACTTCCATGCAGACTCTGTTGTGACTAGGTCGTTACTGAGGGAGACTGGTGGTGGCCATTCCAAGAAGAAGAGGCTCACAATACCTAGCCTTTTGAAGCAGGCTCAGTTGGAGGTGGCCATGCCGTTCATCGATTGTCCCAAGAGAAGACGGGTGGGCAGCAAGGCTGGTTCTTCCTCTAAATCGATAATGCTAGAGCAGGAAGTGACGGTTGTGGAGTTTGGGCCCAATCAGTCCACTAAAGAGATGGCTCTTGAAGAGTGGAGTGTCTGTCTGAAAACTCCTGCTCTGTTTGTTGTACTGGAAGGGAAATGTTCAGAGCTGGTGGATGCCGACAAAATCAAACTTGTCCCTGATGATCTCCTGATCGCTGAGCTTGCGACCATGAGAAACAAATCTTCTCTCCCGCCCCTAGAGCCTGATGTTGAGCGTCGGGCTAATCTTCTTGTTGTAAAGTCATTGGATGCGGAACTGGTGTCCCAAAGTTTCCTTGTCCTTGTTTGTTAAGGGTAATCTATACCCTGACGCTCGTAGTATAGTTTATGCTTTGGACGAGCCTTTTGTGGAGCTTTGTAGGTTGTACTCGGATGCACTCTATAGGCTAGGTCTCTTAAGTGAGCAATTCAAGGGGTTGGTGGACAAGGTGCAGTCTCAAGAGTCTGAGTTGGTTGTTTGCGCCTGGAGTTTGAATTTGATCTAGCCGGCGGGTGACGTCGAGCTCATGATGTTGAGGCTCAGGCTGCATAGCGAAGCTGAATTCACTGAGAGAGCGATTGGTGGAGAAGGAATCTCATGTGGCTGCACTTTCCCACAAATTATCGGAGGTGGGGGTGAGTTTAGCGGACCCAAGGCTCAGTGTGGAACTTCAAGATCTCCTGATATCACCTGTGGTAGGCTAGAGCTGCTTGGACTGATTGAAGATGATAACCCCCATGTGGAGTTTGACTTTGATCGATACAAGAAGGCTTTTTTCTAGAAGATTGACGAGGAAGAAGTTTTTGATCCTGCATCCTCGTCTGGAAACTCAAGACCTGCATCAGATAATGTTGTTTTGTTTCCCGTAATTCCTTCTGATGTAAGTTGGTATTCGGCCTCAAGTGACTCTTCGACCTCAGGAGCAAGTTCTCTTAAACAATTGTAACTTCTGAAGTATGGCTTAAAGAGTGTTTATAAAGTAGCGTTTTGTACTTGTACCCTTTATAGCTAAACTGTGTTATCATGCTATTGCGCCAGTCTGTTGTTTGCATGCTTGGTTCTGACATTTTGTGCTTCTCTTTCTTTGACTCCTTTTGACTTTCTTAAGTATTGAGTCGTAGCTTCAATCTCGATCTATCGTCAGTAGTTGAAGCTTGCCAAACATTGTTGTCACGCCCCGACCCGCCACGGGAATCGCAGCGTGCCGATGCGTGAACTAACCCGTAATACAGGCGGATCGTAACCGGCCACAACATCATAATATAACACATTCTTGATACGAGAATGAAACGGAAATAAAAACTACGATAAAAATTTGAACAAAATAAGTATATTTGATTCGCCCCGCCAGAGTCATAGCGACAAAACCAATATACAAGCATTTAGTATAACAATATAGTACACCTGATAACACAGAGGAAGCAAAACATACCCGTATAGGGTGGACACGACCAAATAGCACAAAACGCGCCTACAACGGAAAACGGGGCCTACGCGCCACGATCAGCAGGAACGCCAACACTGCCTGCACTCCAATAGAAGCACTCCCCTTGCGGGGTCAGCAAAGCACAAAGCTAGCTGGTGCGAGTGAACTAAATACAAATAACATAATAATATACAAGGAAAATTCATGCAGACAATAAAGGATAAGTAACAAGTTCTAAAGTCTAAATCACATCGTGTCTCTAAGGATAATATTTCTAAGTTCAAGCACCAACACAAGCATTTCAGATTCAACGATAACTACAAGTTTACGAAATATGCCAATCATTACACGTGATTCAAACATAGTAAATATCAAGCGATGAAAAAAAAGACAATCTCATAGTTCTTCATAGTCTCCTAGGTATAGCAATCAAGTCGAAACCAAATATCCTGTAAAATTCATTATAAGTGTCTCATATCGTAGGTATCCGCATAATCTACGAATGTGTCTCACCCAGACACATCCCACAACGTGCACCAGTACCACTTCGGGCTCGTTTGTATCCTAATGGGGTGCCATCTGCCAGGATACAAACTCAAACATCCTGAACGACTGGCATAACACGGCCAACCTAACACAATCAAACTCAAGCGCGCTGGGAGGGAAAGCGAGTAATCTCCAAAGCACGTCCTCCGGGACCCGTCCTACTGCACTCTATAGTGGCAAGTGCGTGCGGGAGCTCACCGCACCTCAGCAAGCTTGCCACATGCAATAGCGTCCTCAATGTCAGGTGCGAGTCATCTCAAGCACCATCCAACTCATGATGCGAACAAACTTCTAAGCAACGGCACAACAGGCATTATAGCGGGGTAAAGACACTTACACTAACATCCACATGCACAAATGACGAGTCTGTACATAATCAAAGGTAACAGACGTGCAATCATAATCAATTCGGCAATTTTTATAAAACCACGACTATGCCAGGGTCCCAACATGACCCATTTCACCACGATAAATTTATTCGAGTCGATTATCATAGATGCTCAAGACTCGGAAATCCACGATAAAACATGACATACTATGCAAACTCAAAAACGAAGCATACAAGTCCAATGTCATTACACCAAAGCCTAATCACACCAAAATTCCTTCACTATTCGATTTCATTAAAGTATATCATGCTTTCAGAAAACCCTATACGTAATTCATTCACAAATAACCAACACAATCATCGAAATATCTGAAAACCCCAAATTTCGGATTTGGATTCAATTGTACACAATCGACGGTATGATGTAAAACTTAAATTTAGGATTTCAAATAATTATTTCTCAAAATAAATATTATAGTTCCACTCACCTGGGCGGGATGGGTTTTCAGAACCCAATTCCTACAGGTTGAAGCTCCTAAATCGCAAAACCACGAATGCAAGACCACGAAAATTTTTAAAATTGCAAGGCGGACTCGAAGGTGAGCAAACTAGCTGAAAACTGAATAAATAAATAAATTACAAGCGGGGCGTGACTGAAAGAAAAACTTACAGGCAATAAAAATTCGGCAAACACCCCGCCGAAACCCTCCTCACTCCGGTCTGATCGCCTCCAAACCGCACAACAAGCCGGAAATGGGTCTAAGAAGACTCGGAGTCACGAATGTGCGGCTCACCCACGCACCCAAAGTCCGGATTCACACCGAAGAACACTCAAAACAAACATGCACCCTGATTTTTTTGAAAAAACCGGCCAACCCAGAAATCATCCTTGCATGTCGAGTCTACGGGCTCCAAATGACGCCACCAAGGCCCCTCAACGGCTGATCGGAGCTATGGAAACTGATCAAACAAGCCAACACCACAAAACCCACACAACATCAGAAATTTAATTTTTCTCAAATGCAAAATCGAAACAAGAAGGAGAGGGGAGAAAGAGGAAGAAAAATGAGGAGGAGGAGGTGAGATTCGGGGGAAGAAAATCGACAAACTCGAGGAATTCTCACTGGAGACGAAGAGGACGAAGGGGAAAAATCTCGCACTGTAAAGAAAAAGAAAAAGAAGGAGAAGAAAGAAGAGGGGGAAGGGTTTTGTCTTTAAAGGGTGGGTGGCTATGTGCCCCCACCGCATTAACTGAGTACACCTCCAACCATTTTTTTTAAACACAGATATTACATCATACACACCTTAAAAGAGATCTCGTCCTCGAGATCGGACAAAGCCTCGACAAGAAAACCTAGGCGAAAAGCTCGGGGTATTTTCGTCTCATCTGGTCCTCCAGCTCCCAAGTCACGTCACCCTCTCGGTGGCTCCACTGAACCTTTACTAACTTCACTATCCTCCGACGAAGTTGTTTCACATCATCATCAACAATGGCTACTGGCCTCACTGGATACGTCAACTCATCAGAAATCTCCACCTCAACTGGCTTTATAATCTGCGACGGGTCTGCCAAACACTTCCGCAACATGGATACGTGAAACACGTTGTGGAGACCTGACATACTCTGCGGCAAAGCCAATCTGTAGGCCACTGGTCCAATCCTCTCAGTAATCTCATATGGCCCTACATACCTCGGTGCAAGCTTCCCTCGACTTCGGAACCTAACAACTCCGCGCATCGGGGAAACTTTCAGAAAAACCCTGTCACCAACATCAAACGCTAACTCCTTACGCCTCCTATCAGCGTAACTCTTTTGTCTACTCTTGGCTGTCAACAAACGCGCTCTAATCAGCTCAGTCTTCTCAGTAGTTTCTCTGATCACATCCGGGCCCATCACAACTGACTCACCAATCTCTGCCCAACAAACAGGGGACCAACACGGTCATTCGTAGAGTGCCTCAAATGGTGCCATGCTAATACTTATGTGGTAGTTGTTGTTGTACGCAAACTCGCATAACGATAGGTGATCTTCCCAACTGCCCCCAAAGTCTAAAATGCATGTTCTAAGCATGTCTTCCGCTACCTGATTCACTCGCTCAGATTGGCAATCTGTCTGTGGATGATAAGCTGTACTCATGTCCAATCTAGTACCCATAGCTTGTTGAAAGCTCTGCCAGAAGTGGGCTGTGAAAAGCGGATCTCTGTCGGATACAATCGAAACAGGCGACCCATGAAGGCGGACTATCTCCCGAATGAACAACACCGCTAGACTGTCTGTCGTCCGATTCATACTAACAGGAATTAAATGTGCACACTTCGTCAACCGATCAACAATGACCCATATCGACTCATTACCTTTCCTCGACCGTGAAAGTCCATCGATGAAATCCATAGTAATATACTCCCACTTCCACGTCGGGATATCCAAAGGATGCAATAACCCAGACGGTCTTTGATGCTCGGCTTTCACCTGCTAACAAGTCGCACACCGTGCCACAAACTCTCCAATGTCTTTCTTCATGCCACGCCACTAGAAAGAACGTCTCAAATCTCGATACATCTTTGTTCCACCGGAGTGAATGGTGAAACTAGATCTATGAGCTTCCTGTAAGATATCTCTTCGCAACTCCTCATCAGACGGAACACAAAGCCGCCCATGAAACCGCAATCCTCCATCTGAACCCACCGACCAATCGGTAGGGAACTCATCTAATGTGTCAACTACCAAATCTGCTATCTGCCTCGTAATCACTGGATCATAGGTCTGTCTCTCCACCACTCTACTGATCAACGGCGGATAAACTGCTAAACCCGCTATCATGCTGCTTTCTGTACTGAAAGTAGGCTGAACTGCAAACGAAACTAATGTCTCAAGTGTTCGGTACTCCTGAATCATCATGGTTGCCATCACTGCATGTCGCCTACTCAAGGCATCTGCAACCACATTGGCCCTACCAGGCTGATACTGTATCTCGAAGTCATAGCTGCTAAGAAAATCAACCCATCGTTGGTGCCTCATATTCAACTCCCTCTGAGTGAATAGGTACTTCAAACTCTTGTGATATGTGAATAACTCGAACCTCTCACCATACAGATAATGTCTCCAGATCTTCAAAGCAAAGACTACGGCTGCCAACTCTAAATCATGTGTCGGATCTCTCCACTCGTGGGGTTTCAACTGTCGAGACGCATAGGCTACGACCTTCTTCCCTTGCATCAACACTCCACCCAATCCTGTACCGCAAGCATCAGTAAATACCACCAGTCGGCTACCAGGTGTCGGAATAGTCAACACTAGTGCTGAAGTCAACCGAAGCTTCAAAGTTTCAAACGCTTCTTCACAATTTTCTGACCATACAGAAGGAACATTCTTCTAGTTAACTGAGTGAGTGGTGCCGCAATCAGGGAAAATTTCTTGATAAATCGTCGGTAATAACCAGCCAAACCCAGAAAACTACGAATCTCCGTCACACTACTCGGTCGTCTCTAAGACTTTACTGCTTTGACTTTCTCGGGATCCACTGCAATACCTCCACTAGAAAGGACATGCCCAAGAAATCGAACTTCAGGCTCCCAGAAATGACACTTACTGAACTTCGCATACAACTGATTTTCTCTAAGTGTCTGCAAAACAATGCGAATGTGCTCTTTGTGCTCCTCTAAACTCCTCGAGTACACTAAGATATCGTCAATGAAGATTACCACAAACTTGTCCAAGTATGGACTGAACAATCTATTCATCAAATCCATGAAGAAAGCTGGTGCATTTGTCAATCCAAATGGCATGACTGGAAACTCATACAAGCCATAACACGTCCGAAAAGAACGGAATGTTCCTCAACTCTCATCTGATGATACTCAGACTGCAAATCTAATTGTGAAAACACTACGGCTCCCCTCAACTGATCCAATAAATCATCAATTCGAGGCAATGGATACTTATTCTTGATGGTCACTTTATTCAGATCTCGATAATCTATGTACATCCTCAATGATCCATCCTTCTTGGACACAAATATTGCTGGAGCTCCTCAAGGTGAATTGCTCGGCCGAATAAACCCCTTACGAAGCAACTCATCAAGCTGTACTTTCATCTCTTCCAATTGCTTAGGTGCAACCCTGTACGCTGATCTAGATATAGGTGCAGTACCAGGAACCAGGTCAATCCGAAACTCTACCTCACGACGAGGAGGGATACCAGGAATCTCCTGAAAGACATCAGGGAACTCACACACAACCTCTACATTACTGGTGTCGGGACAAGAAATCTCAAGAGAGCTAAGAAAACTCAACATCAAAGAAACCGAATCGGGCTCACAAGCCAACACACGAGGTGAAACATCAGGTTGCGCTAACATCACTGACCTATGCAAGCAATCAATGATCACCGGATGACTGGACAACCAATCCATCCCAAGAATCAAATGATAGCCCTCAAAACCCAAAAAATTAAAGTCAAACACAAAGTTGTATCCCAACAAGGAAAACTCGAAACGGGGACAATATTCCCACAACCAAACCGAACTGCCCAAGGGAGACACAACGCACAAGGGCTCCGGTAAAGGCACTACCTCAAGGTTGTCTCTAACAACCAACTGTCTAGAAATAAAAGACCTAGATGCTCCTGTATCGAAAAGAGCCCTCAACAGGGAAGACGACGAATGCACAAAACCTGGCACTCAACACATGTATCCTGAATCACATAACAACACACTAACATGCAATTTTTCCTACACATAATGCACATAACACAAATCTTACTACATCTGGCACACACAATGACAATAAAAATAATAATAACATACCCTCAACATTTCCCTGACCGGGAATAGCTGCTAGGCGAACAGGCGGTGCTGGGAGAGGGACTCTCTGACAAATTCCAGGCGCAGGTGCTAACTGTCCCTGAGGCGCCCTCTGCTGTGATGGTCCATCCCTATTATGAGGACAAAGTCTGGAAAAGTGCCCCAACTGTCCACAAGTATAACAAACTACATGCTCCCATCGATTTGTCTGACCTCTTGGACAATCACGGGCTACATGTCCCTCCTGACCACAAGTGAAGCAACCGCTCCTAGTTCCTGTTTGACCACCCCACCTAGGTTGTCTCTGTTGCTGCTGCTGTCTATGATCTCCTCGGGAACGTCTGTCACCTCTGCGGTCTCTGCCAGTCCTAACTGGTCCCCCTCTACCAGGGTCTCTCTGCTGGACAGCGGCACGCTCTGGCTGCTGTGCCTGCTCAATTGTCTGGCTTCCTCGGCCAAACCTCTGACTGCGTTCTGAACCTCTAGCTCATCGAACCAAAGTCTCTTGTCTACACTCGGCGTCCACTCGCTCCTGACTCAAAGTGACGTCCACTAATCTCTCAAAAGGACGATCGATCATCACCATCAACTGTTTCCTTAGGAACAGGTGCAGACCACTCAAAAACTTCCTGTTCTTATTCTCTGGAGTATCTATAAAACAAGTGGCATAGCGGCTCAACTGTGTAAACTCGGCCAAGTATTCAGAAACAGATCTAAAACCCTGTTGTAAATGTAGAAACCTGTCCACTATCTCAGCTCTGGCAGAATCAGGAACAAAATGTTGTTAAAAAATCGGGAAAAATGTATCCCACTGCATCTCTGACACATCACGGCTCTGCCTCACTGAATCCCACCAGTACATAGCCTCTCCGTCAAACTGGTGTGTTGCTAACTCAATACGTTGTATAGGTGTCAGCACCATCCTCTCAAATATGAGCTCTACCTTACGGATCCACCGATCCGCAAATAGAAAATCTCTAGTACCATCAAATCTTTCACCACCCAAGCTGACAAAATTCTTGTTGCGCCGAGTAAACGGATCCTCTGACTGACTGCCCCGCCTCATATTTTGTGCCAATTGGGTAATCATTTCCATAAAAGCCTGAGAAGCATCCTCTCCAGCAGTGCCTGATCCCTCACCCTGGGATCTCTTACCACGCGCCATCTCCCAACCTGTATGCAAAAGAAAACACCCATCAATACATCAAACAACACAACAAAAGTCCAAACTCCTCTACCCAATTCACTCAAGAAAGTGGTATACGATGATGTTCTATGTGAACCGGTAAACAATACCAAGCTCTGTCACACCCTGACCCGCCACGGGAATCGCAGCGTGCCGATGCGTGAACTAACCCGTAATACAGGCGGATCGTAACCGGCCGCAACATCATAATATAACACATTCTTGATACGAGAATGAAACGGAAATAAAAACTACGATAAAAATTTGAACAAAATAAGTATATTTGATTCGCCCCGCCAGAGTCATAGCGACAAAACCAATATACAAACATCTAGTATAACAATATAGTACACCTGATAACACAGAGGAAGCAAAACATACCCGTATAGGGTGGACAAGACCAAATAGAACAAAACACGCCTACAACGGAAAACGAGGCCTACGCGCCACGATCAGCAGAAACGCCAACACTGCCTGCACTCCAATAGAAGCACACCCCTTGTGGGGTCAGCAAAGCACAAAGCTAGCTGGTGCGAGCAAACTAAATACAAATAACATAATACTATACAAGGAAAATTCATGCCAGCCAATAAAGGATAAGTAACAAGTTCTAAAGTCTAAATCACACCGTGTCTCTAAGGATAATATTTCTAAGTTTAAGCACCAACACAAGCATTTCAGATTCAACGATAACTACAAGTTTACGAAATATGCCGATCATTACACGTGATTCAAACATGGTAAATATCAAGCGATGAAAATAAAGACAATCTCATAGTTCTTCATAGTTTCCTAGGTATAGCAATCAAGTCGAAACCAAAAATCCTGTAAAATTCTGTATAAATGTCTCATATCGTAGGTATCCGGATACTCTACGAATGTGTCTCACCCAGACACATCCCACAACGTGCACCAGTACCACTTCGGGCTCGTTTGTATCCTAATGGGGTGCCATCTGCCAGGATACAAACTCAAACATCCCGAACGACTGGCCTAACACGGCCAACCTAACACAACCGAACATGCACCCTGGGTTTTTTGGAAAAAATCAGCCAACCCCGAAATCATCCTTGCATGTCGGATCTACGGGCTCCAAATGATGCCACCGAGGCCCCTCAACGGCTGATCGGAGCTATGGAAACCGATCAAACAAGCCAACACCACAAAACCCACACAACATCAGAAATTTCGTTTTTCTCAAATGCAAAACCGAAACAAGAAGGAGAGGGGAGAAATAGGAAGAAAAATGAGGAGGAGGAGGTGAGATTTGGTGGAAGAAAATCGACAAACTCAACGAATTCTTGTTGGAGACGAAGGGGAAAAATCTCGCACTGTAAAGAAAAAGAAAAAGAAGGAGAAGAAAAAAAGGGGGGAGGGTTTTGTCTTTAAAGGGTGGGTGGCTATGTGCCCCCACCGCATTAACTGAGTACACCCCAACCAATTTTATTATTATTTTTATTTTATTTTTTAAACACAAATATTACAATTGCTTTCGAGACTACAACGATCCGGGCGAGCATATGTCAGGCTGTATGTGTCACGCCCCGACCCGCCACGGGAATCGCAGCGTGCCGATGAGTGAACTAACACGTACACATGCGGATCGTAACTGGCCACAACATCATAATATAACACATTCTTGATACGAGAAACAAACGGAAATAAAACTACGCTAAAGTTTGAACAAAATAAATATATAATTGATTCGCCCCGCCAGAGTCATAGCGACAAAACCAGTATACAAACATCTAGTTTAGCAATATAGTACATCTGAAACACAGAGGAAGCAAAACATACCCGTACAGGGTGGACACAACCAAAAAGCACAAAACACGCCTAAAACGAAAATCGGGGCCTACGCGCCACGATCAGCAAGAACGCCAACACTGCATGCACTCCAATAGAAGCACACCCCTTGTGGGATCAGCAAAACACAAAGCTAGCTGGTGCGAGCGAACTAAATACAAATAACGGAATACTATACCAGAGAAATTTATGCCAAACAATAAATGATAAATAACAAGTTCTAAATACTAAATCACACCGTGTCTCTAAAGATAATATTTCTAAGTTCAAGCAACAACACAAACATTTCAGATTCAACAATAACTACCAGTTTACGATATATGCCGATCATTACACCTGATTCAAACATGGTAAATATCAAGCAATGGAAATAAAGACAATCTCATAATTCTTCATAGTCTCCTAAGTATAGCAATCAGGTTGAAACCAAAAATCCTGTAAAATTCTGTATAAGTGTCTCATATCGTAGGTATCCGCATACCCTACGAATGTGTCTCACCCAGACACATCCCACAACGTGCACCAGTACCACTTCGGGCTTGTTTGTATCCTAATGGGGTGCCATCTGCCAGGATACAAACTCAAATATCCCGAACGACTGGCCTAACACGGCCAACCTAACATAATCAAAATCAAGCGCGCTGGGAGGGAAAGCGAGTAATCTCCAAAGGATATCCTTCGGGACCCGTCCTACTGCACTCTATAGTGGCAAGTGCGTGCGGGAGCTCACCGCACCTCAGCAAGCTTGCCACATGCAATAGCGTCCACAATGTCAAGTGCGAGTCATCTCAAGCACTGTCCAACTCACGATGCGAGCAAGCTTCTAAGCATCGGCACAACAGGCATTATAGCGGGGTAAAGACACTTATACTACTATCCACATGTACAAATCACGAGTCTGTACATAACCAAAGGTAACAGACGTGCAATCATAAACAATTCGGCAATTTTTTTTTTATAAAACCACGACTATGCCAGGGTCCCAACATGACCCAATTCACCACAATAAATGTATTCGAGTCGCTTATCATACATGCTCAAGACTCGAAAATCCACGGTAAAACATGATAGGCTATGCAAACTCGAAAACAAAGCATACAAGTCTCATGTCATTACACCAAAGCCTAATCACACCAAAATTACTATTCAATTTCATTCAAGTATCATGCTTTCCGAAAATCCAATGCATAATTCATTCACACATAACTAACACAATCCTCGAAATATCTGAAAACTCCGAATTTCGGATTTGGATTCAATTCTACACAATTGACGGTATAATGTAAAAATTCAATTCAGGATTTCAAATACTTATTTCTTAAAATAAAAATTATAGTTCCACTCACCTGGGCGGAATGGATTTTCAAAACCCAATTCCTACCGGTCGAAGCTCCAAACACGCAAAACCACGAAAATCTAAAACTGCAAGGCGGACTCGAAAATGAGTATACTAGCCGAAAACTGAAATAAATAAATAAATACAATTGGCGCGCGACGGAAAGAAAAACTTACAGGCAATAAAAAAATTCGGCAACCACCCCGCCGCAACCCAAAGTTGGGCGAAAACACGCCGAAACCCTCCCTACTCCAATCTGATCGCTACCAAACTGCACAACAGCCCGCAAAAAAGTCTAAGGACACTCGGAGACAAGAATGTGAGGCTCACCTACGCACCCAAAGCCCGGTTTCACGCCGAGGAACCTTCCAAACAAACATGCACACTGATTTTTTGAAAAATTTTCGGCCAACCCCAAAACAACTTTGCATGTCGGTTCTAAGGGCTCCCAAGGACGCCACCAAGGCCCCAACACAGCTGATCGGAGCTAAGAAAACCGATCAAACCCCAAACCCAAATGAAAACTGATTTTTTTTTCTTTTTTCGAAAACAAACAACTGAGAAATGGAGAGGGAAAGAGAGGATGAACCGAGGAGGAGGAGGTGAGATTGGGGAAGAAAATCCACCAAAACCGCCGAGAAAATGCTGGAGGAGGCGACGATTCAGCGTCGCTCGCTGCTGGAACGAAAAGAAAACCAAAAAAAAAGAAAAGAAAGAGAAGAAGAAAGGGGGGGAGGGGGGGTCGTTTCATTTTAAGGGGTGGGTGGCTATGTGCCCCCACCACCTTTGCTGAGTACACCCCGCCCTAAAAATATATATATATTTTTTTTTAAACCCAGGTCTCACAGTATGAGTGTTGATTGTGCTCCCATTTTTTTTTATATTGCCATCTATTATTTGCAGAAAAGGTGTTTGAGCAATAAGGTTTAGCGGTCATTGTCTGCGGAAGGACAATGATCGCTGGCAAGCTTTCTTCACCAGACTACATGAGCACTGACTAAGCTCCCACTTTCTAGGCCGTCGTCGCCCTTTTTATTTAAATTAGGCTTCTAGTGAAAAGATTCGGCGATCGTTATCTATAGTTGGACAATGATCCCAACAAGCCGTATCACATAATACATGAGCATTGAATAAGTTTCCAATTTCTAGACCATCGTCGCTCGTTCTATTCGGACTAGGCTTTGAGCAATAAGTTTTGGCGATCATTATCTTTAGTTAGACAATGATCCCTGACAGGTCATCTTCACCAAGCTACGTGAGCACTGACTAAGCTCCCACTTTCTAGGCCGTCATCACCCGTTCTATTCGGACTAGGCTTCGAGCAATAAGTTCATCGATCATTATTTGTAGTTGGACAATAAGTTCTGGCAAGCCGTCTTCACCACGCTCTGTGAACACTGACTAAGTTCCCACTTTCTAGGCCGTCGTCACCCGTTTTGTTCAGACTAGGCTTCGAGCAATAAGTTCGGCGATCATTATCTGTAGTAGGACAATAATCCATGTCAACCCGTCTTCACTAGGATACGTGAGCACTGACTAAGCTCCCACTTTCTAGGATGTCATCACCCGTTCTATTCGGACTAGGCTTCGAGCAATAAGTTCATCGATCATTATTTGTATTTGGACAATGATCCCTAGCAAGCCATTTTCACTAGGCTACGCGAACACTGACTAAGCTCCCACTTTCTAGATCGTTGTCGCCCATTCTGTTCGGACTAAGCTTTGAGAAATAAGTTCGGCGATCATTATCTGTAGTAGGTCAATAATCCATGTCAACTCGTCTTCACTAGGATACGTGAGCACTGACTAAGCTCCTACTTTCTAGGCATTCGCCGCCCGCTCTATTCAGACTAGGTTTCAAGCAATAAGTTCGGGGATCATTATCTGTAGTTAGACAATGATCTCTGACAACCCGTCTTCACTAGGCTACATGGTCGTCCTAGCTCAGTGAATAAGTCTGAGTTGGGGGTGCTGACTTATGTATAAAGAATGCAAGCCTGAAAGTGGCCGTCCTGACTTGTGTTCATAGAGTGCAGGCTTGAGTGCAGTCGTCCTGACTTTCGCTATCAGTATGACTTTGATCATCCTGGATCACTCGATAAGTCTGACTTGGAGGTCCCGACTTATGTTTATTATTAAGTAGGTGGGAATTGAACAGTGGAAGACTGATTGGAAGTAGCGAAAGTTAGCAAAAGTTTTTTTATTGGTAATACTCTTTAAGGTATTCTACATTCCATGGCTGCATAAGGCTTCTATCGCCCACGTCTTCCAACAAATATTTCCCTGGACTGTTGACCTCAGTCACTTTATAGGGCCCCTTCCAATTTGCGTTTAGTTTTCCTGCTCCCGGTTCCTTAGTGCCCTACTGAGTACCCAGTCTCCGACTTTGAATTCGCGTGGCTTGACTTTCTTGTTGTAGTATTGAGCCATCTTTTGTTGGTAGGAGGCTATTCTGGTAGAAGCCTGATTTCTCCTTTCCTTGAGGAGATCTAAACTGACGCGCAAGGCTTTGTTGTTATATTCCGGTCTGAATTGCTTTGTCCGAAAAGTTGATATTTTGAGTTCCACTAGGACCATTGCTTCTGACCTGTAGGCTAGGGCAAAAGGCGTTTCTCCAATGGGTATGCTTATGGTGGTCCGATATGCCAAAAGTATCCCTGGTAGTGCTAAAGCCCATTTCCCCTTTGCCGCATCAAGCTTCATTTTGAGTGCCTCCAAGATAGTTATATTGGTGACTTCCGCCTAGCCATTGGCTTGCGGATGCCCTGGCGAAGAGAAATGGTGGCTAATGTCGAGGTCTTTGCATAATTTCTTAACTTTGCTGCCTTCAAATTGGGTTTCGTTATCGCTGACTAATGTCCTTGGAATACCGAATCTCCAGATGATAGACGTCCATATGAATTTCTCAATTTGATCTTGTCCTATCTTGGATAACGGCTCAACTTCAACCCACTTAGTGAAGTAATCAATTGCTACAAGGAGAAAGGTCTTATTGGTTGAGGCTGGGAGTAGTCCGACGATGTTCATTCCCCACTGCGCAAACGGTCATGTGTTGGTCATTGGAATCAAGGGTTGAGCGGGCATGTGAGTAAACAACGCGAACCTCTGGTAATTATTGCACTTACGAATGATGCCTTTCGCATCCCATTGCATTTGCGGCCTATGGTACGCCAGAGTCCTACAGCCTGGGTGATTCCCACAGATGTCGTCATGGATCTCTTTAAGGACGTGATTTGCCTTCGAGGAGGCTAGGCATCTGAGCTGGGGACCGGTGGTTGATCTTCTGTAGAGTTTGTCGTTCAATAGGGTGTATCGCTCTGCCCTGTTTTTTAGTTTTCTGGTCTTTGATTTTTCGGCCGAGAGGGCCCCATTTTTTATGTACTCAACAATGGGATTCATCCAGCTTGAATCCGCTTCAATTGCGTAAAGCTCATTGACCTCCTCTTTTCCAGACTTGACTGCTCTTGGAATACAGTAAGCCCATTAGCGGTCTTTATAGTAGTTGAGGACTGCCTGGCTGGTGCATCAACTCTTTCATCGTCGTCTCGCGGACACTGCAGAAGTTCAAATCTTCTGAATTGGCATGCTACATTAATGACCTTCTCGCGTTAGGCTATCATCCTTGGGTCTTTTCTATTAAAATCCACTATAACCTGGTTGCTAGATGTGAGTCGCTATAAGCGGTTAGCACGGTTACCTCGATTCCTTTTGCTAGCTTCATGTCGAACAAGAGGGTCTCGTATTCTGCCTCATTGTTTGAGGCTGGAAAACCAAATTTGACCGCCTATTCCAAGACGAAGCCGCTTGGAGAGTGGAGTGTGATACTGACACCATTTCCTTTCCACGTGGTTGACCTGTCGCAATGCAGGATCCAACCTAGTTCATCTGGTCTTTGCTCTAAGCTGTTTGGCTCCTATTCCCCACCACCAGTAAATTCGGTGATGAAGTCTGCTAATGCTTGGGCTTTTATGGTTGTTCTTGGAGCGTAGTTGATGTCAAACTGTCTCAGTTCCACCGACCATTTAACCATCCTTCCAAGTAATTTCAGCTTGTGCAGTACTATGCGAAGTGGGTGTTTGGTCAGAACTGTGATAAAGTAGGCCTGAAAATAGGGCCTCAGCTTCCTGGAAGAGATGACCAACGCCAAAGCTAGCTTCTCTAGATCTGGATAGTTTGTTTCGGCTTCCACAAAAATTTTGCTGGCGTAGTACACTGGTATCTGTATCCTCTTATCATTCCGTGCAAGAATTGAACTGATGGCTTTATCTGAGACAGCTAGATACAAATAAAGCGTCTCTCCCAGGGTTGGTTTTGAGAGTCGCTTGGTACTTCCCATGTATGATTTTAGGTTCTGGAAGGTATACTCAAACTCTTCATCCCAGTTGAAGGCATTTCCTCTGAGAATCTTGAAGAAATGGAGGCATTTGTCTAATGACTTGGAGATAAACCTATTAATGCTGCCACCCTTCCGGTTAGGCTCTAAACTTCCCTAATGGAGGTCGAGGACTTCATATTGAGAAGAGTCTTGATCTGCTTTGGATCTATTTCTATTTCCCTCTGGTCCACTATGTAACCTAGGAACTTGCCCAATTCGACCCCAAACATGCATTTTTGTGGGTTGAGCTTCATCCGATACTTGTGGAGTCAGTCAAATGCTTCGGCAAGATTGGATATGTGATCTGGGCTGTGGAGGCTCTTGACCAGCATGTCGTCTACATAGACCTCCATGTTTATTCGGATTTAATTTTCGAACATCCCATTCACTAGTCGTTGGTATGTTGCACCCGCGTTCTTGAGGCCGAATGGCATCACTCGAAAGAAATATATCCCTCTTTCGGTTATGCAAGATGTTTTCTCTTGATCCAAGGGGTGTATCTGTATCTAGTTATATCCGAAGTAGGCGTCCATAAAACATGGAAGGTCGTGTCCTGACATGACATCTAAAATTTGACCGATGCGGGGAAGCGAAAAGTTGTCCTTCGGGCATGCCTTGTTCAAGTTAGTGTAGTCTACGAGAACTCTCTACTTTCTATTTTTTTAACCAAGACGGTGTTCGCCAGCCAATTTGGGTACCGCTCCTCTTTGATCATAGGCATTAAGTAGCCTCTGCATTTCTTCATTTATGATCTGGTTCCTCTCGGGGGCCACATGTCTTTTCGTTTATCTGATCTATAACCGTGTTGGGTCTACAAATAGTCGATGGGTGATTATGGAGGGTCGATTCCAACCATATCCCTCATCGTCCAGACGAATACGTCTTGATTCTATTGTAGTAGTGTCATTAGCTGTTCCGCGAACTCTTTGCTTAGGCGAGAGCCTATTTGGATGGCTCTACTGTTACTAGGGCTATCCAGATACACATGCACCTGTTCCTCTTCGGGTTGACCGACGTTGGGTCTTCCCCTTGGGCTGACGGAGCCTCCTCGTCTGGAAGGGATGAGTCCTTGCTCAACTCCGGACCCAAGCTTAGGGGCGCATCAGTTGTGGTTTCAATCTGCAGTTGATGGTTGTTTAGCCACTTCAGTGCTGCGTAATTGTAGTCTCTAGCAGCCGGCTGATTTCCTCGTATTGTACCTATTGTCTATCAACAAGATACTTGACACACTGGTGTAAAGTAGAGAACACCATCTCCATCTAGTGAAGCCAGGGTTTCCCCAGGATGATGTTGTAGGTTGACGGCGCATCGACCACCATGACTCCTGAAGGATTATTTTTTGGAGTCGTGGTTTTCCTGCCACTACTATTAATTTGATCCTCCCCATAGGGAAGTATTTCTCCTCACTGAGTCCAACCAAGGAATTCGTCAAGGGGCTTAGGTTTTCTTCCTTCAGTTGCATGTTGCGGAACATGTTCAGGAATAGCACGTTCGTACTTGTGTCTATTAAAGACCTTCTAACTTCCCAGTTTGCTATGGAGATCGATATCACTAGAGCATCATCATGCGGAGTGCGGGCGCCTTGGAGGTCCCTGCCTGTGAAAGTTACGGGTAGGATCGAGCTCTAAGAGTGAATGTGCTGCATTGCTAGTCCTCGTAAGCTGACTTGGTCCGTTGTTTTTACAACAACCTTTTTCGGGATCGATTGAACTGTTCGGTTTCCGAGTATATTCCATGCAGGACACACACTTCATTGCAATGCTCATTGTTTTTCTTCATTCTCGTATTTAGGGACAGAAGGCTTCTTCTTGAATTTTTCCCTTTTTTCTTGGCTGTTGGTTTCTCATGTAAAACGATGTAATTTTGTGCTTCTGTCAGTAGGTCTTCCATATTTTATAGCGGTGGGGTCCAAAGTAAGGAAGTTATAAAACTTGCTAATCCTCAGACCTTCAGTGAAGGTTGCGATAGTAGTTTCATCGTTGCGACCATTGATGAGGCTGAACTCGTGCTTGAAACGCACGATGTACTCCCTCAACGTCTCATCCGACTTCTGCTTGAGGGATTTGACTCTCTTCATGGTCTGTATGCTTTGTTGCATCTGGGCTGATAGTAGATCCACTTTTCGGTCTGCTGCAGCTGCCAACGGCGCAGGAGTTTGAGGAGGTTCCTCCCGTGGCAATGGTGGAACAAGCGATGTTCTGCTAATTTTAACGTTTGAGGGTTCCGCAACATCTCCATTGTTGCGAGACCTTGTTTTCACCATCTCTCTGATTCTTTGGAAGGTGGTGCTACTGCTTTATTTGAGGAACTGTGTTGTCCCCACGGATGGTGCCTAACTGATGTAGTCGATTCCTATTGTCCTTCCTCGCTGCTTACCTAGACCTGCACAAGTAGCACACGTGAGCCAAGGACCACCGTGTGGCGGCCGATGGCAATCTGATGCTTAAATTAGATAAGGCTTAGGAAAGGCATAAAGCTGTAAATTGGGTTTCTGTAGCATACCTCAAGTTCATCAACCTTATCTCCCTTTTATATTGTAGGAGTCCTTGTTTGGCTAGGCCTTTGGTGGCGTAGTTTAGGAAAGAGATCTTGTTGGAGACCATGTGGGATAGTTTCCCTACATGACTCATGCTCCTAGATTTGAGGGAGAGGTTTCCATTTATAAGTGTTGTCCATGCAAGGAAGTTTCTTTACCCGACTTATACTCTAGCATTTGTTTACTAGTCGGATCACATGTCTTGCTGGCCAACCAATCATGGGTAGATCTCTCAGATACTTGCCTTAGAGGTCTTACGAGTATTGGGCTTGACCGCTTGACGTGTGGGCTTAATGGCTCATTGCAGCTTGGACCCGACTGTTTGGATCCTGCCAATGATGGGATTAGTTTTGTTTGGGCCTCGCTGGATTGAGCATTCCATTAGGCCTGCTTTACTCTGTTGACGAGATCATCATGACACGTGTACAGCGCTGATCAGATGACGGTTTGGTATATCATCAATTACCATAATCATTTACGTATTCAATGGAGATTGAGTACAATACAACAATTAATCGATAAAATTGTGAAAATACATTTCGGCTCAAAATTTAAAAAAAAAATGCACAACCACTCATAAACCCTTCCGCAAACTTGAACCAAACATTGTCTGCAATGTATAAAAAATAATCATGAACAAATGAAGAAAAAAGAAAAGATGAGGGTTAGGGTGATATTTCCATGGTGAGTTTTTACCAATTTCGAAGAGATCATCCACCAATGAAAGCTAAAAACAAAAGAATTGTGGACTTATCATGAGAAACTGATAAAAGACATACAATACACGAAAAAGAAAATGCATGAACGAAAAAAAATGCATGCACCAATTGTAAGTCAAAATAATTACGAAGCTAACGAGTATGAGTGGAGTGCAACCAGAAAGAACTTGAAAATCAATCCAGACTAACCATAATGACACAACTAAAGTTGGGCTGCCTCCCTGGAACACTTGGTTTAACGTCGTCAACCCGGCATATATTCTCCCTCATTAATGATGTACTATAAAATGACGAGGAAGAACATAGCGAACTCCCTCCCTGAAACCTAGACACTTAGTCCATGATGTAAACTAGACCAAAAGTGTTAAAAAAAATCATAGTGCAATAACCTAAACAGTTGAGGATTAGTCCAACAAATAGTAGCAACCACATGCGTTACAACATATACTAACACACCCCAAAAAGTATGTAAGCACCATGAAAAATCATAGAGAAAATGCAAATGAACTTGCATTCTAAAACATCCGTAGGGACCTGGAACATAAAAGGGTCACAAACAGTGATAACTAACAAATGACTCTTGTCTACTCCTAAAAAGGGACATCAGAAGTCAGGTTTCAAATCAGAAATTGAATATGTTTCAAATAGGATGGTCAAAACTGAAATCATCCCTTAAAAACAAGGGATACACATAAGTAGAGTCAATCATTATGAAAGGGATGCAAAGAGGTATGTCTATAGATATATCGGGTCGTACAGGCTCATCATAACAAAAGAATTGGACAAAGATGATGGGCTAGACAACTCAACAACATCCCAAACCTGGAATTAGCACTGCATATGGCATGGATTTTCTCATTAGATGCATCATTTCTATCGTGAAGATAGTCGTGGCAAAACTCCAAAGAATATTGAAAATCAGACTTCATGCATGAGTCACAAGGAAGACATACGTCGAATTAGTCAACATGAAAAGGTGAGGAGGGGAATGGGTCAGGAAGCAAAATAGTTTTAACAGAATTGTCTAGTTTTGATTTACTGAGTGAAAGGGGTTCCACCTTAGGCTTCCATAATCGGTGCTGAATCAAGCAAAGAATTCACTTCCCTAATGGAATTACCAATATCAAAGTCTAAATCAAAATGACTCAAACATGATGCTAAGGGGTCATCTAATGCAGATTGCAAAAAGGAATCCCCCACAAAACTCTCATTCATGTTAACCTCAGAGACATCCTCAGATTCAGGAGGATGTTGACTTACATTAAAAACATTGAGTTTGACGGTCATGTTACCAAATGAAAATTTCATGATTCCATTCCTACAATTAATAACAACATTAGATGTGGCAAAAAATGGGCGACTCAAAATAACTGGAGTGATTGTGAACTGGTTGTGTTTCAAGAACTATAAAGTCCACTGGAAAATATAATTTTTCAACCTTAATGATCACATCCGCTACAACAACGTAGGGAACTCTGATTAACCTATCTGCCAATTGCAGTGTTAGTTTAGTCGGTTTTAACTCGCTGAGACCTAACTACTCATAAATGGAATATGGCAATACATTAACATTCGCCCCAAATCCAATAATGCCTTATCAATAGTATGATCACCAATAACACAAGAAATAGTCGGGCCCCCAGGATCCCAATACTTAGGCGGAGTTTTATTTTGAATAATTTAAATGACTTGCTCGACGAGGAAGACTTTCTTTTGCACATGTAGATTTTGCTTTTGTGTGCAAAGATCCTTAAAAAAAACTTGGCATAGTTAGAAACTTGCTTAATAGCAGCAAGCAACGAAATATTAATGTGAACTTGTTTAAAAATTTTCATTACATCGTTGACATTCGTTCCTTTCTTTGACAGAGCTAATCGTGATGGAAACGGTGCCTCAAGCAAATAAGCTGCCTGAGTGGGGTCAGAGTAAAGAGGAACATCTTTAAAAAGTGAGGCTTTATCAACCTCTTTGTCAGATGGAAATGCAACTTGCTTTGACTTAGATGGGGATGCAATGACATTAGAGTCAGTCATTCGTACCCGATTTTCAACTTGTTTTCCACTTCGGAGGGTAGTAATAGATTGGACATCTTCATGGCAGGGCTCAAATATATAACCAATTATGAATTGACCCTTTGGATTTGGAACCGGTTGATTGGGAAATCTTCCTAGCTCTCTCTCGAGGAATGAATGAGCAATCTGACTCATAGCTATTTCAAGTCTATTGGTGGCTGGCTTGAGATTGGTGTTGAATTATAACTTTTAACTCTTATATAGCACGAAAATTCTACTCAAGTATTCTTTCTGTGCGCTGCATATAATGATTAACTGTTTCCTCTAAACAAGATGTGTTGAATGGAGGAACTTGGTTAAATTGAGGCCTAACAGGGCTTGAGGAGTCAAGAAAACATGTCCTCCTTGGTGTGGGCCATGGGCCCAGAGGAGATTTGGATGCTTGGCGAACCTTGGATTGTAATAGTTAGGCTGTGGATTATTAGAAGGTCGTCAAATAACATTAAAAGAATTGACTTGCTCAGCAAAATATGCAGGATAACCATTTTGCAAATCACAATCAGCTATGGAATGACTAGGATTCAAACATGCAATACAAACTTTAGATGAAATATTCGTGGGAGGTGTAGGTTGAGTCATAGCAAACAACAAATAATATGAAGAAAATAAAGATGACACAGAGATTTACGTGGTTCGGCTTTGCCTACTCCACGGACGACGACTCTGTAACTATTTTATTGATATGGAACCACTTACTTGAAGATTACAACGTTGTCATGCAACGATCCTTGAGATTACCCAATCTCAAGCAAACAATACCACCAAAAGTTTGACAAAACTCGCAAACGAATAACACCCGAAATCACTCGATTCCAATCTTTCTACTTGGCTACTGTTTCACGCTACACACACTGAATCACATCGAACTCGCAGCCTGTTTCACGCCCTTATCGCAGCCCGTTTCACGCCAAGTTTACAACCTCTTTCACGCTGCGTATGCTGCCCTGTTTCAGCTATGTGCGTGTTGCTACTGATGCTGCGTTGTGTGCGTGTTGCTACCGCTGTTGCGTTGCATTGTTGCCTGCTCACGATGTATTCTCTTTGCACACGTTGATGATATCTTTGTGTTGCCCACATTTGTTTATTTATTCACAATTGCATGGTCTGTTGAAGAAAGAATAGGA
The DNA here is from genome assembly GCA_963556465.1 of Berberis vulgaris. Classification (NCBI taxonomy): domain Eukaryota; kingdom Viridiplantae; phylum Streptophyta; class Magnoliopsida; order Ranunculales; family Berberidaceae; genus Berberis; species Berberis vulgaris. Next base: position 22,745,824 of record OY747130.1, on the reverse strand, counting down.
CTTTGAAGTCCTTATTTCCATAGGACTTTAAGTCCTCTTATGCTTTCCAATAAATTGGGAGCCAACCATGACAAGGAGTATGACTCCTTATTTATAAAGGACTGTGAGTCCTACTTTGCCTCATAAACTTTTGCTTGACAATGATCCAAGCAAAGAATGCAATGAAAGCAAGTTGAGTTGAATATAGTAGAGATGATGTAGAGACAGGAATGTAAGATATTCCCAAGGAATACATGAAGTTGTCTAAACCAAGGAAGACACCGATGATGGCGCTGAAGAAGAAGAGCTTGGGTTCCATGAGCAAGGATGTGAGAGGGATAGTTCAGGAACGAATAGACCGTGCAAGTAGGAAAACAAGAGGTACAAAGAGAACTGGGAAACCTGCAGTTTGCATGCAAGTACCCATCGATGGTTACCGCCATGAAGATAATAGAGACACGATATGTGAGGGTGTCCTATGATTCCTACACCCAACAAGAAGCAACTTATTATGAGAAAAAGCCAGTTAATTGGGTTCTTTGCGTTTGCTGTCATCTTTGATGAAGCTTCTGTATCCAATTTTATGGCCATTTTTTTTGTTGTTTTGGTTTAAATTAATGGCTGAACTCTGTTTAGTTCGGAGAGACAGAAGCCAAGCCAGAATGTGGTAAAGACTTGAAGCTTGGAGGAAATGAAAACAATGGAGCACATATATATATATATAGTTGATGAAACAGGAATGGTTGGATGTTTCCTAGAAAATATATGGCTTGGAAGTTTTTATTGATTATCATGAACCTTAAACAACAGAAAAAATTTGGCTCATTCCAAAAGATCAGTAAGTCAAGTCAACTTAATGAATCTGCCTGTCGACATTGACATATGAGTCCAACAAAAACATTACATAAACATCGGAAAAATCTAATATGCACCTAAAAGTTTTGTATGTTTGGTGGATCCAAGTAACTTTTATTTTGGTAGCTTTTCTTCTATGGTAGCTAGTAAGTTTTTTTTTAAAGAGCTATGGTAGCTAGTAAGTTGCTAAGTTTGGTTTATGGTAGCTTGATGACTTTGAGTACGTGCATTCTTTATGTGTATTACGTTACTAAGATTTGATACACATAGATCACGAGTACAAGAGGATACTAAAGTAATGATGAAATCATGCTTTTCTGCGAAATCGGGGGCAATTATCAGTCAAAGTTTAATTCTAGTTTTTATTTTTTGAAAGGCAAGCGTGGGGGTTTATATGGGCTCCCCGGACCACTGAAGAAAATAAGGAATAGATTGGTTTCATTCGTGCATATTTTCTACCTCTAGCATCATCAAATACAATCTTCTTAATATCTTCCGCAAAAGAGCTTGGAATGATCTCAACAAACTCATGATGTGGTAATAGTTTTGCTAGTTTATCCGCTGCCTGGTTTGTCTCCCGAACTGCATGCATGATCCTGCATCCTTTGAACTGTTTTATAGCCTCCTTGATACTTCTAGTTATATGAATTGCTTCCCATGGGGGGGCTCTTTCAGTAGTAAGGTATTTGAAAACAATGTTGGAGTCCATACTAAACTCCACTATGTGTAAGGCATGTCTCTGGGCTAGTTTGATACCCAATTCAATCCCCTGTAGCTCGTGAAGAAGGACTGTTTGTGCTCTTTGACTCCCTGCCGCAGCTGCCACCACCACTCCATCATGGTCCCTAATCAGTGTTGTGTAACCTCCTTTAGTTCCTGTGAGTGAGCCATCAGAGTTTACTTTAAACCAACCTTGTTCAGGCCGCTGCCATGCATGTAAGGTGAATGGTCATGTATGGAATTGCACCTCAAGTCTCCAATTGTCAAAGAGCTGCCTATTGTCTGCATTATCTTCAACTTGAAGGTCCAGAACTGAAGCACGTAATCTGACATCCTCAATAATCTTTGTCTCCACTTCAATAGCTGCACTAAACTTGGACTGAAAAAGTCTGTAGTTCCTCTCTGTCCAGAGGTGATATGTGGTTGCATTTAGGGCAAGCCTCTTTAGCACACTGCTTGTTAAGGTACCAGAAAATTTAAGCTCACACCATCTCCACTCAGCAGCCCAGTCCAGGACCTGGTGCTTAAAGCCTAATTGGGGAAGAATGTGCATCCATATGAAGCTAGAGTACCTGCATTTGAAGAAAAGGTGCTCTTCACACTATGGTTTGTCACTACATAGTGGGCAAAGAGACCGTTCAATAACCCTCTATTTCAGCAATTTATCCTGGGTTTTAAGAGCCTTATGCATTGCTAACCAGGTGATGAAACTCTGTCTAGGTATTCTTCCAGTGAACCACACTAACTTGGACCACGATACTAATTGTGATCTGCGTCTCATTGAGTGATATGCGCTCTTGTTAGATAACCCCCCATCTTGGCCCCCCATCCAGGTGATTACATCTTTGTGTTCAGTGTCTATTTCCACCTTTCCCAGGTCTTCACATATGTCTGTAATGTGTATTCTTTCATGCCTTCTGATGTCCCATTGATTATTGTCAATAAGTGCACTGACTGTTGCATTGCGGTGCAATGATGAATGGTACGTTAGGTGCTGTGGGAATGTGTTTAGTAGGATACCCATAGGGTGCCATGGATCTTTCCACAGCTTAGTATCCTTTCCATCTCCAATAGAATGGACAATAAGTGAGCTAGCCTGACTTCTGCACTTGAGAATATTACGCCAGCACCAAGAAGCCTCATTCAATATATTCATAGTTTAGAAATTTTTGTCTTTGATTATGTTGGCTTTAGTCCACCGTACCCACAGGTTATCCTTGTGCGAAACGATATTCCATACATAACTCATCATTGCTGCCTTGTTCGATGTTTCAATGCACCTTATGCCCAAGCCTCCCTCATTATAAGGACTACAGATACGTTGCTAGTTAACCATACGTTTCTTTGTGTAGTTATCAGAGCCTGACCATAGGAAGTTCCTCATTATTGTTATTATATCATCACGGACACTAGTAGGCAGAATGAAACAAGATGTCCAGGTTACATGGAGACTGTTCAGAACTGTTTTTATAAGGGTGACTCTACTTGCATATGAGAGTGTCATCTTCTTTCATGATTGGACTCTCTTACTAACTCTGTCTATCAATGGAAGGCATTGATTATAGTGCAATCGAGAAGATATCAAGGGGAGACCCAAGTACCTTACTGGAAGCACCTCTAAGTTAAAATCAAGACATCTAGTTATCAACTAAAGTTCTTCACTAGGTACCCCAGATGCAAACAAGTTGCTTTTAGAGCAATTGATAGCCAGTCCAGTACATGACTTGAAGGTCCTTAGTGCCTCTGTTAGTGCCATCAGACCTAGTATTTCCCTGGAAGAAAGCTAGTAAGTCATTTGCAAAGCATAGATGGGTGACTTGTGGATTGGTACACTTAGGATGCAACTCGTACTCTCTTGCTTCCACCTTCTCCTTGAGAATTAAGTGAAGAATTTCCATTACCAGAACAAACAGGTATGGTGACATCGGACACCCTTGTCTTATGCCTCTCTTGGCCTTGATGAACCTTTTAGGAGACCCATTGAAAGAGATGGAGAACCTAGGTGCCGTGATGCACACCTTCACCCAGTCAATGAACAAGTCAGGGAATTGCATTTTTCGCATGACATGCTCAATTGTTTCCCATCTAACCGTATCGTAAGCCTTCCTAAGGTCAATTTTGGGAGCACATCTAGGTACTCCCTTGTCTCTATGATAATTCCTGACTAGTTCATGAGCTAGCATCACATTGTCATGAATGTATCTGCCCCGTATGAATGCTGACTGATCTGAACTAACCAACCTATGAATGACTTTCTTCATCCTGTTTGTCATGATCTTGGTAATGCATTTGTACAAGACATTACAACAGGAAATTGGCCTGTAATCAGCCAAGTAAGAAGCATTAGTAACCTTAGGAATCAAAGTAATACATGTAGCATTTACCTCCCCAAGCAGCTTTCTGTTTTTGAAGAAATTTTGTACTGCCCTTGTAAAATCATTTCCTATGACCCTCCATCCTGTCTTGAAGAAATGTGAAGAGAAGCCATCAAGGCCAGGGGCCTTCTCTGATCCTATGGAAGCAAGTGCTTCAGTGATTTCATCCCTATTCACCTCTTGAATCAACTCCAAGGCCTCCTATGCATTGATTGTTCTTTCAGGTTGCAAGCCATCTATGGTTGTTGTATCATAGGCACTTTGTTCTCCAGCAAAAAGCTCTTCAATGTACTGAATGCATTCCTTTTCTATGTCCTTCATGTCTTCTAGTTTTTCATTCTGAGAATTGTATATTGCTAGTATCTTGTTTTTTGACCTCCTTTCACACAAATGTTGATGGAAATAGGTGACATTTTCATCACCTGAAAGCATGTGCTTTGCTTTAGCTTTTTGCACCACCTCTGATTCTGCATTACGGGCTGCAATTACATACTTCTTGACTGCCAATTTTTCACTATTTGCAAGAGAAGAATTAAGAGGATCCATCTGTAATGAGCTTTGTGTTGTCTCCATGAATTGTCTAGCTGCAATGACACCACTACTGGCATTAACAAAGTTGTTCTTCCTCTACTCCGTCAGTAGTCTTTTAACAATTTTTAATTTCTGTACGAAACAGTATGTTGCATTACCATTCACTGTCTGGCCCCAGGCTTCTTGTATCACGTCCATATAGCCCCTCTCATGCACCTAGTAGTTGTAGAACTTGAAGGGGATAGGTCCTGGATTCCTGTGCTCATAGATGGTTAGGACAACTGGAGAGTGGTCTGAAACCCCTGGTTTGAGGAAGTCCACCTCAGAGTTAGGCATATCTATTAGCCATTCCTGATTAATCATTGCCCTGTCGAGTTTGGACATGACTCTATTTGCACCATGCTACTTATTGCTCCATGTTAGGAAGCATCCCTTGTACTGGCAATCAAAGAGTCCTGACTTCAAAGCACATTCTGCGAGGTCCATAAAATGTCCTGGCTTTATCTCCTCCCCTCCTACTCTTTCCTGTGAGTTTAGTTTCGAATTGAAATCACCCAATATTGACCATGGCAGTTTGTTGTTGACTGAAAAGGTTTCAAGTTCAAGCCATAACTCCTTCCTGGTTGTATTGTAGCTGCTACCATATATGAAAGTTAAGATGCATGTGAAGCCATTCGGCCAAATAGCATTCAGAAAAATGGCCTGTTCTGACCTTGACACTACACTGATGTTTACTGCTTGAGGGTCCCAAAGGACCCAGATTCTCCCTCCCTGGACTAGGTTGCTTGCCAATCACGTACCAGTTCCTTTTGTATCTTTTCTCATTTTTCATTGCTAACTTTTGTATCCACCAAACCTATGATACTAACTTTCTTCTTGTGTATTAGTTTCCTCAATTCACTTTGCTTTAAGGGGTCATTAAGGCCCCTAACATTCCATCATGCTGACTTAATCATCTAAACCTTTAGGTTGTGAGGTTCCACCCCCACTAGGTTAGGTTCATCATGTCCTATTGTGTGCTTAAGTGCTCTAGTGATTTGAGTCCATTTAGGCTCAGGGTCCATAGTTTTTAGGACATCAAAAGGATTGCATTTGCTCTTCAAATTATGAATTCTAGCCTGAGTCTGTTGTTGCTTTCTAGTCTCGGTCTCCAGCCCCTTATTAGTAGCTCCCTGAGATGATTTTGGTGTTGTCTCCTTGCGGCGTCCAGTAGCTCTCACTGTACTAGGTGCTATTGATTCCTTATCAGTCTGGCTAGGTGCAATTAATTCCTTATCAGTCGGGCTAGGAGTTACCTTGTCTACCTGACTGGTGGATGGTGTGGTCCTTAGTGGTTGGGTACCTGTTTCTTGTGTACTAGCTATTGCTTCTTGCCCATTGGCTTCCATGACTTGCACTTCGACCTCAACTCCTTGCATAGGAGGTTGCTCATTGGTTTCCAAATTTTGCACATTCGCCTCCACTGGCTGCACATCAGCAATAATGTCTACTTCTGTAACTGCATTGATCTCCTTCTCTGTTACATTCATGCTATCATTCTGTTTATCAGTTTGTGTTCCATTCTGTGATATATCAAGTGCTACACTTGGCACACCACTCCCTACTTCCACATTCTGCCTGGCTTCACTTGGCCTGTCAATTTGAGTCCCATTTGGATGGTCGGTTTGCACCTCATGGTGTGTCTCATTCTGTATGTCGTTATTGGATGTACTCTTCACCTCTTTCTGTTTACTAGTATCCTTTCGTCTACTAGTAACTTTCGTCCAGCCATCTGATACTCCAGAACTCTGTTTTCCCTAATTCTCTTGCTGCTTCCAGTATTTTGCAGTTGGCTTGGTAGAATCCTTCTTCTTTGGACACTTAGCAGAGTTGTGATCAAAGCCCACACAGTGTTTACACCTCTCAGGTTTCCAGGAGTAATCAACTTCCATTCTAGTGGACCTCCCATCATCGAAGACTACCCTTACATCAGTTGGGAACTTACTATTTGAGGCCATCTCAACGCAAACTCTTGCAAATGAGAGCCTAGTCCTTTGCTCAGTTGCTTTGTCTAGCATTAGAGGTACTCCTATTGCACTAGCAATAGCCTGCAATCCTTCGGAGCTCCAAAGAAAGAGAGGAACTTTCCTCAAATTGACCCAGACAGGGACTGAGTTAAGCACCTCAACATCATCTTCTATGTAAGGTTTCCATGGCCTGATAAGGAATAATTTGCTTGCTATGTGTATTGGTCCCATTCGTGCATCTTGTCTGATTCATTAAGAAACTTGAATACAAATGCTTTTTCACCATAGACAGACATCTCAAAACCATTTTTTAAACCCCATATACGCTTCAATGTTTCATAAACAAAGTTGTATGAAAGTCTCTTACCTACAAAGTTGCCTATTATGTATTGTTCGCATTCGACCAATTTTTTTTTGTGCTCTGCAACCTTGATCTGCACCACGGCTTGGCCATCAACCATAGATAGAGGAATGTAGGACTGTCAAGACTAATTAGTAACACAATCAACATCTGAGTTAGTATTAGCTAGTTGTTAGTACAGCTGTTCATGTGGTCCATAGTGTGTTAGGTTGTTTTGACAACTAGCAACACATTACATTATCTATATAAGTCATGTATCTTGTACATTTTAGATTAGATGATTGAATACAATTTGTCATAACTTGTTGAGAAAGCTAACATGGTATCTGAGCCTTTTCCTGGCTACTTTCATCTTCTTCATCTTAGCTTTACGTAGTAGCTCTAATGGCAGATTCCACATCTTCCAATGCTACTCCACCTATTAACTCTGCCTTGACAGAGTCCAGACCTATCATGTTCACTCATGCATTATCTGTAAAGTTGAATGAACAAAATTACTTGCTGTGGAAACAGCAAGTATTGGCAACGATCAGATGACACAAGCTTTAAAGATTCATTGAGAAAGAATCTTCTCCAGCACAATTTCTCTCCAATGAAGATCAAGCCAGAAACAATATCAATCCAGAGTTTCTTACCTGGGAACAGCAAGATCAGTTGTTGTTTTCTTGGCTACTTTCCTCCATGTCTGAATCGCTCCTTACAAGGTTAGTAGGTTGCCTAACATCTGCACAAATTTGGAATACTCTTGAGATCTTTTTCAATTCACACACAGTAGCCAAGATCTCTCAGCTTAGAATCCAATTACAAAACTTCAAGAAAGGAGACTTTTCAATCAATGACTACCTTCTGAACCTCAAATCTATCACTGATCAGTTGGCATCAGTAGGACACCTACTATCTTCAAGAGATCATGTCAATGCCATCTTTGATGGCTTACCTCAAGTGTATGATACCTTTGTAATCTCAGTTAGTTCAAGAACTGATGAATACAGTGTTACCGAAGTGGAATCTCTTCTACTTGCTCAAGAAGCTAGAATTGAAAGACATACTAAAGATCTTGATATCAGTAGCTCTGTGAATATGGCTCAGTCTTCATACAGACCGTCACCTAGGTCTTTCGTGTCTAGTTCTCAAGGGGGAAGAGCTCAGTTCAGAGGGTCTTTCAATGCCAGGGGTGCTAGATCAGGAAGAAGTTTTCGGCCTACTGGATTTGGTTCTCAATCTAATCGCCCACAATGTCAAATTTGTGGCAAGGTTGGGCATCTTGCTTTCAAATGCTTTAATCGGTTTGATAACTCTGTCTCAAATCCATGGAGTTCACAGTCCTCTTCTTTTGGATTTGGCAACTCATCTCAACCAACAGCTTCAACTCCAAAACAGGCTTTCATTGCTTCATCAAGTCAGCATAATCTTCCTTCTTGGATAGATGCTTCACAGTCTCAGATACAGCCGAATACTGCTTCCACAACTCAGTTGCAGCCACCTGCTGATGATAGGTGGTATCCAGATTCAGGAGCCACTGATCATTGCACACCTTATACTCAGAATTTGATGAATGCTATGCCTTATCATGGCAATGAGCAACTGTTTGTGGGAGATGGAACTGCCTTGCCCATTGAAAACATCGGTCAGTCCTTTATTTCTTCTGTTAATTCCTCAAGAGAATTACATCTTAGAAATGTCCTTCAAGTTCCTAAATTGACCAAGAACCTCTTAAGTGTGTCTATGTTTGCTAGAGATAACAATGTCTTTTTTGAATTTCATCCTAATTTTTGTTTTGTCAAAGATCAGGTCACACAACAAATTCTCTTGAAAGGGACACTTAAGCGAGGTTTATATGTGTTTCCTTCTATGTCTCTTCCTGGTTCAAGGTCTGCATCTTCTGTTGCTTGTTTAAATTCAAATTCATCATCTCCTCAAGCCAGTCATTGGGTTCCAGTTAGTAGAGCATCTTGCTCAGCATCCAGTTCAGTCACTACATCAGCCAGTAGTTCTTCTAGATTTCCAGTTTGTAATAATACTTTTGTGTCAAAAGCATGTTCTTCTTTGTCTCATTGGCATGCTAGGTTAGGACATCCTTCTCTTTCTGTTGTAAAGCAAGTGCTTACCAAATGTAATATTGCTACTCCTAATACAAATATGGATGTTTGTACTGCCTGTTGCTTGGGCAAAATTCATAGGCTTCCTTTTTCCAATTCCACCACTGTATACTCAAAACCCTTGGAACTCATTCATACTGACCTCTGGGGTCCTGCCTCTACTCTATCATCTTGTGGTTTCAAGTACTATATTCATTTCATTGACTCTTATAGCAGGTTCACTTGGGTTTACTTATTGAAAAACAAGTCGGATGCGTATCCTACTTTCCTTAACTTCAAGGCTCAAGTTGAATTACAATTTGGTTTTCCTATAAAATGTATACAGTCAGACTGGGGAGGGGAGTATAGGTCATTTGCTAAGTTTCTTAGCCAGCATGGGATATGTCATAGGCTTGCGTGTCCCACTACTCATCAGCAGAATGGACTTGCTGAAAGGAAGCATCGTCACATTACTGAGTCAGCATTAACACTCCTTGCACATGCCTCACTTCCCTTAAAATACTGGGATGATGCTGTTAAGACATTTGTGTTTCTTATCAATCGTGTTCCTACTAAAGTTCTTAATGGCTTATCTCCTTATGAAAAACTTTACAATAAAGCTCCTGATTACAACATTTTAAAAGTCTTTGGGTGTTCATGTTTTCCCAACACCAGGCCTTACAACTCTCATAAACTTCAATTTCGATCTGAGGAGTGTCTCTTTCTGGGTTATAGTTCTCAACATAAAGGTTATAAATGTGTGTCAAGTACTGGTCGTCTCTACATATCTCGTGATGTTGTGTTTAATGAGAATCACTTTCCTTATTCAAAGTGGCTCTCTGGTACTTCCAACCTTTCACCCATTAGTCATTCCTCTATTTCTGTTCCTGCATCCATTGGGTTCTCTTCTTCACCTTCTGATAATCAATCCAATTCATTCAACAATACATTGCCTAGTCCATTGGTTAACTTGTCTCCCACTACCTCAACTAGTCCTAGTCCTGCTCCTAGTCCTGCTCCTAGCCAGGTTCCCAGTTCTAGTCCTATTATCAATGACAGTCTTGCAGACAGGTCAGTGTCTAGTCCTCCTCTCAGTATTGCTCCTGGTCATAAAATGATTACTAGGTCTAAGGCTGGTATCTACAAGCCTAAAGTCTATCTGACTTCAACTGAATCTGTAAGCTTACTTGAAGCACTTGATACCCCTCATTGGTCCTCGGCTATGCAGAATGAGTATCTAGCCTTGCTAAGGAACAACACATGGACTTTAGTTGATCTTCCTCAAAACATATCTATAGTTGCTTGCAAATGGTTGTTTAAGGTTAAACAAAATGTGGATGGTTCTATACACAGATATAAGGCTAGGTTGGTGGCTCGAGGATTTGAACAAGTTGCAGGATTCGATTATGCTGAGACATACAGTCCAGTGGTGAAACCCACTACAATTCGGGTTGTATTCACAGTAGCTATTACATATGGATGGTCTGTTTTTCAACTTGATGTTAACAATGCCTTCTTGAATGGAGATTTACAAGATGTTTACATGATGCAACCTCCTGGATTTATTGATTCTTCTCGTCCCACTGCTGTGTGCAAACTACACAAAGCTTTGTATGGACTGAAGCAGGCTCCTCGGGCATGGTTTGAGAAGCTGAGACATACTCTCTATCTATTTGGTTTTGCTCCTTCTAAGTCAGATACCTCACTGTTCATCCGACATTCTCCTTCTCCTATATTTCTTCTGGTGTATGTTGATGATATTTTGGTCACTGGTTCCAGTTCTAAGGATGTTTCACAACTCATTCATCAGCTGAATGCTCAGTTTGCCTTGAAAGATCTTGGTACTTCCTTGGCATTCAGGTTTAACAAACCACTGATGGCTTGTTTTTGTCTCAGACTAAGTATATTAATGATCTTTTATGTCGAGCTAAAATGAAATTCGCCAATGGTTTATCTACTCCAATGAGCGGTGGTGAAAAGCTCTATGATACTGGCAGTGATCCAGTTGCAGATGTTCACTTGTATAGGAGTATGGTTGGTGCTCTGCAGTATGTTACCATCACAAGACCTGAATTAGCATACTCTGTCAATAAAGTTTGTCAATTCATGCAACATCCTCTTGAATCACACTGGAGAGTGGTTAAAAGAATTCTGAGGTATCTCAAGGCTACACCCACTATTGGTCTTCATCTGGTTTCAACACCTTCATTCAAGTGGACAGGTTACTGTGATTCTGATTGGGCATCTGATCCCATTGACAGGAGGTCCACCTCTGGCTACTGTGTGTATTTGGGTGCTAATCTCATCTCTTGGTCTTCAAAGAAGCAGAGCACTATCTCAAGAAGTAGTACTGAAGCCGAATATAGGAGTCTTGCTGCTGTTACGGCTGAACTCACATGGTTGCAGTCTCTAGTTTCTGAACTACACATTCACTCCAGTCCTCCCACTATCTGGTGTGATAATAATAGTGCTGTAATGCTTAGTGCAAATCCTATTCTTCATTCTAGGACTAAACATATTGAATTGGATCTTTACTTTGTACGAGAGAAGGTTGCTCGCAGGCTTGTCCAGGTTCAACACATTCCTGCTATTGATCAGGTTGCTGACATTCTCACTAAAGCTCTTGGGAAATCCAGATTTTTGAAACTTCGTGACAAACTAAGTGTAGTTGATATATCTACGCTTAGTTTGAAGGGGGATGTCAAGACTAATTAGTAATACAATCAACATCTGAGTTAGTATTAGCTAGTTGTTAGTACAGCTGTTCATGTGGTCCATAGTGTGTTAGTCTGTTAGGTTGTTTTGACAACTAGCAACACATTACATTGTTTATATAAGTCATGTATCTTGTACATTTTAGATTAGATGATTGAATACAATTTGTCATAACTTGTTGAGAAAGCTAACAAGGACAACCTAGTTGTTTCATGTTCTTTGCGACTAGCAAACAGCGATGCCCAACTAACTTGTTTGGGTGTAGTTTTGTTGGATGTGGCGACCGTAGGATCTGCATGATTGCCATTCATATCCGCTGTTGCAGCTAGGAGCATTAGGTCTGTGGAAACAGCCTTAGCAGCATTGCTATGTTCATTTGTTTTATGTTCAGTCGTAGGTTTTTCATGTCCCCTCTCGACCTCTGTAGCATCTCCACGAGGGGCAGTGGAACTGCTTGCAGCCTGTATTGGTTGGAATCATCCTTGTGGGATAAAAACAGTATTCACCATTGGCACACGTTCAAGATCTGATCACAAAAGCAAGGTTCCCCTCCCCCTCCAATTGAGCCTACATGAGCCTCCAAAGTTTAATTCTAGTTACACAAGGCAAAGTAGGGATCAACCAAATTATTCAATTGACCTCAGCATGACCACTCTACTAGCTAGCTATAGGTAATTCTCATAAAACCTTACTTTCAATGAGTCAAAGTAGTTATGATCAGTTGAAAAATATGGAATTAAAAAACTTGAAAGTGCTAGGAAGCAAAGTCTCACTTTATTGTTTGTTTGTATTCATGAAAAATGGAATTGAAATTTTGAAGTGTTTGGTTAGACAATAAGAAAAACATAAACATAATGGGGTCTAGTTGATCTAATTTGACTGCAATGTGAAAGACAAGCAATAGAGAAAGATGTCTCACTTTAACTGGTAGAATCATAGTATCCAATTTCCATACACCATCAACCAATACACCATGGTCAGTTGGTAATATAGTTTTGTTGTCTAAACTTTGTTGAGTATGCACATACGAGGCACATTGGAGATATTAATAGCGCAAGTGGGGGGCAAACATGTTTCCATCTCGTCATAAAGGCCATCCCCATGGTATCGAATTATGTATGTGTCATTAGATATTAAAAATGTAATTGTTACGTTCAGGAATGTAAATGTAAGATCCAGACTGATGAGGGTGTGTCAGACGGAGTGGTCCGGAGGGTTAACAAAATTGCCCTCCTTGCCTCCTTGGTATCTCATCGCGATTAGAGTTGGTGGATTGTAGAGATGAGTAATGTGCCTTACAAACTTTTGCGCATCTCTAGGTTTCCCACGTGTCATGAACACTGGATAGTATCCTAATGACCGCGACTTCACCTAAAACAAAAAACCCTTTGCTGACGATCAGGTCATCTTTTGTTTTTTTTTCATATAGGTAAAGACACATGGGCTGCTAGCAAGACTTGAAAAATAAGTTAGTCAATATAAATATATACTTTACTAGTTTTGGTGATGAAGACATAAAAAGGATAGACATCGATCAAACAACCATTGTGCTATATAAATGGGTAATTTGCACTTTGTCCCATATAATGTCTATTATTCATCAATTTTAATGCAGATTACTAAAATGCTCCTTAAAAATCAAAGAATGATATTGAATTTTTCGTATCTCGAACATTTCATCTCGAGAAAAATTATAAGGTCCAACTGAAATTGTAATCGTATCTCGAGAAAAATTCAACAGTTGATTTTAAAAAAATATTTCATCTTAAACAACTCATATCGAGAAAAATCTAACGATCCAAATTTAATAGTACACACATCTCTAAGTAAATCTTAACAGTTCAAATTTAATTATGCACGCATACTCGAGAAATATCTGACGATCCAATACGCATCTCGAATAAAATCGGACAGTCCAGCATGTATCTCACAATAAATCTGATGGTCTATCATGCATCTCGAGGAAGATAGCAACTAAAATTTATTCGTGCACGCACCTCGAGAAATTTGTCGCTTCATTGCTCACCTCTAGGAAGCTCTGTCAGCTCAGTTTTAGTTGTGCACGCATTTAGAGAAAAATCTATCGCTCCATTGCGCATATCGAGGAAACTCTATCAGTTCATCTTTATTCGTGCACGCATCTCGAGAAAATATGACGTTTGAATAAATTTAAATTTACTTTTGCCTCCTAAAATAAATTTTACCCCTTGAAACAAAACAGACCTGAGAGATGAAGGGGGAGGAAGGAGGAGGGAAAAGAACGAAAGGGGAAGAAAGAGGAAGGAAGATGGAGGAGAAGGAAGGAAGAAGACAAAGGAATGAGGAATGAAGCCCTAACTTTATTATAGAGGTTGTGAAACAGATGAAGGAAGAATTGGAGGAAGGTGGATGAATGAGGAAATGGAGGAATGGGGAAAATGAGGGAAGATGAAGGGGGAGGTGGTGGTGAGGCAGCTAAATAGAGGAGGGAGAAGGAAGATAATAAAAAAAAATTTGATCATCTCTCAGGTCTATTCTGTTTCAGGGGGTAAAACTAAATTCAAATTTATTTTATCGGGTTAAGTCATTGCCAGTAATTTATTTTATAGGGTTAAGGGCAATATTATATTAAAATTTATTCAGACGTTAGATTTCCTCGATATGCGTGCATGACTAAATCTGAGCCGATAGATTTTCTTTGAGATGAGTGTTGGACTGTAAGATTTCATTGAGATGCATGCACAAAATAAATATGAGCCAACAGAGTTTCCTCGAAATGTCTGTGCAAATAAATATGAACCGCCAGATTTCTTCGAGATGCATGCACGAATAAATCTGAAACTTCATTTCTTTCTCGAGATGTGTGGACCGTCAAAAATTTCTCGAGATGTGTGTTGGACCGTCATATTTTCTCGAGATGTTAATCAATTAAATTATGACCGTTAGATTTTCCTCGAGATGAGTTGTTTAAGATGAAAGATTTTTTTTAAAAATCAACTGATGAATTTTTCTCGAAATATGATTAAGATTCCAGTTGAGTCTTAAAATTTTCCTCGAGATGAGATGTTCGAGATACAAAAGATTTTTAAATTTAATTTATGAGGAGCATTTTGGTAAAGTGCAAATTATCCTATATAAAATTGCGGTGGATGGTTTTTCTAGGTCTTACAACGTTTGACACTTTAACAACCAAAACTTAGAAAACATGGAGAATGGTTAAATGATCATTCATTCATTCGTTCATTCTATGACTGAAATGGCTATGAAATGATGGTTAGGTACCATGTGATGGCACTGTTGAATGAATTGTGATTGAAAGGATAAAGCCCTATCATGCTGCTCCTTATCATCTTTCAGAATAGAACCCTTCTAGCCGGCCTGGGGTAAAGTTACATTGTTGCCTCTCTCCTCTTTAAACACAACCAAAAAACACTTTTTTGATAAGTCAAATTGCCCCAGCGGAAACCAGGCCGGTTTTCCATGCCGGCTAGAATTTCTGTTGAGAATAATAGACAGCATATGACTGCGTATTTTCATCCAACTTGTTCAAACAACTTATATTGAATTTTAAAAGTTTAATCAAAGTGTTTGAATTTCATGGTTAGCAGTTTGAATGTTTCCCATGGCATCGCCCAAGTGAGTCACCTATAGTGACTTTAATTGCCAAGATGTCGAAACTTTCCTTGCCATTCATCACTTGGCCAAAACTTTGGGAAAAAGTTGGCATGGCCGCCATTAGATATTATCATTGACCAATGGACTATTTTTTGTTCTTGTCGAGCAATATCTATCAATATGTTTGGACACCCAGAAACCCTCAAACAACAAAATGACTAAGTAATTGGGTTAAGTGAGAAGTACCAAAGAAACTTCCACTAGCTGTGCCACTAACCAAAGATTCCAGTCTGTTTTGTACCATCATTTCTTATTCAAACTTCAACAACAATAGATTTTTTTTTTGTTTTTTTTGTTTTTTTAGCTTTTTCTTCTTGGTGTCATAATCACTTAAGGTTCATCTCCCATGAACTTTTTTGGATTTCTTAAAAGGGCGAGGAAGAGTAAAATTTAATTTTTTTTTATGGATTAGACTATGGTTGAACAGTGACGGATGATATCACTAGGTCATAGGGTCGATCCCAGCCGACGACATTTGGGATGGGAAGGGTTAAGGGATAAAATAAAATAAAATAAAAGAGAAAAATAAAGGAATGTGGACATGTATTTACCATTAGTTTGTCACAATGAAATGGACATGACAATTGTTTTTATCTATGCAAGTTTGGATTTTTCCACCGGGCTAGCTTGAATATTGGATTTTGTCGTTCTAAAATCTGTACTCCAGCTATCCAAAATGAACTACAATCATTGAACAAAAATAGTTAATTTGTGTTTGTATCCTATAGCTTTTACCAGTTTTGAGGTCTCAAGAAAATGTTGACCCATTTGACCGCCTACTCTATATAGGACCTAAATGAAAAGCTAGTATATATTGTGGGACCTAAAGTTTGAATTTATCTATATCAAAGTTTATATTATTTCACAAAAGTAAAAATTCATGGACAGAGAGTTAATGATGAATCTGGTATTGAGACCCAAACTTAAAATTTGTCAAACTTGAAACCCAAAATTGAAAAATGGTACAAATTATAGGACCCAAATGCAAATAAATACAACAAGAAAACCATTGGAAATAATGGAAAAAAGTGTGGATGGTGAAATGAAAAAACTGAAACCGAAAATTACCTTCAATCTCATTTTTTCTTTTAAAAATGTTTAGGGTATTTCAGGATAAAAGAATTATACAAAAAAAAAAAACTAAAAAGTAAAACGGTGTCATATTCAATCTGAAATTATTTATTTTCTCTATTTTTCTCATTCCCTTCTCTCTCTATTTTTTTTTATAAACCAAAACACGGTCTAATACATAATTGATAACTAGTCCGCATTTTCAGACAGTTGCATTTTACAAATTGACTGCACCAGTGAGCTACTTATACATGCTTCTTCAATGTTAGAGGACGCGTAAATTTGTTTATAACATGATATCGTCCCATTTTTAACAATTTGTATTTAAAAAAAGTTCATCATTGTACATGACTACTGTGGATTATACCTAGTTAGCACTTGCTGTTAGAATTAATTACTCTTTTTAAGACAGCCAGCCAGACTTGATTTAAACCAAAACATTTCCACAAAAGAGTTATGAAGATGCTAGGTAAGTTCAGTTGGAAAGCTGAAGATAGTCTATTTATATGTTGCCAATTGCTCGCATTTCCTTCAGGCTTGAACACATTCTCTCCTCTGCCTCTCTTCCTGAGCTCATAAGAATATCAATCAAACACTCAACAAGAAAGATGTCGATGAAGGTAGAGACAACAGAGGAGAAGAAGCCCATAAACTGGCCTCTTCTCATAATAAGTTGCTTCTTACTTGGTGTAGGAATCATAGGAGGCCCTCTGTTATCTCGTCTCTACTATCTTCATGGAGGTAATCGTCGATGGCTCACTACTTGCATGCAAACTGCTGGTTTTCCGGTGCTCTTCGTGCCTCTAGTGTACCTCCTCTCACGCTCTCTTCGTAATAGAACTATCCCTCTTACATCCTTGTTCATGGAACCTAAACTCTTCTTCTTCAGTGCCATCATTGGTGTCTTCCTTGGTGTAGACAATTTCATGTACTCCTTGGGTATATCTTACATTCCTGTCTCTACATCATCTCTGCTATACTCAACTCAACTTGCTTTTACCGCTTTCTTTGCTTGGATCATTGTCAAGCAGAAGTTCAGTGCCTTTTCTATAAACGCGGTTGTATTGATGACACTAGGTGCAGTCATCTTGGGTATTAGCTCAGATGGTGATCGACCCAAGGGTGTGTCTAATGCACAATACTTCTTTGGGTTCTTCTTGACATTGGGAAGTGCAGCTCTACTTGGACTAATGTGGCCTCTTGTGGAGTTGTGTTATGCTAAGTCTACTCGTAAGGTTAATTTCCAAATAGTTTTGCAGTTTCAGCTAAACCTGTCAATATTTGCCACCATCTTCAGCTTAACCGGCATGCTTGTCAACAAAGACATTCAGGCAATGAGTAGAGAATCAAACGAGTATGGGCTTGGAAGTGGCATGTATTATGTAGTACTTATTTCTGGTGCGGTGATATGGCAATGTTCCTTCATCGGAAGCCTAGGAGTGATCTTCTGCACTAGCTCCCTCTTCAATGGCATCATGGGTGCCGTCCTTGTTCCGCTCACACAGGTTGCAGGGGTGCTTGCATACCATGAGACCTTTAATGGTCAAAAGGGTATGTCTTTAGCACTCTGTCTGTGGGGTTTCACCTCTTACTTCTATGGAGAGCATAAGAAGAAGAAGATTGCAGACAAAGCAGCCAAGGCACAAGAAGCTGAAGCTTGTGCTGTGTAATTAATTCAAAACATGTATTTACACACTCTTGCACGAGAGGTTCCATGTTTTAGCTGCCTCTCCTTTTGTTCTTATTTTGTGTTCAAAATTGGTTGTATACAAACTTGAGTTGTAATGTTAAAGAGAAAGTAATATTGTTTTTTTTGGTATAGAGAAAGTGTTTAATCTTTACTACATGCAAAACTTATGTTTGATACTATGTGAATGATTGAAATTTCACTCTTCATAAAACAAAGTTATCAATTTTTTATTATGTCATTCACAAACTGTCTTGGTTTTTACTCGTGAAGGATGTTTAGGAGACTTATATTAACCAAATTTTCGGTCAGATATAGCTGTTGAGGGCAAACCAAGGCAACATGATCAATTAATTGGTACTCAAGTGTAGCTATCATGATCACAAATGACTTCACCAACCCAATGTGTATAAAGCTTGGCGAAAACCGGATGTTACTCGAACATTTGTTTGGTTTTTTTTTTTTCACATTTTTTTTTCTCTTATTTGTTACTTCTTCGTTGCATGAGAACGTTTGGTTGCAAGAAGAAAGTAGGCACGCAGTGCCTTCTCATATGGGTGAGGAGTAGAACTCAAGTTTCTCATTGCATATATTATTTATTTATTATATATTTTTTATTTTTGAAGATGAGAAGGGGTTTGTTATTACTTCAGTTATTGTTCATTCAGAAATTCTAAATGTCGAGGAAGTGGGCGAGGAAATGAGCGAGGGGAGGGAGGTGGCGGGATGGGGACCGTCCACCTCCCTCGGGATGTGTGCTGTCTTTTTCGGCGCGTGCATCCCGAGGGAGGTGGACGGTCCCCATCCCGCCACCTCCCTCCCCTCGCTCATTTCCTCGCCATGTAGAACTTCTCTTGCTCATTACTGTCACTTCCAAAGATCTTGAAGGGGTTTGTTCAGACACAGTCAGATTCGAAGAAAGTAAGTAACAGGTCTGCATTTGCAACAAGAGTCACTTGACGCGCATTAAAGTTGATAATCGGTTTAGCATCCAAGAGCATAAAACAAAACATACAAGGAGGAAACTGAGTCCCTAAGGGATCATATAAATGCAACCACTATTGCTGCTAGGTTTAGTGTCACGCCCAGATTTCCAAGACACCGAAATATCTCAAAAACTGAGACAAAACGCAACGCCTGATATTATTATTTTTAATTCTTTCCTTGTCTATTTACTTTACTTCCAGTGGTTACACCCACTAGCACACTACATAATAAATTAAACCAAACAAAATCTAGGCTCACTACAAAAAAAATTCAATTCAGCAACGGCTAAAAACCGTTGCTAATTGTCAAAAAACCGTCGCTAGTATTTATTAGCAACGGCTCAACAACCGTCGCAATACCGTGGCTATTTTAATCGTCGCTATTTGAATTAGCAACGGAAAACTATCCCGTAGCTAATTCGCAACGGCTAAAAACCGTCGCTAACTCGAAAAATTTCGTCGCTAAAGCTGTTTAAAATTTCGGCTAAGACTGTCGCAAATTAAAAAATAGCGACGATTTTTTGCCGTGGCTATTTAGCGACGATTTTTGCAGTCGCTAAATTGCAAATCCAATTGACAAAACAGCCACGGTATTTGCTGTGGCTATTTAGGGACAGCTTTGTTGCAAATCATATTGACAAATGAAAATTACAAATTACAAATTACAAATGAAAATTCATTTTTTATAATGAAATTAGCTCTTAATGATTGTCCATTCTGAAAATTAATAGAAACTACCAGAACTAAACTTAATTGATCAAAAACATGACAAAAGACTTAATTGATCAAAATTATAACAAAAATTACATTGAATCTCTAGAATATCATACAAAAATTACAAAAAACCAAAAATAAAATAAAATAAAATTATTTGCTCTATAGAATATCTGATCAGATCTGAGATATCTTGCAATAGGGAAAGGCGGGGAAGGGAGGGGAAAGGGAGGCGGCCGGGAGATCTCTGCTGCTGGGGTCTCCTCTGTGGGTTTCTTCTCTGTGGGTTGAGAGAAAAATTTTTGTTGAGAGAAAAATTTTGGTTGAAAGAAATTTTTTGGTTGAGTTGGTTGGTAGAGAAAATTTAAATTTATATAGAGAGAGGTAATTAAAGGGGATTGGTTGTGTTGGTTTCATGCGGATCGGTGACGTGGTTTGGTTTAGTGCGTTGGATTGAGATAAAGTTTTTGGGTGTTATTGACGGTTGAGATGAGGTTTTATTTTTGTGTATAATTTAAAAAAAAAATCAATTAGCAACGGTTTTGGGCCGTCGCTAATAAAAAAATCTTTGTAAGCTTAGCAACGGTTTATTGCCGTAGCTAAATGTTTTTGTTTATAATTTTCTTTTTTTAAAATATCAATTAGCGAAGGTTTTGGGCCGTCGCTAATAAAAAAATCTTTGTAAGCCTAGCGACGGTTTTTTGCCGTAGCTAAATGTTTTTGTTTATAATTTTTTTTTAAATATCAGTTAGCGACGGTTTTGGGCCGTCGCTAATAAAAAAATCTTTGTAAGCCTAGTGACGATTTTTTACCGTAGCTAAATGTTTTTGTTTATAATTTAAAAAAAATCAATTAGCGACGATTTTGGGCCGTCGCTAATAAAAAAATCTTTGTAAACTTAGCGACGGTTTGTTTGCCGTAGCCAAATGTTTTTTTGTATATATTTTATTTGTAAAACTTAGCGACGACTCATTTACCGTGGCTAAATATTTATTTGTATATATATTTTTATTTTCAAAAAATCCATTAGCTACGGTAGAATACGTCAAGCTTAGCGACGACACTATCACTGTTGCGACGACACTATCACTGTAAAGCTTAGCCGTCGCTAAATGTTTTTTTATATATATTTTTTATTTGTAAAGCTTACCGTAGCTAATGAATTTTATTTGTAAAACTTAGCGACGGCTCTTGTGTCGTCGCTAATTTTTTTTTGTATATAATTTTTATTTGTAAAGCTTAGCGACGGCACTTGTGTCATCGCTAAATGTTTTATATATATATATATATATATATATATATATATATTATTTTTTTTAAAATCCATTAGCTACGGTATTCTACCGTAGCTAATGATTTTTATTTGTAAATCTTAGCGACAGTTTTAAGCCGTCGCAAAATATTTAGCGACGGATTTTTATAATTATGGGTTGAAACAGTATCAAAAGCATTAGCGACGATTTTTTGCCGTCGCATATCTTATAATTAGCGACGGTATCAAAAAAACCGTCGCTAGTTTCTGTAGCTATTAATGTTTTTTTTGTAGTGGCTTGAGAGTTCAACCTACCTCTCAACTGTACAATTGCGATGACAACAACACGATCACTTTTCGCTTTCTACAACGCCACTACTAACAACACCACCACCACCTACACACGAATAGGGGTATATCCATTTGCCACAAGACAAGCAAACGGGTCAGTACTAGCTGGTATGAGAAGAACCATATTATCTAACCCCAAACAAAATGCATAATATCAACTAAGATAGAGCAAAGGGATAATAATATTAAATTAACAGTGCATCACAGTTTTTCATTCTAAATGCTCAATCATGATGAAAATATGCACATGAGATGCAATACTCGAATGTGCCTAGACAATACTATTTTCCCTAACACTCAAGTAGTTATCGTCTATAACCCCCCGTTGCTCGCCTACTCTGAGCCAATTCCGGTATATCTCAAATCAAAGGCGCGTCGAGGACTCAACAGTCTTGAATAAAAGCCCAAACATCCTCACGGTCGTACTAGTCATCTCAACCCATCCTCATCTACTAGGCATCACCTGCAATGCAATAGTGACTAGGGAGCGATGAACTAATGTGTGAGTTCCTCTTTTGGATGTGAGGATAGGGATGGCAGTGGGGTGGATTTTCACGGATATCCGCCTCGTTCGCCCCGAATGAGGCAGTTTTGATCGTGTCTAACTGAATTTCGTGGCGGTTTCAGGGATCCAAATGGTGTCCATCACATATTCGGGGCGGATACAAATTTTGCCATATCCGCCCCACGGATATCCGGTTATGTAGAAAATTTACTAAAATACGTTTAACCTTTAAATACAAAAAAACCCTAACCTACACAGTGATATGTCTCATTCTCTCTATCGCATTCCATAATTATAAACCCCATGATCCAAACCACTCTCCAAGACCTCTGGTAGATGGGTTTTCTCAGGTTAGTGTTCGTTGATGAAGATGGGGTTGAAGTGGGTGGTGTCTCTTCCGGTTCGAATGTGGGTTCGTCCGGTTCAAAACCCTCTGAGATTAAATCGGTTTAAAAGAAGTTCATGGTGAGGTGAGGAGAGGGTTTTGGGGTGGAGAGGAAGGAACGAGTGAGTCTTCTAGACAGATAACCTATTGAAGAAGTCATTTGGTATGGTGTGGTCATCATCGTCGTCGTGGCTTCAACCTCAATGTAAAAGGAGATTAAGAAGAAGAGAAGATCATGGTATTGAAATGAGAAGGTAAGATCAATATTTTGAGGATCTACCACTGATTTCAATTGATCCTTGTAGATCTGCAATTGATCTTTGTAGATCAACAATTGATCCTTGTAGATCTGATGTTTATCACCTAAACCAACCGACATTTGATCCTTGTAGATCTGCAATTGGTTTTATGTAGAGCCTTGTAGATTTGATGTAGATTTGATGTAGATCTAATGTTTGTCCTTGTTGATCTGATGTAGATTTGAAGTAGGTCCTTGTAGATCTGATGTTTCTCCTTGTAGATTTGCAATTGATCTTTGTAGATCTGATGTTGATCACCTAAATGGACCCACCTCTTATCTTTGTAGATCTGTAATTGATCCTTGTAGATGTAACTGATGATCCCACTGATTTGAGGATCAATATTCGATTTCAGATCTGCTTCATTGACTTTATTTTATTTTTAATTATTGTGGTTAAATGGAGCAGGACGGATATCCGCCAATCCGTCTAGTGTGGGGATGGATTTTAAAATTTTATGTTAAACGAATATTCGCGGTGGATTTGGGGATCCGCGATTCCCAGCAGGACGGGAATGGATTTGCCAAATCCACCCCATTGCCATCCAAATGTGGGGATAACACCATGTATAGTCCTATGTGCTACTCCTTTTTCTTGGTCTAGCGTAGTTCCTTCTTTTGAACATTTGAATGGATGTCTCATTTCTCAAGGTTAAGTGATACTCTCTTTTCTAGGTTTGACGTAGTTCCTTCTTTCGAAAAGAGTATAGTCAAGTGTTCAACAACACCAACATTATAATATCAATCTCATAAATATGCCATATACCAGAGGGGGATAGGTATTGTCTAGCTAAATTCCATATGAATTCTCAAATACATGTCATGGATGCTTAATTATGCAATCACTTTCATGTGCTATTCAACAACTGAAAGCAATAAATCTTAGTCTATGTTAGAATTTAAACATTCATTCAACTATGCGAACAATCTTCTCTAACATAATAGAATTCAACATATCATATCAAAAGCTTATTTTGTAAACAAATATTCACATGCCCAGAAATATCATTATATCAAAATTTAAAAGAGGATATTCTCACACACCTGAGCAGAATGGGTTTCCGGAGCCCAATTCCAAATTGACGAAACAACTAGTTTGCAACTCCGGAAACTCCCCAAAACAAACCTAGACTCCGACAGGCAACACAAAGAAGAACCCGAACTCCAACAACATTGACCGTTTGGTTTCTCCGACAACAACTCCAACGAAATCGCTCCAAACACCCAAAAAGTGCAAATTTTGCAGGCCAAACAGTGAGAAAATTGTTTGGAAGTTGCAAAAGAAGGAATAAATAGTCCAGTGAAAGACTGGAAATCACTTACTGGTGAGAAGTTTTTGAAGATATCCACGATGAAGCAAAATTTCATGCGAAAACTCTCTGAAACCCCCTCTACACAAGCCTAGTCTGCTCCGACTAAGGCTACAACTGGGGATTGGCCAGAATAGTGCCCCCAACGCCTCTGTACCATGAATCGAAGCTCACCCACAAGATCACAATCCGAAATCGATGCCATCGAACTTCACTCTCCCTATTTTTCTGAGATTTCTAGTCTAGCTCTCACCCACCTCTGCATGTGGGGATTTCGACCTCCAAACACATTCACTGTCTTTACTAGAGGGGCTAATTGGAGCAGAGCAGCTTGCTAAGCCTCCAATAGCTCTGATCGACCTTCAACCTAGTTCCCTCTCTATTTTTTGCATGATATGAGCGGGAAGAGATAATGAAGGAATAGAAAGAAAAAAGAAGAAGAGAGAATGAGATTTGAGTAGAAAATTCGTTGTGAAGCTAGGATACGATCAGAGAAGAAGGGAGATTGCAGAGGTAGTCACGCGCAGGGAGAAATGAGGGGGAAAAAGAAAGAAAATGGAGGGAAAACCTTTTATAATGTGGGTGGCTATTCGCCCCACTAAAATTCTGAGGGAACCCTACCTCGAAAATTCCACAAAATAAAGTTTTAAAATTAAATTTAGATTCCAAAAAATTTAACACTAATGCAATTAGTCCAAAAAATTTAAAAATTAAATAATTTAACCAAAGAAAAATTTACATGTATTATATTATATATACACACCTCAAAAGAAATCTCGTCCTCAAGATTAAACTAGATAAAACAAACTAGGGAAAAGATGGGAATACATCTGCCAAAACCAATATTCTAATTCCTAAGTTACATCACCCTCCTGATCGCTCACCTGAAACTTAACTAATCTGAGGTTTTATGTCACAATCGCTGCTCCTTCAAAAAGCAACCCAAGTTCAAGCCTAAATGACCCTGCAAAATGTCCTACGTACATACAACCCTATATAGGCGACAAAACTTTAGCAATTCGATGCTACAGACAAGCATGCAAGCAATCCTCAGACTGAACTAAAAACCACCACTGTATTAAACAAACCCCTAATTTCAGGCAATGCAACCCTCTCAACCGAACCGAAACAACCCCAAAAATCCGCTGAAAAAGCAACCCCTAAGTCAATTGAAACAACCTCAAACTCAGCTAGAAACAGCCTAGCTTCGCTCTGCAAATGAGTCACAAGTTAATCATGTTACAGTCCACACAACAGACTTAATACACCTCGATTTTAGTTTCTACAACAAGCTCAATACAACCCTATTTGGGTTCCGAAATATAACCAATTTGTCCCTGCAGGCAGCTCAGCAATTCGCCCTATTTTGGCGATAAATTGTAACCTAGCTCAGTCCCAAAACAACAATTTTGAACATCAAATGCAACCCAAGACAGACCCAAAACAACCATGTTTTAATCCCAAAAGGGTAAAAAAAAAAGAAATCCTATTCAGTCCCGAAACAACACTATAAATAACCCTATGAATAATAACCACTTTAGCTTATATTGTTTTAACTCTAAACTTTGGGTTAATATATGCTTATAAAATCAACAACCACTATCACGTAACACGATCACCAATCCAACTAAACTAGATAATAAGATGCTGAAAGTTTACAACATGTCTACTTTTCTAAAGTCAAATAAGTGTTACATATCAAAAAAGAAATTCCAACTAACATATTAGAAAGGTACAGATTTTGGCAAAGGAGAAACTCAAATTCAGATCAATTTCATTCCATTGCCACATGTTTGTAATTACTATTAGTAAATGACGCTGGACAGAGTAGCGATTATTCTGCAGGCTAATAGCAACAGATAATTGACAGGGAAGGGCACAAGATGATAGCCCAAAATAAAGAGAATTAGCTCTAATGTTTAATCAAATTACTCAAATCAAATGTCTCCCTAAAATCAGCCCACAAGCCGGGCTTTATAGCTAAAACTCATCAATATTGGAATTTTACCAAAAATGGCAACACCCCAATAATCATGCTAAAACGAAATACGTAATAAAAGAAATAATCTGGCCCAAATCGGGTTCAAAATCACTTCCTAAACTATAATTGAAATATTACCATAAAGGAAAAAAAAAACCTACTAAAATTAACAAGTAGTCTATTCCTAAAAGAAAATAATGCCTAATCCTAAAAGGAAACTAAAAGATTCCTAATTAAATTGAAAGATTGCTCAAAGTTATTTGGTAAATAACTTTGAGAGAAAATTAGGAACCCAGAAACCCAAATTAGGAACCCTAGAAATCCTCCTGCATCAATCGCCCCGGGTTGGAAAAAACTCGTCCTCGAGTTCACAACAGCGTCATCGAAATCCTCTGGTATCAGGTCAGAAAACTCTACTAGTTGCTGCACCTCTGCTGGTAAATCAAAATTAACGTCTGCAGGGGCTAGAAAATCATGGTGGATGATGTCACAGTAGTGGTGTAGGTGGAATTCATCTCTGCACGGATATGAATCTAAAAAAAAAGGTTGTTGGTGGACTGTGGTGGCTCTGAATAAATCTCAGGGTGCAAATATCCAAAATGTTTTGAAAAATCGTTTTATCCCGCCAGAAATTCGCGCTTTCACTGCATCTTTGTCCCCAGCAAGTCGCGAGTTTCTCCTTCCCTGTTGCTTCTTCCTCCGTCCGGTATACCTACAGGAATAGAGAGGGACACAAAATATTGAGATGCGAGATGGAAAAGAGAGGGACAAGAGAAGAGGGAAATAGGAAGAGTGCACGGAGAGGAGCAGGGGTTGGACGCTGCTCTATTGTTGCTCCTGTTCTTCATATTCAGTGCGAGAGAGATGGTGGTGATCGTCGGTTGGCTCGTGTGTGGACGGTGGTGCGGCTGGTCTGTCTGGCTCTGTCGCGAGGTGGAACAAAGTGGTGGCGGCTGTTGGGTGCGATGCAATAGGGGCGGTGGTTGTGCAAAACAGGGTGAGGAGGTGATGAATGGAAGAAGGAGAAGAACAGGGTGCGAGAGACAAAGGAAGGGGGTTTCGGTGATGGTGGTGGTGTTGGACAGTGTGGTGGCTGGAAAAAAGAGGAGGAAACACACGTAGGAATACTCCAATTCTTCAATTGGGCGTAACCGAAACGAGGAGTAATCTGCACCATTTGCAGTTGCATAGATCATCAGATCCATTGCAATATGTGATGCATGCTTTTGAGTCTTGGACCCCAGTGAGCTACCGCTGTCGGTGACATTATTCTGCAAACAAAGTGCATCAACAATATCCAATTCTTCATCAGTGTCATACACAGGCTTTCCAAACTCTTTAGTTTCGTCTACCTCGTCTTCCTCAAGATCCTCATCGTCATACACAGGCTATCCAAGCTCCTCGTCATCATACACAGGTTCTCCATGCTCCCATAATCGAGCGTGACTGGGATACGGGTTTTTGAAACTGGAATCAAAATCGTGATCTTCTTCCATCTCACGATTATCGAAATCCTGTGCCGTTAGACGCCGGGTTAACTCTGCAACTTGCCTCTGTAAATCCTCAATCATCATATTCTTAACGTTACGATTACGGTGAGGGACTTCCTCGTTTGGAACCTGCCTATGACGACCACGACCACCAGCCATAGAAACTGATGAAATCTCACCCCAAGAATATGCCGAAGCTCTGATACCAACTGACGCCGGGCAGAATAACGATTATTCTGCAGGCTAATAGCAACAGATAATTGACAGGGAAGAACACAAGATGATAGCCCAAAAACACAGAGAAGGAGTTTAATGGGCTAGGCTTCTATATTCCTCTTGCTCAGTCCTGAAGCGGACCTGCGCTAGGAAGGAGTTTGTTATGCCTATCAAGGCTAGACTTCATAATAACCTCAATTCCTGAACATAATTGAGTTGTTGAGAAACCATCCCTACCCGAGGAACCATCCCTGCCCGAACAAGTTAGTCTCCATAATATACCTTAATCTTGAATAAGAGTTAAGTTGTTGAGGAACCATCCCTGCCCAAACGGGCTGGGCTCCTGTGTTCCTCTGGCTCGATTCTGAAGAAGACTTGTGCTGGGAAGGAGTCTATTATGCCTGTCAAGGCTAGACTTCATAATAATCTCAATTCCTGACAGGAATTGAGTTGTTGAATAACCATCCCTACCCGAATGAGCTAGGCTCCATAATATACTATAATCTTGAATAGGAGTTGAGTTGTTGATGAACTATCCCTGACTGAACAGGCTAGGCTTCATATTATACCTCAATCTTGAATATGAGTTGATTTGTTGAGGAACCATCCCTGCCCGAACGGGCTAGGTCCTTATATTCCTCTTGCTCAACCCTGAAGAGGACCTGCGCTAGGAAGGAGTCTGTTACACCTGTCTACGCTAGACTTCATAATAACCACATTCCTGAACATGAGTTAAATTGTTGAGGAGCCATTGTTGCTCGAACGGGCTAGGCTCCATAATATATGTCAATCTTGAATAGGAGTTTAATTGTTGAGGAACCATCCCTGCCCGAACAGGCTCGACTCCTGTATTCCTCTAGCGCGGTCCTGAAGAGGACCTGCACTGGGACAGAGTTTGTAATGCCTGTCAAGGCTAGACTTCATAATAACCTCAATCCTGAACAGGAGTTGAGTTGTTGAGGAACCATCCCTGCCCGAACAAGCTAGGCTCCATAATATACCTCAATCCTAAATAGGTGAGTTGTTGAGGAATCATCCCTGCCCAAACGGGCTAGGCTTCATAATATACCTCAATCCTGAATAGAAGTTGAGTTGTTGTGGAGCCATCCCTGCCCAAATGGGCTTGGTCCCTGTATTCCTCTTGCTCTGTCCCGTAGAGGACCTGCATTCGGAGAAAGTCCGTTATGCCTATCTTGGCTAGACTTCATAATAACCTCAATCCTGAATAAGAGCTGAGTTGTGAGGAACCATCCCTGCTCGAGTGGGCTAGGCCCCTGTATTCCTCTGGCTCAGTCTTGAAGAGGACTTATACTGGGAAGGAATCTATTACGCCTGTCTAGGCTAGACTCTTCTCGAGTGGTGAGTTGTCCATGGATTGGGCTAGACCCTATGCGGCATACCTTGGCTCTTTTGGGGACTAGGTCACTTGTATGACAAGCTGTCATGGCCTTCA
Source organism: Berberis vulgaris (assembly GCA_963556465.1). NCBI lineage: Eukaryota > Viridiplantae > Streptophyta > Magnoliopsida > Ranunculales > Berberidaceae > Berberis > Berberis vulgaris. Next base: position 22,716,851 of record OY747130.1, on the reverse strand, counting down.
GCGAGGCTAGGCTCCATCTTTGGTGCGCCATTTTGATCCCCGTAGTCAGAGCAAGTTATCTTAGGAGTGGTGAGTCGTCCAGGGACTGGACTCGCTCACTTGCGAAGAACTATTCTGGGACTAGGTCCAATCCGCATGTGTGCCATCGTGGCCCTGAGGTTGGACAAGGCTATCTTAGAAGCGGTGAGTTGTCCGTGGACTGGACTCGCCCACTTGCTGGGAAGTATCAATGGACTAGGTTTGCCCACTTATAGTGGATTGTACGTCGAGTGGGTCCAGACCCCATTCTCCCCGCCTTGGTTCCTGAGGCGAACTAGGTCACTGATATGGCAAGTTGTTGTCCTGAAAATGACTAGGCTCGGCCGTTTGTGCGCTATTTTGGTCTCCTTGTTAGGATCAGGCTTTGGTGGATGGTGCGTTATTTGAGGACTAGGCTCGACCTACCATATCATACCTTGACTCCTTAGGCGGACTAGGTCGCTTATGCGGCGGGCCATCGTTGCCTTTAGTAGGGCTAGGCTCGGCTGCTTGTGCACCATTTTGGTTTCGTGTAAGGATCAAGTCTTTCGTTGTAGAAGAAGTTGAGCATGGAGTAGAGTTGTTTTACAGAGATTATTTTTATTGATATGCTTCAAAAAATACTACATGCAACCCTCATTGCTCCTCACCAGTAAGCCCTGGGCTTGTTGGTCCATTTTTTGTTGGGGGAGGGAGTTGAGTCGATCATGATTACTTTCCCGTTAGCTTCATCACCATGTAATCTCATTCTCTAGCGGAACACTGATCTCCCCTGATTGTTCCCATCTCTCTGCTGACAGAGTCTTTGAGGCACTGGCACTGGTGCCGTGTGGATACCATTGCCCCCATCTATTGCAACCAAGATCTCCCCAGGATTATATTATATGTTGAGGGGGCATCCAGTACGATGAACTTCATCATGATGAATTTAATTGGTTCCCTTGCTCACATGGGTAGGCTGATGCTCCCGACCGAGTAACTTCGGGCGCCACTGAAATCGACCAACAACTGGTTATGCGACTTCAGTTCCTCTTCTCTCAGCCGCCTCCTGCGGAATGATTCCATTAACAAGATATTGGCTAAGCTCCCTGTGTCCACCAACGACCTTTTGACGCCCCATTTTGATACAACAATCGTGATAACCAGGGTGTCGTTGTGTGGGAGGAGACCCCTTGCATGTCCTGCTAGGTGAGTGTCAGTTCTAGGGTTGGGTGTTCTAGTCGGGCATGTTGGACTAGGTGGTCTCCATTGTGGGGATCTGTTCGTAGCTTCTGGATTGCCCATTTCCTTGACCGGTTAAATTTCCTCGAAATGTTGTGTGCATTGTGCAGGACGTAGATGACATTTGCAACCTTTTCTTCGGCCTTTGGGCCACTTGTTTTTTTTTTTCTTGGGGCTGTTTGTTGTCAGAATTCATGAATTCTCCGATTCTTCCCTTCAAACCCAATATTCTATCTCGTTATTGAGACTTTGGTAGTCCTAGGTGATGTGGTTGTGATGCTTGTGATAGGTGCAGTATTTGCTCTTATCACTCATGGCGGAGAGGATTTTATCTAAGCTGGAGTTGAGTAGAACGTACTCAGTGAACCTTGCGCCGATGTACTTGGTGGCCCTGTCGAGTTTGGCCTTGTCAGACCCTATCTTATTGTCGTTCTTCCACCTTTTTTACCCATCCTCCTCTTTGCGCCTTTTTCCTCCCCTTGTCTCGAGCCCTAACGGCCTGCTTGGCCTCATTTTTGCATCCTTTTTTGGCAGCCAGTATTTACACCAGAGTGATGTATTTTTGCGCACTTTTCAACAAGTCCGCCATATCCCTCAAAGGTTCTAGGGTGAGAAAGTTGTAGAACTGAACTCCTCGTAGGCCAGAAGTGAAGGTGGTTATCAACTTGTTGGCACCGCAATCGTCAATCAGGATCAGCTCGTCGTTGAAACGAGTGACATACCCTCTGAGGGTATCGCTTTGCTTTTGCTTGAGATTCAGCGGGCAGTGAGGCCTCTTTCTGATTCGCTAGTTTCCCATGAATCTCATGATTAATACCTTCTCCAAGACTTGGAATGAATCGATAGATCTTCGCCAGGTTAGCACAACCTTTTTCATGCTGGTGAGAAAAGTTCGGCATAGGATGAACTTTATTTATGTTCCATCACATGATGGTAATGGTGCAAATGGTCTGACGAATCTGATGTGCTGTCATAGAACTCGAGCTTCGGCAGGATGAACTTCTTTGGAAGCATGGCGCTTATGATCTTTCCGATAACGGAGGGCTGGTGAGGTCATACAAAATGTCCGGATTGGTTTCCCTCAGTCAGAGCGTATTCCTGATCGTGGTGTAGTCTGTTTTAAGGGGCATGGTCCCCCTGATCTCCGTCATCGCTTAGGCTCTCGTGCCATCCGATTATTTTATCCTCCCTAGGGAGGTTTTCAATTTTCTTAAAACGCTATTGGGCGTCCTATTTGGTGTGGGATCTCCCCGGATCTCCGGCGCCTTCATGCGGCTAAGTGAGCCTCTCCATGACTTGTGCCAGATGATCCATAGGAACTAGGATCTGGTCTATGCGATTATCCATCATGGCTGCCGCAGTAGCTGGGCAAGGTGACAACTTTGTCCCCTCAGTTGGATAGATTCGACCCTATGAGGGGGCTTCTCTGGCCCGAGGGTTGTCTAGTTCAACATTGTTGAATGCTCGAGATTTGGTGCTGGTGACAATTTCTAGACGCACTCCTTATTTTAGGAAGAATTTTGTATGATCGTTTCAGGGAAAACTAATTGTCGTCATCCCCACGGACGACAAAAAAACTAATATGTTTAAGTTTGTCCCTCCTGATCCCAATGATATCTAACCTACAAAATTGAACAACAGTGGCAGAAGGCATTCCGATGCTTAAGTCAGATATCGATTCGAGAAAGAGAGAAGAGTGCATGTAAAATTACAGTGTGTATACTTGCATACCTTTCTTCCTCATTTCACCGACTCTTATAGCAAGCATTCCATCCCCAATGGTCCCTGCAGTCGTGGCGTAATGGAGGGAGGAGATAGCGCATAAGATCTTACTGTGCATGATTGAGTTCTTCGACACTTGGCTCTGTTTAGGACCCAATGGTTGATTGGGATAAAGCTGATTTCGTGCGAATGGATCTCAAGCCTATGACAATTCTGAGATTCACTGTTCAGGATTTATTATCCTAGGCCAAACCCCAAGACACGTGCCTTTGTGGCTGGCATGTCTTGGGCCTGGGCGCCTGACTTACAAGCTGAATAGTAGTTTTGCACTGCGTTGAAGCCTATTATGTGCTACGGTTAGTCCATGCCATGTGTACGACCGTGATTGAGTAACTGTTTGATGTCTCATTAACGGTGTTGGCGCGTAGAGGGTGGAATTTGAGAAGAAGTATGAGAGGTTTGTGACATCTTCTCTTAGGGAGTTGTTTGACCTATTGGTAGATATGACCATTTCCTGAGGAGGCATAGTAGCCCAGAGAGATACTGGGAATGGGAGAACTCCTAGTAGTATGTTTGGATTGATCGAGGGCAGAAAAACCAATCTTATGAGTATCAGAGTTTGCAACGGCAGAGGTATCCTGGTCATGGTGGCCCAGTTAGGGTTGGTAGTAGTGGAGGCCCGGAGAGTCGATCCTTATAGGGGCAGAGGCCCCAAGGTCAAACACCATGTGTTGAAATGTCGGGCCAGCAAGATGAGTAGCAGAGAGAAATGCAAGTGCCAACATAGTTCCCAATGTCGAGTTTTCGGGAGGCTTTGCCTCGTCTTTGTTGCACCTGTGGTTAGCTAAGTCAATTAGCTCGTTGATGTCAAACTAAACTCGTCCATCCTGCTCATAAGCAGTAGCTGATTCCTCCTTGGGATGAGGGTGTTCGAGCCCAACCGCAAACAGTTCATGGGTTTGTTGTCGTTCCTGGTCCGGGGAGTGTTGAGCATGAGTTTAATTATTTCTTCATACTTGTTATATTATGATACCATGGGTTTGTTTTGCATTAGTATCACTTGGTAGTTACATTGAGGATATTGTAGGAGTGTGGATTTCAATGTTTTATGTGATAGTAGTTTTTATGTTGCCTGTTACCTTGGTTGTGTGGGCATCCCGTAGTGTGATAGTAGTGGTGCAGTTGTGATTTGGGTTTTTCCTGATGATTTCGTTATGGTTCTCGATTTCATTGTGATTTCACAAGGTGAGTGAGATGCTAAGTAACCTTCACTTCATGGTTTTTACCTTTAATTTGAGCTTGCAAGTGGTTTTTAGAGCAATCATCTTTGAAATTCTCTATGGGTACTTGTAAAATTCTGATCATAATATTTTTAGGACCATTTCAGTTCTGCATGGGTATGTTAAAGCTCAATTTAGGTTACATGGTTAAGTTTGGGTATAGTTGCAGTTTATTATTCGTGGATTGGAGTCCATCATAAGTTTCTCATGTATTCCATGTTTACAAAGGTGTTTGGCTAAAATCTTGAGGCTGATTATGTTTAACTTTTATTGGTAAACACCTTTAGAAACTTAGCCAAACACCTTGAAAACACCTTGAGGCTGATTATATTTTTCACTCTACCTTTCTGCCTAAACTCTGTTAAAAGCAACCAAAAAACTCAGCAGAAACATCCGTCTAAAACCAAGTAAAACAATCCCCAAACCTCAGCTAGAAATAACCCCAACTCAACTAAAACAACCTTGAAAACACCTTTGAATCACTGCTAAATTAGATAGAATAACCTTCCATGTTGAAAACACCTTTGAATCACTGCTAAAATCTTGAACAATTTGTTTATGATAGAAAGGTAGAGTGAAAAATATTGTAATAAATAAATAAATAATAAAGAAGAAGAAGAAGTCTTCATCATGAATCTTCTGGTGCAGCACTTCTAGCCGGCCTGGCCTGGTTTTTCGCTTGGGCGGCGAAAATACAGTTTTGCCCCCATTTTTTAAATGTGTGTTTAAAGATGGGGGGCAAAAATGTATTTTCCCTCAAACGAAAAACCAGGCTAGTTTCCTAGGCCAACTAGAATTTCTGCTTCTGGTGTTCACATCCAAGTTTTGGTGGTATTACTTCAAGGGCAACAGTTTGGTGACTTGGTCTAATCATTAAAGGTTCCTTTTGCAGACATGGTCGTTTTTATATAGAGCTGCTCGCTACTATTAAGGTGGTACAATGGAAATATTCCATGGTTGCCTTTTCATCACGGATCAATGAACACCACCTTATCTGGAAGAACATTTGCATGAACCTCCACACAGACTAGTTTTCGTAGGCCAGTCATAGTACGTAAAGTTGTCGATATAAGCAATGAACCTTGAATCTAATACACTCATCTTCAGGTTTGAAAGCAGAAATCTATAAATTGAATCCAAATTCAAAATTTATGTTTTACTCAGTGAAAGCATGTAGTTGAGTTGTTCAAAATGTCCACCTTGGAAATTCTAAAGAAAAGTTTTCACAAGTTTTTGATATTTTTCAAATAATATCTAAGAAGACAAGAAGAAGAAGCCCCAAGCAATGTTGGAAAGGTCAAAATGTTTTGTCCATCATATCTAGGCATAACGATGTGCTTATTGTTCTCATGCATAACTCGAGGGCAAGTTATTAAAAAGAAGAGGAGACCGATATAAGACATTTTGGAGAATATTTGTTTGATAGTTTGACTATATATATATATATATTTTAGTTTGACCATGTTAAACCCATTTGAAATCCAGTCAAAGGCAACTTTTGATTAAAAAATATCATTATTGGTTCTAGGTAAATTAGTATTAGGAAATATGACATTTATAGTTTATTTTTATTTTTAGACTGATTTTCATTTTTGTATTTATGGCTTATTTAGAAGTGTCTAAATAGAGCCTAAATAATCTCAGAAGTCTTTATTATAGTAGGAAAGTTATTTTCATGTTCTAATAGGTTTCTAGTTTATTTTAGTGGAATTGTCAACATAAAGAGCTCATAGTACGAATCTTATAATCAATCAACGAATCAAAACAATTAGATTTTAATTATTTTCTGAATTCCAGCAATAATTTAGCTCTCACATTGCATATTTTCTGAATTTTTTATTTTATATTAAGCTCTCGCTACGTTATATACACACCGATCCATCTTAAAAGCTGGAATATAACAATTGGCTTTCACGTGAAAAGATTCCTTAATGGTGATAGGAGCTGAAAATTCCCCTCGAATCCACTACAAACAATTAAGTTTTTTTTTAATAAACAATGAACACAACATACTAGACAAGTTTTCATTTCGAGATGAAACTACCTGCACTAGACATTCCAACTCAGTTTCCTAGTATATGCATAAGAGGCCTCATACAGCAAGGAGATGTATTTGATCTAGGGGTGGGCATGAGATTGAGACGGGATAGACCTCATCTCATTTCAAACGGGTTTGAGACGGGACGAGATGAGATGAGCATATTTCAAAAGCCATAAAAAAATTTGTTAAAACTTTATATTAAAAAATAAGAGTAGGACTTTTTATTCTAATGCGATGTTTTATTATCATAAGGATATAACAATGTGATATCTTATTTTAGTTATATGAGACAAAAACAAACTATCATTAACAATATAGTATCATTATTTATCAAAATACTTATTCTTATCAATTGTTTAATAGTGTAAGCCAATTGTGGAGGATTCTTCTTTATGTGCATATTAATGAAAAATCATTCTTTTCTTTTGGGTATGATGAGAAATGTCATGATATTTCTTCCATAATTTTTTTTTGTTGAAAATGATATTTCTTCAATAAATTAAATATCTACATCTCAATAAAGGGTATTCTTAGTTATCATGTTTTTTTTATTATTGGAATATTAATTTCAAACTTTATATCAAATTGACTTCTCTTTCGGTTATCATCATCATCATCATCAAAGCTCATTCCCGAGATTTTCGGGGTCGGCTACATGAATTTTGGTTCTCCAAGCAATGCGATCTTCCCACTTCTCTTTCGGTTATAAAATTAAAATATTAAAACTAATAATAATAAATAACATCTAAATAAGTTTGGGACGGGACGGGATGGGATGGGCGAGATCGAAAATCTCCATCCCGATCTCATCCCATTCTAGATCGGGTCGAGACGGGATCGGGATGGATTTGATCAATCCCAAAAAATCCCAAAAAATTGGGATGAGACTAGATCGGGATCGCGAGATAGAATGTCCACCCCTAATTTGATTTTCCTAAAACTGCATGTCTAAGAGTGTACCCGTGGGGAAGTCCTCCAAGTTTTTTTTTTTTTTTTTTTGGCCTCAAGGCATGCTAGGTTTGAAGGGACCCATCCTTATATTAATAGAAACACAAGAAACAAAGTGTAGGAACCAGATGTATCACATACTAAATACATCCTACTAAGTACAACCACATGACGAATAGTTGAGACCTAGATAGTTTTATAAAGGATAATATCTTAGATTAGATATTTGTGGGAGATATTTTGGCATGGAAAATATGTCGCTTATAAATATGGTTCTTAGCATTCATTAGAGTGGGGGAAAAATCGGGTGATTTAGAGGGATCCACCCCCACCATAATGGCCCAAACATGGCCGCCCCCAAAATTGATCATAAATTAGGGGCACCTCCCTACTTTTTTGTCAGTCGTGGTCTCCCCATCCTGATTGTGTTATGTTTCACAATGTCATGCACGTGCCTCTCAAAGTATTTTCATAATACCTAAATTACCCATGTTTGGTGATGTGTAAGTGTATAAAACGTATCTTGATGGTAGTTTAAGGATTCTAATCAAAACTCCATTTTTTCATCTTTTCCTTAACCAAACTTTTTTTCTTTAGCATCCGCTCATTTTGAACTGAACCATCATTAACATGCCCCTACCCCACTTCTATCATTGTCCCCCCAACATCATCGATGGAACCGAACCACCGCCTCATCCCACCACCATCACCCTAGCTCTGCTCCACCTCCAACTAAACTGCCACTACCAGCAACTTCAATTGTATCAAACCACCAACAACTTCCATTATATAAAACCTACCACCATAACCACTTTCAACGAAATTAGACTCACCACCTTCGATCAACATCCACCCACTGTCAATTGAATCAAACCACCACTCGTATTTACAAGTTACAAATTTGTTGGAAGTTGTCTCCATGGTACAAAATGGTGAGGGGTCGCTAATATTCTATATGGGCATTATTCATATATGTATTAATAGTAGGGGGATGGGTTATGTCTAATATTATCGTTATGTTTATTTTCAACACTTTTGTCATGCCACATTATGACAACACAAGATGGTGGTGAGTTATTTGGGTTTGATAAGTGAAGTTGGGTGATGCATTCTGATTTCGGTTTGGTTAAACTCTAATTTGAGTCGTGTAATGATTAGATTGATTCAATCGAAATTAGTGATGGTGGTGGTTTGAATTAATTAACTGTGTTCATGTTCGTGGTGGCATTGGAGGTGGTTGTGGGATGGGACAATGGTTTGTTCGAAGGTGTGGGGGGTGATCACGGAGGTAACTCCATTGAGCGCTACTCATAGTCCGTTGACGCCCCTGCAAGGGTTTATTGCCTTGCACAAAAGCATGTTCCAAGCTAGGCTTCGTTTTCCAGTTTCGGATGATATTTGGCGCTTCTTTACGCACCTTCATATTCCCCCCTGCTCAAATGGTGCCTATCGGATTCAGAACTTTAATTGTTGTCCTTATCAGCGCCAAGTTTGTTGGCCTCCTATTGAATCCGCAAATACTCCACTTGTTGACTTCTCATCGGCTAAATCCTCATAGAGTTTGTTGGTTGAGTCACTACACCACAAGTACCCATTAATAGCATTTTGTTATAGCGTTTTTACACTTTGTGCTATGAAAAGTGCAAAAGTTCAAGTTTCAATGACATTCCCATTTTAAAACGCTATAGAAATGAACGCAGGAAATTAAAATATTAGCCGCGCTCGATTTTGGCGAAATGCTAAATCGTTCATTCCCTCACCCAACAGGCCAAGAGAACTCATTTTCTCTCGTTGTTGCCCTGAAGTTGTATTGCGAAAGCGAGCAAGAGAGAGAGAGAGAGGGAGATTCAGATCCAAATCTAGATCTAGGGAAAGAGAGAGAGAGAGAGCGAGGGAGATGGAAAGATCGAGGGAGAGAGTAAGGGAGATCGAGAGTGAAGGAGATGCACAAACCCATTACAACACACAGCTTCGTCTCTGAACTCTTAGCGGCTGAAGCGAAAATGTTGTCACACAAGACGTTCATCATCAAGAAGAAGTTGGCGAAGAAGATGAGGCAAGACTAGCCCATCCCTCACAGGATCAGCAATGAGGACTTACAACACCATCAGGTCTACTCAAAATCGAAAACCCCCAAATCTCATTTTTTTGTTTTTCATCAAACACCTTGTTCAATTGGTTTTCTGAATTGTTGATTTGCTTTGGGTGTTTTCATCAAAAAACCTCACTCGTTCTCGGACTCTCTGGTAAATCACCAAACCTCTCTTTTTTACTTTCCGTCCTCTTTCTGCATTTCATCAAAACACAATTTATTTCTGAAATTTAGGGCTCCATTGAAAAAAAATCAGTGTTCCAATGTTTTCTTGAAAAACAAATTAGGTAATGGGCCAAAACGAAAAGGTAAAAAGGCAGTTAAACACAAGGAGCCAAAAATCCAAACTCAAGGATCCCATTTGCTAATAATGAAGGTAAAATGATGATTATTATGTGCTATTAGTGTTTTCGTTGTATCCATCATTCTTGCTCGTTCACAAATTAGAAAGAAGATGTAGTCTTCAAACCCGCTATTAATCTACAAGATTTAGGCCAATTTGCTAATAATGTGATGCATAGAATCTCTACGGTGTTTTAATTTTCAGGCGATAATACATATAGTGGAACTATGAATTTAAATGGTTTGGAAAGTTTAAATGGTTGCAATGAGATGAGGAGATAATTTTATCGTGGTATGGTGGGTGGGGTTGAAGACTAAATTTTTCAGAAAACGTTGTATGCAATCTAGTGAACTATTACCATAAAAAAATTCACGTAGTAACCAAGCACATGACAGAGGTTTTCAGGTGGATTAAAGTTTATTTCACAAAAAAAAATGTTCATCTGATTGATCAAATTTGTTGTTAAAGACCACACAGCTTATATCTGTCGAACTCTCCCTATACTTATTATGGGGCTTCTGCTTTGTTGTTTTCCTTCTGTTTGGTTTTCTGTTTGAGCATCTTGCTCCCTGCTTATATCATTTCTATGTTGTTCTACTATTATCTTTGTCTTGCCTTAAAAAAAAACCTGAATTGGATTATGTTAAGCTTGTTGAATTTGATTCTCGGAAACATTATCTCCACTAAATTTTTTTTTAATCTTGTTTGGATTTTCATGTGTTTTCCCTTTAACAATTGGAAGAATTTCCCCCCTTTTATTTAGTAGAACATAGAATTGCTGCGACTTTTGCTATTCAGGATGTGGAAATTGAACATCTATTAACAGGGGTACGTTTGCTTCGATCAAATTTTAACAATGAACAACTGCAAACCCCAGTTTTCCAATTTTTCAAGGAAAACATGCCCAATCTGACAGCCAAAGTAAATGAAAGGATGGATTATTTGACGTTGAATGGAAAGATGACGATCATCTGTCCATTAGCCAAATCGATGAAAGAAAGTTGCATGCATCTCTTCACGAAAGGATTTCAAAAGCATATCCTGAATGTGCAGGTGGAGTGCCACTAACTGGGGGCTTTGGACATTCAAGTAGAGCATATTTGTCTACTATTGATAGGATGTGTGTTTATCCTTATTTTACCTTTACTGAGCTATATGTGGTTGTTGATAGTGAGTTTCAATCATTTAGGCGCTGCGAACTTTCAAATCCCAGACTATGTAGGTTCACTCAATGTTTGGTTATAATTTTTTGGCCATTTTATTCTCAACTTATCTTAAGGTTTTCCTGTTTTGTATTTTTTTTCTTCTAATAGGTTATGGAGCAACCACCAGATTCCCAGATGTTTGCACTGCAGGAATCTTTCCAAACTCCAGGGGTTTGTCACTTGATCCTATAGAAATTTCATTATTGCTTTTGTTGGTCTGGTCATTTCCTTTTATTTATAAGACGACCATTATGCTAATTGGATTAATGAAATATGAAGATAAGTTGTTTAATTTTGATTTCGAAATTAGAAACATCCTTTTGGTTGTTGGTGAATTGATGTTTGATTCACTGTTATGCATATAGGTACCACTAGTATCATTCAGTAGTAGTGAACTTTCATAGAAATTATCTGTTTGATGTTAAATAAATATTTTGTTGCACCTACATGTATACAAGTGTTGGGCAAGCTATCAAGTCTTACATTTATTCTGCTCTAAAATGAGGGTTGCAATGACTTCCCAACTGTCCTTTACAGATTACTACATAATCCAAAACATCAAGACCCACTTCACAAAATCTGGTCTTGAAGCTTGTTTTGATTAATTGAACCCCATTTAGAATGTAAAATTCCCGTCAGTTAGGTACTTTTCTTGTGTAGATTTGTTGTTTCACCATTGATGTTGATAATGTGTTTCAGGTGTTCTTGGTTTTGATGACAACATATGGTTCTGCAGCATTAGGGCAACTTTTCTTCTTTCATGTTGTTCTTATTCGAAAGGTACAGGTTTATGAATGAACAATTTCTTTTATTACTTTTGTTGTGATAATTGTGTATGATATGGTTGAAAACCTAGTTGCTAAAGGAAACATAAACACAAGCAAATCACTTTGTGATATGATGTAGAAGGATGTAAACGATAGATAGTTTGATAAAAAGGAATTGGGAGACCACATTCTGCAGACCTCTATACAACTATAACTAGAGAAAATTACGAAGATTCATTGAGATTATATCGTCCAAAGTAAATGACAAACAAGTACTTCAGTAAAGAATTACGACAAAGTATTTCTTTACTCCTCTTATTATATGTACACTATGAAGGTCGAGTCCTACATGAAAACAATATGCTAGTATTATTGCTGATCAGTTCATGATTTTTTAACAGATCTTTTTTCTGGGTAGTTCTTGAGCTGCAATTGAGAATATCCCAATCTTATAGCATTAAAGATTATGAGTGTTCAAAACATATCTTCAACACTTTCTGACTATTTTCGTTAAGCTAAAATCGAGTGTGTACCATCTTTTAGCATTTATAGAGTTATTGAAGCAGTTCATTTGCATCTTATAGATATCATTCTGAGCATGTCAATACAATTTTAGCATCATAGTCATGTTGTTCATGATTTGTTTTTGGCTTCCTCCTTTAATTATCTTTGTCTATCATCCATGTATCAAAATTTAATTGCAATTTCGATTTCAGGGAATGAGAACATATGACTACATTTTAGCAATGCAAGAACAAAACCAATTCATGGATATGGACTCTCAATGATTCATCCTCCTCAGATTTTTCTTCAGATGAAAGCAGTGACTTTGACTCACCAGAAAAACCTAGTTTATATCCTGGACCCAGTTTATTTGCAGCGGAGGGCACAGAACAACTCAGGTTCAATATATTTAGCATCTAGTACTATTTCTCAAATAAACTGTGTGACCACCTAGGCTTTAACTAGACACTTCTCTTTGAATTTCAGGATCCAATGAGATTGTCCATAAAAATTGACAGAGAACCAAATTCCTCCACCTTGAACAAGAAGCCAGGCTTCCGGGCAAGCATTGATCCATGTAAACTAATAAAGATGAGCAAAGAGAAAACTCTAGCAGCTGCAGAGAAGGCCAGAGAGAGACTCAGGAAACAAACATCGAGCATCATTCTTCCGTAAGTATTTTCTTTTGCCTTGTCCTTTTGGCTTCTCACCATATAGCATGAAAACTCTTTGAACAATTGGAAGCTAATACAACCCATTCATGTCTTTTATCAGAGGTGGCATGTTGGATGGTCACAGGGGAGAGACAAGCTGCTCGAATAAGGAATTTATACCTGAAAACCATATTGAGGCAAGATATTGCTTTCTTTGACAAGGAAACAAACACATGTGAAGTTGTTGATAGAATGTCAGGCGATACCGTTCTTATTCAAGATGCGATGGGTGAGAAGGTAAACATCTTTTACCACACAATACATATATAGAATTAATCATCTGGAAGTATGAGCTTAATAATTTCTGATCATCTCCATTTTTTGCAGGCTTTATAATAACATTCATCAAAGGGTGGCTCCTTACCCTAGTCATGTTAAGCTCTATTCCTCCTATAGTGATCGCTGGATCAGCCATGTCCATTGTAATATCGAAGATGGCATCACAGGGACAAACTGCATATTCGCAAGCTGGAGTTGTTGTAGAACAGACAATCGGCTCAATAAAGACCGTATGTACTCATAACAAATCATCTTTTTTTTTATATGGTCAATCATTTTTGTGCAAGTAAAAATGCATGGTTTGTATACAGGTTGCATCTTTTACTGGGGAGAAGCATGCTATTTCTAAGTTTGAAAATGCTCTTAAGAATGCTTACAAGTCTAGGGTTCATGAAGGCCTGGCCTCTGGATCAGGTCTTGGTACCATGATGTTGATCGTATTATGCAGTTATGCTTTAGCCATATGGTTCGGCGGAAAGATGATTGTTGAAAAAAGCTACACTGGTGGTGATTTCATTAATGTAATTCTTGCTGTGTTAACTGGCTCCATGTAAGTGAAATCTGACTTCTTTATCTCTACAATTTTACTGATCAAATTCATCTCTATTATTTCTCAGACTTCACTATAAATTCTGTGAAGGAACCGTTTGCTCTAACTGTTAAAAAGTAACACAGGCTTTAGGCAAGACAACTGACTGGTTCAGAAGAGCATTAGCTGTTGAACCTGTCAAGGGGAACTTGCGCTTCAGTGGGTATTCTGCTTGCGGACAGGATGGTGGTGTACAGTTTAAAATATGTATGTACTGATCAAGTTGTTTTCTTAACTACGCCACTGAAAATGCCTTAAGTGACCGAATAACCTGGATATGTTTGGGAAATGTTCTTCATGAGTTGTGGTGCACTTGAAACTAAAATAATGAGTTAGAAACACGATTAAAGCTACAAGTCATGGACATGCTAGTGAACTAGAGTTGCATATCATTCTTTCCTTAACACTTTTCTTATGACATGAAGTACTTGTCAATTGTTAGGCTAATGGTATCTTCCTTTCTTCTAATGGTTTGTGGTCTGCCATAACCACCTTGCATGCTCATGAAAAGAAAAGCTGGTTGTTATAGTTTATGTTTTTTGCTTGTATCATATTGAACTTATGCATATAATGTACTTCATGAGACTAGAATGAGGACATGGATATGTCCTTTGACCTCTTGTGGCTTTCTGAATCCAACTGACTCGAGAGAAATAATCAAAGGTTTGGACACTTCATGGTTGTTTCAGGCCGAGAAAGAGCCGATTTTGAGTAGCTTTCTGTATGCCAGTATTATGTCACATAAATGTTTGGAGCGTGCCTTGGGGTTTGCTCTTGCTAATCGGCTCCAAAACCCTGTACTCTTGGCAACACAACTGATTGATAATTTGATATATTTGATGACATAATGATGCATGATAGAGGTATTTAACGCTCAATTCGCCAAGATATGCAGGTAATGCTATTGCCATTTTGAGGCATCTGAGTCTCACCATGCTTTGTCATTTTCCAGTTTATACCTGAGATAATTGATGAAGCATGCTTTTCTTATGTTCTTTTACAGGCATTCAAAGATAGAAATCCTTTTTGTTTGTCATATTGTTGGGTATTACTCTACCTCAAGGTATGAGATCTAATTTATGTAGTATTACTTTTACATAACAGATAGCCTATCTTAAAATTTCTTTCTTTCTTTCTTTATTTAAACCTGTTTCTCTAACGAATCAAACACATGTTCTTTCGTTGTCGAGGGTGTTACTGATGCTGACTTAGTGCTTTTGGTAACAACAAGGCCTACAACTGGCAACACTCTTGCATGGGCAGTGGCATGTGAGCATGATCAATGGGGCCGTGCTATTGCAAGTATGTAGATTCCTTTTCGTAATGCATTTTCTTGTATGATATTCTGTTATTGTGGTTTATCTATGACAAAGTTGAATATGAACAAATCGTATATGCAGGGCATGTCAATGTTGCTCCTCGCCATTTGACTGCTGAAGCGGAGACCTTACTTTCAGCTACACTTATACATGAGGTCAGTGATCATCATATAAATGAGATAGAAGAAAGATGTACTAGGTATATATAGTAAGTCCTTTCTGTGGCCTCATACGTAAAATTTTGGTACCATTCAGGTGATTCACGTTCTTGGTTTTGATCCTCATGCATTTGCACATTTTAGGGATGATATGCTTGTCCAATGTGCTTGATGAACACTCATCTTCATATATATAGTGCTAATTATTATGTCTTGATCTGTTTTTTCAACTTATGCAAGAACAACACTCTTGATCGTAGCTTGATAAAGGGGAAGATTGTTGTCTGTGCTTTTGAACTCCCAGACCTTAGAAGCGAAAAAACCATTTTTGTTAGAGAAGCGGGTGGTGTTATTGGCATGGTTCTCATTGATCCACTGGGCAAAACCATCGCTTAATTTCCAGTTTGTTATCCCAAGTACCATAATTGTAATACATTATCTTATTAATTACATTATCTTTATTATTTGATAGATTTTGTGACTTGATGTAATACAGTTTATTAATTAATTACATTACTTTGCCTCCATTCATGGAAATGTTTAACTTTGGCACATTTAAATTTTTATTTTCTAGACATAAAACTTATGAGATGTAATAAAAAGTCATTTGATAGTAAAAAAAAAATTTGCTATGTATACTTACAATAGCGTTTTTAAAACGCAATCGTAGCCTTACAATAGCATTTTAAAAACGCTATTGTAAGTTAACTACAATAGCGTTTTAAAAATGCTATCGTAGACTCTACCATAGCGTTTCTGAACTGCTATTATAGCCCAACTTACTATAGCGTTTTAAAAACGCTATAATAGACCCAGGGTCTATTATAGCTTCGGCAGACACAGCGTTTTCTAAAACGCTATTAATGGCCTTTTTTGTTGCAGTGAGTACTCCGAAGTGCTTGGGCTCCTTGTCTGACGACTTCAAGTTTTGGCGAAAGTATTTCTTTTTGGCTTATTCTAATTCCCCGTTCTTCAAGGTGGATGGGCGGTCTCTTGTCAAACACTTCAAATTCGATCTCAGTTAGTGTAATGCCTCTTCTCATCTTATGGTTCCATATGCTTTCGTATAAAATAACATGTTGTCTTGCGATTTAGGTAAATTTGTGACTCCAACTCTTACTAAGGATGAGGAATCAGTGAGGAGGGTGTTTAATGAGCTTCCCCCGATTGTTGTTGAGGAGGTCATGGCCGCAGACAATGTCGTGCGGAGTGGATTGTTCAGGTACTTCCATGCAGACTCTGTTGTGACTAGGTCGTTACTGAGGGAGGCTGGTGGTGGCCATTCCAAGAAGAAGAGGCTCACAATACCTAGCCTTTTGAAGCAGGCTCAGTTGGAGGTGGCCATGCCGTTCATCGATTGTCCCAAGAGAAGACGGGTGGGCAGCAAGGCTGGTTCTTCCTCTAAATCGATAATGCTAGAGCAGGAAGTGACGGTTGTGGAGTTTGGGCCCAATCAGTCCACTAAAGAGATGGCTCTTGAAGAGTGGAGTGTCTGTCTGAAAACTCCTGCTCTGTTTGTTGTACTGGAAGGGAAATGTTCAGAGCTGGTGGATGCCGACAAAATCAAACTTGTCCCTGATGATCTCCTGATCGCTGAGCTTGCGACCCTGAGAAACAAATCTTCTCTCCCGCCCCTAGAGCCTGATGTTGAGCGTCGGGCTAATCTTCTTGTTGTAAAGTCATTGGATGCGGAACTGGTGTCCCAAAGTTTCCTTGTCCTTGTTTGTTAAGGGTAATCTATACCCTGACGCTCGTAGTATAGTTTATGCTTTGGACGAGCCTTTTGTGGAGCTTTGTAGGTTGTACTCGGATGCACTCTATAGGCTAGGTCTCTTAAGTGAGCAATTCAAGGGGTTGGTGGACAAGGTGCAGTCTCAAGAGTCTGAGTTGGTTGTTTGCGCCTGGAGTTTGAATTTGATCTAGCCGGCGGGTGACGTCGAGCTCATGATGTTGAGGCTCAGGCTGCATAGCGAAGCTGAATTCACTGAGAGAGCGATTGGTGGAGAAGGAATCTCATGTGGCTGCACTTTCCCACAAATTATCGGAGGTGGGGGTGAGTTTAGCGGACCCAAGGCTCAGTGTGGAACTTCAAGATCTCCTGATATCACCTGTGGTAGGCTAGAGCTGCTTGGACTGATTGAAGATGATAACCCCCATGTGGAGTTTGACTTTGATCGATACAAGAAGGCTTTTTTCTAGAAGATTGACGAGGAAGAAGTTTTTGATCCTGCATCCTCGTCTGGAAACTCAAGACCTGCATCAGATAATGTTGTTTTGTTTCCCGTAATTCCTTCTGATGTAAGTTGGTATTCGGCCTCAAGTGACTCTTCGACCTCAGGAGCAAGTTCTCTTAAACAATTGTAACTTCTGAAGTATGGCTTAAAGAGTGTTTATAAAGTAGCGTTTTGTACTTGTACCCTTTATAGCTAAACTGTGTTATCATGCTATTGCGCCAGTCTGTTGTTTGCATGCTTGGTTCTGACATTTTGTGCTTCTCTTTCTTTGACTCCTTTTGACTTTCTTAAGTATTGAGTCGTAGCTTCAATCTCGATCTATCGTCAGTAGTTGAAGCTTGCCAAACATTGTTGTCACGCCCCGACCCGCCACGGGAATCGCAGCGTGCCGATGCGTGAACTAACCCGTAATACAGGCGGATCGTAACCGGCCACAACATAATAATATAACACATTCTTGATACGAGAATGAAACGGAAATAAAAACTACGATAAAAATTTGAACAAAATAAGTATATTTGATTCGCCCCGCCAGAGTCATAGCGACAAAACCAATATACAAGCATTTAGTATAACAATATAGTACACCTGATAACACAGAGGAAGCAAAACATACCCGTATAGGGTGGACACGACCAAATAGCACAAAACGCGCCTACAACGGAAAACGGGGCCTACGCGCCACGATCAGCAGGAACGCCAACACTGCCTGCACTCCAATAGAAGCACTCCCCTTGCGGGGTCAGCAAAGCACAAAGCTAGCTGGTGCGAGTGAACTAAATACAAATAACATAATACTATACAAGGAAAATTCATGCAGACAATAAAGGATAAGTAACAAGTTCTAAAGTCTAAATCACATCGTGTCTCTAAGGATAATATTTCTAAGTTCAAGCACCAACACAAGCATTTCAGATTCAACGATAACTACAAGTTTACGAAATATGCCAATCATTACACGTGATTCAAACATAGTAAATATCAAGCGATGAAAAAAAAGACAATCTCATAGTTCTTCATAGTCTCCTAGGTATAGCAATCAAGTCGAAACCAAATATCCTGTAAAATTCATTATAAGTGTCTCATATCGTAGGTATCCGCATAATCTACGAATGTGTCTCACCCAGACACATCCCACAACGTGCACCAGTACCACTTCGGGCTCGTTTGTATCCTAATGGGGTGCCATCTGCCAGGATACAAACTCAAACATCCTGAACGACTGGCATAACACGGCCAACCTAACACAATCAAACTCAAGCGCGCTGGGAGGGAAAGCGAGTAATCTCCAAAGCACGTCCTCCGGGACCCGTCCTACTGCACTCTATAGTGGCAAGTGCGTGCGGGAGCTCACCGCACCTCAGCAAGCTTGCCACATGCAATAGCGTCCTCAATGTCAGGTGCGAGTCATCTCAAGCACCATCCAACTCATGATGCGAACAAACTTCTAAGCAACGGCACAACAGGCATTATAGCGGGGTAAAGACACTTACACTAACATCCACATGCACAAATGACGAGTCTGTACATAATCAAAGGTAACAGACGTGCAATCATAATCAATTCGGCAATTTTTATAAAACCACGACTATGCCAGGGTCCCAACATGACCCATTTCACCACGATAAATTTATTCGAGTCGATTATCATAGATGCTCAAGACTCGGAAATCCACGATAAAACATGACATACTATGCAAACTCAAAAACGAAGCATACAAGTCCAATGTCATTACACCAAAGCCTAATCACACCAAAATTCCTTCACTATTCGATTTCATTAAAGTATATCATGCTTTCAGAAAACCCTATACGTAATTCATTCACAAATAACCAACACAATCATCGAAATATCTGAAAACCCCAAATTTCGGATTTGGATTCAATTGTACACAATCGACGGTATGATGTAAAACTTAAATTTAGGATTTCAAATAATTATTTCTCAAAATAAATATTATAGTTCCACTCACCTGGGCGGGATGGGTTTTCAGAACCCAATTCCTACAGGTTGAAGCTCCTAAATCGCAAAACCACGAATGCAAGACCACGAAAATTTTTAAAATTGCAAGGCGGACTCGAAGGTGAGCAAACTAGCCGAAAACTGAATAAATAAATAAATTACAAGCGGGGCGTGACTGAAAGAAAAACTTACAGGCAATAAAATTTCGGCAAACACCCCGCCGAAACCCTCCTCACTCCGGTCTGATCGCCTCCAAACCGCACAACAAGCCGGAAATGGGTCTAAGAAGACTCGGAGTCACGAATGTGCGGCTCACCCACGCACCCAAAGTCCGGATTCACACCGAAGAACACTCAAAACAAACATGCACCCTGATTTTTTTGAAAAAACCGGCCAACCCAGAAATCATCTTTGCATGTCGAGTCTACGGGCTCCAAATGACGCCACCAAGGCCCCTCAACGGCTGATCGGAGCTATGGAAACTGATCAAACAAGCCAACACCACAAAACCCACACAACATCAGAAATTTAATTTTTCTCAAATGCAAAATCGAAACAAGAAGGAGAGGGGAGAAAGAGGAAGAAAAATGAGGAGGAGGAGGTGAGATTCGGGGGAAGAAAATCGACAAACTCGACGAATTCTCACTGGAGACGAAGAGGACGAAGGGGAAAAATCTCGCACTGTAAAGAAAAAGAAAAAGAAGGAGAAGAAAGAAGAGGGGGAAGGGTTTTGTCTTTAAAGGGTGGGTGGCTATGTGCCCCCACCGCATTAACTGAGTACACCTCCAACCATTTTTTTTAAACACAGATATTACATCATACACACCTTAAAAGAGATCTCGTCCTCGAGATCGGACAAAGCCTCGACAAGAAAACCTAGGCGAAAAGCTCGGGGTATTTTCGTCTCATCTGGTCCTCCAGCTCCCAAGTCACGTCACCCTCTCGGTGGCTCCACTGAACCTTTACTAACTTCACTATCCTCCGACGAAGTTGTTTCACATCATCATCAACAATGGCTACTGGCCTCACTGGATACGTCAACTCATCAGAAATCTCCACCTCAACTGGCTTTATAATCTGCGACGGGTCTGCCAAACACTTCCGCAACATGGATACGTGAAACACGTTGTGGAGACCTGACATACTCTGCGGCAAAGCCAATCTGTAGGCCACTGGTCCAATCCTCTCAGTAATCTCATATGGCCCTACATACCTCGGTGCAAGCTTCCCTCGACTTCGGAACCTAACAACTCCGCGCATCGGGGAAACTTTCAGAAAAACCCTGTCACCAACATCAAACGCTAACTCCTTACGCCTCCTATCAGCGTAACTCTTTTGTCTACTCTTGGCTGTCAACAAACGCGCTCTAATCAGCTCAGTCTTCTCAGTAGTTTCTCTGATCACATCCGGGCCCATCACAACTGACTCACCAATCTCTGCCCAACAAACAGGGGACCAACACGGTCATTCGTAGAGTGCCTCAAATGGTGCCATGCTAATACTTATGTGGTAGTTGTTGTTGTACGCAAACTCGCATAACGATAGGTGATCTTCCCAACTGCCCCCAAAGTCTAAAATGCATGTTCTAAGCATGTCTTCCGCTACC
This sequence comes from Berberis vulgaris, assembly GCA_963556465.1. Classification (NCBI taxonomy): domain Eukaryota; kingdom Viridiplantae; phylum Streptophyta; class Magnoliopsida; order Ranunculales; family Berberidaceae; genus Berberis; species Berberis vulgaris. The sequence continues at coordinate 22,695,850 of OY747130.1, read as the reverse complement.
TGATTCACTCGCTCAGATTGGCAATCTGTCTGTGGATGATAAGCTGTACTCATGTCCAATCTAGTACCCATAGCTTGTTGAAAGCTCTGCCAGAAGTGGGCTGTGAAAAGCGGATCTCTGTCGGATACAATCGAAACAGGCGACCCATGAAGGCGGACTATCTCCCGAATGAACAACACCGCTAGACTGTCTGTCGTCCGATTCATACTAACAGGAATTAAATGTGCACACTTCGTCAACCGATCAACAATGACCCATATCGACTCATTACCTTTCCTCGACCGTGAAAGTCCATCGATGAAATCCATAGTAATATACTCCCACTTCCACGTCGGGATATCCAAAGGATGCAATAACCCAGACGGTCTTTGATGCTCGGCTTTCACCTGCTAACAAGTCGCACACCGTGCCACAAACTCTCCAATGTCTTTCTTCATGCCACGCCACTAGAAAGAACGTCTCAAATCTCGATACATCTTTGTTCCACCGGAGTGAATGGTGAAACTAGATCTATGAGCTTCCTGTAAGATATCTCTTCGCAACTCCTCATCAGACGGAACACAAAGCCGCCCATGAAACCGTAATCCTCCATCTGAACCCACCGACCAATCGGTAGGGAACTCATCTAATGTGTCAACTACCAAATCTGCTATCTGCCTCGTAATCACTGGATCATAGGTCTGTCTCTCCACCACTCTACTGATCAACGGCGGATAAACTGCTAAACCCGCTATCATGCTGCTTTCTGTACTGAAAGTAGGCTGAACTGCAAACGAAACTAATGTCTCAAGTGTTCGGTACTCCTGAATCATCATGGTTGCCATCACTGCATGTCGCCTACTCAAGGCATCTGCAACCACATTGGCCCTACCAGGCTGATACTGTATCTCGAAGTCATAGCTGCTAAGAAAATCAACCCATCGTTGGTGCCTCATATTCAACTCCCTCTGAGTGAATAGGTACTTCAAACTCTTGTGATATGTGAATAACTCGAACCTCTCACCATACAGATAATGTCTCCAGATCTTCAAAGCAAAGACTACGGCTGCCAACTCTAAATCATGTGTCGGATCTCTCCACTCGTGGGGTTTCAACTGTCGAGACGCATAGGCTACGACCTTCTTCCCTTGCATCAACACTCCACCCAATCCTGTACCGCAAGCATCAGTAAATACCACCAGTCGGCTACCAGGTGTCGGAATAGTCAACACTAGTGCTGAAGTCAACCGAAGCTTCAAAGTTTCAAACGCTTCTTCACAGTTTTCTGACCATACAGAAGGAACATTCTTCCTAGTTAACTGAGTGAGTGGTGCCGCAATCAGGGAAAATTTCTTGATAAATCGTCGGTAATAACCAGCCAAACCCAGAAAACTACGAATCTCCGTCACACTACTCGGTCGTCTCTAAGACTTTACTGCTTTGACTTTCTCGGGATCCACTGCAATACCTCCACTAGAAAGGACATGCCCAAGAAATCGAACTTCAGGCTCCCAGAAATGACACTTACTGAACTTCGCATACAACTGATTTTCTCTAAGTGTCTGCAAAACAATGCGAATGTGCTCTTTGTGCTCCTCTAAACTCCTCGAGTACACTAAGATATCATCAATGAAGATTACCACAAACTTGTCCAAGTATGGACTGAACAATCTATTCATCAAATCCATGAAGAAAGCTGGTGCATTTGTCAATCCAAATGGCATGACTGGAAACTCATACAAGCCATAACACGTCCGAAAAGAACGGAATGTTCCTCAACTCTCATCTGATGATACTCAGACTGCAAATCTAATTGTGAAAACACTACGGCTCCCCTCAACTGATCCAATAAATCATCAATTCGAGGCAATGGATACTTATTCTTGATGGTCACTTTATTCAGATCTCGATAATCTATGTACATCCTCAATGATCCATCCTTCTTGGACACAAATATTGCTGGAGCTCCTCAAGGTGAATTGCTCGGCCGAATAAACCCCTTACGAAGCAACTCATCAAGCTGTACTTTCATCTCTTCCAATTGCTTAGGTGCAACCCTGTACGCTGATCTAGATATAGGTGCAGTACCAGGAACCAGGTCAATCCGAAACTCTACCTCACGACGAGGAGGGATACCAGGAATCTCCTGAAAGACATCAGGGAACTCACACACAACCTCTACATTACTGGTGTCGGGACAAGAAATCTCAAGAGAGCTAAGAAAACTCAACATCAAAGAAACCGAATCGGGCTCACAAGCCAACACACGAGGTGAAACATCAGGTTGCGCTAACATCACTGACCTATGCAAGCAATCAATGATCACCGGATGACTGGACAACCAATCCATCCCAAGAATCAAATGATAGCCCTCAAAACCCAAAAAATTAAAGTCAAACACAAAGTTGTATCCCAACAAGGAAAACTCGAAACGGGGACAATATTCCCACAACCAAACCGAACTGCCCAAGGGAGACACAACGCACAAGGGCTCCGGTAAAGGCACTACCTCAAGGTTGTCTCTAACAACCAACTGTCTAGAAATAAAAGACCTAGATGCTCCTGTATCGAAAAGAGCCCTCAATAGGGAAGACGACGAATGCACAAAACCTGGCACTCAACACATGTATCCTGAATCACATAACAACACACTAACATGCAATTTTTCCTACACATAATGCACATAACACAAATCTTACTACATCTGGCACACACAATGACAATAAAAATAATAATAACATACCCTCAACATTTCCCTGACCGGGAATAGCTGCTAGGCGAACAGGCGGTGCTGGGAGAGGGACTCTCTGACAAATTCCAGGCGCAGGTGCTAACTGTCCCTGAGGCGCCCTCTGCTGTGATGGTCCATCCCTATTATGAGGACAAAGTCTGGAAAAGTGCCCCAACTGTCCACAAGTATAACAAACTACATGCTCCCATCGATTTGTCTGACCTCTTGGACAATCACGGGCTACATGTCCCTCCTGACCACAAGTGAAGCAACCGCTCCTAGTTCCTGTTTGACCACCCCACCTAGGTTGTCTCTGTTGCTGCTGCTGTCTATGATCTCCTCGGGAACGTCTGTCACCTCTGCGGTCTCTGCCAGTCCTAACTGGTCCCCCTCTACCAGGGTCTCTCTGCTGGACAGCGGCACGCTCTGGCTGCTGTGCCTGCTCAATTGTCTGGCTTCCTCGGCCAAACCTCTGACTGCGTTCTGAACCTCTAGCTCATCGAACCAAAGTCTCTTGTCTACACTCGGCGTCCACTCGCTCCTGACTCAAAGTGACGTCCACTAATCTCTCAAAAGGACGATCGATCATCACCATCAACTGTTTCCTTAGGAACAGGTGCAGACCACTCAAAAACTTCCTGTTCTTATTCTCTGGAGTATCTATAAAACAAGTGGCATAGCGGCTCAACTGTGTAAACTCGGCCAAGTATTCAGAAACAGATCTAAAACCCTGTTTTAAATGTAGAAACCTGTCCACTATCTCAGCTCTGGCAGAATCAGGAACAAAATGTTGTTAAAAAATCGGGAAAAATGTATCCCACTGCATCTCTGACACATCACGGCTCTGCCTCACTGAATCCCACCAGTACATAGCCTCTCCGTCAAACTGGTGTGTTGCTAACTCAATACGTTGTATAGGTGTCAGCACCATCCTCTCAAATATGAGCTCTACCTTACGGATCCACCGATCCGCAAATAGAAAATCTCTAGTACCATCAAATCTTTCACCACCCAAGCTGACAAAATTCTTGTTGCGCCGAGTAAACGGATCCTCTGACTGACTGCCCCGCCTCATATTTTGTGCCAATTGGGTAATCATTTCCATAAAAGCCTGAGAAGCATCCTCTCCAGCAGTGCCTGATCCCTCACCCTGGGATCTCTTACCACGCGCCATCTCCCAACCTGTATGCAAAAGAAAACACCCATCAATACATCAAACAACACAACAAAAGTCCAAACTCCTCTACCCAATTCACTCAAGAAAGTGGTATACGATGATGTTCTATGTGAACCGGTAAACAATACCAAGCTCTGTCACACCCTGACCCGCCACGGGAATCGCAGCGTGCCGATGCGTGAACTAACCCGTAATACAGGCGGATCGTAACCGGCCGCAACATCATAATATAACACATTCTTGATACGAGAATGAAACGGAAATAAAAACTACGATAAAAATTTGAACAAAATAAGTATATTTGATTCGCCCCGCCAGTACCACAAAACCCACACAACATCAGAAATTTCGTTTTTCTCAAATGCAAAACCGAAACAAGAAGGAGAGGGGAGAAATAGGAAGAAAAATGAGGAGGAGGAGGTGAGATTTGGTGGAAGAAAATCGACAAACTCAACGAATTCTTGTTGGAGACGAAGGGGAAAAATCTCGCACTGTAAAGAAAAAGAAAAAGAAGGAGAAGAAAAAAAGGGGGGAGGGTTTTGTCTTTAAAGGGTGGGTGGCTATGTGCCCCCACCGCATTAACTGAGTACACCCCAACCAATTTTATTATTATTTTTATTTTATTTTTTAAACACAAATATTACAATTGCTTTCGAGACTACAACGATCCGGGCGAGCATATGTCAGGCTGTATGTGTCACGCCCCGACCCGCCACGGGAATCGCAGCGTGCCGATGAGTGAACTAACACGTACACATGCGGATCGTAACTGGCCACAACATCATAATATAACACATTCTTGATACGAGAAACAAACGGAAATAAAACTACGCTAAAGTTTGAACAAAATAAATATATAATTGATTCGCCCCGCCAGAGTCATAGCGACAAAACCAGTATACAAACATCTAGTTTAGCAATATAGTACATCTGAAACACAGAGGAAGCAAAACATACCCGTACAGGGTGGACACAACCAAAAAGCACAAAACGCGCCTAAAACGAAAACCGGGGCCTATGCGCCACGATCAGCAAGAACGCCAACACTGCATGCACTCCAATAGAAGCACACCCCTTGTGGGATCAGCAAAACACAAAGCTAGCTGGTGCGAGCGAACTAAATACAAATAACGGAATACTATACCAGAGAAATTTATGCCAAACAATAAATGATAAATAACAAGTTCTAAATACTAAATCACACCGTGTCTCTAAAGATAATATTTCTAAGTTCAAGCAACAACACAAACATTTCAGATTCAACAATAACTACCAGTTTACGATATATGCCGATCATTACACCTGATTCAAACATGGTAAATATCAAGCAATGGAAATAAAGACAATCTCATAATTCTTCATAGTCTCCTAAGTATAGCAATCAGGTTGAAACCAAAAATCCTGTAAAATTCTGTATAAGTGTCTCATATCGTAGGTATCCGCATACCCTACGAATGTGTCTCACCCAGACACATCCCACAACGTGCACCAGTACCACTTCGGGCTTGTTTGTATCCTAATGGGGTGCCATCTGCCAGGATACAAACTCAAATATCCCGAACGACTGGCCTAACACGGCCAACCTAACATAATCAAAATCAAGCGCGCTGGGAGGGAAAGCGAGTAATCTCCAAAGGATATCCTTCGGGACCCGTCCTACTGCACTCTATAGTGGCAAGTGCGTGCGGGAGCTCACCGCACCTCAGCAAGCTTGCCACATGCAATAGCGTCCACAATGTCAAGTGCGAGTCATCTCAAGCACTGTCCAACTCACGATGCGAGCAAGCTTCTAAGCATCGGCACAACAGGCATTATAGCGGGGTAAAGACACTTATACTACTATCCACATGTACAAATCACGAGTCTGTACATAACCAAAGGTAACAGACGTGCAATCATAAACAATTCGGCAATTTTTTTTTTATAAAACCACGACTATGCCAGGGTCCCAACATGACCCAATTCACCACAATAAATGTATTCGAGTCGCTTATCATACATGCTCAAGACTCGAAAATCCACGGTAAAACATGATAGGCTATGCAAACTCGAAAACAAAGCATACAAGTCTCATGTCATTACACCAAAGCCTAATCACACCAAAATTACTATTCAATTTCATTCAAGTATCATGCTTTCCGAAAATCCAATGCATAATTCATTCACACATAACTAACACAATCCTCGAAATATCTGAAAACTCCGAATTTCGGATTTGGATTCAATTCTACACAATTGACGGTATAATGTAAAAATTCAATTCAGGATTTCAAATACTTATTTCTTAAAATAAAAATTATAGTTCCACTCACCTGGGCGGAATGGATTTTCAAAACCCAATTCCTACCGGTCGAAGCTCCAAACACGCAAAACCACGAAAATCTAAAACTGCAAGGCGGACTCGAAAATGAGTATACTAGCCGAAAACTGAAATAAATAAATAAATACAATTGGCGCGCGACGGAAAGAAAAACTTACAGGCAATAAAAAAATTCGGCAACCACCCCGCCGCAACCCAAAGTTGGGCGAAAACACGCCGAAACCCTCCCTACTCCAATCTGATCGCTACCAAACTGCACAACAGCCCGCAAAAGAGTCTAAGGACACTCGGAGACAAGAATGTGAGGCTCACCTACGCACCCAAAGCCCGGTTTCACGCCGAGGAACCTTCCAAACAAACATGCACACTGATTTTTTGAAAAATTTTCGGCCAACCCCAAAACAACTTTGCATGTCGGTTCTAAGGGCTCCCAAGGACGCCACCAAGCCCCCAACACAGCTGATCGGAGCTAAGAAAACCGATCAAACCCCAAACCCAAATGAAAACTGATTTTTTTTTCTTTTTTCGAAAACAAACAACTGAGAAATGGAGAGGGAAAGAGAGGATGAACCGAGGAGGAGGAGGTGAGATTGGGGAAGAAAATCCACCAAAACCGCCGAGAAAATGCTGGAGGAGGCGACGATTCAGCGTCGCTCGCTGCTGGAACGAAAAGAAAACCAAAAAAAAAGAAAAGAAAGAGAAGAAGAAAGGGGGGGAGGGGGGGTCGTTTCATTTTAAGGGGTGGGTGGCTATGTGCCCCCACCACCTTTGCTGAGTACACCCCGCCCTAAAAATATATATATATTTTTTTTAAAACCCAGGTCTCACAGTATGAGTGTTGATTGTGCTCCCATTTTTTTTTATATTGCCATCTATTATTTGCAGAAAAGGTGTTTGAGCAATAAGGTTTAGCGGTCATTGTCTGCGGAAGGACAATGATCGCTGGCAAGCTTTCTTCACCAGACTACATGAGCACTGACTAAGCTCCCACTTTCTAGGCCGTCGTCGCCCTTTTTATTTAAATTAGGCTTCTAGTGAAAAGATTCGGCGATCGTTATCTATAGTTGGACAATGATCCCAACAAGCCGTATCACATAATACATGAGCATTGAATAAGTTTCCAATTTCTAGACCATCGTCGCTCGTTCTATTCGGACTAGGCTTTGAGCAATAAGTTTTGGCGATCATTATCTTTAGTTAGACAATGATCCCTGACAGGTCATCTTCACCAAGCTACGTGAGCACTGACTAAGCTCCCACTTTCTAGGCCGTCATCACCCGTTCTATTCGGACTAGGCTTCGAGCAATAAGTTCATCGATCATTATTTGTAGTTGGACAATAAGTTCTGGCAAGCCGTCTTCACCACGCTCTGTGAACACTGACTAAGTTCCCACTTTCTAGGCCGTCGTCACCCGTTTTGTTCAGACTAGGCTTCGAGCAATAAGTTCGGCGATCATTATCTGTAGTAGGACAATAATCCATGTCAACCCGTCTTCACTAGGATACGTGAGCACTGACTAAGCTCCCACTTTCTAGGATGTCATCACCCGTTCTATTCGGACTAGGCTTCGAGCAATAAGTTCATCGATCATTATTTGTATTTGGACAATGATCCCTAGCAAGCCATTTTCACTAGGCTACGCGAACACTGACTAAGCTCCCACTTTCTAGATCGTTGTCGCCCATTCTGTTCGGACTAAGCTTTGAGAAATAAGTTCGGCGATCATTATCTGTAGTAGGTCAATAATCCATGTCAACTCGTCTTCACTAGGATACGTGAGCACTGACTAAGCTCCTACTTTCTAGGCATTCGCCGCCCGCTCTATTCAGACTAGGTTTCAAGCAATAAGTTCGGGGATCATTATCTGTAGTTAGACAATGATCTCTGACAACCCGTCTTCACTAGGCTACATGGTCGTCCTAGCTCAGTGAATAAGTCTGAGTTGGGGGTGCTGACTTATGTATAAAGAATGCAAGCCTGAAAGTGGCCGTCCTGACTTGTGTTCATAGAGTGCAGGCTTGAGTGCAGTCGTCCTGACTTTCGCTATCAGTATGACTTTGATCATCCTGGATCACTCGATAAGTCTGACTTGGAGGTCCCAACTTATGTTTATTATTAAGTAGGTGGGAATTGAACAGTGGAAGACTGATTGGAAGTAGCGAAAGTTAGCAAAAGTTTTTTTATTGGTAATACTCTTTAAGGTATTCTACATTCCATGGCTGCATAAGGCTTCTATCGCCCACGTCTTCCAACAAATTTTTCCCTGGACTGTTGACCTCAGTCACTTTATAGGGCCCCTTCCAATTTGCGTTTAGTTTTCCTGCTCCCGGTTCCTTAGTGCCCTACTGAGTACCCAGTCTCCGACTTTGAATTCGCGTGGCTTGACTTTCTTGTTGTAGTATTGAGCCATCTTTTGTTGGTAGGAGGCTATTCTGGTAGAAGCCTGATTTCTCCTTTCCTTGAGGAGATCTAAACTGACGCGCAAGGCTTTGTTGTTATATTCCGGTCTGAATTGCTTTGTCCGAAAAGTTGATATTTTGAGTTCCACTAGGACCATTGCTTCTGACCTGTAGGCTAGGGCGAAAGGCGTTTCTCCGATGGGTATGCTTATGGTGGTCCGATATGCCAAAAGTATCCCTGGTAGTGCTAAAGCCCATTTCCCCTTTGCCGCATCAAGCTTCATTTTGAGTGCCTCCAAGATAGTTATATTGGTGACTTCCGCCTAGCCATTGGCTTGCGGATGCCCTGGCGAAGAGAAATGGTGGCTAATGTCGAGGTCTTTGCATAATTTCTTAACTTTGCTGCCTTCAAATTGGGTTTCGTTATCGCTGACTAATGTCCTTGGAATACCGAATCTCCAGATGATAGACGTCCATATGAATTTCTCAATTTGATCTTGTCCTATCTTGGATAACGGCTCAACTTCAACCCACTTAGTGAAGTAATCAATTGCTACAAGGAGAAAGGTCTTATTGGTTGAGGCTGGGAGTAGTCCGACGATGTTCATTCCCCACTGCGCAAACGGTCATGTGTTGGTCATTGGAATCAAGGGTTGAGCGGGCATGTGAGTAAACAACGCGAACCTCTGGTAATTATTGCACTTACGAATGATGCCTTTCGCATCCCATTGCATTTGCGGCCTATGGTACGCCAGAGTCCTACAGCCTGGGTGATTCCCACAGATGTCGTCATGGATCTCTTTAAGGACGTGATTTGCCTTCGAGGAGGCTAGGCATCTGAGCTGGGGACCGGTGGTTGATTTTCTGTAGAGTTTGTCGTTCAATAGGGTGTATCGCTCTGCCCTGTTTTTTAGTTTTCTGGTCTTTGATTTTTCGGCCGAGAGGGCCCCATTTTTTATGTACTCAACAATGGGATTCATCCAGCTTGAATCCGCTTCAATTGCGTAAAGCTCATTGACCTCCTCTTTTCCAGACTTGACTGCTCTTGGAATACAGTAAGCCCATTAGCGGTCTTTATAGTAGTTGAGGACTGCCTGGCTGGTGCATCAACTCTTTCATCGTCGTCTCGCGGACACTGCAGAAGTTCAAATCTTCTGAATTGGCATGCTACATTAATGACCTTCTCGCGGTAGGCTATCATCCTTGGGTCTTTTCTATTAAAATCCACTATAACCTGGTTGCTAGATGTGAGTCGCTATAAGCGGTTAGCACGGTTACCTCGATTCCTTTTGCTAGCTTCATGTCGAACAAGAGGGTCTCGTATTCTGCCTCATTGTTTGAGGCTGGAAAACCAAATTTGACCGCCTATTCCAAGACGAAGCCGCTTGGAGAGTGGAGTGTGATACTGACACCATTTCCTTTCCACGTGGTTGACCCGTCGCAATGCAGGATCCAACCTAGTTCATCTGGTCTTTGCTCTAAGCTGTTTGGCTCCTATTCCCCACCACCAGTAAATTCGGTGATGAAGTCTGCTAATGCTTGGGCTTTTATGGTTGTTCTTGGAGCGTAGTTGATGTCAAACTGTCTCAGTTCCACCGACCATTTAACCATCCTTCCAAGTAATTTCGGCTTGTGCAGTACTATGCGAAGTGGGTGTTTGGTCAGAACTGTGATAAAGTAGGCCTGAAAATAGGGCCTCAGCTTCCTGGAAGAGATGACCAACGCCAAAGCTAGCTTCTCTAGATCTGGATAGTTTGTTTCGGCTTCCACAAAAATTTTGCTGGCGTAGTACACTGGTCTCTGTATCCTCTTATCATTCCGTGCAAGAATTGAACTGACGGCTTTATCTGAGACAGCTAGATACAAATAAAGCGTCTCTCCCAGGGTTGGTTTTGAGAGTCGCTTGGTACTTCCCATGTATGATTTTAGGTTCTGGAAGGTATACTCAAACTCTTCATCCCAGTTGAAGGCATTTCCTCTGAGAATCTTGAAGAAATGGAGGCATTTGTCTAATGACTTGGAGATAAACCTATTAATGCTGCCACCCTTCCGGTTAGGCTCTAAACTTCCCTAATGGAGGTCGAGGACTTCATATTGAGAAGAGTCTTGATCTGCTTTGGATCTATTTCTATTTCCCTCTGGTCCACTATGTAACCTAGGAACTTGCCCAATTCGACCCCAAACATGCATTTTTGTGGGTTGAGCTTCATCCGATACTTGTGGAGTCAGTCAAATGCTTCGGCAAGATTGGATATGTGATCTGGGCTGTGGAGGCTCTTGACCAGCATGTCGTCTACATAGACCTCCATGTTTATTCGGATTTAATTTTCGAACATCCCATTCACTAGTCGTTGGTATGTTGCACCCGCGTTCTTGAGGCCGAATGGCATCACTCGAAAGAAATATATCCCTCTTTCGGTTATGCAAGATGTTTTCTCTTGATCCAAGGGGTGTATCTGTATCTAGTTATATCCGAAGTAGGCGTCCATAAAACATGGAAGGTCGTGTCCTGACATGACATCTAAAATTTGACCGATGCGGGGAAGCGAAAAGTTGTCCTTCGGGCATGCCTTGTTCAAGTTAGTGTAGTCTACGAGAACTCTCTACTTTCTATTTTTTTAACCAAGACGGTGTTCGCCAGCCAATTTGGGTACCGCTCCTCTTTGATCATAGGCATTAAGTAGCCTCTGCATTTCTTCATTTATGATCTGGTTCCTCTCGGGGGCCACATGTCTTTTCGTTTATCTGATCTATAACCGTGTTGGGTCTACAAATAGTCGATGGGTGATTATGGAGGGTCGATTCCAACCATATCCCTCATCGTCCAGACGAATACGTCTTGATTCTATTGTAGTAGTGTCATTAGCTGTTCCGCGAACTCTTTGCTTAGGCGAGAGCCTATTTGGATGGCTCTACTGTTACTAGGGCTATCCAGATACACATGCACCTGTTCCTCTTCGGGTTGACCGACGTTGGGTCTTCCCCTTGGGCTGACGGAGCCTCCTCGTCTGGAAGGGATGAGTCCTTGCTCAACTCCGGACCCAAGCTTAGGGGCGCATCAGTTGTGGTTTCAATCTGCAGTTGATGGTTGTTTAGCCACTTCAGTGCTGCGTAATTGTAGTCTCTAGCAGCCGGCTGATTTCCTCGTATTGTACCTATTGTCTATCAACAAGATACTTGACACACTGGTGTAAAGTAGAGAACACCATCTCCATCTAGTGAAGCCAGGGTTTCCCCAGGATGATGTTGTAGGTTGACGGCGCATCGACCACCATGACTCCTGAAGGATTATTTTTTGGAGTCGTGGTTTTCCTGCCACTACTATTAATTTGATCCTCCCCATAGGGAAGTATTTCTCCTCACTGAGTCCAACCAAGGAATTTGTCAAGGGGCTTAGGTTTTCTTCCTTCAGTTGCATGTTGCGGAACATGTTCAGGAATAGCACGTTCGTACTTGTGTCTATTAAAGACCTTCTAACTTCCCAGTTTGCTATGGAGATCGATATCACTAGAGCATCATCATGCGGAGTGCGGGCGCCTTGGAGGTCCCTGCCTGTGAAAGTTACGGGTAGGATCGAGCTCTAAGAGTGAATGTGCTGCATTGCTAGTCCTCGTAAGCTGACTTGGTCCGTTGTTTTTACAACAACCTTTTTCGGGATCGATTGAACTGTTCGGTTTCCGAGTATATTCCGTGCAGGACACACACTTCATTGCAATGCTCATTGTTTTTCTTCATTCTCGTATTTAGGGACAGAAGGCTTCTTCTTGAATTTTTCCCTTTTTTCTTGGCTGTTGGTTTCTCATGTAAAACGATGTAATTTTGTGCTTCTGTCAGTAGGTCTTCCATATTTTATAGCGGTGGGGTCCAAAGTAAGGAAGTTATAAAACTTGCTAATCCTCAGACCTTCAGTGAAGGTTGCGATAGTAGTTTCATCGTTGCGACCATTGATGAGGCTGAACTCGTGCTTGAAACGCACGATGTACTCCCTCAACGTCTCATCCGACTTCTGCTTGAGGGATTTGACTCTCTTCATGGTCTGTATGCTTTGTTGCATCTGGGCTGATAGTAGATCCACTTTTCGGTCTGCTGCAGCTGCCAACGGCGCAGGAGTTTGAGGAGGTTCCTCCCGTGGCAATGGTGGAACAAGCGATGTTCTGCTAATTTTAACGTTTGAGGGTTCCGCAACATCTCCATTGTTGCGAGACCTTGTTTTCACCATCTCTCTGATTCTTTGGAAGGTGGTGCTACTGCTTTATTTGAGGAACTGTGTTGTCCCCACGGATGGTGCCTAACTGATGTAGTCGATTCCTATTGTCCTTCCTCGCTGCTTACCTAGACCTGCACAAGTAGCACACGTGAGCCAAGGACCACCGTGTGGCGGCCGATGGCAATCTGATGCTTAAATTAGATAAGGCTTAGGAAAGGCATAAAGCTGTAAATTGGGTTTCTGTAGCATACCTCAAGTTCATCAACCTTATCTCCCTTTTATATTGTAGGAGTCCTTGTTTGGCTAGGCCTTTGGTGGCGTAGTTTAGGAAAGAGATCTTGTTGGAGACCATGTGGGATAGTTTCCCTACATGACTCATGCTCCTAGATTTGAGGGAGAGGTTTCCATTTATAAGTGTTGTCCATGCAAGGAAGTTTCTTTACCCGACTTATACTCTAGCATTTGTTTACTAGTCGGATCACATGTCTTGCTAGCCAACCAATCATGGGTAGATCTCTCAGATACTTGCCTTAGAGGTCTTACGAGTATTGGGCTTGACCGCTTGACGTGTGGGCTTAATGGCTCATTGCAGCTTGGACCCGACTGTTTGGATCCTGCCAATGATGGGATTAGTTTTGTTTGGGCCTCGCTGGATTGAGCATTCCATTAGGCCTGCTTTACTCTGTTGACGAGATCATCATGACACGTGTACAGCGCTGATCAGATGACGGTTTGGTATATCATCAATTACCATAATCATTTACGTATTCAATGGAGATTGAGTACAATACAACAATTAATCGATAAAATTGTGAAAATACATTTCAGCTCAAAATTTAAAAAAAAAATGCACAACCACTCATAAACCCTTCCGCAAACTTGAACCAAACATTGTCTGCAATGTATAAAAAATAATCATGAACAAATGAAGAAAAAAGAAAAGATGAGGGTTAGGGTGATATTTCCATGGTGAGTTTTTACCAATTTCGAAGAGATCATCCACCAATGAAAGCTAAAAACAAAAGAATTGTGGACTTATCATGAGAAACTGATAAAAGACATACAATACACGAAAAAGAAAATGCATGAACGAAAAAAAATGCATGCACCAATTGTAAGTCAAAATAATTACGAAGCTAACGAGTATGAGTGGAGTGCAACCAGAAAGAACTTGAAAATCAATCCAGACTAACCATAATGACACAACTAAAGTTGGGCTGCCTCCCTGTAACACTTGGTTTAACGTCGTCAACCCGGCATATATTCTCCCTCATTAATGATGTACTATAAAATGACGAGGAAGAACATAGCGAACTCCCTCCCTGAAACCTAGACACTTAGTCCATGATGTAAACTAGACCAAAAGTGTTAAAAAAAATCATAGTGCAATAACCTAAACAGTTGAGGATCAGTCCAACAAATAGTAGCAACCACATGCGTTACAACATATACTAACACACCCCAAAAAGTATGTAAGCACCATGAAAAATCATAGAGAAAATGCAAATGAACTTGCATTCTAAAACATCCGTAGGGACCTGGAACATAAAAGGGTCACAAACAGTGATAACTAACAAATGACTCTTGTCTACTCCTAAAAAGGGACATCAGAAGTCAGGTTTCAAATCAGAAATTGAATATGTTTCAAATAGGATGGTCAAAACTGAAATCATCCCTTAAAAACAAGGGATACACATAAGTAGAGTCAATCATTATGAAAGGGATGCAAAGAGGTATGTCTATAGATATATCGGGTCGTACAGGCTCATCATAACAAAAGAATTGGACAAAGATGATGGGCTAGACAACTCAACAACATCCCAAACCTGGAATTAGCACTGCATATGGCATGGATTTTCTCATTAGATGCATCATTTCTATCGTGAAGATAGTCGTGGCAAAACTCCAAAGAATATTGAAAATCAGACTTCATGCATGAGTCACAAGGAAGACATACGTCGAATTAGTCAACATGAAAAGGTGAGGAGGGGAATGGGTCAGGAAGCAAAATAGTTTTAACAGAATTGTCTAGTTTTGATTTACTGAGTGAAAGGGGTTCCACCTTAGGCTTCCATAATCGGTGCTGAATCAAGCAAAGAATTCACTTCCCTAATGGAATTACCAATATCAAAGTCTAAATCAAAATGACTCAAACATGATGCTAAGGGGTCATCTAATGCAGATTGCAAAAAGGAATCCCCCACAAAACTCTCATTCATGTTAACCTCAGAGACATCCTCAGATTCAGGAGGATGTTGACTTACATTAAAAACATTGAGTTTGACGGTCATGTTACCAAATGAAAATTTCATGATTCCATTCCTACAATTAATAACAACATTAGATGTGGCAAAAAATGGGCGACTCAAAATAACTGGAGTGATTGTGAACTGGTTGTGTTTCAAGAACTATAAAGTCCACTGGAAAATATAATTTTTCAACCTTAATGATCACATCCGCTACAACAACGTAGGGAACTCTGATTAACCTATCTGCCAATTGCAGTGTTAGTTTAGTCGGTTTTAACTCGCTGAGACCTAACTACTCATAAATGGAATATGGCAATACATTAACATTCGCCCCAAATCCAATAATGCCTTATCAATAGTATGATCACCAATAACACAAGAAATAGTCGGGCCCCCAGGATCCCAATACTTAGGCGGAGTTTTATTTTGAATAATTTAAATGACTTGCTCGACGAGGAAGACTTTCTTTTGCACATGTAGATTTTGCTTTTGTGTGCAAAGATCCTTAAAAAAAACTTGGCATAGTTAGAAACTTGCTTAATAGCAGCAAGCAACGAAATATTAATGTGAACTTGTTTAAAAATTTTCATTACATCGTTGACATTCGTTCCTTTCTTTGACAGAGCTAATCGTGATGGAAACGGTGCCTCAAGCAAATAAGCTGCCTGAGTGGGGTCAGAGTAAAGAGGAACATCTTTAAAAAGTGAGGCTTTATCAACCTCTTTGTCAGATGGAAATGCAACTTGCTTTGACTTAGATGGGGATGCAATGACATTAGAGTCAGTCATTCGTACCCGATTTTCAACTTGTTTTCCACTTCGGAGGGTAGTAATAGATTGGACATCTTCATGGCAGGGCTCAAATATATAACCAATTATGAATTGACCCTTTGGATTTGGAACCGGTTGATTGGGAAATCTTCCTAGCTCTCTCTCGAGGAATGAATGAGCAATCTGACTCATAGCTATTTCAAGTCTATTGGTGGCTGGCTTGAGATTGGTGTTGAATTATAACTTTTAACTCTTATATAGCACGAAAATTCTACTCAAGTATTCTTTCTGTGCGCTGCATATAATGATTAACTGTTTCCTCTAAACAAGATGTGTTGAATGGAGGAACTTGGTTAAATTGAGGCCTAACAGGGCTTGAGGAGTCAAGAAAACATGTCCTCCTTGGTGTGGGCCATGGGCCCAGAGGAGATTTGGATGCTTGGCGAACCTTGGATTGTAATAGTTAGGTTGTGGATTATTAGAAGGTCGTCAAATAACATTAAAAGAATTGACTTGCTCAGCAAAATATGCAGGATAACCATTTTGCAAATCACAATCAGCTATGGAATGACTAGGATTCAAACATGCAATACAAACTTTAGATGAAATATTCGTGGGAGGTGTAGGTTGAGTCATAGCAAACAACAAATAATATGAAGAAAATAAAGATGACACAGAGATTTACGTGGTTCGGCTTTGCCTACTCCACGGACGACGACTCTGTAACTATTTTATTGATATGGAACCACTTACTTGAAGATTACAACGTTGTCATGCAACGATCCTTGAGATTACCCAATCTCAAGCAAACAATACCACCAAAAGTTTGACAAAACTCGCAAACGAATAACACCCGAAATCACTCGATTCCAATCTTTCTACTTGGCTACTGTTTCACGCTACACACACTGAATCACATCGAACTCGCAGCCTGTTTCACGCCCTTATCGCAGCCCGTTTCACGCCAAGTTTACAACCTCTTTCACGCTGCGTATGCTGCCCTGTTTCAGCTATGTGCGTGTTGCTACTGATGCTGCGTTGTGTGCGTGTTGCTACCGCTGTTGCGTTGCATTGTTGCCTGCTCACGATGTATTCTCTTTGCACACGTTGATGATATCTTTGTGTTGCCCACATTTGTTTATTTATTCACAATTGCATGGTCTGTTGAAGAAAGAATAGGACTTTGAAGTCCTTATTTCCATAGGACTTTAAGTCCTCTTATGCTTTCCAATAAATTGGGAGCCAACCATGACAAGGAGTATGACTCCTTATTTATAAAGGACTGTGAGTCCTACTTTGCCTCATAAACTTTTGCTTGACAATGATCCAAGCAAAGAATGCAATGAAAGCAAGTTGAGTTGAATATAGTAGAGATGATGTAGAGACAGGAATGTAAGATATTCCCAAGGAATACATGAAGTTGTCTAAACCAAGGAAGACACCGATGATGGCGCTGAAGAAGAAGAGCTTGGGTTCCATGAGCAAGGATGTGAGAGGGATAGTTCAGGAACGAATAGACCGTGCAAGTAGGAAAACAAGAGGTACAAAGAGAACTGGGAAACCTGCAGTTTGCATGCAAGTACCCATCGATGGTTACCGCCATGAAGATAATAGAGACACGATATGTGAGGGTGTCCTATGATTTCTACACCCAACAAGAAGCAACTTATTATGAGAAAAAGCCAGTTAATTGGGTTCTTTGCGTTTGCTGTCATCTTTGATGAAGCTTCTGTATCCAATTTTATGGCCATTTTTTTTGTTGTTTTGGTTTAAATTAATGGCTGAACTCTGTTTAGTTCGGAGAGACAGAAGCCAAGCCAGAATGTGGTAAAGACTTGAAGCTTGGAGGAAATGAAAACAATGGAGCACATATATATATATATAGTTGATGAAACAGGAATGGTTGGATGTTTCCTAGAAAATATATGGCTTGGAAGTTTTTATTGATTATCATGAACCTTAAACAACAGAAAAAATTTGGCTCATTCCAAAAGATCAGTAAGTCAAGTCAACTTAATGAATCTGCCTGTCGACATTGACATATGAGTCCAACAAAAACATTACATAAACATCGGAAAAATCTAATATGCACCTAAAAGTTTTGTATGTTTGGTGGATCCAAGTAACTTTTATTTTGGTAGCTTTTCTTCTATGGTAGCTAGTAAGTTTTTTTTTAAAGAGCTATGGTAGCTAGTAAGTTGCTAAGTTTGGTTTATGGTAGCTTGATGACTTTGAGTACGTGCATTCTTTATGTGTATTACGTTACTAAGATTTGATACACATAGATCACGAGTACAAGAGGATACTAAAGTAATGATGAAATCATGCTTTTCTGCGAAATCGGGGGCAATTATCAGTCAAAGTTTAATTCTAGTTTTTATTTTTTGAAAGGCAAGCGTGGGGGTTTATATGGGCTCCCCGGACCACTGAAGAAAATAAGGAATAGATTGGTTTCATTCGTGCATATTTTCTACCTCTAGCATCATCAAATACAATCTTCTTAATATCTTCCGCAAAAGAGCTTGGAATGATCTCAACAAACTCATGATGTGGTAATAGTTTTGCTAGTTTATCCGCTGCCTGGTTTGTCTCCCGAACTGCATGCATGATCCTGCATCCTTTGAACTGTTTTATAGCCTCCTTGATACTTCTAGTTATATGAATTGCTTCCCATGGGGGGGCTCTTTCAGTAGTAAGGTATTTGAAAACAATGTTGGAGTCCATACTAAACTCCACTATGTGTAAGGCATGTCTCTGGGCTAGTTTGATACCCAATTCAATCCCCTGTAGCTCGTGAAGAAGGACTGTTTGTGCTCTTTGACTCCCTGCCGCAGCTGCCACCACCACTCCATCATGGTCCCTAATCAGTGTTGTGTAACCTCCTTTAGTTCCTGTGAGTGAGCCATCAGAGTTTACTTTAAACCAACCTTGTTCAGGCCGCTGCCATGCATGTAAGGTGAATGGTCATGTATGGAATTGCACCTCAAGTCTCCAATTGTCAAAGAGCTGCCTATTGTCTGCATTATCTTCAACTTGAAGGTCCAGAACTGAAGCACGTAATCTGACATCCTCAATAATCTTTGTCTCCACTTCAATAGCTGCACTAAACTTGGACTGAAAAAGTCTGTAGTTCCTCTCTGTCCAGAGGTGATATGTGGTTGCATTTAGGGCAAGCCTCTTTAGCACACTGCTTGTTAAGGTACCAGAAAATTTAAGCTCACACCATCTCCACTCAGCAGCCCAGTCCAGGACCTGGTGCTTAAAGCCTAATTGGGGAAGAATGTGCATCCATATGAAGCTAGAGTACCTGCATTTGAAGAAAAGGTGCTCTTCACACTATGGTTTGTCACTACATAGTGGGCAAAGAGACCGTTCAATAACCCTCTATTTCAGCAATTTATCCTGGGTTTTAAGAGCCTTATGCATTGCTAACCAGGTGATGAAACTCTGTCTAGGTATTCTTCCAGTGAACCACACTAACTTGGACCACGATACTAATTGTGATCTGCGTCTCATTGAGTGATATGCGCTCTTGTTAGATAACCCCCCATCTTGGCCCCCCATCCAGGTGATTACATCTTTGTGTTCAGTGTCTATTTCCACCTTTCCCAGGTCTTCACATATGTCTGTAATGTGTATTCTTTCATGCCTTCTGATGTCCCATTGATTATTGTCAATAAGTGCACTGACTGTTGCATTGCGGTGCAATGATGAATGGTACGTTAGGTGCTGTGGGAATGTGTTTAGTAGGATACCCATAGGGTGCCATGGATCTTTCCACAGCTTAGTATCCTTTCCACAGCTAGCCTGACTTCTGCACTTGAGAATATTACGCCAGCACCAAGAAGCCTCATTCAATATATTCATAGTTTAGAAATTTTTGTCTTTGATTATGTTGGCTTTAGTCCACCGTACCCACAGGTTATCCTTGTGCGAAACGATATTCCATACATAACTCATCATTGCTGCCTTGTTCGATGTTTCAATGCACCTTATGCCCAAGCCTCCCTCATTATAAGGACTACAGATACGTTGCTAGTTAACCATACGTTTCTTTGTGTAGTTATCAGAGCCTGACCATAGGAAGTTCCTCATTATTGTTATTATATCATCACGGACACTAGTAGGCAGAATGAAACAAGATGTCCAGTTGACATGGAGACTGTTCAGAACTATTTTTATAAGGGTGACTCTACTTGCATATGAGAGTGTCATCTTCTTTCATGATTGGACTCTCTTACTAACTCTGTCTATCAATGGAAGGCATTGATTATAGTGCAATCGAGAAGATATCAAGGGGAGACCCAAGTACCTTACTGGAAGCACCTCTAAGTTAAAATCAAGACATCTAGTTATCAACTAAAGTTCTTCACTAGGTACCCCAGATGCAAACAAGTTGCTTTTAGAGCAATTGATAGCCAGTCCAGTACATGACTTGAAGGTCCTTAGTGCCTCTGTTAGTGCCATCAGACCTAGTATTTCCCTGGAAGAAAGCTAGTAAGTCATTTGCAAAGCATAGATGGGTGACTTGTGGATTGGTACACTTAGGATGCAACTCGTACTCTCTTGCTTCCACCTTCTCCTTGAGAATTAAGTGAAGAATTTCCATTACCAGAACAAACAGGTATGGTGACATCGGACACCCTTGTCTTATGCCTCTCTTGGCCTTGATGAACCTTTTAGGAGACCCATTGAAAGAGATGGAGAACCTAGGTGCCGTGATGCACACCTTCACCCAGTCAATGAACAAGTCAGGGAATTGCATTTTTCGCATGACATGCTCAATTGTTTCCCATCTAACCGTATCGTAAGCCTTCCTAAGGTCAATTTTGGGAGCACATCTAGGTACTCCCTTGTCTCTATGATAATTCCTGACTAGTTCATGAGCTAGCATCACATTGTCATGAATGTATCTGCCCCGTATGAATGCTGACTGATCTGAACTAACCAACCTATGAATGACTTTCTTCATCCTGTTTGTCATGATCTTGGTAATGCATTTGTACAAGACATTACAACAGGAAATTGGCCTGTAATCAGCCAAGTAATAAGCATTAGTAACCTTAGGAATCAAAGTAATACATGTAGCATTTACCTCCCCAAGCAGCTTTCTGTTTTTGAAGAAATTTTGTACTGCCCTTGTAAAATCATTTCCTATGACCCTCCATCCTGTCTTGAAGAAATGTGAAGAGAAGCCATCAAGGCCAGGGGCCTTCTCTGATCCTATGGAAGCAAGTGCTTCAGTGATTTCATCCCTATTCACCTCTTGAATCAACTCCAAGGCCTCCTATGCATTGATTGTTCTTTCAGGTTGCAAGCCATCTATGGTTGTTGTATCATAGGCACTTTGTTCTCCAGCAAAAAGCTCTTCAATGTACTGAATGCATTCCTTTTCTATGTCCTTCATGTCTTCTAGTTTTTCATTCTGAGAATTGTATATTGCTAGTATCTTGTTTTTTGACCTCCTTTCACACAAATGTTGATGGAAATAGGTGACATTTTCATCACCTGAAAGCATGTGCTTTGCTTTAGCTTTTTGCACCACCTCTGATTCTGCATTACGGGCTGCAATTACATACTTCTTGACTGCCAATTTTTCACTATTTGCAAGAGAAGAATTAAGAGGATCCATCTGTAATGAGCTTTGTGTTGTCTCCATGAATTGTCTAGCTGCAATGACACCACTACTGGCATTAACAAAGTTGTTCTTCCTCTACTCCGTCAGTAGTCTTTTAACAATTTTTAATTTCTGTACGAAACAGTATGTTGCATTACCATTCACTGTCTGGCCCCAGGCTTCTTGTATCACGTCCATATAGCCCCTCTCATGCACCTAGTAGTTGTAGAACTTGAAGGGGATAGGTCCTGGATTCCTGTGCTCATAGATGGTTAGGACAACTGGAGAGTGGTCTGAAACCCCTGGTTTGAGGAAGTCCACCTCAGAGTTAGGCATATCTATTAGCCATTCCTGATTAATCATTGCCCTGTCGAGTTTGGACATGACTCTATTTGCACCATGCTACTTATTGCTCCATGTTAGGAAGCATCCCTTGTACTGGCAATCAAAGAGTCCTGACTTCAAAGCACATTCTGCGAGGTCCATAAAATGTCCTGGCTTTATCTCCTCCCCTCCTACTCTTTCCTGTGAGTTTAGTTTCGAATTGAAATCACCCAATATTGACCATGGCAGTTTGTTGTTGACTGAAAAGGTTTCAAGTTCAAGCCATAACTCCTTCCTGGTTGTATTGTAGCTGCTACCATATATGAAAGTTAAGATGCATGTGAAGCCATTCGGCCAAATAGCATTCAGAAAAATGGCCTGTTCTGACCTTGACACTACACTGATGTTTACTGCTTGAGGGTCCCAAAGGACCCAGATTCTCCCTCCCTGGACTAGGTTGCTTGCCAATCACGTACCAGTTCCTTTTGTATCTTTTCTCATTTTTCATTGCTAACTTTTGTATCCACCAAACCTATGATACTAACTTTCTTCTTGTGTATTAGTTTCCTCAATTCACTTTGCTTTAAGGGGTCATTAAGGCCCCTAACATTCCATCATGCTGACTTAATCATCTAAACCTTTAGGTTGTGAGGTTCCACCCCCACTAGGTTAGGTTCATCATGTCCTATTGTGTGCTTAAGTGCTCTAGTGATTTGAGTCCATTTAGGCTCAGGGTCCATAGTTTTTAGGACATCAAAAGGATTGCATTTGCTCTTCAAATTATGAATTCTAGCCTGAGTCTGTTGTTGCTTTCTAGTCTCGGTCTCCAGCCCCTTATTAGTAGCTCCCTGAGATGATTTTGGTGTTGTCTCCTTGCGGCGTCCAGTAGCTCTCACTGTACTAGGTGCTATTGATTCCTTATCAGTCTGGCTAGGTGCAATTAATTCCTTATCAGTCGGGCTAGGAGTTACCTTGTCTACCTGACTGGTGGATGGTGTGGTCCTTAGTGGTTGGGTACCTGTTTCTTGTGTACTAGCTATTGCTTCTTGCCCATTGGCTTCCATGACTTGCACTTCGACCTCAACTCCTTGCATAGGAGGTTGCTCATTGGTTTCCAAATTTTGCACATTCGCCTCCACTGGCTGCACATCAGCAATAATGTCTACTTCTGTAACTGCATTGATCTCCTTCTCTGTTACATTCATGCTATCATTCTGTTTATCAGTTTGTGTTCCATTCTGTGATATATCAAGTGCTACACTTGGCACACCACTCCCTACTTCCACATTCTGCCTGGCTTCACTTGGCCTGTCAATTTGAGTCCCATTTGGATGGTCGGTTTGCACCTCATGGTGTGTCTCATTCTGTATGTCGTTATTGGATGTACTCTTCACCTCTTTCTGTTTACTAGTATCCTTTCGTCTACTAGTAACTTTCGTCCAGCCATCTGATACTCCAGAACTATGTTTTCCCTAATTCTCTTGCTGCTTCCAGTATTTTGCAGTTGGCTTGGTAGAATCCTTCTTCTTTGGACACTTAGCAGAGTTGTGATCAAAGCCCACACAGTGTTTACACCTCTCAGGTTTCCAGGAGTAATCAACTTCCATTCTAGTGGACCTCCCATCATCGAAGACTACCCTTACATCAGTTGGGAACTTACTATTTGAGGCCATCTCAACGCAAACTCTTGCAAATGAGAGCCTAGTCCTTTGCTCAGTTGCTTTGTCTAGCATTAGAGGTACTCCTATTGCACTAGCAATAGCCTGCAATCCTTCGGAGCTCCAAAGAAAGAGAGGAACTTTCCTCAAATTGACCCAGACAGGGACTGAGTTAAGCACCTCAACATCATCTTCTATGTAAGGTTTCCATGGCCTGATAAGGAATAATTTGCTTGCTATGTGTATTGGTCCCATTCGTGCATCTTGTCTGATTCATTAAGAAACTTGAATACAAATGCTTTTTCACCATAGACAGACATCTCAAAACCATTTTTTAAACCCCATATACGCTTCAATGTTTCATAAACAAAGTTGTATGAAAGTCTCTTACCTACAAAGTTGCCTATTATGTATTGTTCGCATTCGACCAATTTTTTTTTGTGCTCTGCAACCTTGATCTGCACCACGGCTTGGCCATCAACCATAGATAGAGGAATGTAGGACTGTCAAGACTAATTAGTAACACAATCAACATCTGAGTTAGTATTAGCTAGTTGTTAGTACAGCTGTTCATGTGGTCCATAGTGTGTTAGGTTGTTTTGACAACTAGCAACACATTACATTATCTATATAAGTCATGTATCTTGTACATTTTAGATTAGATGATTGAATACAATTTGTCATAACTTGTTGAGAAAGCTAACATGGTATCTGAGCCTTTTCCTGGCTACTTTCATCTTCTTCATCTTAGCTTTACGTAGTAGCTCTAATGGCAGATTCCACATCTTCCAATGCTACTCCACCTATTAACTCTGCCTTGACAGAGTCCAGACCTATCATGTTCACTCATGCATTATCTGTAAAGTTGAATGAACAAAATTACTTGCTGTGGAAACAGCAAGTATTGGCAACGATCAGATGACACAAGCTTTAAAGATTCATTGAGAAAGAATCTTCTCCAGCACAATTTCTCTCCAATGAAGATCAAGCCAGAAACAATATCAATCCAGAGTTTCTTACCTGGGAACAGCAAGATCAGTTGTTGTTTTCTTGGCTACTTTCCTCCATGTCTGAATCGCTCCTTACAAGGTTAGTAGGTTGCCTAACATCTGCACAAATTTGGAATACTCTTGAGATCTTTTTCAATTCACACACAGTAGCCAAGATCTCTCAGCTTAGAATCCAATTACAAAACTTCAAGAAAGGAGACTTGTCAATCAATGACTACCTTCTGAACCTCAAATCTATCACTGATCAGTTGGCATCAGTAGGACACCTACTATCTTCAAGAGATCATGTCAATGCCATCTTTGATGGCTTACCTCAAGTGTATGATACCTTTGTAATCTCAGTTAGTTCAAGAACTGATGAATACAGTGTTACCGAAGTGGAATCTCTTCTACTTGCTCAAGAAGCTAGAATTGAAAGACATACTAAAGATCTTGATATCAGTAGCTCTGTGAATATGGCTCAGTCTTCATACAGACCGTCACCTAGGTCTTTCGTGTCTAGTTCTCAAGGGGGAAGAGCTCAGTTCAGAGGGTCTTTCAATGCCAGGGGTGCTAGATCAGGAAGAAGTTTTCGGCCTACTGGATTTGGTTCTCAATCTAATCGCCCACAATGTCAAATTTGTGGCAAGGTTGGGCATCTTGCTTTCAAATGCTTTAATCGGTTTGATAACTCTGTCTCAAATCCATGGAGTTCACAGTCCTCTTCTTTTGGATATGGCAACTCATCTCAACCAACAGCTTCAACTCCAAAACAGGCTTTCATTGCTTCATCAAGTCAGCATAATCTTCCTTCTTGGATAGATGCTTCACAGTCTCAGATACAGCCGAATACTGCTTCCACAACTCAGTTGCAGCCACCTGCTGATGATAGGTGGTATCCAGATTCAGGAGCCACTGATCATTGCACACCTTATACTCAGAATTTGATGAATGCTATGCCTTATCATGGCAATGAGCAACTGTTTGTGGGAGATGGAACTGCCTTGCCCATTGAAAACATCGGTCAGTCCTTTATTTCTTCTGTTAATTCCTCAAGAGAATTACATCTTAGAAATGTCCTTCAAGTTCCTAAATTGACCAAGAACCTCTTAAGTGTGTCTATGTTTGCTAGAGATAACAATGTCTTTTTTGAATTTCATCCTAATTTTTGTTTTGTCAAAGATCAGGTCACACAACAAATTCTCTTGAAAGGGACACTTAAGCGAGGTTTATATGTGTTTCCTTCTATGTCTCTTCCTGGTTCAAGGTCTGCATCTTCTGTTGCTTGTTTAAATTCAAATTCATCATCTCCTCAAGCCAGTCATTGGGTTCCAGTTAGTAGAGCATCTTGCTCAGCATCCAGTTCAGTCACTACATCAGCCAGTAGTTCTTCTAGATTTCCAGTTTGTAATAATACTTTTGTGTCAAAAGCATGTTCTTCTTTGTCTCATTGGCATGCTAGGTTAGGACATCCTTCTCTTTCTGTTGTAAAGCAAGTGCTTACCAAATGTAATATTGCTACTCCTAATACAAATATGGATGTTTGTACTGCCTGTTGCTTGGGCAAAATTCATAGGCTTCCTTTTTCCAATTCCACCACTGTATACTCAAAACCCTTGGAACTCATTCATACTGACCTCTGGGGTCCTGCCTCTACTCTATCATCTTGTGGTTTCAAGTACTATATTCATTTCATTGACTCTTATAGCAGGTTCACTTGGGTTTACTTATTGAAAAACAAGTCGGATGCGTATCCTACTTTCCTTAACTTCAAGGCTCAAGTTGAATTACAATTTGGTTTTCCTATAAAATGTATACAGTCAGACTGGGGAGGGGAGTATAGGTCATTTGCTAAGTTTCTTAGCCAGCATGGGATATGTCATAGGCTTGCGTGTCCCACTACTCATCAGCAGAATGGACTTGCTGAAAGGAAGCATCGTCACATTACTGAGTCAGCATTAACACTCCTTGCACATGCCTCACTTCCCTTAAAATACTGGGATGATGCTGTTAAGACATTTGTGTTTCTTATCAATCGTGTTCCTACTAAAGTTCTTAATGGCTTATCTCCTTATGAAAAACTTTACAATAAAGCTCCTGATTACAACATTTTAAAAGTCTTTGGGTGTTCATGTTTTCCCAACACCAGGCCTTACAACTCTCATAAACTTCAATTTCGATCTGAGGAGTGTCTCTTTCTGGGTTATAGTTCTCAACATAAAGGTTATAAATGTGTGTCAAGTACTGGTCGTCTCTACATATCTCGTGATGTTGTGTTTAATGAGAATCACTTTCCTTATTCAAAGTGGCTCTCTGGTACTTCCAACCTTTCACCCATTAGTCATTCCTCTATTTCTGTTCCTGCATCCATTGGGTTCTCTTCTTCACCTTCTGATAATCAATCCAATTCATTCAACAATACATTGCCTAGTCCATTGGTTAACTTGTCTCCCACTACCTCAACTAGTCCTAGTCCTGCTCCTAGTCCTGCTCCTAGCCAGGTTCCCAGTTCTAGTCCTATTATCAATGACAGTCTTGCAGACAGGTCAGTGTCTAGTCCTCCTCTCAGTATTGCTCCTGGTCATAAAATGATTACTAGGTCTAAGGCTGGTATCTACAAGCCTAAAGTCTATCTGACTTCAACTGAATCTGTAAGCTTACTTGAAGCACTT
Organism: Berberis vulgaris; assembly: GCA_963556465.1. Taxonomy (NCBI): domain Eukaryota; kingdom Viridiplantae; phylum Streptophyta; class Magnoliopsida; order Ranunculales; family Berberidaceae; genus Berberis; species Berberis vulgaris. The sequence goes on along the minus strand of OY747130.1, from coordinate 22,668,756 downwards.
GATACCCCTCATTGGTCCTCGGCTATGCAGAATGAGTATCTAGCCTTGCTAAGGAACAACACATGGACTTTAGTTGATCTTCCTCAAAACATATCTATAGTTGCTTGCAAATGGTTGTTTAAGGTTAAACAAAATGTGGATGGTTCTATACACAGATATAAGGCTAGGTTGGTGGCTCGAGGATTTGAACAAGTTGCAGGATTCGATTATGCTGAGACATACAGTCCAGTGGTGAAACCCACTACAATTCGGGTTGTATTCACAGTAGCTATTACATATGGATGGTCTGTTTTTCAACTTGATGTTAACAATGCCTTCTTGAATGGAGATTTACAAGATGTTTACATGATGCAACCTCCTGGATTTATTGATTCTTCTCGTCCCACTGCTGTGTGCAAACTACACAAAGCTTTGTATGGACTGAAGCAGGCTCCTCGGGCATGGTTTGAGAAGCTGAGACATACTCTCTATCTATTTGGTTTTGCTCCTTCTAAGTCAGATACCTCACTGTTCATCCGACATTCTCCTTCTCCTATATTTCTTCTGGTGTATGTTGATGATATTTTGGTCACTGGTTCCAGTTCTAAGGATGTTTCACAACTCATTCATCAGCTGAATGCTCAGTTTGCCTTGAAAGATCTTGGTACTTCCTTGGCATTCAGGTTTAACAAACCACTGATGGCTTGTTTTTGTCTCAGACTAAGTATATTAATGATCTTTTATGTCGAGCTAAAATGAAATTCGCCAATGGTTTATCTACTCCAATGAGCGGTGGTGAAAAGCTCTATGATACTGGCAGTGATCCAGTTGCAGATGTTCACTTGTATAGGAGTATGGTTGGTGCTCTGCAGTATGTTACCATCACAAGACCTGAATTAGCATACTCTGTCAATAAAGTTTGTCAATTCATGCAACATCCTCTTGAATCACACTGGAGAGTGGTTAAAAGAATTCTGAGGTATCTCAAGGCTACACCCACTATTGGTCTTCATCTGGTTTCAACACCTTCATTCAAGTGGACAGGTTACTGTGATTCTGATTGGGCATCTGATCCCATTGACAGGAGGTCCACCTCTGGCTACTGTGTGTATTTGGGTGCTAATCTCATCTCTTGGTCTTCAAAGAAGCAGAGCACTATCTCAAGAAGTAGTACTGAAGCCGAATATAGGAGTCTTGCTGCTGTTACGGCTGAACTCACATGGTTGCAGTCTCTAGTTTCTGAACTACACATTCACTCCAGTCCTCCCACTATCTGGTGTGATAATAATAGTGCTGTAATGCTTAGTGCAAATCCTATTCTTCATTCTAGGACTAAACATATTGAATTGGATCTTTACTTTGTACGAGAGAAGGTTGCTCGCAGGCTTGTCCAGGTTCAACACATTCCTGCTATTGATCAGGTTGCTGACATTCTCACTAAAGCTCTTGGGAAATCCAGATTTTTGAAACTTCGTGACAAACTAAGTGTAGTTGATATATCTACGCTTAGTTTGAAGGGGGATGTCAAGACTAATTAGTAATACAATCAACATCTGAGTTAGTATTAGCTAGTTGTTAGTACAGTTGTTCATGTGGTCCATAGTGTGTTAGTCTGTTAGGTTGTTTTGACAACTAGCAACACATTACATTGTTTATATAAGTCATGTATCTTGTACATTTTAGATTAGATGATTGAATACAATTTGTCATAACTTGTTGAGAAAGCTAACAAGGACAACCTAGTTGTTTCATGTTCTTTGCGACTAGCAAACAGCGATGCCCAACTAACTTGTTTGGGTGTAGTTTTGTTGGATGTGGCGACCGTAGGATCTGCATGATTGCCATTCATATCCGCTGTTGCAGCTAGGAGCATTAGGTCTGTGGAAACAGCCTTAGCAGCATTGCTATGTTCATTTGTTTTATGTTCAGTCGTAGGTTTTTCATGTCCCCTCTCGACCTCTGTAGCATCTCCACGAGGGGCAGTGGAACTGCTTGCAGCCTGTATTGGTTGGAATCATCCTTGTGGGATAAAAACAGTATTCACCATTGGCACACGTTCAAGATCTGATCACAAAAGCAAGGTTCCCCTCCCCCTCCAATTGAGCCTACATGAGCCTCCAAAGTTTAATTCTAGTTACACAAGGCAAAGTAGGGATCAACCAAATTATTCAATTGACCTCAGCATGACCACTCTACTAGCTAGCTATAGGTAATTCTCATAAAACCTTACTTTCAATGAGTCAAAGTAGTTATGATCAGTTGAAAAATATGGAATTAAAAAACTTGAAAGTGCTAGGAAGCAAAGTCTCACTTTATTGTTTGTTTGTATTCATGAAAAATGGAATTGAAATTTTGAAGTGTTTGGTTAGACAATAAGAAAAACATAAACATAATGGGGTCTAGTTGATCTAATTTGACTGCAATGTGAAAGACAAGCAATAGAGAAAGATGTCTCACTTTAACTGGTAGAATCATAGTATCCAATTTCCATACACCATCAACCAATACACCATGGTCAGTTGGTAATATAGTTTTGTTGTCTAAACTTTGTTGAGTATGCACATACGAGGCACATTGGAGATATTAATAGCGCAAGTGGGGGGCAAACATGTTTCCATCTCGTCATAAAGGCCATCCCCATGGTATCGAATTATGTATGTGTCATTAGATATTAAAAATGTAATTGTTACGTTCAGGAATGTAAATGTAAGATCCAGACTGATGAGGGTGTGTCAGACGGAGTGGTCCGGAGGGTTAACAAAATTGCCCTCCTTGCCTCCTTGGTATCTCATCGCGATTAGAGTTGGTGGATTGTAGAGATGAGTAATGTGCCTTACAAACTTTTGCGCATCTCTAGGTTTCCCACGTGTCATGAACACTGGATAGTATCCTAATGACCGCGACTTCACCTAAAACAAAAAACCCTTTGCTGACGATCAGGTCATCTTTTGTTTTTTTTTCATATAGGTAAAGACACATGGGCTGCTAGCAAGACTTGAAAAATAAGTTAGTCAATATAAATATATACTTTACTAGTTTTGGTGATGAAGACATAAAAAGGATAGACATCGATCAAACAACCATTGTGCTATATAAATGGGTAATTTGCACTTTGTCCCATATAATGTCTATTATTCATCAATTTTAATGCAGATTACTAAAATGCTCCTTAAAAATCAAAGAATGATATTGAATTTTTCGTATCTCGAACATTTCATCTCGAGAAAAATTATAAGGTCCAACTGAAATTGTAATCGTATCTCGAGAAAAATTCAACAGTTGATTTTAAAAAAATATTTCATCTTAAACAACTCATATCGAGAAAAATCTAACGATCCAAATTTAATAGTACACACATCTCTAAGTAAATCTTAACAGTTCAAATTTAATTATGCACGCATACTCGAGAAATATCTGACGATCCAATACGCATCTCGAATAAAATCGGACAGTCCAGCATGTATCTCACAATAAATCTGATGGTCTATCATGCATCTCGAGGAAGATAGCAGCTAAAATTTATTCGTGCACGCACCTCGAGAAATTTGTCGCTTCATTGCTCACCTCTAGGAAGCTCTGTCAGCTCAGTTTTAGTTGTGCACGCATTTAGAGAAAAATCTATCGCTCCATTGCGCATATCGAGGAAACTCTATCAGTTCATCTTTATTCGTGCACGCATCTCGAGAAAATATGACGTTTGAATAAATTTAAATTTACTTTTGCCTCCTAAAATAAATTTTACCCCTTGAAACAAAACAGACCTGAGAGATGAAGGGGGAGGAAGGAGGAGGGAAAAGAACGAAAGGGGAAGAAAGAGGAAGGAAGATGGAGGAGAAGGAAGGAAGAAGACAAAGGAATGAGGAATGAAGCCCTAACTTTATTATAGAGGTTGTGAAACAGATGAAGGAAGAATTGGAGGAAGGTGGATGAATGAGGAAATGGAGGAATGGGGAAAATGAGGGAAGATGAAGGGGGAGGTGGTGGTGAGGCAGCTAAATAGAGGAGGGAGAAGGAAGATAATAAAAAAAAATTTGATCATCTCTCAGGTCTATTCTGTTTCAGGGGGTAAAACTAAATTCAAATTTATTTTATCGGGTTAAGTCATTGCCAGTAATTTATTTTATAGGGTTAAGGGCAATATTATATTAAAATTTATTCAGACGTTAGATTTCCTCGATATGCGTGCATGACTAAATCTGAGCCGATAGATTTTCTTTGAGATGAGTGTTGGACTGTAAGATTTCATTGAGATGCGTGCACAAAATAAATATGAGCCAACAGAGTTTCCTCGAAATGTCTGTGCAAATAAATATGAACCGCCAGATTTCTTCGAGATGCATGCACGAATAAATCTGAAACTTCATTTCTTTCTCGAGATGTGTGGACCGTCAAAAATTTCTCGAGATGTGTGTTGGACCGTCATATTTTCTCGAGATGTTAATCAATTAAATTATGACCGTTAGATTTTCCTCGAGATGAGTTGTTTAAGATGAAAGATTTTTTTTAAAAATCAACTGATGAATTTTTCTCGAAATATGATTAAGATTCCAGTTGAGTCTTAAAATTTTCCTCGAGATGAGATGTTCGAGATACAAAAGATTTTTAAATTTAATTTATGAGGAGCATTTTGGTAAAGTGCAAATTATCCTATATAAAATTGCGGTGGATGGTTTTTCTAGGTCTTACAACGTTTGACACTTTAACAACCAAAACTTAGAAAACATGGAGAATGGTTAAATGATCATTCATTCATTCGTTCATTCTATGACTGAAATGGCTATGAAATGATGGTTAGGTACCATGTGATGGCACTGTTGAATGAATTGTGATTGAAAGGATAAAGCCCTATCATGCTGCTCCTTATCATCTTTCAGAATAGAACCCTTCTAGCCGGCCTGGGGTAAAGTTACATTGTTGCCTCTCTCCTCTTTAAACACAACCAAAAAACACTTTTTTGATAAGTCAAATTGCCCCAGCGAAACCAGGCCGGTTTTCCATGCCGGCTAGAATTTCTGTTGAGAATAATAGACAGCATATGACTGCGTATTTTCATCCAACTTGTTCAAACAACTTATATTGAATTTTAAAAGTTTAATCAAAGTGTTTGAATTTCATGGTTAGCAGTTTGAATGTTTCCCATGGCATCGCCCAAGTGAGTCACCTATAGTGACTTTAATTGCCAAGATGTCGAAACTTTCCTTGCCATTCATCACTTGGCCAAAACTTTGGGAAAAAGTTGGCATGGCCGCCATTAGATATTATCATTGACCAATGGACTATTTTTTGTTCTTGTCGAGCAATATCTATCAATATGTTTGGACACCCAGAAACCCTCAAACAACAAAATGACTAAGTAATTGGGTTAAGTGAGAAGTACCAAAGAAACTTCCACTAGCTGTGCCACTAACCAAAGATTCCAGTCTGTTTTGTACCATCATTTCTTATTCAAACTTCAACAACAATAGATTTTTTTTTTGTTTTTTTTGTTTTTTTAGCTTTTTCTTCTTGGTGTCATAATCACTTAAGGTTCATCTCCCATGAACTTTTTTGGATTTCTTAAAAGGGCGAGGAAGAGTAAAATTTAATTTTTTTTTATGGATTAGACTATGGTTGAACAGTGACGGATGATATCACTAGGTCATAGGGTCGATCCCAGCCGACGACATTTGGGATGGGAAGGGTTAAGGGATAAAATAAAATAAAATAAAAGAGAAAAATAAAGGAATGTGGACATGTATTTACCATTAGTTTGTCACAATGAAATGGACATGACAATTGTTTTTATCTATGCAAGTTTGGATTTTTCCACCGGGCTAGCTTGAATATTGGATTTTGTCGTTCTAAAATCTGTACTCCAGCTATCCAAAATGAACTACAATCATTGAACAAAAATAGTTAATTTGTGTTTGTATCCTATAGCTTTTACCAGTTTTGAGGTCTCAAGAAAATGTTGACCCATTTGACCGCCTACTCTATATAGGACCTAAATGAAAAGCTAGTATATATTGTGGGACCTAAAGTTTGAATTTATCTATATCAAAGTTTATATTATTTCACAAAAGTAAAAATTCATGGACAGAGAGTTAATGATGAATCTGGTATTGAGACCCAAACTTAAAATTTGTCAAACTTGAAACCCAAAATTGAAAAATGGTACAAATTATAGGACCCAAATGCAAATAAATACAACAAGAAAACCATTGGAAATAATGGAAAAAAGTGTGGATGGTGAAATGAAAAAACTGAAACCGAAAATTACCTTCAATCTCATTTTTTCTTTTAAAAATGTTTAGGGTATTTCAGGATAAAAGAATTATACAAAAAAAAAAAACTAAAAAGTAAAACGGTGTCATATTCAATCTGAAATTATTTATTTTCTCTATTTTTCTCATTCCCTTCTCTCTCTATTTTTTTTTATAAACCAAAACACGGTCTAATACATAATTGATAACTAGTCCGCATTTTCAGACAGTTGCATTTTACAAATTGACTGCACCAGTGAGCTACTTATACATGCTTCTTCAATGTTAGAGGACGCGTAAATTTGTTTATAACATGATATCGTCCCATTTTTAACAATTTGTATTTAAAAAAAGTTCATCATTGTACATGACTACTGTGGATTATACCTAGTTAGCACTTGCTGTTAGAATTAATTACTCTTTTTAAGACAGCCAGCCAGACTTGATTTAAACCAAAACATTTCCACAAAAGAGTTATGAAGATGCTAGGTAAGTTCAGTTGGAAAGCTGAAGATAGTCTATTTATATGTTGCCAATTGCTCGCATTTCCTTCAGGCTTGAACACATTCTCTCCTCTGCCTCTCTTCCTGAGCTCATAAGAATATCAATCAAACACTCAACAAGAAAGATGTCGATGAAGGTAGAGACAACAGAGGAGAAGAAGCCCATAAACTGGCCTCTTCTCATAATAAGTTGCTTCTTACTTGGTGTAGGAATCATAGGAGGCCCTCTGTTATCTCGTCTCTACTATCTTCATGGAGGTAATCGTCGATGGCTCACTACTTGCATGCAAACTGCTGGTTTTCCGGTGCTCTTCGTGCCTCTAGTGTACCTCCTCTCACGCTCTCTTCGTAATAGAACTATCCCTCTTACATCCTTGTTCATGGAACCTAAACTCTTCTTCTTCAGTGCCATCATTGGTGTCTTCCTTGGTGTAGACAATTTCATGTACTCCTTGGGTATATCTTACATTCCTGTCTCTACATCATCTCTGCTATACTCAACTCAACTTGCTTTTACCGCTTTCTTTGCTTGGATCATTGTCAAGCAGAAGTTCAGTGCCTTTTCTATAAACGCGGTTGTATTGATGACACTAGGTGCAGTCATCTTGGGTATTAGCTCAGATGGTGATCGACCCAAGGGTGTGTCTAATGCACAATACTTCTTTGGGTTCTTCTTGACATTGGGAAGTGCAGCTCTACTTGGACTAATGTGGCCTCTTGTGGAGTTGTGTTATGCTAAGTCTACTCGTAAGGTTAATTTCCAAATAGTTTTGCAGTTTCAGCTAAACCTGTCAATATTTGCCACCATCTTCAGCTTAACCGGCATGCTTGTCAACAAAGACATTCAGGCAATGAGTAGAGAATCAAACGAGTATGGGCTTGGAAGTGGCATGTATTATGTAGTACTTATTTCTGGTGCGGTGATATGGCAATGTTCCTTCATCGGAAGCCTAGGAGTGATCTTCTGCACTAGCTCCCTCTTCAATGGCATCATGGGTGCCGTCCTTGTTCCGCTCACACAGGTTGCAGGGGTGCTTGCATACCATGAGACCTTTAATGGTCAAAAGGGTATGTCTTTAGCACTCTGTCTGTGGGGTTTCACCTCTTACTTCTATGGAGAGCATAAGAAGAAGAAGATTGCAGACAAAGCAGCCAAGGCACAAGAAGCTGAAGCTTGTGCTGTGTAATTAATTCAAAACATGTATTTACACACTCTTGCACGAGAGGTTCCATGTTTTAGCTGCCTCTCCTTTTGTTCTTATTTTGTGTTCAAAATTGGTTGTATACAAACTTGAGTTGTAATGTTAAAGAGAAAGTAATATTGTTTTTTTTGGTATAGAGAAAGTGTTTAATCTTTACTACATGCAAAACTTATGTTTGATACTATGTGAATGATTGAAATTTCACTCTTCATAAAACAAAGTTATCAATTTTTTATTATGTCATTCACAAACTGTCTTGGTTTTTACTCGTGAAGGATGTTTAGGAGACTTATATTAACCAAATTTTCGGTCAGATATAGCTGTTGAGGGCAAACCAAGGCAACATGATCAATTAATTGGTACTCAAGTGTAGCTATCATGATCACAAATGACTTCACCAACCCAATGTGTATAAAGCTTGGCGAAAACCGGATGTTACTCGAACATTTGTTTGGTTTTTTTTTTTTCACATTTTTTTTTCTCTTATTTGTTACTTCTTCGTTGCATGAGAACGTTTGGTTGCAAGAAGAAAGTAGGCACGCAGTGCCTTCTCATATGGGTGAGGAGTAGAACTCAAGTTTCTCATTGCATATATTATTTATTTATTATATATTTTTTATTTTTGAAGATGAGAAGGGGTTTGTTATTACTTCAGTTATTGTTCATTCAGAAATTCTAAATGTCGAGGAAGTGGGCGAGGAAATGAGCGAGGGGAGGGAGGTGGCGGGATGGGGACCGTCCACCTCCCTCGGGATGTGTGATGTCTTTTTCGGCGCGTGCATCCCGAGGGAGGTGGACGGTCCCCATCCCGCCACCTCCCTCCCCTCGCTCATTTCCTCGCCATGTAGAACTTCTCTTGCTCATTACTGTCACTTCCAAAGATCTTGAAGGGGTTTGTTCAGACACAGTCAGATTCGAAGAAAGTAAGTAACAGGTCTGCATTTGCAACAAGAGTCACTTGACGCGCATTAAAGTTGATAATCGGTTTAGCATCCAAGAGCATAAAACAAAACATACAAGGAGGAAACCGAGTCCCTAAGGGATCATATAAATGCAACCACTATTGCTGCTAGGTTTAGTGTCACGCCCAGATTTCCAAGACACCGAAATATCTCAAAAACTGAGACAAAACGCAACGCCTGATATTATTATTTTTAATTCTTTCCTTGTCTATTTACTTTACTTCCAGTGGTTACACCCACTAGCACACTACATAATAAATTAAACCAAACAAAATCTAGGCTCACTACAAAAAAAATTCAATTCAGCAACGGCTAAAAACCGTTGCTAATTGTCAAAAAACCGTCGCTAGTATTTATTAGCAACGGCTCAACAACCGTCGCAATACCGTGGCTATTTTAATCGTCGCTATTTGAATTAGCAACGAAAAACTATCCCGTAGCTAATTCGCAACGGCTAAAAACCGTCGCTAACTCGAAAAATTTCGTCGCTAAAGCTGTTTAAAATTTCGGCTAAGACTGTCGCAAATTAAAAAATAGCGACGATTTTTTGCCGTGGCTATTTAGCAACGATTTTTGCAGTCGCTAAATTGCAAATCCAATTGACAAAACAGCCACGGTATTTGCTGTGGCTATTTAGGGACAGCTTTGTTGCAAATCATATTGACAAATGAAAATTACAAATTACAAATTACAAATGAAAATTCATTTTTTATAATGAAATTAGCTCTTAATGATTGTCCATTCTGAAAATTAATAGAAACTACCAGAACTAAACTTAATTGATCAAAAACATGACAAAAGACTTAATTGATCAAAATTATAACAAAAATTACATTGAATCTCTAGAATATCATACAAAAATTACAAAAAACCAAAAATAAAATAAAATAAAATTATTTGCTCTATAGAATATCTGATCAGATCTGAGATATCTTGCAATAGGGAAAGGCGGGGAAGGGAGGGGAAAGGGAGGCGGCCGGGAGATCTCTGCTGCTGGGGTCTCCTCTGTGGGTTTCTTCTCTGTGGGTTGAGAGAAAAATTTTTGTTGAGAGAAAAATTTTGGTTGAAAGAAATTTTTTGGTTGAGTTGGTTGGTAGAGAAAATTTAAATTTATATAGAGAGAGGTAATTAAAGGGGATTGGTTGTGTTGGTTTCATGCGGATCGGTGACGTGGTTTGGTTTAGTGCGTTGGATTGAGATAAAGTTTTTGGGTGTTATTGACGGTTGAGATGAGGTTTTATTTTTGTGTATAATTTAAAAAAAAAATCAATTAGCAACGGTTTTGGGCCGTCGCTAATAAAAAAATCTTTGTAAGCTTAGCGACGGTTTATTGCCGTAGCTAAATGTTTTTGTTTATAATTTTCTTTTTTTAAAATATCAATTAGCGAAGGTTTTGGGCCGTCGCTAATAAAAAAATCTTTGTAAGCCTAGCGACGGTTTTTTGCCGTAGCTAAATGTTTTTGTTTATAATTTCTTTTTAAATATCAGTTAGCGACGGTTTTGGGCCGTCGCTAATAAAAAAATCTTTGTAAGCCTAGTGACGATTTTTTACCGTAGCTAAATGTTTTTGTTTATAATTTAAAAAAAAATCAATTAGCGACGATTTTGGGCCGTCGCTAATAAAAAAATCTTTGTAAACTTAGCGACGGTTTGTTTGCCGTAGCCGAATGTTTTTTTGTATATATTTTATTTGTAAAACTTAGCGACGACTCATTTACCGTGGCTAAATATTTATTTGTATATATATTTTTATTTTCAAAAAATCCATTAGCTACGGTAGAATACGTCAAGCTTAGCGACGACACTATCACTGTTGCGACGACACTATCACTGCAAAGCTTAGCCGTCGCTAAATGTTTTTTTATATATATTTTTTATTTGTAAAGCTTACCGTAGCTAATGAATTTTATTTGTAAAACTTAGCGACGGCTCTTGTGTCGTCGCTAATTTTTTTTTGTATATAATTTTTATTTGTAAAGCTTAGCGACGGCACTTGTGTCATCGCTAAATGTTATATATATATATATATATATATATATATATATATATATATTATTTTTTTTAAAATCCATTAGCTACGGTATTCTACCGTAGCTAATGATTTTTATTTGTAAATCTTAGCGACAGTTTTAAGCCGTCGCAAAATATTTAGCGACGGATTTTTATAATTATGGGTTGAAACAGTATCAAAAGCATTAGCGACGATTTTTTGCCGTCGCATATCTTATAATTAGCGACGGTATCAAAAAAACCGTCGCTAGTTTCTGTAGCTATTAATGTTTTTTTTGTAGTGGCTTGAGAGTTCAACCTACCTCTCAACTGTACAATTGCGATGACAACAACACGATCACTTTTCGCTTTCTACAACGCCACTACTAACAACACCACCACCACCTACACACGAATAGGGGTATATCCATTTGCCACAAGACAAGCAAACGGGTCAGTACTAGCTGGTATGAGAAGAACCATATTATCTAACCCCAAACAAAATGCATAATATCAACTAAGATAGAGCAAAGGGATAATAATATTAAATTAACAGTGCATCACAGTTTTTCATTCTAAATGCTCAATCATGATGAAAATATGCACATGAGATGCAATACTCGAATGTGCCTAGACAATACTATTTTCCCTAACACTCAAGTAGTTATCGTCTATAACCCCCCGTTGCTCGCCTACTCTGAGCCAATTCCGGTATATCTCAAATCAAAGGCGCGTCGAGGACTCAACAGTCTTGAATAAAAGCCCAAACATCCTCACGGTCGTACTAGTCATCTCAACCCATCCTCATCTACTAGGCATCACCTGCAATGCAATAGTGACTAGGGAGCGATGAACTAATGTGTGAGTTCCTCTTTTGGATGTGAGGATAGGGATGGCAGTGGGGTGGATTTTCACGGATATCCGCCTCGTTCGCCCCGAATGAGGCAGTTTTGATCGTGTCTAACTGAATTTCGTGGCGGTTTCAGGGATCCAAATGGTGTCCATCACATATTCGGGGCGGATACAAATTTTGCCATATCCGCCCCACGGATATCCGGTTATGTAGAAAATTTACTAAAATACGTTTAACCTTTAAATACAAAAAAACCCTAACCTACACAGTGATATGTCTCATTCTCTCTATCGCATTCCATAATTATAAACCCCATGATCCAAACCACTCTCCAAGACCTCTGGTAGATGGGTTTTCTCAGGTTAGTGTTCGTTGATGAAGATGGGGTTGAAGTGGGTGGTGTCTCTTCCGGTTCGAATGTGGGTTCGTCCGGTTCAAAACCCTCTGAGATTAAATCGGTTTAAAAGAAGTTCATGGTGAGGTGAGGAGAGGGTTTTGGGGTGGAGAGGAAGGAACGAGTGAGTCTTCTAGACAGATAACCTATTGAAGAAGTCATTTGGTATGGTGTGGTCATCATCGTCGTCGTGGCTTCAACCTCAATGTAAAAGGAGATTAAGAAGAAGAGAAGATCATGGTATTGAAATGAGAAGGTAAGATCAATATTTTGAGGATCTACCACTGATTTCAATTGATCCTTGTAGATCTGCAATTGATCTTTGTAGATCAACAATTGATCCTTGTAGATCTGATGTTTATCACCTAAACCAACCGACATTTGATCCTTGTAGATCTGCAATTGGTTTTATGTAGAGCCTTGTAGATTTGATGTAGATTTGATGTAGATCTAATGTTTGTCCTTGTTGATCTGATGTAGATTTGAAGTAGGTCCTTGTAGATCTGATGTAAATCTGATGTTTCTCCTTGTAGATTTGCAATTGATCTTTGTAGATCTGATGTTGATCACCTAAATGGACCCACCTCTTATCTTTGTAGATCTGTAATTGATCCTTGTAGATGTAACTGATGATCCCACTGATTTGAGGATCAATATTCGATTTCAGATCTGCTTCATTGACTTTATTTTATTTTTAATTATTGTGGTTAAATGGAGCAGGACGGATATCCGCCAATCCGTCTAGTGTGGGGATGGATTTTAAAATTTTATGTTAAACGAATATTCGCGGTGGATTTGGGGATCCGCGATTCCCAGCAGGACGGGAATGGATTTGCCAAATCCACCCCATTGCCATCCAAATGTGGGGATAACACCATGTATAGTCCTATGTGCTACTCCTTTTTCTTGGTCTAGCGTAGTTCCTTCTTTTGAACATTTGAATGGATGTCTCATTTCTCAAGGTTAAGTGATACTCTCTTTTCTAGGTTTGACGTAGTTCCTTCTTTCGAAAAGAGTATAGTCAAGTGTTCAACAACACCAACATTATAATATCAATCTCATAAATATGCCATATACCAGAGGGGGATAGGTATTGTCTAGCTAAATTCCATATGAATTCTCAAATACATGTCATGGATGCTTAATTATGCAATCACTTTCATGTGCTATTCAACAACTGAAAGCAATAAATCTTAGTCTATGTTAGAATTTAAACATTCATTCAACTATGCGAACAATCTTCTCTAACATAATAGAATTCAACATATCATATCAAAAGCTTATTTTGTAAACAAATATTCACATGCCCAGAAATATCATTATATCAAAATTTAAAAGAGGATATTCTCACACACCTGAGCAGAATGGGTTTCCGGAGCCCAATTCCAAATTGACGAAACAACTAGTTTGCAACTCCGGAAACTCCCCAAAACAAACCTAGACTCCGACAGGCAACACAAAGAAGAACCCGAACTCCAACAACATTGACCGTTTGGTTTCTCCGACAACAACTCCAACGAAATCGCTCCAAACACCCCAAAAGTGCAAATTTTGCAGGCCAAACAGTGAGAAAATTGTTTGGAAGTTGCAAAAGAAGGAATAAATAGTCCAGTGAAAGACTGGAAATCACTTACTGGTGAGAAGTTTTTGAAGATATCCACGATGAAGCAAAATTTCATGCGAAAACTCTCTGAAAACCCCTCTACACAAGCCTAGTCTGCTCCGACTAAGGCTACAACTGGGGATTGGCCAGAATAGTGCCCCCAACGCCTCTGTACCATGAATCGAAGCTCACCCACAAGATCACAATCCGAAATCGATGCCATCGAACTTCACTCTCCCTATTTTTCTGAGATTTCTAGTCTAGCTCTCACCCACCTCTGCATGTGGGGATTTCGACCTCCAAACACATTCACTGTCTTTACTAGAGGGGCTAATTGGAGCAGAGCAGCTTGCTAAGCCTCCAATAGCTCTGATCGACCTTCAACCTAGTTCCCTCTCTATTTTTTGCATGATATGAGCGGGAAGAGATAATGAAGGAATAGAAAGAAAAAAGAAGAAGAGAGAATGAGATTTGAGTAGAAAATTCGTTGTGAAGCTAGGATACGATCAGAGAAGAAGGGAGATTGCAGAGGTAGTCACGCGCAGGGAGAAATGAGGGGGAAAAAGAAAGAAAATGGAGGGAAAACCTTTTATAATGTGGGTGGCTATTCGCCCCACTAAAATTCTGAGGGAACCCTACCTCGAAAATTCCACAAAATAAAGTTTTAAAATTAAATTTAGATTCCAAAAAATTTAACACTAATGCAATTAGTCCAAAAAATTTAAAAATTAAATAATTTAACCAAAGAAAAATTTACATGTATTATATTATATATACACACCTCAAAAGAAATCTCGTCCTCAAGATTAAACTAGCAAAAACAAACTAGGGAAAAGATGGGAATACATCTGCCAAAACCAATATTCTAATTCCTAAGTTACATCACCCTCCTGATCGCTCACCTGAAACTTAACTAATCTGAGGTTTTATGTCACAATCGCTGCTCCTTCAAAAAGCAACCCAAGTTCAAGCCTAAATGACCCTGCAAAATGTCCTACGTACATACAACCCTATATAGGCGACAAAACTTTAGCAATTCGATGCTACAGACAACCATGCAAGCAATCCTCAGACTGAACTAAAAACCACCACTGTATTAAACAAACCCCTAATTTCAGGCAATGCAACCCTCTCAACCGAACCGAAACAACCCCAAAAATCCGCTGAAAAAGCAACCCCTAAGTCAATTGAAACAACCTCAAACTCAGCTAGAAACAGCCTAGCTTCGCTCTGCAAATGAGTCACAAGTTAATCATGTTACAGTCCACACAACAGACTTAATACACCTCGATTTTAGTTTCTACAACAAGCTCAATACAACCCTATTTGGGTTCCGAAATATAACCAATTTGTCCCTGCAGGCAGCTCAGCAATTCGCCCTATTTTGGCGATAAATTGTAACCTAGCTCAGTCCCAAAACAACAATTTTGAACATCAAATGCAACCCAAGACAGACCCAAAACAACCATGTTTTAATCCCAAAAGGGTAAAAAAAAAAGAAATCCTATTCAGTCCCGAAACAACACTATAAATAACCCTATGAATAATAACCACTTTAGCTTATATTGTTTTAACTCTAAACTTTGGGTTAATATATGCTTATAAAATCAACAACCACTATCACGTAACACGATCACCAATCCAACTAAACTAGATAATAAGATGCTGAAAGTTTACAACATGTCTACTTTTCTAAAGTCAAATAAGTGTTACATATCAAAAAAGAAATTCCAACTAACATATTAGAAAGGTACAGATTTTGGCAAAGGAGAAACTCAAATTCAGATCAATTTCATTCCATTGCCACATGTTTGTAATTACTATTAGTAAATGACGCTGGACAGAGTAGCGATTATTCTGCAGGCTAATAGCAACAGATAATTGACAGGGAAGGGCACAAGATGATAGCCCAAAATAAAGAGAATTAGCTCTAATGTTTAATCAAATTACTCAAATCAAATGTCTCCCTAAAATCAGCCCACAAGCCGGGCTTTATAGCTAAAACTCATCAATATTGGAATTTTACCAAAAATGGCAACACCCCAATAATCATGCTAAAACGAAATACGTAATAAAAGAAATAATCTGGCCCAAATCGGGTTCAAAATCACTTCCTAAACTATAATTGAAATATTACCATAAAGGAAAAAAAAAACCTACTAAAATTAACAAGTAGTCTATTCCTAAAAGAAAATAATGCTTAATCCTAAAAGGAAACTAAAAGATTCCTAATTAAATTGAAAGATTGCTCAAAGTTATTTGGTAAATAACTTTGAGAGAAAATTAGGAACCCAGAAACCCAAATTAGGAACCCTAGAAATCCTCCTGCATCAATCGCCCCGGGTTGGAAAAAACTCGTCCTCGAGTTCACAACAGCGTCATCGAAATCCTCTGGTATCAGGTCAGAAAACTCTACTAGTTGCTGCACCTCTGCTGGTAAATCAGAATTAACGTCTGCAGGGGCTAGAAAATCATGGTGGATGATGTCACAGTAGTGGTGTAGGTGGAATTCATCTCTGCACGGATATGAATCTAAAAAAAAAGGTTGTTGGTGGACTGTGGTGGCTCTGAATAAATCTCAGGGTGCAAATATCCAAAATGTTTTGAAAAATCGTTTTATCCCGCCAGAAATTCGCGCTTTCACTGCATCTTTGTCCCCAGCAAGTCGCGAGTTTCTCCTTCCCTGTTGCTTCTTCCTCCGTCCGGTATACCTACAGGAATAGAGAGGGACACAAAATATTGAGATGCGAGATGGAAAAGAGAGGGACAAGAGAAGAGGGAAATAGGAAGAGTGCACGGAGAGGAGCAGGGGTTGGACGCTGCTCTATTGTTGCTCCTGTTCTTCAGTTTCAGTGCGAGAGAGATGGTGGTGATCGTCGGTTGGCTCGTGTGTGGACGGTGGTGCGGCTGGTCTGTCTGGCTCTGTCGCGAGGTGGAACAAAGTGGTGGCGGCTGTTGGGTGCGATGCAATAGGGGCGGTGGTTGTGCAAAACAGGGTGAGGAGGTGATGAATGGAAGAAGGAGAAGAACAGGGTGCGAGAGACAGAGGAAGGGGGTTTCGGTGATGGTGGTGGTGTTGGACAGTGTGGTGGCTGGAAAAAAGAGGAGGAAACACACGTAGGAAGACTCCAATTCTTCAATTGGGCGTAACCGAAACGAGGAGTAATCTGCACCATTTGCAGTTGCATAGATCATCAGATCCATTGCAGTATGTGATGCATGCTTTTGAGTCTTGGACCCCAGTGAGCTACCGCTGTCGGTGACATTATTCTGCAAACAAAGTGCATCAACAATATCCAATTCTTCATCAGTGTCATACACAGGCTTTCCAAACTCTTTAGTTTCGTCTACCTCGTCTTCCTCAAGATCCTCATCGTCATACACAGGCTATCCAAGCTCCTCGTCATCATACACAGGTTCTCCATGCTCCCATAATCGAGCGTGACTGGGATACGGGTTTTTGAAACTGGAATCAAAATCGTGATCTTCTTCCATCTCACGATTATCGAAATCCTGTGCCGTTAGACGCCGGGTTAACTCTGCAACTTGCCTCTGTAAATCCTCAATCATCATATTCTTAACGTTACGATTACGGTGAGGGACTTCCTCGTTTGGAACCTGCCTATGACGACCACGACCACCAGCCATAGAAACTGATGAAATCTCACCCCAAGAATATGCCGAAGCTCTGATACCAACTGACGCCGGGCAGAATAACGATTATTCTGCAGGCTAATAGCAACAGATAATTGACAGGGAAGAACACAAGATGATAGCCCAAAAACACAGAGAATTATCTCTAATGTTTAATCAAATTACTCAAATCAAATGTTTCCCTAAAATCAGCCCACAAGCCAGGCTTTATAGCTAAAACTCATCAATATTGAAATTTGACCAAAAATGGCAACACCCCAATAATTATGCTAAAATGAAATATGTAATAAAAGAAATAATCTGCCAAGAATCTGGCCCAAATCGGGTTCATAATCACTTCCTAAACTATAATTGAAATACTACCATAAAGGGAAAAAAAAACTACTAAAATTAACAAGCAGTCTATTCCTAAAAGAAAATAATGCATAATCCTAAAAAGAAACTAAAAGATTCCTAATTAAATTGAAAGATTAGTCAAAGTTATTTAGTAAATAACTTTGAGAGCAAATTAGGAACCCCAGAAACCCAAATTAAGAACTCTAGGAACCCTAGAAATCCTCCTGCATCAGTAAACCACCTTAATGTAAGAATAAATCATCTGATGAAGATTCAATTTACTGTTACTCCCAACTCATGTTTCCAATACAGATTCACAGTTTATCATATCACAAGGTACATCAACATCTCCATAGCTCCAACAACAAAACATACTATCTTCAATCAAAACCCACACCTCCAAACTCAAACAAATATCACTGATCGAATATTAAAACTCCAGTATGCACAAATTTACAAAAATCACATTTTTATCGAAAAATCCTAGCTTGAGCACCAAAACACTTTCAAACAAAGATCGTTTAACTCCTAATTCCACTAAAAACAGAGTAATTGAACAAAAAGGTATAATCTTGCTCACAGGCAAGTGGAAAACGACATTTAGGTCAAACCATACACTAACTCACTGCAAAACAAGTTAGACCTACTCAACAAACAGATGAAACTCATACTCAATAACAAACAGGAAACCACCCAAATTGTCGGTTAGGAAAATCAAATCAAAACTTACGTAGAAAAATTGCACAAGGTTCAATTGTTGAGGTCCAGCCCATTAGGGTGGATCCAACTTTGGTAAGTAATCAAACATAGTTTCAAGTTTGGTTGAATAAGGAAAAAATGTTTTCATTAAGAAACAAAAATAGAAATAAATAGAAACAAAGTTCTATTTGAGGCGGTGTTAATTAAATAAAAACAAAGGTCTATTTGAATAGAAACAAAGTTTTATTTGAATAGAAACAAAGTTCTATTTGGCAGCTGGTTAATTAAATAGAAACAAAGTTCTATTTGTGGCGGTGTTGGGCGGCTGCAAACAAGTATAAATAGGTGCATAAAACAGAGTTTGATTCATAGTGTTTTCAGAGAAGCTGCTGCGTGAATAAGCAACAGAGAACATAGTATTCTCTTTGGTGTTTGGTGCGACTGTGTGCGCATGGACGGTGACTTTGTGTCTGATTATTTGGGCGCGATTTTGTGCGACAAAGTGTGACGCGTGGCTGCGATATTGACTTAGTTTTGTCGATTGATTTGGTAGAAGAAGTTGAAGGATCTTTTAGGTTAATTTGCTGTGAGGTAACTCGTGTTATTTACTTCTTGTATTACTCAAGCTTAGGCAAAAAGCTTGAGAAGTTATTGTACTTCTTCTTATTTGATTAGTGGATTCTCTCGGATTTTCCCCGTGGTTTTTCCCTTCACATTGAAGGGTTTTTCACGTAAATCTTGGTGTCTATTATTGCTTTAGATTATTTCCTTGGTATTGTTTTATTGGTATTTGTCCCAACATCAATTACAGTTTCAGTTTTAGTCTTCAAACAAAACCCCATTCTAGCTTTTGATTTGATTCCTTTAAACACTGATTTCTTCCAACAGCTCACGAATCATGCAACATGTGTGCTCGAAACATCAAGACAAGGAAATAAACCCAAACCACACATTAGAAACTCAATCACCATGTAAAACTTTAATACATCGGTTTCAACTATTAGAACAATAAAGCGACTAATAATCGACCTCACTCACAAAAGATTCAGCAAGTATGAATAATTTCAATACGAATAAACCACATATACAATTCAATGCATGAAGTTACCTAACATGGGCCCTATCACATGAGACAAGGTGGAACACATCATCATCCTCACTCTCATCCAAAGAAAATCACTAACACGAGTTTCTAATTAATTTGCAATTAACAACCATAAGGCATTGGCTAAAAAGATACAACAACTACTAAGTTAAGAAATCCCTCTAAAGCACACTAGACAAACTCTTGGAACTGAGAGAAAAAGAACAAGCTACCACCAACAAAAATGCTAGGGATGGCAACGAACGGATTTGAGCAAATCCATCCCGCCCCACTGAAGATTTCGGGTCTCCGAAGCCGCCCTGTATATCCATTTGTTCTATTTTTTTAAACCCACCCCCGCACCGGACGGATTGGTGGATATCCGTCCCGCCCCAGATATCCGTTTAAGACTTGATTCATGGTGGGTGTTGGATCCTTGCCCCGAATTTTACAGAAAACAACAAATAGTAACCCGTAGTGCTGTAATTTTTACAGTAAATTGCAACCTGTAATATTGTCTGTTTTTACAGCAAATTGTAATCTGTAATTGCAAACCTTAATGCTATAAACCGGTATAATTCAATGTAAACTAAACTATTAAGTGTTTACATTCTGTATGTATAATTATAATATGTAATGTTTTTATAACAAAGTAACAAACTACTAAGTGTTAGACAAGTATTACACATTCTATTGTCACGATAGTCTAACAAAACAAGTTAATATGTTCGACAACAAGTTAAATTATAATGTTGTACAAGCAAAACAAATAACAAAACATGACCACCAAAAATCCCTCATCATGTTTTGCTTTTTTGTTTTTACAAAAACTTGCACAACCTGAAATAAATAAATAAATAATTTCTAAGTTAGTTTCTATAAGAAAAAAAGAAGCTATATGAGAACAAATAGAAAAAAAATTTCTAAGTTGGGTTATAACATGTCCTAATCTTGGGCTTCCTAACACTGAACCAACGTGAAATTAGATTATGGGTTATAACATTAAACAAAGAAAAACAAACACTTAGATTAATTTCAATAAATATGCATAACTTAACATAACAGACAAACTCAAAACAAAAAAAAGTAACTTTGAACTAATTTAAACCCTCAAATGAGACTGATTCTCAAGCTCATCGAAACACAAAAGTTGTAGTACTCTGAGTTATCTAATAAACACAACTTTAATAAATTGAAAATGTTTTAAAATGAGCAAGTTATGGTCATTTTAATAAAGTCGCGCAAATCTGTTCGAAAAATAAAAACGGGATAATGTTCTTGACTTTCGACCAACTTATGTGTTCGATAGAGACCAATTCAGAAGTTGGTCAAAGCACAAAAGTTGTAGTACTCTCAGTTATCTAATGAACATAATTGAATCACTTGAAAATGTTTGGAAATGAACAAGTTATGGTCATTTTAGTAAAATCGTGCAAAAAAAATAAAAATAAAAAATAAAAAAATAAAAAATGTTCGTAGAGTGCTTATTGAGTTTGGGTTTAAGGGTTTCAACTTTAAGGAGATTTTGAGAGTTTTTGAGGGAGAAGGGGGAGATTTGGAAGATATTTGAGTGTGGGGAGAGATTTGAAAGTTGAGATTTCGAATGGGGGAGGGAGGAACCATTGTCGATTGAATGGTGAGGAGGAAAAAATGAATGCTTTTGGTTTATATAGGTAGTGTGAGAGAGTATGGTGGTGTGAGAAAGTAAATAGGTGGTGTGAGAGAGTAGAATGGTGTGAGAAAGAAGAATTGGTGGTGCGAAGTAGTCGTTGCCAAATTATATATATATTCATGAATCAACATTCGCCTTTTCTAAACGGCGAGGAAATGGGCGAGGGAAGAGAGCGAGGGATGGGTTCCATTCCCTCGCTGTAAAGAAGAGCTCATCAACATTTCACCAATGATGCTGCCTAACAATCAGATTAGCCTACAACAGCATCTTTTCAACTATAGTTTTGCCCAAACTACACTTACCCCATGTTACACCAGTTTTAGCAGACAAAAAATCTAGAAACAAACAAAGACTATGAACTTGGATTGTTTATAAAATAACCTTTGTGAGTTGAAGACCAACATTGATCACCTATTTATATCTTCTCGGTCGTTCCCATTTCATTCACGCTTCGACACATTTTCTACTCTATCTAATCAATATCTAGCTTCCTTGGTTTGGACACCTTCATGTACTCTTAGGGCATATCTTTTATTCCTGTCTCCACATCTTCTCTACTGTACTCAACTCAACTAGCATCACAGCTTTCTTTGCTTGGTTTATTGTCAAACAGGAGTTCACTGCATTCTATATAAATGAAGTTGTATTGATGACACTTGGAGCAGTCATATTGGGTCTTAGAACAGAGGGTGATCGCCCCAATTGTGTAACAAATGCACAATATTTATTTGGGTTTCTTCTTGACATTAGCGAGTGCAGCCCTACTTGGACTAATGTGGCCTTGTGTGGAGTTGAGTTGCTTTCGGGGTACCCGTGAGGTCAATTTCCAAACAGTGTTACAGTTTCAGCTCAATCTTTCAATTTTCGCCACCATTTTCAGCAGAATTGGGATGCTCATAAACAAAAATTTCCAGGTACCCATAATCTCATTTCATATAAAACCTTTGGATTTGAATACCTCTTGTTACTAAATCACCATTTCCACCCAGGACTACTAACAAAGAGATGGAACAAAAGAACAAATAGACAGATAGGATAGAATAAGATAAACAGAGAGATAATCGAAATACAAAGCAAGAGAAAACAGATAGATTTAAAACATTTTTAATTTCTAAGCAAGAGAACGGCGCTGATACTAGGTTTTAATCTAGTATAACGAGATGTTCTACAAGATTAGATCTTAAAAAGTTTTTGTAAACAAAAGAGGAAGAAGATAAGAAATGCATGCTTTATATAGAAAATAAAATAACAGAAGAAAGACTTACAGGAGAATTACAGAGATGAGATCCAAGAGAGTTACATGAGAAAGAAAGGGGAAAACTCGGATGCCTAAAACTAAAGATACAAACTAGCTTTTATAGCCTTCTTAAAATTTACAATAATTGAGAAGATAAACTTCTCATGGCTAGTGGAGAGTGGGTGGATGATATGGACATCTTGTCTTTTCTAATTATGAAGGTGGAGACCTGCTGTCATTGTTGGTGAGGTGTCCTTTGTAGCTTGTAGTTGGTGGAGCGATAATTGTAGATGCTGTCGGTTGGCCGAAAGTCTTTTGTCTTGTAGTAGTGGTGGTAGATGCTTTGTAATTATTGTGGCAAGAATCATGATGACTCAAAACACAATAATGCTTGTAGGGACAGATTCATGAATGTGGCGAAAAGATGCCAAAACAATCATCTTCATTGAGTGGGACTGTTGGAGCTTCGTTTTCATCTGAGTTTTCTGCACAGATTTTTGATATGGTTTCCAACAGTTGAGTCTTTGTGGGTTTTCCTTGAAGTTGCTTCTTGATGAACTGGCGAAGAAGTTTTGCTTTAGAAAGAACTTGAATGGGATTAACCAGGGGCTGTTCAGCTTGATTTTTTCCCGAAAAGAACTTGGTAACAGCTTCTTTTGTAACATGAGAGTGATCGAATGAAGACCACCATTTGACTTTGAATCGGCGACAGAACCAGAAAGGAGGTTGGGCCGATTGGTTTGGAGCTGGGACAGTGTAGTCCCAGTAGCAAATCCAAGAAAGATTGAACTTAACAAAAAACCAAAACGGAAGTACTTGTTGTGGTACTGGAATTGGCGGGTTGAATTTGGATTTGAAAACTTGCAATCCTTCATTAACTGTAGGGGGCAAGATATCTTTAAGTGGACCAGAATGATTCCACCAGGAATGTTGGAAACAAAAAGGAACGAACCTTTGAATAAACTTTTTGCAGAAAAGAAAGAACCATGAATGAGAACAGTTTTGAGAAAAAATTAAGAAAGCTCTGGACCAAGCTTGTTTGTAGTCCAGATAATTGTAAGAAGCAGGAAGATAAATGCCTGAAAACTTCTTATGGAAACGAGGATGTTGTTTCCAATCAGCTTCAGACAAAACCTTAAGAATTTGACATTTGGAATGGGAAATCTTCTCAGGATGAGAAAGATCTTTGTGATGAGTAATCAATACTGAGTCAGTGTCTACTAGTATGAACTCATAAAATTCTTGAGTTTTGAGGATATCGGATTCCTCAAAAAGAGCATTTGTATTGAAGAGATTATTCGCAATTGAATGAGTATCTTTTGTAAGAGAATAGAAGCATGGTTCGATAATTGTGATTGGATCCAAACATGCTTTTGTAAGGTAAGGATTTGGAGGAGGAATTTGTGGTTTGGGAAGCTTGTCATTGCAGAACTGGCTTCTTCTACTTGTGACAATGGCAGATAGGGATTTGTTAGTGATAAAACATAAGAAATAGGGGTTTTTGGCTGTGAAACAGAAGGTTTCATAGCATATTGGGCTTTGATTGTTGGAGCGGGAGGAGGCCTGGAGGAGGAAGAGGACTGAGAACTCATTTTTGTAAGAATTCTCTTGTCAAGAAATCAGCAAGAGAATTATCTGCTCCTTTTATATATTCAATGTCGAAATCAAAAGCTGACAAAAGACCTTGCCATCGAGCAAAAATCTGTTTGGAAACAAGGTTTAAAACATCTTTTGTTAAATTCTCTTTTGCAGATTTACAATCAACACGTAATAAAAGCTTTTGATTAAATAAATCATCTTGAAATTTCATGATGCACAAAACAATCGATAAAATTTCTTTTTTGACAGTTGAATAATTGATTTGAGCAAGATTCCAAATACCAGAATTTAAAGTAGAACTCGAAGGTTTTTGTAAAATTCTGCAACATAATTTAAAGATCCTAAAAATCTTTGTAACTGATTTTTGTCTTTAAATCCATCTGGGAATTTATCAGCAAACTCTATAGCTCTAGAGATTGGAATGATCATCCCATAATGAATTTTGTGACCTAAAAATCTGACATTTGTTTGAAAAAGGTCAATTTTGGTTGGAGAAAGAACCAGACCATTTTCTTTGATAGTTTTGTAAAATTGATACAAGTGTTTCCAATGGTCATCTAAGGAAGACGAGAAAATCAATATATCATCGATATACACAATTGAGAAATGAGAAAAGGGAGTAAAAAAATCGTTCATGATATTTTGAAACTCACTTGGTTCATTCTTGAGGCCGAAAGACATAACATTCCATTCATAATGTCCGAATGGAACATTGAATTCTGTCTTGTATCTGTCATGAGGATGGATTTGGATTTGCCAAAATCCAGACTTGAGGTCAAATTTAGAGAAGACTCATGCTGAGTGTAATCTCTTAATAAGATCTTTCTTATTAGGAATAGGATACTTAATCCATTGTAAAACTTTGTTCAAAGGCTTGTAATTGATGACAAGGCGAGGAGAACCTTGTTCGAGTTCAACAGCTTTTCTGACATAGAAGGCTGCACAACTCCAAGGAGATTTGGAAAGGCGAATCAATTGCTTAGAAAACAATCCTTGGATTTCAGATTTGCATAATTCTATTAATTCAGAATTCGTTTGTATAGGGCGAGGTTTTGTAGAAATCTTGGATTCCCGGAAAGAAGGATCATATGGTAAATTAACCATATGATGTTTGCGATTCCAAAAGGCATTTGGAATGTCAGAGCAAAGTTCAGTAGAAATTTGTTCTTTAAAATGAACAATTCTGGATTGAAATTGAGTGTCTTTGAGTTGATCATCAACTCAATGATAAGTTATTTCTTGTTTGAGAAAATGTATGTGTTGTCTTTTTTGAGAAATAAAATTGATGAAACAATTGTCTAATTTTAGAGAATTAATTTCAGCAATTTTTGTTTTGCATAAGAATTTGAATATGATTTTTTTGCCAAGAATGTTGGTAGAAATACCTTCATTTGTAACATCAAATAGATAAAGGGTAGTTAAGAATGGTGTACCCAAAATCATCTTTTGAGTTATATCCTTAACTAGCAAGAAATCCTGTTGTATACAAATTTGTTCTTGACAAATGTGGGCATCAACAAGTTTGTACTGAACAACTAATTTACTATTAGTAGTAAAAAGTTGTTGAGTTGTTTTCTCATAATATTGAGAAGGGATTAATCCTTCTGCAATACAATTTAAATCAGCACCTGAATCAACCAAGGCAAAGGTATTGATCGTGTGATGTTTGTTAATCACTAAGGTCACATTGATATACCATTTGTGATAGGTAAATGTATTTAATTCATTGAGAAAAGCTGGATCAGTTGGTTGAACTTCCTGGTTGGAAGTTGAAGGAATATCAGGAATAGAGATTGCATTTTGAATCTGCTGATTCAACAGTTGTTGAGTAAGCCAAGTTTGACCTTGCTTAAGCTGAGCAATTTATTTTTTCATGATATTAACTTCAGATTGAAGATCAGGGAGAGAAACAGAGTGCGGAGAAGGAGCTCTGGAACAGGTTTTTGAGTAATAGTATTTTTGATATGAGTTAAATACTCAGTTTTGAGTTTGGGATCATCAATACGGTCAACAAAATCTAGAAGAATACTAGATTCTTTAGTTTTGGAGAGCATACTGATAGAGTGTAAAGCATTACAAGTGCAAGCTTTAACTCCATGATCCTAATCCGATTCTTCATGAGCAGAAGAATTAGAATCATAACGCATTTGATAAACTTGGAGGTCATCAAATGAGTTAGAATCAGACTCAGAATTGAGTAAGATTGAAGTAAACATATGTTTGATAGTTTCATCAGCGTCAAGCTCATGAATTCTTTGGGTTGTTCTACAGTTTCTTGCATAATGACCAAGTTTGCCACATTTAAAACAAATGGGTTTTTGAATCATCGGGCCTTTGTTTTTAGAAAACTGTGTGGGCTTGTGTGTGCCGTGTCTATTGGGCTTTTGATAATAATTATTAAACTGTTTTTGTTGTTTTGGTCCATAAGGCTTTTTGGACTTAAAGTGACAGGTTGGATGAGACCGATACTTTTGTTTGGAGGTTTTAGGAAAATGTTTTGCTAGAGGCTCAAACCCATACTATTGACAAAAAGATCCAAGTTCATTAGAACCAGAAATATTTTTTCGCTTAAGCTGGGCTTTGAGACGAAGATCATTACAAAGTTGTAAGGCAACTTTATTGATCTTAGCAATTAAATCTCCAAATGTAAGTCGTTCAAAAGGTATGTCACCATTGTATTCAGATTGCAGTTTATCTCTAACGATATCTGCGAAGACAGGAGGTAATCCAGAAAGAAACTTTCTTTTCCAGAAAGGATTGTTAGCTTTGTTTTGAAGCATAACTTTCTTTAGGAATACATCCTTATAGAATCTGAAATGACTAAGAGATTTGCATCTAATGATCATGAGAAGATCACGATATTTATCTTGAAATTTTGAGGGATCACCTATGAAATGCTTAAGAATAGCGAAAATTAAAGTATTGACAATGTCAGGAATATTTTCACCATTTTCAGATTTAATAGGATGACCATTGAAATCAAGCTTTATAGTCTGAAAAATTTGTTGTTGTTCAGATGGAGTAAGATAGTTATCCCACCATCCTTTTAATTGTCCTACAAATCCAGCAACAATTACACTAGCAATACTTTAGTCAGATTTATGCTCACTTCGATGAGCAGCAACCATCATAACCATTTCTTGTGTTAATTCGATAATATTTTCTTCAGTTAAGCCATCTATATTCCAAGTATAGATGTTACTTGTAGAAAAGGAACCAAATGTTTGTAAATGTTTTTCTTCATACTACATATCAGGATAAGTAGGCCTAGGATAATAATTCCTAGTTGTTGGTAAAGGATTGGTGTTGATATTCGTTCTGGATGAACGCATTGGATTAGATTCAAATCGTTGAAGTTTATCCAATTCAGACATAACATCTGGGTCATTGTCAGAAGAATCAGAACCAATATGAGAAAAAGTATTGATTTGTTTATTTGAAGATGAAGTCCTATCAGAGACATGTGCAGCTAGAAGTTTTAATGTTGTAAGTCTTCGATTGATTTCATCCTTGATTTGAGGAGGAGTGGAAAGGGCATCATGCTCAATGGTATAAGGTTGAAAATAAGTGATTGGTTTTTCAATTTTTTGATTTGTTAAAATTTTCTTTTCTGGAACAGGAATAGAAGTCAATTGTTGACCAATTTCATTAAGCAAAATATTAGTATAACTATTTTTCTCAATAACCTTCGAAATTCCTGTAGAATCAGAAAGAAAAATGAGATTTTTTAAAGGATAGGCTGTAACAGTCTGTCCTTGAGATTGAATATGAATTTCTTCTAAAAGAGGCAAAACTGATTCGACAACAGAGTTGTTTTTCAGATGCCACGGTTTAGAAGAATTTTTTATCACATAAAATTGTGATAGATAAATGGATTCATACCATTCTAAAAATGGCATATGATCTTTAATATCTTCACAGAATTGATAAAACAATTTACCTAAACTAATCCTTTGGTCAGGAGTAGTTTGCTCATAAAATGTTTTACATTTGTTAGAACTGTAATCTTTTGAAAAGTCATTTTTAACCTTTTCTTTATTTTAAACAAATTCAGTAGATAAAACATTCAATTGTGCAGGGTCATCCATCTCAAAACGAGTTGGAGATCTATCAGAAATATTTTCTGATGGTTGATTGTAAATTGGTTGAGGGATTTGAGGATGGTAAGGATTAGATCTTAAGTTAGCAAGATCTAAATGAGGGAGAACCTCTGGGGGAGGGGTTCTAGGATTTTGAGTAGGAGCACTTCTGAAATATGATTTAGATCTACGTCTTGATTGAAAATCTAAAGGTTGTAACCTAGTTTTGTGAGATTTAGAAAACTGTAATTCAACAGTTCCATCTTCTAAAGTTAAAACCTGACTAAGCAAACTAGGGGGA
The DNA here is from genome assembly GCA_963556465.1 of Berberis vulgaris. Classification (NCBI taxonomy): domain Eukaryota; kingdom Viridiplantae; phylum Streptophyta; class Magnoliopsida; order Ranunculales; family Berberidaceae; genus Berberis; species Berberis vulgaris. Next base: position 22,640,368 of record OY747130.1, on the reverse strand, counting down.
GGCTTTCTAGGAGAAGCTTGAACATGCCAAGTTACTGGAAGAGTATCTTGATTCCAATGAATTGTCTTGGGAACAATAACACTGGTTTTGTCCTTGTTGGCCTGAAATAAGATTGTATAACCTTTTTCAGACTCCATCAAAGCTTTCAGACTCAATTGATCTTCATGGCTTTGTAGGTGATTTTGTAAATAAGGGCAAGAGGTTCAGATCCTGGTAACATATCGAAACCAGATGTCTGAATAGTGAGGGTTAGTGTTTCAAGGTCATTTGGATCCTTGAGATACACTGAGAAATTGGGGTAACATTCGAAGTAGACTGGACCCATCACCAGAGTAGATTCTGCAATTCCAAGCAGAGAATCATGGAATCTATTGTGCCAACAATCGCGAAGGGCGATAAGAACACAAGTATCAAGACCAGTCCTAGTAAGCAGTTTGATTCCCACTTGGATCAGACCGATGTGGATATACTTGTAATCTTGATTTTTGAGAAATTCAAGGGTATTTTGAGAAATCAATTGTTTGGATTCTAAAGAACTATCAAGAGGCACTATATGTTCGACAATGTCTATCAGATCTTCAGATTTTTGTGAAAAAATAGATTGAGAAACTTGATAAATTTGTTTGTAAGAAACTTTTGGTATAGGCCATTTTTGTAAATTCTGTTCTACTTCTGGAATTCTACATTCCATCCTATTTTGTAAATCTGGATTGCTTTGTCTAGAGCTAGAAGCTCGGGTAAATTTTGAAAACAAAGACATTTTACAAATTCAAAGAAAAAAAGGGTTGGAACACTGTACTCGGACCACCTACGACTGGACCACCGATATGGGACCACCTAACCCTGGTAATTGCGCAAACCAAGCGACTGACAAAGGGCTCCAAGGATGACCAACATACCCTAAGGCTGACCAACAGTACCTCGGATCTCACAACACTATTCCCCCCGGAGAAGAATCAAATTTTCTACAAATTATTATATAAGAAAATCCTATTACCTTGTCTAAATTATACAATCTTAATAACAAGCATACACATTTCTTTAAGATATCCCTAGAAAAGATGAACCATTATCATAGTCTACATGACATGACAATATAATAACTGAAGATTTGAATGATGCTTATTTGGAAATTAGATTCTAGTTTATAATTATAGTGCATATTCTTGTTTCCTCTTTGGCCAGGAAATGGGTATAGAATCAAAAGAGTTCGGACTTGGAAGTGGCATGTATTATGTAGTACTGATAGGTGGTGTTGTGGTGTGGCAATTCTCCTTCATCGGGAGCCTAGGAGTGATTTTCTGCACAAGCTCGCTCTTCAATGGAATCACGGGTGTTGTCCTCATTCCGCTCATGCAGGTTGCACGAGTGCTTGTGTATCAGGAGACCTTCAATGGTCAGAAAGGCATGTCTTTAGCACTCTGTCTGTGGGATTTCACATCTTACTTCTATGGAGAGTACAAGAAGTATAAGATGAAGAAGAATGTAAACAATGTAGCGAAGGCACAAGAAGCTGATACTTGCATTATATGACCACTTATATACTTTCTTAAATATATTTCACAAGGATTTAATAAATATGCAGAAAGCCATGTTTTGATAGGATTTTTCATTTTTAATTTTTTTCTTCTATCAAAAAATACTCAAATGTGATAAGGAGGAAGGTATTGTAACTTGTAAGTTAATAAAACGCAATCCACTCATAAGGAGTTTAAAGAAGATTTAATGCACTTCAATTTTCTAGATATGAAATCCCCCTCGCAATAGGTGGTAGATACAAAAATTTAGTTAGATCATTTACCAGCCTTTGCTCGAATATATGGGATATCCATCATCTCAGATTGAACTTGAGGTCGAAGATACCTTGGAAGGACTAAATTGTAGGCTTGTGAAACTTTGGTTGTTGCATTGGCACCAGTAGCTAACGAGTCAACAACACAATTTGCCTCACGAAGTATATGCAAAACATTGATGTTTAAGTTCTCAAAAAATTTCCGAAAATTGCACCACCATGCTATAGGCCATGGGATTTTAAATTTTCTACTGAAGCATTTGCTTGCTAACGAGAAGTCTGTTTGGAGAACAATATTTGTGATACCAAGATCACTACAAAATGTAGTCCCTCAAGAATACTCCTTGATCCTGCGATGTTGTTTGTACCTGGTCCAAAATAAGACTAAAACGCAGCAATATACTCTGCATCTGGAATAATACCTCCGTGATTTCTATTGAAGAGCCATGGAAATTAACGACGATAGGAACACACAAAATTAATCGAAATGACTTCACCATAAATCAGTGTAAGTCCATTCACCCCTTTAGAGTTCGAGGGTTTTAATGGATCAAGTATAGAACTCAATTCTTGAACTTATTGCCTCGTTCTAATAATGATGGAGGATGCATTCCAACCATTATACCCATTTAATGTTCAAATTACTACATGTTTCTTTCTTTCCAAATCTCCCAACACCCAAGCTTTCCAATCATTATACCCCACCATACTTGCTTGTGAATTTTGTTTGATCCATATTAAGCCATCTTTTTAGCATTGATTTAAAATTTTGGCCTCATACTGAGTCCATATTACAAATAGTTGCAAAGTTCTTCGAAACATCAATTGCTAGTTCCCCCTCTGAGGAAAAGATGTGTTGGCTCTTTTTTATTAGTAGATATCATGAAGAAACTGCTTGGCATTTTACAAACGAGGTTGTTATCTGCTAAACGTGGCTGTTAATCGCTAACAACAGTTAATCGATACAATACAAATAGAAAGAGACGGCTTTGAGAGGGGCTCTCTGTGTCTTCTGTTCTTCTGTTCTTCTTTCTCCTTCAAAGAAAACATTGCAAGTGATATCTAGGCCGTGAACAACAAACATGGTCCGATTTGAGATTTTGTCTTCGACCGCATGTCCACATCTACTATTTCGCTGCAAATTGCAATTATTGTAAGATGAGCAAGTCTAGCCGGCTTATTTGCACATTTTGTCCCTCCCTTTTAAAACACAACCACAAACACTTTAAAGAGGAAGGACAAAAGAGTAATTCTAACCAGCCAGGCAAGCAAACCAGGCCAGCTTACCAGGCCGGCTAGAATTTCTGTTGTAAGATTCCTTGCTAGTTTATCCATCATTGGTATCAGAGCTATGGTTAAATTGTAAATTTGGTCTGCAATCTAGTTTCCAATTTGTTTTGTTGCAAATCACACAAATAGGTTTGAATAAAATACCCTCTAATTAAACCAAATAAAAATTCTGAGATTAAAAAACTTACTAACAAAGCGAATGAGAGGGAAACAAAGATCTATTCAAGCTAAACCCCTTGACACTCCTAATTACCCGGGGGCTGTTGGAAGCAAATCAACTATTTTCCACGAAAGTTGTTGTCGAATAGGTTTGTAGTGGGCTTGAATGGGCCATCCAGGGTTGTGGGTTTTTTTTCGTTGACATTGATGATCTCCCTGCTCGATCTGAAAATCTCGTCTCCTCTCGATCTATTTTTGTCAAGAGGCATCTTGATCTTTTTTTTGTCAACAAACTCATCCTCATAGCAAGGAAAGAAAAAAAAAAAGAGAACTCAAATAAGAGAGAAGAAGAGCGTTGGAAATGGTGTGTCGGTCGGACGAGATGTTCTGGAAGATTTGAGGAATTGAGAGAAAAGTGAAAAAACAAAAGAAAAAAAATATGAGTGACTTTTTTGTTTTGTTTTGTTTTACACTAGGGTATTCTCAGTGCCATTGGCACGATAAAAGATTAAAACTTGTCAAAACATGATCACTCTTAAATTTTCATCCTTCATATTTATATGCCTAATAACCACCACCAATAATTGAAGAAAAATAAATAAATATCAAAATGTTGAGTATGGGAATCGAACCCATGCACTCTTTGTGCTTTAAGTTCTATGTGATTCGTTAGATTCTTATATTTGGATAAATCTCAGTCGTCTTTTATCTCCAACCTCAAACACCATCCTGATTTGTAATATAGAATAGGGTATTCTCCGTGTCATTGGCACGATAAAAGTTTAAAACTTGTAAAATATGACCACCCTTGAGTTTTCAACACCACCATCATCAACAATTGAAGAAAAATAAATAAATATAAAAAAAATGTTAGGTATGAGAATCGAACCCAAGCACTCTTAGTGCTTGAGTTCTATGTGATCCGTTAGATTCGTATATTTGGTTAAATCTCAGTCGTCTTTTATCTCCCACCTAAAACACCATCCTATTTTGTATATATAAAATTGAGTATTTTCCGTTTCATCGGAGAGAGAATGAAATGGAATGAAATGAGAGTGGGTTCATTTCATTTGGGCTTAATTTGATTAATTTTTATTTTCTTTTGGGCTTCATTTTGAAAGAGGTTTCATTTGGGTCGTGATATCTTTAGATTTTAAAGCTCATTAGGCTAAAAAACCCTAATATAATGAACTCTTAAAACCCAATTCAACCCTAATTTATTTATTTTGGTAAATTTGCCAAAATGATCTTATTTCTAAAGTCAATTTAAGAGTAGCGTAGACTTTGTTTCTACGTGAACTATGTGTCAATATATCTTTAAAATTATTGGTACTTATATTCTAAATTTCCTGACATTGTAAAATTCTTATTGGTTAGGAAATTATATTACAAGAAATTTGGGCTTTGATGACAAACGTTGTTCCTCACTGAAACATGTTTATTTGTCATCGTTCAGAAACGGTGACGAATTCACAACTCGTCATAGAAAGTCCGCTTACGTGGCCTGTGGTTCCTCAAATAGACTTAGCTCGCGAATATACAATTACAACATAGGTGACGAAAATGTCATCACTGTAAAGTGTTATGCATAACGAAAATTTGGCGTCACGTGTGGTGACTTTCTGTGATGAATCGTTCTTCACTTATATGATTTATACGTGAGGCACCACTACACCACAAATGATTATTCATAGCATTTCAAAAACTCTATTGTAGGATATCATAGCGTTTTAGTAAACGTTGTGTCTGTCGGAGCTATAATAGGTATCGGGTTATTTATAGCGTTTTAGAAACGCTATTGTAAGTAGGACCATTTATAGCGTTTTTAAAATGCTATTGTTTAGCTTGTAATAGAGTTTTAAAAGCTCTATGGTTAAATGTGTAATAGCGTTAAAAAAATGCTATTGTTTAGCTTGTAATAGCGTTTTAAAAGTGTTATGGTTAAACCTGTAATAGCGTTTTTGAAACGCTATTGTATTCCCTCACGAGGCATTTAACACATGTTATTGTATTAGTTTCTATAGCGTTTCTGAAGTCCTTTTTTTTCTATAGCACTCACCAAGTGCTATCAAATGACTTTTTATAACACTAATTTCTTTAACTATAGAAGATAATATTGCATATATTATATGTAAAACATCCAAATGATCCAAAAATAGATATTAATCATCTCATAAACATACGAACTACTATCACGATTTGAATACAATACGATAAAAATATTATCTCAATGACAACATTTGTCTCAAAAGTACTACAATATATCTCAATGAAAATTGATCTCTTCACTCCCACCATTATATGAATTTGACATAAAGTTGCTGGGCAACGATACCAATGGTTTGTTTAAATCTTCTCCATAGCCACCCATACCAATCTCAGTCTTTCATTCGTTTGGGTAAAAAGTATAAAAATAGCATCAATGAAGAATATAAGTTTGAAGGGAAGACGTTCTAGCAGACCTCCACCCCTAGAAACAATATAAGCCTATAAAAGACAAAGAGAATAAATCAACTGGAGATCTAGATAAAATAAATAAATAAAAACTGAAAATGAAAAGTACAACTCTAATGTATCACAAAGAACTCGATTGATGAGCAGTTTACCGTACAAAGGGTGTGAAAAAGGGATTTTCCAAAGAAGAAACGGTAAGCTATGAAAATACCTGCACCAAAATCAATCATGTCAGAACTAAGGCATAATTTCGAAATAGCCTAACCCCAACTGCTATGGTTTTTGACCAAACACTTCTTGAATATAACATCTTTGGCTAGAAGTTAGCGATATAAGTTGGGAGTGCAGAAATTGGTATTTTGGTTGCATTCGAAGAGTTTACCATGAATAGAATTGATAATGCAAAGACCTTGGGCATACAATTCCAATGAAGTTTCCAAGAAACATTGTAGTTGCAATATCTGATTTCAATTCAAGCATTATTTAGTCTAAAACAAATAAAATAAAGAAAAAACAGGAAGCAAAATAAAGAGTAGAACTCAGACATTAGAAAATTCAAACTTACATTCTTTGCTGAGAATTTGATGGGATGTATTTTGAGAAGTAGACTGATTCAGTGAGAACAAACTTGAAACGACATATTTCAGTTTTGTAGCAGAAATTCTAGAGAGCATGAAATTGAAAAGTCCCTTCTCGTGTCTGTAATACATCATTTTTTGTGAGCACATAGTTACACTGATACAGAAGAAAGGAGCATATAGCAGAAAAAACTTTCACAAATGGAGCAAACAGTTCTGACCATGTGACACAGAATAAATAATCTAAGATAGTTTTGTCAGTCCACCCCATTCTAAGAAAATAAGGGATATGAAAGCCAAACAAATGTACTTTTGGCAACATAAACCATAAAAAAAATTAGTGGTCATCCTTTTTTGTCATTATCTTACGTAGTGTTTTTTCAACATAAACCATAATTTGAAGATTTTGATCTGAGAATTTACTTTAGATTTTGAAGATCCAATAAAAAAATCTGATCTAGTGTTGCTCGTTAGGTTATTTGTTAAACTAGACAAACCTAACTCATAATCTATTGTACAGAAATGATGAAAGGGTTTTAATTTGTTTAGATTTTAGGCATCGTGACCAAATGTTGATGCAAAATATATCCCTAGAGATATATGAATCTGGCTAATGTTTTTTTTACCTGATATGACCTTATTTAAAATCTTATTACTAATTTCCTGGAATACGCATGCTTTGTACCAAAAAAAAATTCTTATTTTCTGGCATCAAAAGAACTACATACAGATAACCGGGGAGAACCTCATTGACACATGTAACTAAAGAAGTCGTACCTGCCAAAACTTGGCGCCTACAAAAATTTCTCTTCTTTGCAGTGTCAGTAACAACAACTGTGATAAAAGTACACACAATATTCACCTGCACTAATGCTGAACATGCTAATGATGATATCAATCCAATAATGCTCATACCTTGTATGAGAAAAGCAAATTTTTCCATAAATGTATGTGATTTCAAAAACTACATCCGAGGAAGGATATATCTGAAAAATATCGATTAACAGAATTGCATGTACCTTTAACATGAGAAGCAACAACGAAGGAGCATAAAGGAGCACATTCATTTATATTGACATTGCCACACTGTATGAAGAAAGAAGTAAAATAGACTACAGCTGGTGCAGTTTAACTATGTTACAAAGGATTCAACTACTACCTGAAAACAATCAAACCCAAATGCCATCTTCTGTAAAGAAGTAGTGCTAATGCAGCATGGAGGATTGTCATAGCAAAACAATCATTGAAGAGGCAAAGAACGAAAATGAAATGGACTCTTTTAGACAAACAAAGCAAAGAAAGAGCCCACCATGGGACCCGCAACACATTTCAAAAACAGCATAGACAATTAGAAGAGTAAGGGAAGCTTAGATATTGAAATCCTCGTGTTTAAAGGAGAAAACTGCAAAAGACCCAATGGATATTATCTGACCTCCCACAATTTATTACAATAATGTAAAAAATGAAACAAAAGAGAAAAGGAAAATAATGTTTCGTGTACTTAGAGGATAAATTAACATAATACCTACTTAGAGGATAAAACACTGAGTTCCAAAGAAACTAGCTGCATGAGGATATGAGATATTTTACTAGACAGAAAATTACAGCTGGTATATGCTAAAATAAACTATATGGATTAAATTTCACAATGCAATATAGACATGTAGAACGGGATAGCCATAAGCAGGTGTTTTCTTACCACATCAACCTTTATGTAGATGAATACTATGATCCCTAGATTCACGACATAATCATCACATAGATGCCACCATCTGTCTAAACTGCCAAAATGTGATCTAATAAGCAACTAAAATTTTCAATCATTTGTAGAACCGCAATTACCTATACCCAAGCTCAACTATGAAAATTGTATATTCATTCTATGCTATAAATTTGAGTGGTAAACTACTTAACACCTAAGCTAGAAACAACTTAAGACCTTACTCCAATGTGCCATTAAACCAAATTACATTTTCTTACAAGATCAACGGCAACAAAATATCTTCTTGATTATGTCAAATAATTACCTGAGCTGGGTACACTGCTCCCCCAGTAATGTACTGAATGGCAGAGTAGACATATAGAAACCAGCTGGATATACTAGAGGTCCTCTATCCCCTTTCAAATTACTGTAATATATCTCTCCTTCAAGAAACCCAGTCACCTGTTTCTAATCCAAACCATTAGAAATCAAACCCAAATAAGCCAAATTAAACACAAAAACTGATCAATTAAATTATATTTCCAAAACTTATAATGCTCTTAATCCTAATACTGGATATGGCAAGTGTTGGCAAAAGAATAGTGATGGATCTTGTGCACAACCTCAAAGTGAAACAAATATTTGAAAAAAACAATAAGGAAGTATTTATCTTCTAGGATTTTACTTTTCTTGTATTTATTTTTATTTTTAATTGGATAAAAAAATTTGATAATTTTTTATATCTAGTGTGTACTAATGTTCCAGATAATGGCAAGAGTCCACTTCTTCTGGTTGATGAGCATTGGATCAAAGAAGGCATGTCACTGTTAAATCATGAGGATGATGCTAAAATAAATGATAAATGATGGTTGATGTTGATTAAGTATATAAATCTAGTTGAAAAATGAAAACTTGAAGAATCTAAGTTATGAATCATGCAACACAAGGTATTACTTAGTAGCGCCTCTCACCATGTCTCAACATCTAAAAACATTGCACAAAATGATAAACTAGTACAATTCATAAATAGTCAGCATGAATGTTCATAAATAGTTAACATGCAATAGAAAATAATCGCAGAGAAAATCCAGATAAAACAATACCTTAGGGCTGGACGTGGTTCCCCAAGCCTTGGCTGAAATGGCCTGCACATAAAATTTGATTAAACACCATAATAGCTTATTAACCTACAATTCATAAATAGATCTTCAAAGTTTAGACCTGCGCTCCTCCAGCTTTAAGGATTTGAGTCACGCCGGCTATTTTGGCATAATATAGCACCTCTTGTAAGGAAGGAATTATTAACTTGTAAAAGGGATAACTAGTGTCATGGTCAACTTTTTGACAGGGCACAAGAGTGTACCTTGCAGATGCCCCCATCCGCACTGGGAGGTGTTGCGAGAACGACAGTTTTGCACCCAACAATTTGTGCAGGTTAGTGTAGAGGATAAAGACATTGTCAACCAAATAGTGTCACGTGAGCATCAATATTCATGTTTAATATTACATAATATGTCGTGGAACCAGCACAAAAATGAAAGTAAGAGAGAATCTGGTCAGATACCACTGAAAGCATCAAGGCTGTTGAAGGTAACATTGTTGTTCCTTCTAGAACGTAAATACCAACTATACCAATACACCTAGTCACCCGTTTGCATCTAGCACCCTGATCAAATTTAAACACAGGCCAATATGAGTTAATTTTCAATCACAGATCTCACATTTAAGCACGAGATTACTTATTAAATAAATCCTATGCAATCAACACCCACACTAATCCGTTAACAGAGAATAAGTGACTAATCATTACTTACATTCATGTTTTAAACAGTTCTCTCAGCGTTCTTTTGGGCCATATGGAATGCACGTATGTTGTCATATGCTACATCAAATGCTTTCCTCACAACTCGATCAAGCTGCATTTATGCCAAAGAAGATAATATAGCAAGAATTAACATAGACAAGCATTACCAAACCTTCTTTTCGTTATTCCGGTAAAAGCTTTAATTTCTAGAGGTAAAGCAATGACTTCAATGATCGTAAAAAGGAAATACATCGAGCGAACTTCCATCAATAATCAGAGATCAGTAAATCTATAGTATGTGAAAGAGGCTTGATTGGCATAAGTTTTTCACTAAACAAGGTGAAAGTTTCACACAGAGGAAAGAGTGAAAAGGTATTATCTGGTTTGGTGAAGATAATATGAGCATAATTTCACATCTAATCGCTCTCTGATTGGAATAAGTCAACTCTAATGTTTGAAATCATAATTGACTTGAAATAAATCTTACCTCTGGATCTGGTAGATCAGCAACTTGCTCAATATCTAGTTTAACTTTGTCAAATTTCGCAGTATAACTACATAAATTAACAGAATTTTCAGTCTTTGTCTCCTAACTTTGTACAACTAAATAAAACTTATTCACGATATCAAGCAAAGAAACACAACATAGAAGAGAAAGATGTAAAAGAACAAACTCGACAATTGCAGCATCGCCTCTACTGCTGACAACATCAACAATTGGTTGTACCTAAAGCAGTGTTGTTTGCATCAACCATAAGGTGACAGACAGTTAAGGTAAAAAAGAAAGAAAGTTCTACTTCAAAAGGGTAGGAAGCTCACCGTTCCAAAAATGGAAGAAAAATCAATACGAGGACGAGTCTTGAGTCTATCAACCTCAACCTTACTCAATTCTGAGAGTATAAGATTTCATTGAGTAGCTAATAATATTTCTCTTTGAACCTGCAACATTGGCAAAACAAAGGACATAGAATAACAAATTACATAAAAAGAAAAAGAAAAAATCTGAAGTTTATTATTGCCAATGTCAGAATCCTTAATAAGGACATGAAATATGAGGCCACCCAAGCATAGAAAAAGTAAAGCAGACACTATCATTGGTTGGCAAGGAAACTAGGATTGTCATGGGTGATATCAACAAGATGATCAAATTTGAAAAACCTTTCCTTTTTTTAGTGAAAAAAACAAGTGGACTCCAAAACATTTTTCAGTCATAACTAACAACAGGAGTGAGCCAATGGATTGCTGTAAACAGGATTTTGCATTTTGTAGTAATAGCAAGTTCGTAGTTGCAAGTATATCGAGAAATAATTCTACTTGGGTTCGATAATCTTTGATTCTCTAATCTAAAATAATATAAATTTCGTAAATAAGACATAAATCACTTTTTTCATACACATAATGCATTAACAATATCTTGTTAAGTTACAATTTTATTCATAAGACTACCTGTAGCAGAGAAAGCACCAGACCCCCACTGGAAATTCACGTATTTTTTCACTGTGAACGACTTCGAATGTGGGAAAAATTTCACACCAACTAAGTAGTTGTTCCGGTTATAGAAAACACTCTGAAAGTCCATCCACAACCTTCCATTAAAACCAAATTATATACATCGAGAGAAAGACAACAACATTGATGATTGATGCCAAAAATCGACATTAATGTCGTTGCATGATTTTTGACATTAATCAAAGAAATATATAAGTTGTTTCTTATTTATTTATTTTCTTCTTCCTTCAACCTGCAATACAATTCAACAATATATAGTGGAAGTAGGGGTTATCGTCTACTTTACGTGGATTAGAAGACAATATTTGATTTTCAACTTAAAGAATAAAGAGCATAGCAAAATAATGGATGGTGAAAAAAAATATTAAGCTAAAAGTTAAAGAACAAAGATAAAACTTACTTCTTCAATGAAATTTAAACTGTAGTATATGCACTTTTCTCCCAAGTAAAAATATAAAGCCAAGAGCTACAACTAAAAAACTCTGTAAAGAAAAACTATTAAAGAAAAACTCTTAAAGAAAAACTATCAAAGAAAAACTCTCAAAGAAAAACTATCAAAGAAAAACTATCCCTTATGAACTCCATGTATGGGGTTTTTATAGGTAAAAAGGGTTTGAGTGAAACAAATAAACACGGTTTGAGTGAAACAAGGAATGGTTGAATGAAACAAGGAAACATGGTTTGAGTGAAACAAGGAATGATGTCGGAGTTCAATAAGGAAACATGTCTTGTAGAGATTTTTTATGATAAAGTTGGCCATGTGGACGTCCAAATCTTCATATTGATTTTCTCGAGATCCGTAGTTGTTGTTGCTTTGTGGGCTTGACTTCATGGGTCTTGAGATTGAAATTCTTTAATCCTAATGAATGCATTCAAATTCCCATTGGTCCTTCTAGTTGATGAATTTAGCCTTATTGTGCCAATTTATGCATAATTTGATAATTGTACTTGAATTCCTACAAAATGCACAAAATACACGTAATGAGATATTTTATTTGATAATTGGACTTAACAATTGTATAGTTAGGAGTGTAAAATCGATGTTTTGGGTGCTTATCACACCACTCCCAAACAACCTTTTGCTAGTCCTCTAGCAAAGAACAACGAAAATAAATATAAGAACATAAAACAAAATATTTCTTACTCATCATAAACTTCTCAAAAAAATCAATGCCACTTTTGCTGGTATGACTCGATTGCATTTACAATATGCAACAACGCCATGAACCCCTAGCATGACACTAAAGGAGGAGTTTTAGCCTCCTGAGGGTTATCCAGGATGACACCCACAAACATGTTTTTTTTATGAAACAAAATTGATGTGTGACCTATTGTTCTCAGAGAATATCCTTGTTATTCAACCACATAGTAGTCAAGAGACATGTAATTTCTTACTAAAATGCACATTACAAGTGAGCAACTTTGGAACAAGGTGTGTGTGTGTGTGAATAACCAACAAATGCAACTTTTCATGTCAAAGTAACGTACATCCTAATCCACCTTTGGAATAGCTATTTTGACTTCAAAACTCACTAGTTAATATCTCTGAAATGATCACTCTGAGTTTGGGTAAAATATTTTCTCTCTTGCATATGAGGAAAAAAGGAAATGTGAAAATGCAAACTTCTCACATGCTCATTAGAATAAACGGACATGAAAGAGAATAATAGTCTCATGGAAGGAATGTTGATCACTTGCAAGAATGTCGAGTTACCCACCATAGCATCTTCTCATCTACTCTCCACTTCTTACCATACCTTACCATAGGGTTAATTAGGACTTCTCTAAAAAGGCAATGAATCTGGTTTTTTTTTTTTTTTTTTTTTTTTTTTATATATATGAGAAAGAGTGGGGTAGATGGCAAGTAAAATGATGTTTCTGAAAATGTAGGGTCTTCAAATAGATTAATAGGGGACTCATCAATCACTTCCTTTCTTTACAACCCTTTTTTTTTTTTTTTTTTTTTCTTCTTTATCAGAACCTTTTTTTTTTGCTCTGAAGTACCTTGGACTTTGTAGTTTCACTTTGCACTCCTAATTTTCTCCATAAATTTTCCTAACATTTTGCAGAAACATAAAGGGAAATATGGGGGATTTTTTTTTTATTTTTATATATATCTAAAAAAAGATAAAGGCTCACATTGGTATTGGATGAAATGTTTAGCAAGATGGTTTTGAGAAGGTTCAGATGGACAAGAGATGCCTAATTTACCTTCTAAAGTTTGGTAATGGTTATAAGTCTCAAATAGATTACAAGACCTATGTTTCTCTTAACTCTAAAAAGATGTCATCCTCAGTGACCAACCAAAAAGAAGAATAATGAGACTTCACAACAAGTTAATGTCCAATAAAATTTTAAGTCATCATATGACTCAGAGTTGTGTAAAACACTTTGAATAAAATGAAAGGCCTGATAGCTCACAAGGTTAAAGTCTCCACTATTATTCCTCTAGATTCTCAGGAAGTAACTTACTTTTGTATTCCAAACTACATCTGTGGTAATTTTGCAAAAACTTATTTGTTCCTGAATGCTCAAATGCAATATTTACTCTAAAAATAAACTTCCAACATCTTTTTGCCTAAATGTAATGAATCAAGTAATCCAATCTCATCTTAGCTAGGATACCACACCATTTTTATTATTAATTTTAATTTTTTTAGAAAACGATTTTCAAAACAGATATAAATTTTGATAAATCTCCCCACCCTGAAACAAATAGAACACTGTCCCCAGTGTTAAACAAATGAAATGAAAAGTAAGAAATAAAAATTAGAACTTATTACATCAAATGATTTGTTGAATATCTGTACCGTCCCTACAATGAAAAAGAGTGAGTTGTGGGGTGATGTATTATTAAAATTCACCCCCAAACAGGAATTGGCGGTATTATTAATAATTTTTTATTAATAATTTTGTATTATTATTATTTTATGAATAAATGAATGCATAAACGGATTGGGCTGCCTCCCAGTAGCGCTAAGTTTAATGTCATTGCCGGACGAAATGGAGGTGGTGGATAGTTTTACATCACCTCCAAACAGGCTTAGTGGAGTAGGAATTTGTAGGCGTGACTAATCCTCATAGTTAGGATCAATCAACTGAATGGTTTCCATTGACGTTGTGGGAAGTTCATGGTATGGTTTCAGTCGCTGTCCATTTACTTGAAAGAGAGCACCATTTGTAGGTTTTTCTACGGTGATGGCACCATAGTTTTTAACATCATGTACAATAAATGGACCAGACCAACGAGTTTTTAGCTTACCTGAAAAGAGATGAAAACGAGAGTTGTAGAGTAGGACTTTCTGACCAAGATGAAACTCTTTTCTCATGATGCTTTTGTCATGTATTCACTTCATTTTATCTTTGTAGTTCTTGGATAAGTCATAAGCATCATACCTCAATTCTTCTAGCTCATCGAGCTGAAGTTTCCGTTTTTTACCAGCCATATCGAGGTCAAAGTTTAGACTCTTTGTAGCCCAATAAGCTCTATGTTGGAGTTCGACAGGAAGGTGACATGGTTTACCAAAGACCAATCTATTGGGAGACATCCCTAAAGGAGTTTTGAATGCAGTTCGGTATGCCCATAAGGCATCCAAAAGACGTAAAGACCAATCTTTTCGATTTGGATTGATAGTCTTTTCGAGGATGTTCTTGATTTGACGATTTGAGACTTCAACTTGACCACTTGTTTGCGGATGGTAGGAAAGGGCAACTTTGTGAGTAACCCCATACTTTTTAACAAGATGCTCAAATACGCGGTTACAGAAATGCTTACCCCCATCACTAATGATACCCTTGGGGGTGCCAAATCTACTAAAGATAAACTCCCTTATGAATGAAATAACAATTTTGTGATCATTGGTCTTAGTGGCAATGGCCTCTATCCATTTAGAAACGTAATCCACTGCAAGAAGGATGTATTGATACCCATGGGAGGATGGAAATGGTCCCATAAAATCGATACCCCAAACATCAAAAACTTCAACCACTAGAATAGGATTCAGAGGCATCATGTGTCGATGAGTTATTCGCCTAAGTTGTTGACATCAGTGATAGGCTTTACAATACTCATGGGCATCTCGAAAAAGGGTAGGCCAATAAAAACCTGATTGGAGAACCTTCTCCGCGGTTTTCTTAGAACTAAAATACCCACCACAAGCTTGATCATGGCAAAATGAGAAAATGTTCAATTGTTCAACTTCTGGAACGCATCTTTTGATAAGTTGGTCAGGGCAGTATTTGTAAAAATATGGCTCATTCCAAGAATAATACTTGACCCTAGACAAAAACTTGTCACGATCTGGCTTAGACCATTATGAAGGGAGTTCCTCAGTTGTTAAAAAATTGAAAATGTCGGCATACCAAGGAATCTCTTGCTCTACCAAGAGAAGTTGTTCATCTGGGAAGTCGTCTTGAATGGGCAAGATATAGTAGATGATTGTGATGTTAGCCTAGACAAGTGGTCAACGACCGCATTTTCTGTACCTGACTTATCTCGTATTTCAAGATCAAATTCTTGAAGCAAAAGAACCCATCGAATCAGTCGAGGTTTGGTGTCTTTCTTATTGAGAAGGTATCTAAGGGCTGCATGGTCAGTGTACACAATGACTTTAACTCCAATGAGATAGGAACGAAATTTATCGAGTGCATAAACTATGGCTAACATCTCTTTCTCCATGGTCGAGTAATTGAGTTGAACCTCATTCAGAGTTTTGCTAGCATAGTAGATAACATGAGGAAGTTTGTTAACTTTCTGATCCAAAACTGCACTTACAACATAGTCAGAGGCATCACACATAATCTCAAAGGGTAGCACCCAATCAGGAGCTCGAATGATAGGGGCTTAGACTAGTTCAGATTTAAGATGCAGAAACGCAGATATGCACTTGTCGTCAAAAAGAAAGGGAACATCCTTAGCTAAGAGACTGGTCATAGGGCGTGCAATCTTCGAAAAATCTTTAATGAAGCGATGACAAAATCCAACATGCCCCAAGAAAGATCGCACATCTTTAACATATTTTGGAATCGAAAGAAATGAAATGACATCAATCTTAGCTTTGTCCACCTCAATGCCTTTTGGAGAGACAACGTGCCCAAGAACAATGCCCTGCTTCACCATGAAGTGACACTTTTCCCAATTTAAAACAAGACATTTTTCTTCGCAGCGCTCTAAGACAAGTGAGAGGTGATGTAGGCATTGGTCAAATGATGAGCCGAATACTAGAAAATTCATCCATAAATATCTTAAGAAAGTTATCCACCATATCACTGAATATGCTAGACATGCATCTTTGAAATGTCGCGGGTGCGCTGCATAGCCCAAAAGGCTTGCGACGATAAGCGTAAGTACCAAAAGGACAAGTGATGTGGTTTTCTCTTGATCCTCTTGTGCTATAAGGATTTGATTGTATCCAAAATATCCATCTAAGAAACAATAGTAAGGATGGCATGCTAACCTCTCAAGCATCTGATCAATAAAGGGAAGGGGAAAGTGATCCTTTCGAGTATTAGAGTTCAACTTACGATAATCAATGCATATTCTCCATCCCTTTTTTCATTCTTTGTGGCACAAGTTCATTGTTCTCATTTTCAACGACTGTAATTCCTGACTTCTTAGGAACCACATGGACTGGGAAAACCCATTGGCTATCAGAGATAGCATAGATGATGTTTGCATCCAGGAGTTTCAACACTTCTTCTTTTACGACAGGCTTTCAAAATGGGATTTAGACGTCGCTGGGGTTCTCTGGATGTTTTGGTTTCATCTTCCAAATAAATATGATGCTCACAGACACTAGGGTCAACACCCTTGATGTCATGATTATTCCAAGCAATGGCTGACTTGTGAGCTTTAAGGACCTCCAACAACTTGTCACTGTGTTCCTCAGTAAGATCTGAGGCAATAATCACTGGATAACTCTCTGCAGGATCGAGAAATGCATATCTCAATTCATTTGGTAAAGGCTTAAGTTCTAGTAATTTCTGAGTGCTTGTGGATGAGTCACTATCTTGTGACTGTTCTCTAAGGGAAGAAGATATTCAATACAAATCTTCCTCATATTGATAACGTGATAATGGCTCGGATTCAGGTATATGCATTATGGGCACATTATCCAACATATTGTTGACCTCTTAAATAGCCTCGTCCATATCTACGTTCATACCAAAGTGTGAGAGACAACGAAGCAATATGTCATCTGGTGACGATTGAGCCATAGACTCAAAAGATCGAATAATACACACTTCTTAATCTTCTTCTTCCTCAATCATATCGAGATCATCTCTCCTTTGCAAGGCCTTAAAAATATTTAATTCAGCTTTAAGGTTCCCAAAAGAAACAGACATGCTACTGCTTCTACAGATGATGTTAGCCTCCGCGGTTGCTAAGAAGGGTCGCCCTAAAATGACAGGAATTTGATTATTTGGGCTCGGGCTAGTGTCTAAGATGATGAAATCAACTGGATAATAGAAATCTGTAACTTGAACAATCACATCCAAAACTATTCCTCTAGGGTATCGTTTTGACTCATCTGCTTGCTTAAGAACTACCTTTGTTGGTTGCATCTCCTTTAACCCAAGTTCTAAATATATATGATAAGGTAAGAGATTCACGCTAGCTCCTAAGTTGATCAAGGCATGACTTTCAAAGTCTTTTCCGATGAAACATGGTACAGTAGGGGTTCCTGGATCCCTGTACTTAATTACTCCAGTTTGTTGAATAAGCGATGTGGCATCGCTTGCAAGGCATGCAGTTTCAGGTACTTCTGTTTTTCTCTTTGAAGTACACATGTCCTTGAAAATTTTTGCATAGACTGGTACTTGTTGGATAGCATACAAAAGAGGGATATTGATGTGAACTCCTTTAAAAATCTCTAGTATTTCTTGAAATTGCTTATCTTTTTTGATACCTAAAAGGACTTTGGGAAAAGGTGCCCAAGGTATATACTTTCTTGGTTCCACGGAAAGCTGAGAGGGTGAGTTTAAACTAGTTTGAAAAGAATCTTTAGCATTCTCAATTGGTTTAGGAACGTTCTCTTTGGAAATCACATCAGTTCTCTTGGGTTGTTCTATGTCATTATCAATTGCTCGGCCAGAACGAAGGGTGGTGAAAACTTTAACTTCTCCCTGTGAATCAGCATTACTACCAATTTCATTGACATGGGCTTGGGGAGCACCTTTTGGGTTAGGGATGGGCTGACTGGGGAATGTTCCTTTTTCCCTTCCCACGCTCAACTGTTGCAACTGTTGTTGAAGCTGGTGGATGGCTTGGGAATTAGCAGCATTAGTTGTTAGTAATTGGTGCATCATATCCTCCAATGATGGTTTTGAAGGTGGTAAAGGAGCAACATATTGATTTTGAGGTACAAAGTCTCGAAAGTTGCTAAGTTGAGGTTGACCATAAGAATTATGAGGGATAGGTACCATAAGAAGGTTCACAGGCTGATGTTGCCGGAATGAAAGAGGTCTTCCATGTGGTGGATATTGACTCTGTTGCAACTGGTTAGATTGAGGTCCATATTGAACCTGTCTGGGATAAGTGCGTGAGTTGTGGGCTTGTCCACTAGGCTGCCTAGGGTGTTGAAACCCATGAGGATTCCCTGAACTTCTGGGTGATTGTTCGTAAAAGTCGCCACCATAGGAAAGGTTAGGGTGATGTCGATTTGCAAATGTGTATGTTTGACCGAATGTGTTTGATTTACGTTCACAATTAAATACACACACCTCCTCTGGAGGTTCATTGCTACCTGAAGTTAAAGGGCAATCAGAATCTATATGATCTCTTTTGAGGCAAAAGGTACAAGGCTTATAAGTCTGTTATTTAGCTTCGGAGGTAGACTTTGTCACAATAGATTTCATTTCCTTAGCAAAGTCCTTTAGGAATGTTTTGATGTCTTGTTCGGGATCTTCCTTTGGTACAAATAGACGTGATTTTCTAGAAGAACTAGGTTTCAACTCTCTATGGGCAGTCCATTGTCGAGAATCATCAGCAAGTTCACTTAGAAAGGTATAAGCATCAGTACCAGTTTTACGCATGAATTTCCCTTGATGCATGGATTCGATCATATTTCTAGATTCGACAATCAATCCATTATAGAAACTTTGCACTAGCACTCGTTTTTCAAAGCCATGATGGGGGCACTTGATGAGTAAATCTTGAAAGTGGTCCCATGCTTCATAAAAAAGTTCATCATGTGTTTGAGTAAACTCCTCAATTTCTCTTCTAATTTCTAGGGCCTTTCTCATGGGGAAGTATTTTGCTAGAAACTTTCTAACTAAATCCTCTCAATCATCAAAAGAGAAAGGAAACAAACGAAGTCTGACATTTTCTTCATCTATGTTTTGGTTCTTAAAAGTAGTACAAACTTCAAGAAACTTTCCAAGATGGACATATGGGCTTTCTCGATCATGCCCATGAAACTTCGACAACATATTAATAATAGCCGGTCTAATCTCAAATTGAGCTGTAGTGATAGGGGGCAGCTCAATGCATCCATGCACATTAACAACAAAGGGAACATTGTATTTCCAAATTGGACGTTCTTCCATTTCATTGTTGATTGGAGAGTGAGGGGAGGTAGGTGGAGATGAGTGTGGTGAAGAAGCAAAAAGTGGATTAGGGTGGCTAGAAAACTTTTGGGTACGAACCAAGCGCTTGTTGGGTCGTTTCCAAACTTTCTTAAAAGGGAAAAAAATGGATTGGAAAGACGATAGTGACAAAGCACAAGATCAAGTATCCCTAGACGATTGCTAAGAAAACATACACAAGCAACGATCACTTCTGAACCACACAAATGCCAAATCTAAGCAAACAACGTTTTAATGGGATTTTATCTTGTTAATCTGTGAGGGACAAGATTGATTGAAACCAGTGAGCGTTACACTGTTCTCTATTATTGCCTGATTAGATAGGGTGCTAACAGATGATCCTAAAAGCTTGTATCAAACAGTACAAAGTCCAAAATCAGAAGGTCAGAGTTACACTTGCAAGAAGTCGGATTATTGCACAAGTACAGGAGATCACGTGATCTAATTACGAACTGTACCTGTGTTATCGCTCTGTAGACCGATTTATATGAGAACGATGTGTGTCAAATACGTACTTAGGGTGTGTGTTCCTAGCCAAAACTGTTAGTTACACCACGTCCTTCTTTGGTCTGCAACTTACTAATGACTTGGCGTACCGGGTAAGTTACCCATGTGGCAGTGGCCTCTCGGAGTTCATTGAATGATTAAACCCAACGTCATGTTTTGCTTTAGTCAACACAAAATTTAGCAGAATAACCTAGGTTTTAGTTGTTCTATGAACACCGTCCTAGTTGGCTCTAATCTTAGTTGATTTTATTATGTGCCTTGGTTTCACACAGTTGGAGTGACGAGGTGGGTGATGAAATCCCACCAGTTTCAAAAACAGGGCTAGGTTTGCCCTCTCTGTTTATGGTAGTTTATTAACGTAAGCAACCAAGCAATGTCCAATCAATTTTCACTTAGCACCCAAGCCACTAAAACAATGTGTATGAAAGAGATACTTACTAACTTGTGAGCTCGGACACAAGGTCTCCACCGTGGGAGTAGAGAGAAGTGTTATTTGAGAGCTACTCCTCCTAGATTCAAGCAATTGTTCTCTCCCCCACAACACCACTGGTTGTCCACTACAAAAAAAATTAGCCCTTTTTCAAATAAATTTTTGTATATTTTATTTTGTAACTTCGATTGCTATCTAAATAAATAAACACACAATCAACCAATTACACATGCAAAAATGTTTAATGGTCTTGGTCAAGAAGTCAGAATTTTTTTATGTTTAGTTTTTTTTTATTTTTTTTATGAAAGTGAATTAAATCTAACCTAAAACTAACAATCAACCTAATGCTAAAATAATGTCTAACTATTACAACTTGCACTCGACCATTCGAGGCATATTAAAAATAAGTTAAAAAAGAATAAACTCTCTTCCTCACTAAAAACTACAAACAAAATATTAAAAAAAAAAGTCTTCAAGTCTTAGGCAATTTCGCAGCTTTATCACCAACTTTTCCAAACGAATTTGTTCAACAGGCAACCAACATCAAAAAAATCTGAAAACATTCTGGAAATTCAGGGGAGTATCATGAAAGTTTCTATAAAAATTGCACGTTAAATGGTAAATGTTTGAGCCGTCTGCTGCTGTGTTGTTTCCGTTATATGCTGAAAATTACCCAAAAAAAAGCATAAAGATGACAAAAAATAATAAATAAAAAAAAGAAAAGAAATAAAAAATCTTCTCTATTTTCTCCAAAGTTGTATCTTCAATAATGTATTCCTTCACCAAGTGTTGTGCAACGACGCCATTTGATTGATGCCAAAAACCGACATTAATGTCGTTGCATGATTTTTGACATCAATCAAAGAAATATATAAGTTGTTTCTTATTTATTTATTTTCTTCTTCCTTCAACCTGCAATACAATTCAACAATATATAGTGGAAGTAGGGATTATCGTCTACTTCACGTGGATTAGAAGACAATATTTGATTTTCAACTTAAAGAATAAAGAGCATAGGAAAATAATGGATGGTGAAAATAAGTATTAAACTAAAAGTTAAAAAACTAAGATAAAACTTACTTCTTCAATGAAATTTAAACTGTACTATATGTACTTTTCTCCCAAGTAAAAATATAAATCCAAGAGCTACAACTAAAAAACTCTGTAAAGAAAAACTATTAAAGAAAAACTCTCAAAGAAAAACTATCAAAGAAAAACTCTCAAAGAAAAACTATCCCTTATGAACTCCATGTATGGGGTTTTTATAGGTAAAAAGGGTTTGAGTGATACAAGGAAACACGGTTTGAGTGAAACAAGGAATGGTTGAATGAAACAAGAAAACATGGTTTGAGTGAAACAAGGAATGTTGTCGGAGTTCAATAAGGAAACATGTCTTGTAGAGATTTTTTTTATGATAAAGTTGGCTATGTGGACGTCCAAATCTTCATATTGATTTTATCAAGATCCGTAGTTGTTGTTGCTTTGTGGGCTTGACTTCATGGGTCTTGACATTGAAATTCTTTAATCATGATGAATACATTCGAATTCCCATTGGGCCTTCTAGTTGATGAATTTAGCCTTATTGTGCCATTTTATGCATAATTTGAGAATTGTACTTGAATTCCTACAAAATGCACAAAATACACGTAATGAGATATTTTTATTTGATAATTGGACTTAACAATTGAATATTTAGGAGTGTAAAATCGATGTTTTGGGTGCTTATCATTTGACAATCTACCACACACACACAAAACTCTGAATTCCAAAGTCTAATGTTGTCAAGATCGTATTTTTATTATCTATTTCAAACTACAGAACGAGAAAAAAAACCAAAGGGTCTTCAAAATAGGACATTTGACACATTATAAAACAGTTTTGCATTCCTGTCTAGATAAACAAAGGGGTCTTAAAAAAAAATCTGATCTTTAACATTTCTAGTCAAGTTATAAATCCCTAAAGTGAACCAAAATCCTTAAATAAAAGTATGGGGAGGAAAAAAAAGTAGAGAGAATTTGGGGATTTGAGAGAAAGAAAGTACCTTTTGTTCCAATTAAGAACTAACTGGAGATTGAGAAGAGGGCAAAGAAGAGTGAGTGATTGTTGCGGTGAAAGTAAAGCAAAGCAAGAGAGAGTGAGTGTATTGAGAACCAGAGTCCTGAAACCTGAAACATAGAGGGAAAACACGGTGAGAAGTAGAGCACGTCAGAGAGGGAGAGCACAGCGAAACAGGTAGTCAGAGAGGGGGTTGACAGCTAGAGGGAGAGCAGATCGGAAAGGGAGAGCAGAACGGAGAGGGAGAGGGAGATGAGAGCAGATTAGAGAGGGAGACAGAGAAGTAAAGGGAACTTTGGCCTTTCCTTTGTTTCCTTCCTTCTTTCTTTTGTTTTCCTTTTTTTTTTATCAAGCGGGCACTTTGGCACCTTGCGAAATAGATCTCCCGCCCAGCCCACTTTTGATAGCATTTTGGCAATGTGACGAAGGGAGTTCAAATTGAACAAATTTTGGCCTTTTCATAGCACTAAGTAAAAAAATGCTATTGTCATATGCTATTAATGAGCAATTGTGGTGTAGTGCACAGTTTGTCACGATATTATTTAAATATCTACTATGAACTTTTTGTGAGGAATCTTTTCTCATTTATGTAATTTATACGTCAAGAATAGTTTGTCACGATAGTGATTTCATACATTAAAATTATCTACCCGTGACGAAATTTTCCTTACTTTTTCATTATATTTGTGACTGTCATTCTTCACCCATTTATTTTAGCTACTAGCACATATTTTAAATAGCATCACCTAAATATTTTTGTATAATGCACAATCTAAAATTAAAATAGTAGAATTTCCGTTCATAAAAATATATTGCATTCTTTCATTGAATACAATATATATATATCATCCTCAAATAAGTGTACAAAAGTTTTATAATGATATAAAGTTACACCATGTTGATGTCCAAAAAATAACTGAGTCTACTCTATTAACACCAAGATTCTTAACTCATCAAAATCTATTCATATCCACAACTTCCTTGAATCATTCTTCATCGCCATCATGGTCACCAAGCTCATCAAAATAAGGATCATTTGGATGCACCACTACCATTAGAACTGTTTGGACCGTGGCCGGAGGAAACACTATTGGTACGACCTTGCATTTTAGTTGCCAAAAAAGTTTGCATTCGACATTAACAAGTATAAGTGTTAGTAAAATTTATTGGCAAAAAGTTCACTTCTAAATTACAAAAAGTTTCAACTGGAACTTGTTGAAAACTAATATAAAAAATGTTGGTTCAAACAAATGTATTAATTAAATAATAGAACTCAAACAAAGGTATTAAGCAAAATAGTACTTAGCTATGTTGAAAAAGTAAACAGAACTTCAAAGGTTCATGAACATACTGAAACCAAACATACTTAATCATGATTTCTGACTCTTCTTAATAATCCATTAATTAGTAACATATAGTTGTTAAACTTTGAATATGAATAAATTACCCAATCAAGAAGATAAACAAACTCCTCATTTGGCCTGTAATTTGTATGGCTCTTCCCACTGACAATCTCTAATGCAACAATTCCGAAGCTGTAAACATATGTTTTATCCGTTAAGTAACCCCTGTAAAAATCTGCTTTATCCGTTAAGTAGCCCCTCATTGCATACTCTGAAGCCATATATCTTCTACAAAATTAAGAAACATGTAACATCAGTTCACTAGAATTATTTACTCTGAACCAAATATCTATGCATTGCGTCTTAGGAAAAATTGTAATAGTTTCGAAGCTTCAATTTTTTAGTAAGGAAACAAATAGACAACCTAAATCAACTCACATAGTTTCAGCTATTCGGGTACTAATGTGGGTATTCTCGATGTTAGAAATCTTAGCATTGAGACCCTTATCAAACAACACATTGGTGGCCTTTATGTCTCTGTGAACTATTTTTAGTCTCGATTCTTCATGAACTATTCACCATTAATGCACTCCGATTGCTTTTTCTTGGTGAAACATAACGTAACATTAAGCTGAGTGTGGTTACCATTGTGCTTATGCAGAAATAAAAATTGAGTTTCACAAGCCCCCAAGAAGTTTTTGTTTTTACATTTTTTTTTAAAGTGACAACTTCATTGAAAGTAGAAATTGGAATTCATAAGAAATGCAAAAGTTGGAATTTACCTCTTTTTTCACTGTTGACAGAACTACCGTCATATAGACAACTGAAACATTGGCAATTAGAGTCCCAAAAGGTATCCACTTAAACCTTTACTTCCTGACCCTTGTCCATTGAGCCTAGCCAATAGCCATCTAGCCCACACACCTACAGGTCCAATAACGCAAGCTAGCCATAATTGGGCGTTGGTCAAACAATGCAGGCCCAAACACCGTGTATCTGTCTCCCGAGTAAAACCTTACTAACAAACCATAGTAAGGTTAAATAAATAGCAACATGAGCATAACTGCCAAATGGTTTTTCATGTTGTCTATCCTATAGTTGTTTCTTGAATCAACATTTGAGCTTCCTTTAAATTTCTTGAGAACCCATCTAAAACCTTTAACTGAGACAACTCCAAATTGGATGGATTCAGCCACAATCATCATCCTTGTAGATAATTGTGAATGCGAAAATGAGTTCCATATTAAGATGTGTTTTCTCAATGAAAAAAATGACTTCTATTATAACTAAGATACCAAATGCAACTGTACCTAAGAAACTACCAACTGCGACATCTACCCATTGGCCTTCAGCACTAAGTTCAAGCATTTTCTGATTCCAACCACTGAAAGTTGTAAGGCTTCCTAAGTACTCAGTAGTCAGACCAATGGCTAAAGGATCAGATATATGACATATGTCTCATTTGAACACAACACCAAACCAGCTCATCAAGAATGAGACCAACTGAAAAAGAAGAAAAATGTTAAAGTTCATTATTTGAAAGAAGTGTTCTTTCATAATATATCCTGATGTGCATCTCCTTCAATTGTTTGGCTTAGATTGACAATAGTAAGAGATGACGTCCCTAGAAGCACTAATGTTTTTTTTCCCATCTTTCCTAGTTCAATTGGGATACTTGCTTCTTTTAAGTTCCAATGTTGCCTATCAGTGTGTCTATGTGTATTTGTGAGTGAGAAACATACCACATTAGATGTAAGATCCACCAAGATAGCACTTTGGTTGCTTTTGACAAGAGCTACACTGGGTCCAAATAGCTTTTGCAATAAATACCTTGAGAATCTTGATGCATATTACAAAAGGTAAGGTTTCATTACACATATAAACATGAATAACTGAATGTTCAAAGGAATATTAGACATGCATGTTAAGGAAACTGTTGCGAACAAACAGTCTGTGTCTTTTGTCACTTTCCAACGCATAGTTATGAAAAGTTTTTATGTTTAGAGTATCTATGGTTATGAATTTTTTGATATGAACAAATTCATAGAGACTATTCACAAATTCCTAGATGCCTCTAAAAAAAGCTACCATCGCTTAGGCTATTGCTGATAGATTGTTGGCATTTGATTAAGAAAAGTTAAACACATGCCAGGCACATGCTCTTTTTTCCCCTTTTTTCTTACACGACTAAAGGGTCAAACCCTTGACCAAATTTAGTAAAGAATTGATAAACAGAGTCTCGCATATTACCCCAAGTATTCCAAACACAATAGATGAACAAGGCATGATATATACTCCAGCCAAATAGGCAATTCCTTGTTGCTTTCTTGTAAACAAGTATTCACATCTATGTTAACTATAATCCATATCCTTATCAAATCTACATACATAATGTTATGTATCGTATCTTTTATACAATCTTCACAGTCAATATCATTGTCGATAAAATCATGCAACCAAAGCACTTTTCGGTGATGGAAAAAAATAATGGTCTTAAATGTGAAGTTGATAATGCTTAACATAAGATATTGATAGAATATTTTGTTGTAGAGGCATGCCCTTAGTGCAACAAAGCATAGTATTGTGTAGTATCAAAAGCTCAAATAATTTAACAGTTGGGTCAACCAACATTCTATTTGTAAAAAAGCTTACTTTGACCATAGCACTACTAATCAAAATACAACCAAACAGACAGCCTTGAAGTATGTAGCAATCTCAACTTGTCCCTACACCCTTAGCTCTTAACATGTGTTCTACTCAATTAAAAGATTATCAATCAAAACTGGTCAATTGACATCACTAAATTAGTGCTACTCCCAAGTAATTTGATGATTTGATCACTGTGAAACACAACAACATAACATTAGAAATGAAATTACCGAGTAAACTAATTCAACACCTTGTCATACTGGCTTAATGGTTGTGGTAATTCAGTCGAATTTTTGCCTCTTGAGTCCAAGATTGCATCTACAAAAATAGGAGAAACAAACTCTGATGGCAATGGAGGAAAGGCAGTCATTTAGATTGGGATATAGATCGCTTGGCCAATTGTGCTCGACACTTTAGTGACATTAGACCAAACATATGTTGGCAAATCCAGTTCATCATTTATAGGCACAACTCCACTTTCAAAAAAAAGATTTTATTCCTACCCTCACTACATCTACCGCTACTCAATTTCTATCCCCTATATCTCCAGCTTGGGAAACCACTTCACTTTTGATGTCTTCGTCATGTATTTGTGGTGCTATGCGACTTGAAAAACTGAGTGAATGCCTTCTCCAATAAGAATTGCACACAATGTTAAACGAGCGACGATGATGGTCCGTTCCATTCCTTCCATTATTGTGATTTTGAGTAGTATCTTCATGAATAATTCTTTGAAAGTTCTCAACGGTATCATTACTGGTAAAACGAGAGAAATGATTCATAACTCAATCACAATTACAGGCATTAGTACTTGAACTAAAAAATAAATCTCTCGAGCCCAAAACCCTAACAACGAAAATCTCCTAACCCCTTATTGACAAAAAACGAGATATTCATGGTGAATAAACGAATGTAAAATAGAAGAAAAATCACCTGAATCAGGGGGAAAGGCTAAATCGGGTGAGATAGAGGTTGCGCTGGGCGAGAGAGGCGGTGCAAGAACTCTGATATGGAAGAGATTGGGCAAGATAGAGGTTGCGTCTAGGCGAGAAAGGCAGAGCTGGCCGATAGCTCTGATTTGGTAGAGAGAGGCTCTGTTGGCGTTCGATTTATACGCAGATTTGGAACGAGTTTGTGTTGGGGAAGAAGTAGATGTACGTTGCATTTTTACACTTATGCCCTTAAAAATATTCAGTGAAGAATGTTTCTTTACTCTTGGATTGGGCTTTGGATGAAATCTGACAAGATGTTAAGTTTCCTCACCAAATTTATTTCATTTAAGCGCAATTTTTCTTTATCTTGATGTTTATGTGAGGAACTAGGAACCAAAATTTCTCTTGCATAAATATGTGACAACTCGTTAAAATTCCTCACAAAAACTAAACAACGGTGACCAATTTTGAAGCGTCACATAAAATTTCTCCACCTAATGCCAGATTTCTTGTAGTGATTATAATCATATGATGTCCTACTTTTATAAGGACTGAGGCTAAAAGAGCACAAACAAGAAAATTAATCAGAAAATTGGATGAGTATAGGATGAAATTCATTAATACTCACATGATTGAGCATGTCAAAATAGTTAACTCTATGATACAATTTGTATCTTTGTTGGACATCATTTGCGACATGAGCCGATTTTCTACCTATGAGCTACTCTACCTGGATATTGGCTATATTCTTGGCTAGTTAAGAGTTTTGTTAGAGAATGTTTGAGAAGACAAACCACAAAGCATCTACTTTCTCAATGAATTCTAGTTTTAGCTATAGTAGACATGTTAAACTCAATATTCTTTGTTTACCATTAATTAATGTTAGATCTATTCTTTACCAAAGAGAATAATATACATGTCTTGATGTTTTTAATTGTGTTTGAACATATTGTACATATGTGTACATAAATAAAAGTGTCTATTTATTCATGTGCTTCTTTCTATTTTTGATGAATTGTATGATGCATGAATAATAATGTTAGTTGGAGTGGGAGCTCTAAGGTTGTAAAATCAAATTACCTTAAGGACCAAAATTGTGCACATTGAGACTAAGCTAACGATAATTATACATAAGAAAAGTGGATCATGATTGAGAACATATTTAACGTTCTACTTTACATCTTATATGAATGATCATTGATTTGATATTTACTTGTGACAAAATAGATGTGTATTATGCTAGGCATTGATGAATATGCAAATGTCTTGACCAAGGCATCAGTTTCAAAAAATATTATCACCGAATTGAGCCAATGTGAGAATTGAATTGCTACAACTACGAAAATCCAGTATGTACTAGATGAGCAAGAGTCACTAGAAGCTCTTAACCATACCATGGAAGAGCCTGAGAATGGTAACTTTGTCTAGAATATATGGGATAAAAAGGCTTACAATGCCCAAAAAAAAATTGCTCGCATTACGTTGCTGAGCGGTGTGAAAAATAACATAATTCGAGATTTTCACAAGTATGAGACAACCAAGGACATGTGGACAACTTCGAAAGCAAAGTTCACTTGAATTTTTGTAACTAAACAAATGCAGCTCACAATCAAATTCAACACCTTCAAAAAAACACCCAAACCATAATATGAGAAAACATATGAGACAAATGTCGAACATGATAAGCGAGCTCAAGGATGTTAGTCATACATTAACTAATGAACAACAGGTGCAAGTTGTTACTAGATCCTTACCTCATAACTAGGAGCACATCAAGGTGCACCTAACCCATAATGAAAGCATCAAAACTCTGGATGATGTTACACGTCATTTGGAGCAAGATGATAATCACATTGAAGCAACTAGGCTAGATACAAATGTGTATATGCAGTACACCATACATCCTCGTTGATAGCATTTGCCAATAACACTTTTTACAATTTTGCTATAAAAAGCCAATTTTTAATATTTAAAAATAAAAAAAGCTATCTAATTTGGCGGGCTTCTTGGCGCCACCTAAAAAATTTTCTTAGCTCGACCTTATCTCTCCTCTCCCCAAATTTTAGTCCAAACCTAAAATAGGAGACTTTGATCGACGCCCTTTCCCTGCGTTGCTCCCCTATCTCTCCATGAGATAAGGTCTTCTTCAGTTGTTCTTCTTTTTCATCTTCATCTTCAGATCTTCTTCACATTCTTTACTTCTTCAGTTCTTCTTCTTCTTCACATCTTCGGATCTTCTTTACTTCTTCAATTATTCTTCTTCTTCACATCTTCTTCACGTTCTGATCCCTCTCGTTTCGAGTGAGAACGATAAGATTTTCTAATCTATTGGTCAGGTGGTGTTCTCGATCGATCAGGTCTTGTTGCTGAGGAGCTTCTTTTTCTCCTTTCTGCTTCAATTTTCTTCTTCAGCAAACAATAAACCCATTGACAATTTTAGCAAACAGAGTGTTTCCAATTTGCATTGTGAGCCCCTCACTCCATCAATTTGGGTTTTTCTTAATGGGTTTTAATTTTTTAATCCGCGTCTAATTTATGCTTTGTATATCAGTTCATTGGAAGTTTAGATGCGTAACGTCATTACCCTTTGTAAATTTTAGGTTTTCTTTCATTTGTCTTCAACCCTCTCCGTCAAGCACTACCAGAAGTGAAGCAGTGTAGTTTGAAATCTTGTTGCCATGGCGACCACCAGAGTTCAGCGGATCATGACCTAACCCATCGTAATCTCTCTCTCTCTCTCTGTGACGTCATAACTCTTAACACAACTGTGGATGCAAATTTCCACCAGATCACGTGCTAATCACGCGGAGCAATCTACATAAGATAGAATCACGTGCTGATCACGTGAAGTAATCTACATAAGATAGAAGTTAATTCTTGACACCGGTGTGGTGCCTGCCACGGGGACTCCGATGCCGAAGTTAGAGCAATGTCTTCAGAAAAATATTTATATCTCTATATTTGAAGAGAGAATTCTGAAATCAAGAAAGAGTTACCTCCAGATGGATTTGGGTTTGACTATTTACAAAGGCAGATGAGTGAGACACGTGGCAGATGAGTGAGTGATCTGCTTGCAAGCGGTTGTAATTCCTTTTAGGTAGTTGTAACTTCTCTCATGTAGTTGTAACCTCCCGTTGGCGGTTGTAACTTCTTGTTTGGTGACACCTCTCTTGCAAGCTTGTGTACTCAGCTGAGCATGGTGGTCACCGCTGAACACTATTCCTCTGCTGAGCTGTACTGGGCCCCTTTCATGGGTAATTTTTGGGCTTTTCAGAAACAACACAAATCTTTGGGCTTCTCTATCTTGTTGGGCTAAGGGTTATTTTTGGCTTCCACAAATGCCCCATCGTCTCCTTTGCTTTTGAGCTAACCATTTTTCTTTTCATTCTTACTTAAAAGCGGGGGAGATGTATTTTAACGAAGGAGCCCCGCCAAAAATAGAAGTAGATTGCCCCTGATCTTGCTGACTGATCTGTCTTTATTGATACAAGTAAATGATCTGCATGTAGAGGCTTCTGCCATTCTTGAAATGTAGTCTACTGAAGACAAAATGATCTGCATGTAAAGGCTTTTGCTGCAGATGAGATGATCTACCGGGTGACTTATACATAGTCATTTTATGGGCTCTTGGACTTTGTCCAAATAGAGGATTATCCTTAGGTGAATAAAACAAGTCATGTTCTGGCTTCCTGGTGATTTGATGACCCATCCACATATAAATGTCACATATCTTTAGGTTGACCTACCCCTGTTTCAGCATAAGTTGAGGAGTGGTATATATTTGGGCTGACCTGCCCTTATATCAGCATGAGTTGATGAGTCTTCATTTGTTGAAGGACGGGACACTGATCTGCTGGCCAATTGTGTTTCCCTGATTGAGGTGGAAACAAATTCTGCTATGGCTTGAACCTTTATAGTTGTCATCGGCCGGTAGATTCAGTCATATTGGCTCAACTCTATCGCTCATTTCATGAGTTTTTGACAAGCATCCGAGAGGAAGTTGTGCCCCCTAACTCTTCCCTGATGAAAACTGAGCTAACTGCTATATTTGAAACTGCCAAGCAGATGTACATGTCCTCTCCTGGATTTGTCTGCTGATCTACTCAAGAATCGATCCAAAGCTGCTGCTCTACTAGTTAGAGTTTGAATTTCTTTTGGAGTTGATGGTGACTTCATATAAAATAGTGTTATTCTTTGCTTTTATGATCCCCAAACTTTGTGTATGTTTGTTGGCCTGCTGACTTAGAAATATTTTCTTTAAGAGCGCAAAAGCTTTATTGGCCTCATTCATGAGTTTTCAATGTGCTAAGTCAGAATTTAAACATAACTTGAGAAAGTTAATCATGGATTCAAATCTGTTTATCTCGGAAATTGCATGGAAATATTGTGTGATCCGCTGACCACTTGACAAAACTTAAACGGATTTAAGTAGTCCCGAGTAAGATGCTTTTATGCAATTAATTACCCACTCGCGGAGAGTGTGATCCTCTACTGAGGCATTATATATGTGTGGTCTGCTGACCACTTGACTAAACTTAAACGGATATTAGTAGTCCTGAGTAAGATGCTTCTATGCATTGAATTACCCACTCACGGAGAGTGTCATCCTCTACTAAGGTGTGATCCTATACTGAGGCATTTTTCTTGTGTGGTATGCTGACCAATTGACTAAACTTAAACGGATTTAAGTAGTCTTGAGTAAGATACGTAGAGTGCCATCCTCTACTGAGGTGTGATCCTCTACTGAGTCATTTTGCTTGTGTGGTCTGCTGACCACTTGACTAAACTTAAATGGATTTAAGTAGTCCTGAGTAAGATGCTTCTATGCATTGAATTACCCACTCACGTAGAGTGTCATCCTCTACTGAGGTGTACATAAATATTTGAATTTGTAAATGTCTTCTGCTATATGACATGTAGAACGAATTCTCGTATTTCCCTCTTTCAACTGAGGAAGGTGTGTTCTTTGCTGAAAAGTAAAATAATGTATCATCTGCTGTGGTATATGTAAATATTTGTTCAGATCTTTTCTTTGCAGGTCTTCTTTCATTGATGGCGGTATCTTCGGCCAAGATTGGTTCTTTTCGTGGAGAATTTGATTGACCGAAACGGAGGACACTGTGTATGTTCTACCGGATGAGGAGTCTCTTGTTGAAAAGATAAAATACAATAAACAGATAATATACAACCAAGTTTTCTTGCATGTACATTGCATTTTTTTCTAAGAAGTTAAAAATGAAAAAACTAGGATGCCTCAACTTCAATCTACTTTGTGAAATGGTCGGTTGCCCTAATCATCAGATTTTTCTGCGCCGGAGAGTTTGATTGATTGGAACCGAGAACTTTGTGTATGCTGTATTGGTATAGGAGTCTTTTGCTGGAAAGTGTGCTCTACGCTTGTCACCCCTGTTCTTTTTACTCTCATTTTGATCTATATTCTTTTGTATAGATTTTCTATCCTTCTTGAACACATCAAATACCTTACCAATATTTTTTTTCATCGTCCCACAATGCATAACATTCTTCCATGGTGAAGACTTCTGCAAGAGTTTTACATGGTTTCATGGTTAGCTCGCCATACAATGGGTGATCTGTGGGCAGACCCTTCCTGAAAGCTGAGGACGCAATTTGATCATCACACCCAACCATGCTTGCTTTTTTTTCCTTGATTCATTTGACTTCTTTTTCATGTTGAAGAGGTGGTCAGCATGCTTTTTAACAGTTCGGTAAGATGGATATTCTTTTGTGAAGACAAGAGATAGATCTCCAAAGTTGTTGATCGACTGGGGGGTCAAAGTGTGAAACCAATCTTGGGCTACTCCCTTTAAAGTCATAGCAAATATTTTTCACATAAGCGCATCATCATTTTTGTCAGAGTCATGACACTTCGAAAATGCTTCAAGTGCCTCTCAGGATCAAAATCTCCTTTGAACGGGGTAAAAGTTGGTGTGGTAAACCTTGCTGGTGGAGGAGCCTCTTCGATGTTATCTGTAAAAGGTGAAGTGTTCACCAAGGCTACCTCTCTGCGCAGAGTATCATCTGGATTTCTCATAACTTGTAAATTCATCAACTGCTCTTTGACCAATCATGCCACATCATCTGCTCCCAAGGGCTTATGTGTATCCTGCTGATCGACCGTATGGTGATTTTGATTATGATTATCTGCGGTAGATGACTCATCATATTTTGAATTTGATTGTGACTTGCCTACATGTAAGTGAGGTAGAGTCTCAATGGGATTCGCCTGAAGGCTCCTCTTGATTTGACGAGCCTCTGAATGTGAGATGTGGGACAAATCAGTGTAGTGATCTAGATCTGGTCCCCTGCGTTGTTCGCATCCATTGGGATTATGTCTTCTGCGCCGACCACTTATATTAGGTGTAGTCTGCGGTCCTAGCCTTGTGTGCACAATTGCTTGGGAGCCCAATCTTGAGAAGATTCCCGTTTGAGGTCCGAGCCTAGAGTGCACATTTACTCGTGGCCCTAATCTCGAATGAATGCTTCCAGAGGGATTGCATCCCTTTGATGGATGACTACTTCCATCAGGTAACGGCTGGTGGCAGACCCACTATAAGTGGGTCAGCAGGTGGTGGCAGACCCACTATAAGTGGTTGTCCGACCGGTAACGGCTGAACCCGTGATGACGATGGCAGCCTAGTATGAGCAGAATACCTTGTAACATTATTTTTGCTAGTTTGTTTTCGAGTTCCCACCATTGTATTGAATTGAAAATAAAAGTGTTTGTGAATGAAATTGAAACTGGATGAATGAAATTTGTTTTTGTGAATGGAAGAGAGCATGCAATGAGTTTGATTCAAGCTCTCATTAAAACAGTGGCAGAGCTAGGATTGCAGACAAAAGGGGGCAAACAGTACACAACTATTCAACTACACCAATTTCAGCAGTGAAACAACTCTACCTTCTTCAGTTATTAGCTTCCCATACCAATTATTGTCACGAGCAAGCAAAACGAGCGAGGCTTCAACATCGAACCTATCATCGAGCGATCATGTGTAGAGCATGGCAATTTGCTCCCAAATTAGATACAAAATTGGTTCATTCACAGCAATAGGAGGGTGTCCTAAATATCCGCCGGACGCAACGGAGACGCGGATGAGCCATGAGTCTTCCATGCCACGGTGGAATTTCTTGAATGTGGCCGCAGGGAATTATGATAAACAAGATTCAAAATGCATCATTGTACCCATCAAAAGTTTGAAAATTCAATAAATGAAAGTTTTTTTTTAACGTGAGAGGGGCAACCTAAATGTAGGGGGGCAAGATACAAATTTAAAGGGGGGAAATATGAAAACTACAAATAGCTTAGTGGGTTTTTCTTAAAAAGATAAGGGGGGCAATTGACCCCCTTAACCAAAGGGTAGATCCGCCCCTGGATTGAAAGCACCAATTTGTGGATGCAAATTTCCACCAGATCACGTGCCGATCACACGGAGCAATCTGCATAAGATAGAATCACGTGCTGATCACGTGGAGTAATTAGAGCAATGTCTTCAGAAAAATGTTTATATCTCTATATTTGAAGAGAGATTTTTGAAATCAAGAAAGAGTTACTTCCAGATGGATTTGTGTTTGACTATTTATAGAGGCAGATGAGTGAGTGATCTGCTTGCAAGCTGTTGTAACTCCTCTTAGGTAGTTGTAACTTCTCTCAGGTAGTTGTAACCTCCCGTTGGCTGTTGTAAGTTCCTGTTTGGTGACACCTCTCTTGCAAGCTTGTGTACTCAGCTGAGCATGGTGGTCAGCGTTGAACACTATTCCTCTGCTGAGCTGTACTGGGCCCTTTTATGTGTAATTTTTGGGCTTTTCATAAACAACCCAAATCTTTGGGCTTCTCTATCCTGTTGGGCTAAGGGTTATTTTTTGCTCCCACAACAGTTCTCTACGAGAGAGATCCAAAAAGAGAAAGAGATCGAGGGAGAGATATAAAGAGATAGAGATACATCCATCGGCGAAGAAACAAAACCAGATTTCAGGTTTTACACTATGTCTGAAGAGCGGTTTCTACACAACAATAGCGGTATTCGAGTCTTATTTTAGGTACGGATGGTGGTTTCATCTTCGATTCTAGTGGTTTGTAGTGTGAGATGTTGTTTGTGTTTGTTCTATCTGTGGTTGTTTGTAGTTTTTTGAGTGGTTTTTTGTGGTTTCTGGTTCCGATCTAGTTCGCTTTGTTTTTTATGATGTTGTTTCTTTGATCAGTTCATTTGAAGAGCATTTTTTTTTTTTTTTTTATTTTAGTTTTATTTTTCTTATGATGTCGTGTTTGTGTGGTATCATGGTGTTGATGGAAGAGCAGTCAGGTCGGGTTTCTTATAGTCCATTTCTAAATTTTGTGGGTTTTGGGTTTAGATTGTAAGGGTTTGGTTTTTGATTGGGATTTTTGTTTATTTTCTTTTGATTTCAGTCTTTGTTGGTAAAATTGGTTTTTTTTAGGTGTTTATGGTTGCTATACTTATGGGAAGGGTCTAGGTTGTGCTTTGGTATATTATCTTTTAGTAGGATTGAAGTTTGGGTTTGCAATGTATTTTGGTTCTGTTTTGAAATTTATGGAGCCTATCAAGATTTTTATCGACGAAATTCCTTTTTAGCAAAGAATATGTTTTTTCTTGATCGAAGTTGTGATCTGTCAATGTTTGTTTCTCTTTTCATCTTTTGTGCTTGGTTATTTTGTTGTTTAATAAACATTAGAAAGGGTATTCTCCTGAGAGTTTGAATCCCAGTATGCTAGACTGGCAAAATCCTGTTCACAAGATTTTTTAAAGGTTTTTTGTTTACAATTTTATATCACCTTTTCTACAATATCACAATAAGTGCAATTCCCATTCATCATTTAACCTATTGGTAGCAACTTGATTATTCTCTTTCTGTATCAAGGCATGGTTTTGCACGCCATCGTATACTTTTTTTGGTCATTTCTTTTTGTTTAATGTGCGCGAAGATTGGTGCTTGAAAGACTATTACAAGAATTATCATGCTTAGATCGCAAGGCTACCTTGGAATATTCCTCAAGACTAGCGATGTATTAGGAGAGAATTCATTTAGCTCTAATTGGAAATGGAATCTATGCCATGGACTGGGTATGCCTGAAAAAATAGTTTGAGGTTGAGTGTTAATTGCGGTTTGTTGCCCTTTTTGAGGTCTTACCAGCTTGGTTGTCCCCTTGTTGTGACTATTTGTCCATTCTATCTCTTCTTTTCTACTCTTTAATTTTAATGACTGTTACCTGATCTCTAGGAACAAATAAAGCATAAATTAACAAGCATTCATATGGTTCTTGTGATGCCGTCTTCATTTACTGCAGCAAAATCATTCTTTTTTGCTCTTTGTAAGTCTTACCATATATGTCCATAATGTTAACTATTTTCCCATGTGTTAATCCCAAGCAGTAGATTTCTCTCAATTGTAAATTGTGATCACAGGTTCACTGGTTCATCATGGGCATCATTTCTGTATGGCTGGGGAAACCTTATCAGCATGTACCTATGAGTCTTCTCCTGACACTCATTTCATGGAAAGTATTTGATTCGATTATTGCATCTGAAACATAAACATTGCTTTGTTATTCCAGTTTCCACAGTATAAGCAAGGAATTCTTCTTGGCAGCAACACTTGGGTTGTTCACTTGGACAGGTTTCTACTTTATCCTAATTTTTATTAAAAACAACTCAAGTTGGAGCGAATCCATTTTACTTAAAGCTTTACAATGGAAGGTGTGTCTCTGTGTGTGTGTGAGGCTTATTGTGTGTGTGAGGCTTACAGAGGGCATGCAACAACTAGAGTTGTTAGCTGAGGTTGTGTTTTGACTGAATCATGAAACTTTTGTATTTTGATCCATTGAAGTGTCACTTGGGACACCCACATTCCCAAATGAGGGATCTTTTTAGTTGTGGTTTATTTTTGCTTTTACATATGTGAGGGATCATTGTTTGTTTTGGCAAGATTTATAACCTCTGGATATATCTTTATGTTTATTTGGCAGAATGAAGAAGATGAAAAATGATATATCTTTATGTTTATTTGGCAGGATGAAGAAGATGAAAACTGGAAAAATGAGTTTATATATTTACTTTGAAGAAATGACTTAATATTATGTTTAAGTGTTTTGTAATAACTAATGAGATCGAGTTAGATATATGTGAGAAATAACACGGGGGTGGAAGTTAAAGGAATTGGCACCTGCGGATTGAGTTTGCATTGTGGTCGAGCCCTCATCCTACACGATGTTTTGTACGCTCCTAAAATTCGATGAAATTTGGTCTCAGTGTTGGTTTTGCTCAAGTTAGGCTTTACTTTAAACTTTCACGGTATCGGTGTAAATGTGTTCCAGCGAACAACATTTTATGGTTATGGATATTTGCTTGATGGTCGGATATTGACTATGTTAGTAGTGATACCAGTGCTGGTTTTTCCTAAATTGTATCTGTTGGAGCGTCGCGCACGTGCACTTGCGCGCACCCCTTGGTCCACTATACATAGCAACGATATTGTCCCCAACTTAAGCACCACCTATTGGGTGTGACCTTCCATCTGGGCCTAGGTGGTGTGGGGTTTTCCCTTAAAAGGCCTCGTTGCATATTAGGGAGTGGACCATCTCCTTATAAACCTTTGTGACAACTCTTCCTTACTTGATGTGGGACTATTCAAGCCAACACTTTCCCAACAATCTCTACCTTGGCGCGAATCGTCACACATCCTACAATCCATCCACCGGTCTGCAACATCTCGAAGTACACCTTCTCCTCGAGTCTCAAGTGCAGCCGTGCAACCACGATCATGTGGGTAGCACTCGGTGTACGGGCTCGACTATTTTCGGCGTTGTTGGCTCCACCTAGTCGCAACCACCGCACTAACTCCACCTCGTCCAGACTTGTAGGATATTCTCGGACACCATCTCGGCAAGGATCTGGATCATTCATCTGGCGGACCGCGCACCTGCGCCTACGCCTATCTCCTGAATAATGTGCCGCCTGCACCTTCACCTCGCCGACCAAGTCCTAGCCGAACCATCGGCTCTGATACCAATTGTTGCGCCTTATTGCGGAAGCGGGTAGACACCAACAATTGCACACAAGTACCAAACAAGGATCCAATCAATTAAATAGAGCAACTAGCAATGAAAGAAATTAGAGAAAATTAAGAACATACCACAAGAGACACAAGGTTTACGTGGTTCAGCAATTGCCTACGTCCACAGTGAGATGATTGCTCCTAGAAAAACTGTGATGCACAAGGAGTAGAGAAAGACAATTGCTGAAATTGTTTCATCTCTTGTTGAGAGATTGTGTGAGAATTGTCATCTTCTTGTACCTTGTTCTTGAATATAGTGGAATCACCTCACTGTGGACGTAGGCAATTGCTGAACCACGTAAACCTTGTGTCTCTTGTGGTATGTTCTTAATTTTCTCTAATTTCTTTCATTGCTAGTTGCTCTATTTAATTGATTGGATCCTTGTTTGGTACTTGTGTGCAATTGTTGGTGTCTACCCGCTTCCGCAATAAGGCGCAACAATGATACCAATTGTTGGAGCGTCGCGCACGTGCACTTGCGCGCACCCCTTGGTCCACTATACATAGCAACGATATTGTCCCCAACTTAAACACCACCTATTGGGTGTGACCTTCCATCTGGGCCTAGGTGGTGTGGGGTTTTCCCTTAAAAGGCCTCGTTGCATATTAGGGAGTGGACCATCTCCTTATAAACCTTTGTGACAACTCTTCCTTACTTGATGTGGGACTATTCAAGCCAACACTTTCCCAACAGTATCTATTTCAAATAATTTGGATGATAATGCAGATATTTGGCATGCTAAACTAAGTCATATTAGACAATAAAAATTGTATAGATTGGCAAAAGAGTGCTTGTTGGGCTCAATTGAGAAAGTCAATCTACAATATGTGAATATTGTTTAGCTAGAAAAATGGCACTTAAACAATTTGGCAAAGGAACAAGAGTTGATATTACATTGTAGTTAATCCATTCGGACGTTTGTGAATGAATTTTAGGACCAGAGATAAGTTTGTACATTTAATCACATGATTTCACTCGATTTGGTTATGTCTATTTGAGCTCTAATAAGTTAGAAGCTTTGAATTGTTTCAGACACTGTGAATCTGGTACAGAATCAATTATACAATAAAATAAAAATGTTGAGAACTGATAGAGGATGTGAGTATCTAATTGATGAATTTTAAAATTCTTTGTGATAAAAAAAGAATATATAGACATCTAACTATTCAGATGACTCCACGACAAAATGGTGTTGCGGAGAGGAGAAACAAAACCCTTCTTGAGATGGTTTGGTCAATATGGAATAGATAAATTTGCTTATTTTCTTTTGGGGTGATGCTTTGTTAACTGCTGCCCATGTACTTAACCTAGCAGGGGCGAGTTAAACAATGATTTAAGTCTCTTCGAAATGGCTGATTCAAATGAATTTCTTACGCAAAGTTGATTGGTGAATTCAACCAGATCATCTAATCCGAGTGGGAGCCAAGTATACAATACTGAATTCATTTCACAAGAAAATAAACTAAGATGTAGTACTCGTGGAAATATTCCTTGCTGTTATTTCTAAATCGTGGCTGAGCCTTTTATTGTAACCCCACAAGAAGATGATGAATTTAAAAGGGTTGGAGAGACTCACTGCCCTGGAAAGGAACAATGGATAAAAACAATGGAAGAAATATTGTCGATGAGATCGAACCAAGTTTGGAAATTGGTTGATCTACCAGATGAATTGAAAATAATTGGAAGCAAATTGGTTCTCAAGATTAAGCATAAAGTTGATAGAATGGTTGAAAGATATAAGGCTCGACTTGTAGCTAATGGGTATACTCAATAAGAGGGGATTGATTATGAGGAAACATTCCCTCCAGTTGTGAGATTTACCACATTTCTCCTTATTATGGCTAGAGTTGCAAACATAGATATTGAATTACATCAAATGAATGTAAATATTGTTTTTTCTCAGTGAATAATTAAGAGAGAAAGTCTAAATGGAACAACCTGTAGGTTTCATTAAGGAAGGCGAAGATCACAAAATATGTAGGCTCTTAAGATCAAATTATGATCTAAAACAGTCTTTTAAACAGTGGTATATACAGTTTCTGTTGGGCATCGCGCACCTGCGCGCACCCCTTGGTCCACTGTACATAGCAACGATATTGCCCCCAACTTAAACACCACCATATTGGGCCTTCCATCTAGGCCTATGTGGTGTGGGGTTTTCTCCAAAAGGCCTTGTTGCTATTAGAGAGTGGACCATCTCCTTATAAACCTTAGTGACAACTCTTCCTTACTTGACGTGGGACTATTCAAGTCAACACTATCCCAACACTGTGTGACGATTCGTGCCAAAAGTGGAGATTATTGGGATAGTGTTGGCTTGAATAGTCCCACATCAAGCAAGGGGGAGTTGTCACAAAGGTTTATAAGAAAGTGGTTCACTCCCTAATAGCAACGAAGATTTTTGGGAAAAATCCCACATCACCTAGGCCCAGATGGAAAGCTCAATATGGTGGTGTTTAAGTTGGGGACAATATCGCTGCTATGTATAGTGAACCAAAGTACGCGCACGTGCCTAGCGCGCCAACAGTTTCATCAATTCTTAATAACATTCGATTTTAACATGATTGATGAGGATCACTGCGTGTATGTTAAAAATATCCAATAACAAGTTGTGATTTGTCATTGTATGTAGATGACATATTGTTGGCCAGAAATGATAAGGAGTTTGTGATAACCATTAGATGTTGAGTTGGTTGTCATCAACATTCGAAAAATAGGGGGTTTTAGCTTAAGAGACGATTTGTGGCATTTGTGGCATTCTTAGCTGTACTACAAGATGCGGTTTTAGTTTAAGGGATTTTTTAATAACTTGACGGTTAAAAAAGATGTTGCAATCACAATATTTGTGTACTGTGATAGTCAAACAGCCATAGCTTTCATAAAATACCCCAACTATCACTCCTATGACCAAACATATAGATGTCAAATACAATTTTGTTAGAGACATGGTTGCACGAAAAGAAGTGAACGTGAAGTATATATCTACCCATAAAATGGTAGCAGATCCATTTACAAAACCGATTCCTAATGATGTATTTAATGTTCATATCATCAATGCATATATTTTATTTTATTTTACTTTCAATCAATGTAATGTTCATAGAGGTATAATAATAAGTTTGTTATTCATTTGATGCCTAATATTGCTATTTTGTTGAAAGCATACACACATGATACATGCTTAGTGCATGATATAAACGTATGTCGAACAAATTTATTGGGCCTTTCACATAAGCAATCACATGTATGAATGAGTGATTTATAGAGACGAGATAGTTTGAGCATTATGAAAGTTTAAGCTTAAATGAATGTTGCCTTGATTGAGGATCAAGATGAGGTCACTATGTTTAAAAATTTTGTTACCGAAGATACCCATGATTCATCTTATTTGTCTTAATGCCAGGTGAAATTCCTATTTGATATGAAATAAATAGTAGAGTAGTGGACTAAAGTTAGATATTGAGTGTATCTGAACTATCACCTATATAGTATTTGTGGTGAGAGACATATACTCAATGAAAATTGAGAAAATACAATAACATGTGTTTCATACCACCTGTGCAATATATCAACTAACGGGAGTAAAAAGGTATTATTAATCTCTCTTCCTCGTTATGTGAGACTCTTGAGGCTAAGATAGCCCATATTTGTACCCTTATGACTTCCACTGGTTTCTTTGAGGTTTAAGTTGATGCATGCTATCTTAAAATGCTGCTAATGGTCTTGAATGATTTGGCCTAAATGAGAATTTATAGAAAAGCAATTGAATTGGAATCATTGGAACTAAAATGAAAGGAGGTCGAATGTCACATTTTGTTGTATTCAAAGGTCGACAAATTATGTTTACTATGTGTTTACATAATTGTGAATACAAAAATGCATTATAATAATAATATATTCATTGAGAGATTGGAGGATGTTTAAATGTGACAAAATGGGTTTGGGGTACTGCATATTTTCTCTACTCGTTGGAACTTCTATGTATACATAACAATTACATAATAGTGAACTCTTGTGATTTGTGATATGCTGGTCGCACATTCTATTTATCTGAACTCTGAAGTGAAAAGATTTGTGTTCTTATATGGATTAGTTTATCATGTGCTAGTGGAAAATGTTGGGTTTTTTTTTACTCAATGTGGTTATTGACCACTAAAAGCAGTTAATTGATATAAATACAAATATAAAAAATTGGCTTTGACAGTGGGCTCTCTGTGTCTCTTGTTATTTTTCTCCTTCAAACAAAACATTTCAAGTGATATCTAGGCTGTGAACAACAAACAACTTCCGATTTGTGATTTTGTCTTCGAATGCATTTACGATTCCTTTGCAATTATTGTAGTTTTCTGGCTAGTTTATCTATTAAGATATTGTGATCTTCAAATTTAGGATTAAGAGAACGACATACACATTTGGATGTGATACAAATATTGAATGTTCGAATGGTACCATCTATGAGAAAAATCTCATGAAGAAGTCACCAGCAAAAGGTTGACACCTTTGTCGGAAGAAAAAAAAACTCCATATGTGCTTGAATAGATAAGATTTCTTACCTTTTTTCCTCAACGCTTGATATGTAGATGCTATGGAGAACTTACCAGAGGTGGTATGAATCCAATCTCTCTTGATATGCAGATGCTTTGGAGAACTCAACTCAGGACGAGTTTTCCCTCCGCAAGTAGCTCCTTAATCTTTGATAGAAAGATCCTCTATAGTATCTGGAGGCATTGGACAATGGAACTGATCACTTATAATTACCTATGAACAATGGAACAAACATAGGTGTCTTTGTCTGACACGGAGATGAAGCATTTGACACGTTGGGCAAAAACAACTTAACACATACACATTGAGGATATGCCTGCACATTTTAGCATTATTTATTTTTTCAG
Organism: Berberis vulgaris; assembly: GCA_963556465.1. Taxonomy (NCBI): domain Eukaryota; kingdom Viridiplantae; phylum Streptophyta; class Magnoliopsida; order Ranunculales; family Berberidaceae; genus Berberis; species Berberis vulgaris. The sequence continues at coordinate 22,596,597 of OY747130.1, read as the reverse complement.
CAATGAGCTTGTAGTTGTGTGTGTATGTGTATTTTAAAGGGCAAGCAATGTGTGTATATGTATCTATTTTCAAGGGTGAGGAAGGTTCTATTGGATTCCTAAACTAATAAGTGCCTTCGGCAGAGTTCGAACTATTGATTTGTAATACCATCCGCCACAAGTCGACCAACATAGTCATATTCTTTCACTTTTAGGTCAATATTGCTATACATGTACTACTAATTGCCATAATATGGTTGTAACCCTTGTAAAGAATTACAACTTTCTAAATATCTATGTAAGTGTTAATGATCTAAACATGGACTTCTAATGGGAGTGTCCAATGATACAGTAATTAATCGATATAGTTGTGAATACATTTCAGTTCAAAATTTTGAAAACTGCACAAAAACACGTAAACCTCACCCCCACAACTAAACCAAACATTGTCCTCAATGTATAAAAAGAAGAATCATGACAAATGAAGTAAAAATAAAAGATGAGGGTTAGAATGATATTACCATGGTGACTTTTACAAATTTAAGAGAGATCATCCACCAATGAAAGCTCAAAACCATAAAAACTTTGGAGCTATCACGAGAAATTGATAAACACACATACATGAGACAAAAAATGCACAAACGAAAATTTTTTACATGCACCGATTGTAAGTCAAAATTGTTACAAAGCTAACGAGTATGAGTAGAATGCAATTAGAAAGAACTCGAAAATCAATCCAGACTAACCATAATGACACAACTGAAGTCGAGCTGCCTCTCAGGAGCACTTGGTTATGTCCTTTGCCCGATGTATATTCTTTATCACAAATGATCTACCATAAAATGAAGAGAAAGAACATAGCGAACACCTTTCTCCAAAAATGTCAAAGAATCGTATAGCAACAACCTAAAAAGTTGAGGATTTTTCTAACAAATAGTAGCAACCACATGCGCACAACATACACTAACACACCCCAAAAGCTATGAAGATGCCATGCAAAATCATAAAGAAAATGCAAATGAACTCACATTCCTAGGAAAACTGTCAAAACCTGGAGCAGAAAAGGATCACAAACAGTGATATGCAGCAAATGACTCTTGCCTACTACTAAAAAGGGACATCCTAAGTCAAGTGTCAAATCAAAAGATTGAATATTTTTCATAATAGGATGGTCGAAACTGAAATCATCCCTTAAAACCAAGGGATCCACATAAGTAGAGTCAATCAATGTAAAAAAGATGCAAATAGGTATGTCTATAGATATATCGGGTGGTACAGGCTCATAATAATAAATTGAATTGCACAAAGATGATGGGCTAGACCACTCAGCAACTCCCCCAAACCTGGAATTACCATTTCATATGGCATGGATTTTATCATTAGATGCATTAGTTGTATCATGAAAAATTATCGAGGCCAGACTTCAAAGAATACTAAAAATCAGACTTCATGCATAAGTCACTAGGAAGGCATACGTCAAATGGGTCAACATGAAAATGTGAGGATGGGAATGGGTCAAAAAGCAAAATAGTCTCAACAAAATTGGCCAGTTTTGATTTACTGAGTGAAAGGAGTTTCACTTTAGGCTTCCATGTATAACCATGATCCATAATAGGGGTTGAATTAAGCAAAACATTCACTTCCCTAATGAAATTATCAATATCGAAGTCTAAACCGAAATGAATCAAACAAGCCGCTAAGGGGTCATCTAATGTAGATTGCCAAAAGGATTCTCCACCAAACTCTCAATCATGTTAACCTAATAAACATCCTCGGACTCAGGAGGTTGTTGACTTACATTAAAAACATTGAGTTCGATGATCATGGATACCAAATGACAATTTCATGATTCCATTCCCGCAGTTAATAATAACATTAGATGTTGCCAAAAATGGGTGACCCAAAATAATTGGAATGTGACTGGAAGGATTATGAACAGGTTGTGTGTCAAGAATGATGAAGTCCACTAGAAAATAGAATTTTTTAACCTTAATGATCACATCCTCTATAACATCGCGGGGAACTCCGATTGACCCATCTGCCAATTGTAGTGTTACTTTAGTCATATTTAACTCGCCAAGACCTAAATAATCATAAACGGAATATAGCAATAAATTAACACTCGCCCCTAAATCCAACAATGCCTTATTAACCATATGATCACAAATAACACAAGAAATTGTTAGGCATCCGGGATCCCTATACTTAGGCGGGGTACTGTGTTGAATAATTGAGCTGACTTGCTCGGCGAGGAAGACTCTCTTTTGCACATGTAGTTTCTGTTTATGTGTGAAAAGATCCTTCAAAAACTTGGCTAGGTAGGAACTTGCTTAATACCATCGACCAATGGGATTTTAATGTGAACTTGTTTAAAATTTTTCCATTACATCGTTAACATTTGTTCCTTTCTTTATCGGAGCTAACCGTGATGGAAATGGTGCCCTAGAAAAATAAGATGCCTGAGTAGGATGGGTCAAAGTCAAGAGGAACATCTTTCGAAGGTGAGGCTTTATCAGCTTCCTTGTCAGATGGAGATGCAACCTGCTTTAACTTAAATGGGGATGCAACGACACTCGAATCGGGCACTCATCAACCTGTTTCCACTCCAAAAGGTAGTAATAGATTGGACATCTTCATGGCATGGCTCGGATGTACTACTAACTAGGAATTGACCCTTTGGGTTTGGAACAAATTGATTAGGAAATCTTTCTAGCTCTCTCTCAGGGAATGACTGAGCAATTTTACCCATAGCTATCTCAAGCCTATTGATGACTTGAGATTGGTGTCAAGTTGTGGCTTTCAACTCTTCTATATCCTAAGAATTCTGCTCAAGTATACTTTTTGTGCGCCGCATAAAACGATTAATTGTTTACTCTTAACTAAATGTGTTGGATGGATGTTTGATATATACTGAGAACTTTGCTCAAGTATATTTTTTGCATGCCGCCTAAAACAATTAATTGTTTCCTCTAAACTAAATGTGTTGGATGGAGGAACTTGGTTAAATTGAGGCCTAACAAGGCTAGAAACTTGAGAAGCCTAGGAGACAACAACAAGTCCCCTTTGGTAGGGGCCATGGGCCTAGGAGAGATTTGGATGTTTGGTAAACCCTGGATTATAATAGCGTTTGATAATAGCATTTGATAATAGCGTTTTTTTACTTTATGTTATGAAAAGCTCAATTTTTATAGCATTGTAATATTAAAACGTTGTGGAGAAAAAGGGCAGGAGTTAAAAAAAAACAGAGCAATCCTAAAACCTCTCTCACCAAACCTCTCAAACCAAAAGCAATCCTAAAACGCTCAATTTTTAGTAAACCTCTCTCACCAAAAGCAAAAAAGACATCTCCCTCCATCTTGCTCTTGTTATTGCCCTAAAACATAGCAAAATCGAAAGAACACAACAATCCTTCACTCCATCTTCTTCTGCAAGCAACAGGTATGTGTTCCTTCAATCTTGTTTTTCTCTCATCCTCTCCATTTCACTCATCCTTTCCTTAAATCTTCTTCAATCCTTCAATCTGCTTTGGTTCCCTTTAGATCTGGATTCTACCATTCTTTAATCTTTCCAATTTCTTTTTCTCACCTCACCATTTCACTCACTCAGGAACAAACGACTCTTCAAGTAAGCAAAGTGAAGAGAAGGTGAGTTGATTTGAGCCGAAGTGGAGAAGTTGTGACGGTGAGAACTAGCGAGTGATTGTGGTGGCAGAATTGGATGCATCAGTGGTGCGCCATCAATGCTGGTTCTTAGAGATCTAGGGTTTCCAGATCTTAGCTTCATGTTCTTTTTCTACTTTGTGTCAATTGTGAGTTTCTTAATCAAGAAAAAATGGCAGAATTGGGTCGAGAAGAATAAGGAGATCATGCGCCTTGTGGCCATGGCATCAGAGTAGACGACAAGGGCCGAGCTTGAAGCTGCATCCGAGTACGGAGCTGTTTTCACCGTTCGCCGGACTCAATGTGTTGTTTGTTTAATGCGCTACCACCACCAGGTGCTTTAGATGTAAAGTTGTTTGGTACTGGTGAGTTTTCCCATTTTTCTTTTGGGTTTAATTTCGTTGTTGGGTTTTCAATTGCTTGATTAATTCGTGATAATTGGTTGTCCCTTTGGCTTGACTTTGATTTCCTACATATAATTGGGTTTTCTTCTTTACATAATAATGGAATCGAAGCATGGTAGTGATTGTTTGTTTTGTGTTTTTAGAGATTCATGTCATATAATAACCAAAACCACAAATGGTTTAGCTAAATTATAGTAATAATCATAGAACGTTCCATCAGTCCTAACACAGTTTCATGAACCGTTTCCAAAAAAAAAAAAATTCTACTATAAGAAAATACAAAGAAATATGTTATGACTGATTTTAAAGAAGAACGCCCTAAAGCTAAACACTAAACATTTTAAGAAAAACGAATTAAATTAAATACCACAAGCTATATAAGTTTTTTGAATTTTATGGGCTCGAGAGTGTGGCACCCATCAAGTAACCTTAAACACTAATCAAAAGATCCTAATCAAAGCAATTTATGGGACGAATTGTAGGGGACACAATTCAAGATGTACTAACTCGTGGAGGGTGCACCGCCTCTTATAGACGAAGGTGCACCCTTACGCTACGGAGAGCAATACTTTCTCTAATAAACTTTCAAAAAATAGACCCATACACACATACTTTTCAGGCATAACCACAATGCCACCTAAATTCTTGATTTCTAACACAATAGTTTATATATATAAATAGACCCTTAAGCTTTTCCATTAAGGCATACTTCAATAGTTCATTCCATTACATATCCCTTCAATAGTTTATATGTGGTGAACAAAATGCAAGTGGAAGTAAGCAAACATACGGAAATGGCTAAAGAAAAAATAGTAAGTCCTCACCTGTATCAAGATTAAAATTTCAATCTGCAAAATAAATCATTTCAGCATCAAATGGTAAGGATTTCAGAGCGAACGAGCAAATAAGTAGATGACCTAGTAGGCCCAACTTGAACAATTATGAATGAAGTTGAAGATGACCTATTTTTAGTTTTTCATAGTGAAAAGTTTATTTTTAGATAAATCCTAACATAAACCTCGAACTTTAGTCTCCATTTATATTTGCGTATTCACGTCTGTATTGCAACCTGTTGAAAGTAATATGTAGATACACAATAAATATGAAAACCATATACACATGTTAAAGGAGTTTCCATGAAAAGTTTTTACTAGAAGGACAACAGTTCTGGACCACACTTGGACCTCTAATGGGAAAGCTCCCTCGGCTTAATTGTTGAAGAACTAACTTGTCTCCTGTTCCAAATGGATGGAAATTACCTGCACCTGGTCGTAGGATGCTAAACTCGTAAACCTGAATAAAATTACACACATACCATGTATTATATCAGGTTATACCATCTTCATCCATACAATCCTCCTGACGCTAATACAGTTCCAGTTGTTAAGAAAAAAAAAGATGGTCAGAGTCTTCAATGTTCGAGAAAGTGCTTCTACACTAACGTTTTTTTTTACAACCAATTTAGTGGCGGGTTGAAGAGCATTTGTTGATCTAAATCAAGATATGTGCAGCTACATATCTCAAGATCTGTCAATAAATGCATTTCACCCCATCAGTACACCTGTTGAAAAAAACCTGTTATCATGTTTTTTGTTCGTTAAATGCTACTTCTAAATCTAATATGGGTGGTGTTTACAGTTTGGGTTTTATAAATCTTGTGATCTTATTTTCTTTGAACAATATAGAAGGCAAAGTAAAAAATTAAGTAATGACATGATCTAGACTAATGTGTTTACTGTCACAGCTCGGGAGAAGGAGATGGTTGTTAGTTCAGTTTCTGAACTTGTGCTAGCAGTAAAGCAACCCAGAGCACTGTCAGAGTCTACAAATCGACCAATAATGAGGAAGTCAGAAGGGGGTGGAGGACCCCTTAGATCCGAACCCCAAGGGAGAAGAGCTCCCAGAACGTGGCACCACAGAGACGAAATTTAATGCAAAAGATAAATGAATTGCCGGACAAGAAACCCAGAAAATCTGGTTTACGTTCTTTCATGGGGTATGTTTATCATAAATGTGATAGATACTTTCTTTTCGACAATGTTTTATAAGTAGAACAAACTTTGATGATGGGACAAAACAGAATTATGACTCGAATAAAGTCCCACATTGTGACACCCCACATAATTATGTGATGGTACATGTAAGCACAGTTGCATTAGCATTAGCCCCACATCGAGTAGGAATTCTCTGTGGTAAAGATTCATCCGTGTTACGACTCCTCTGTAATTCCATCTAAAACCTCAAAATTCCACAGCGATTGTTAAGTAAAACCAGCCGCATCAACTCATCTGTATATCGAAGAAATATGTTTCTAAATTTCTTGTTTTACTCAAATCAGCCAATGTTTGAATAAAGATATATTTTATTCCATTCAAGCGTATAGGGAAAGCCCATAATGCAGAGACCCCTCAGGTAGACATTTCCATGACAGATGATGAAAGTGATGATGATGACGGAAGACCTGACAGTTTAGACGATAAAGTAAGGAAGAAGGAAATGAAAAGGGGTATTGATCTAGCCACCACACTTGAACGTATAGAAAAGAATTTTGTCATTACTGATCCAAGGTTGCCCGATAACCCCATTGTAAGATTTCAATTCAAACTAATAAAGCTCTTCATCAACCAACACCATTCCTTAACCAATATAGTTGAGCATACTTACAGAAGGTCTACTTCGGTTTTGCAGATATTTCCATCGGATAACTTCTTGGAGCTGACAAAATACAGTCGTGAAGAGATACTGGGAAGAAATTGCAGGTATAATAACTCTTGCCACTCAAAAGGCTTAAGATGAAATGTTTTGGGGTTGCATTGGTTTAAATCCTCTACATTTGCAGGTTTCTTCAACAACTGTAAAGAAAATAAGAGAAGCTATCGATAACCAAAAAGATGTCTCGGGGCAGCTCATCAACTATACAAAGAGCGGTATGGTTACCATGTATTCTAATATGTACTAAATGTTTATCCCAGACTAAATTTCATTAACACTTGATGCAGTAGATTAAAAAATCAATATTTTTATTATTTTCAAAAAATTCAGGCACGAAATTAAATTTAATACTTTTAGTAAAATTATTTTGCAGATTCTTAATCATAATAGGTCTACGAAAGTTTTTTTTTGTTATAGATTGCTTAGAGGCTTATTTTCAATGTTTTAGGAGGATTAGAAGTTGATGGAGTTATTATCTATGTAAAGGGCTATGTTTTTCTAGGCGCAGGGGAGGCAAAGAGGGTGGCTTAGGAGCCTAGCTTGCCTAGGCCTCGCTTAGCATCCTAGGCAGGGTTTTCTTTTGTAAACTTTATAGGAATTTTTGGAAGACTCTATATATACATCATTTCACAAGTCAATTTCACTAAAAACATGAACATAAAAGCATCCATAGTCATAATCCAATAACAAACATAAAAAACAATCACTTGAATCAAAGAAGAAGAATCGCAAATAAAAAAGTACCACCCAAATAGAAGAGAAAAAAAAAGCCTTGAGGCTGGTCGATCTGTTAGAGAGAGCTTTTAAGTTAGGGGTCTAGGCCATCTAGGGAAAACTTAAGGTTTTTAATTTGGTCTAGTCTATTTACTTTGACCAAAATAATAATAATAATAATAATAATAATAATAATAATAATAATAATAATAATAATAATAATAATAATAATAATAATAATAATAATAATAATAATAATAATAATAATAATAATAATAATAATTTGTGATCAAACAGCCTTTTGGCTCGTGCCTTGGGTAAGCTAGTCTCTAGTGTCACCGAAGCTATATTGCTTGCTATATGGGTAAGGAACTCCAATTCCGAATATTTAACAATTAATTGAATTTTACTAAATATTATCTTTCTCTGTTATCTCTCTCTATTTCTTCTATTCTTCTTCCCTTCTTTTCTACTCGTCACAAAGTTTAAAGATTTTCTAGTATTATTCCACTGCGGCAAAATTCAATGTTTATTCTTTGTGTCCCCAATAATGAATTTAATCGAACTAAATACTTATCTGTAAAAGTCCATTAAAATCGTTTTTATTCAACAGAAAAGAAATTCTCGAATTTGTTCCATTTGCAACCCATGAGAGATTAGAAGGTAAATCCTTTGGTTTGTCGTGATTCTGAAGTTAATTTTCCTAACCAGAACAAGTAGCCATTGGCCCATCTCATGTAATTTCTCAACTATTTTCACGAACAGGGAGAAGTTCAGTATTTCATTGGAGTCCAACTTAATGGTAGTGAACACGTGGAACCACTTCACAACTGCATTCCAGAAACTACAGCTAACGCGAGTGCAAAACTGGTCTGTGTATTTTCTACAAACTATCTAAATCCCATTTTAGCACTCTATCTTGACATCTATCTGAGCTAAGAATTCATATATCTACCAATGTCCATTTTCAGGTGAAAGAGACTGCGGAAAACGTTGATGAAGCAGTCCGAGAACTTCCAGATGCCCATTTGGTATGTCAATGGCTTCATAAATTTTTTTGATAAGACCTTGAATTGTAACTGCATCCATTACTAGATCACTTCCCTTCCTCGGTCACTACTCACTAGTGGGGACTAACCCGTGATTTAATGGTTGTTATTTTACTCTCCAATTGGAGATATTAAGTTTTTTATTTTCTTGTTCACCATACTAATGTGTCAATTTCTCATTTCCAGCATCACTTTCAGATGGAAGATGGAGTTGTTCATGTTTATGCCAATAAAGATTGGGAGATTCCAACTCTTTTCTCATGTAGTTTGATGTTTTATGGTGTTTTGGGTTGTTCATCTTTCAAGAACTGTTTTTTTTTTTCCTCCAGCAACAGAAAAGCTTTATCCTCTAGCTGATGCAACAACTTTTTTCACTGATCTGCACCGTCTCCTTCGAGTTATTGCAGCAGGGAACATTCAAACTTTGTGTCACCATCGACTAGTACTTCTGGAATAGGTTGCTTCTTAAACTTTGACGTGCATGTATCAGTTTATTTTATTGTTTTGCTTGTTCCAAAAAAATTGTTAGGCCTTTGATAATATTCATCTTTATCTCCTTCCAGAAATTCAATCTTCATTTGATGCTTAATGCGGATAGAGAATTCCTTGCTCAAAAAAGTGTTCCACATTGTGACTTCTACAATGTTAGAAAAGTGGATACACATGTTCATCACTTTGCTTGCATGAATCAGAAACACCTCTTAAGGTTTATAAAGTCGAAGTTGAGAAAAAAACCTGATGAGGTATTGGTTTCATTTTTGTTTGTGATACTCTTAATAACTTGTTAATTCAATTGCAATTGGCCCTCCATCCTCATGGGACATCATCCCTAAAGGCCTAAACCTTTATTTTTCAAATCTGCATGAGGGTGTTTTACCATGTATTCTCTAAAGACATCCCTTGTTAATGGGTGTTCACTTTCTACCAGTCTTTTAGATTCCTGTAACTACACCTAACATGCTTTCGTGGAGTTAACATACATTGCTTTTATATAATGACAAGTTGTTGGCATGTTGCAGATCAATCTAGCTGTAGAGACACTGAGGGGATTGTTTTCTGATTGGTTGGTCAAGAGAAGACAAAGATCTGGATCACAGACTTCGGTAAATGGTGACATTCTATCAGGGATTAGACATCATTCGCATGCTAGAATGGTGACATTCTATCGCTATGGACTGTTTGGTGGCCGCATTGGCTGCTGCGCTGAAGGCGTAGTGCTGAAATTGTCGCTGAGCGCTTATTGGTATGGGGTCTTGGGCAGAGTTTGTACAGTCTTTTGGGTCGATGTTTGGTTGTTTACCATGCTTCAACTGAAGTAAATGTAGTCTGATCTTTCTTATTTGATAGATTTTGTGACTCGATGTAATACATTATCTTATTAATTACATTACTTTGCCTCCGTTCATTGAAATGTTTAAGTGTTTGCACATTTTGGTTTTTATTTTCTAGAAATAAAACTTATAAGATGTTATAAAAAGTCATTTGATAGCACTTGATGAGTGCTATAGAAAAAAAAGGGCCTTGAAAAACGCTATAGAAATTAAGACAATAGCATTTGTTAAATGCTACGTGAGAGAAGACAATAGCGTTTCTGAAACGATATTGGTAACTATACAATAGCGTTTCAGAAACGCTATAAATACTGTTACTATAGCGTTTCAGAAACGCTATAAATAGTCAACTTACAATTGCGTTTTTAAAACGCTATAATAGACCCTGTATCTATTATAGCTCCGGCAGACACAGTGTTTTTTAAAACGCTATGGTATCCTACCATAGCGTTTTTGAAACGCTATTAATGAGCATTTTTCTTATAGTGATCTGAAATGTTTTGGCACTTAAGGGTAGCACAAATGTCCTGAAATTCTTTGACATGAAGATATGAATCTTCTTTCTCAAAACCATAGATTGAGGGCAAAAAATGAATAATGGATGGTTTTAGATCAAAACTATTTGTAGTTGACCCAGGTAAGACAAAACATTGCTTTATAGAGGATAACAATAGTCCTTGAAGGCCTTTTTCTCCGCCATCTTCTTGGTCTCAAGAATTATTTTTTTTAAATGCAAGCCTAACCTCTATATGAAGACGACCTAATAAAAAAAATGGATAAACGACACATAAATGATGCACAAACAAGATGAATGGCAGACGGCCCTAGGGTTTTGTTACTAATGCAGGGCTGAAATTCAATTCAATTTACCCAACCATGGGAGAGGCACGGTAATTTCCTATCAATCTGCCACTACATAATTGCTCCTACCTTTTTTCACTTTTCAGCTCAAATTGAAATGCCAGTTCAAGAACTATTCCCAGATAGGATATGATCATTCAGTTGACTACTTTAAGCTTTCAAACTTCCTATGAGCGTCAAACTTGTCCTAGACAATTATCTTGCTACAAATTTTAAATATTGAAAGCTTAGGTTCCTAACCCTAAAATAGATGGTGGTTAACCTATCCGCGGGAGAGGGCATGGAAGTTGCAAAATCCCGCTACTATTGAAATTTGCATGCAATACTACCTAAAAAAACCAAAACACAAGTGATCACAACAGAAACTGCATGTAGATGCGATGGGGAGAAGTTACCTTCGACGCGAACCTCTTTTGGGTTACTTGTGATGCTGGCTAGAAGTCGAGTTGCCGTCGATCAAAAACATTTTCCACCTGACAGCTCATCCACTTCTGAGAGTGTCCATGCAAATCACACTTCCTTCTTGTATTTCACGACGTCTACTTTTCAATTTTTTCCCTTTTGAGTTCCTGTGTGTATGATCGCCTGCCAAACAAATGCAAAAAAAAAAAAAAAAAAACTCAAACCATTAAAACAAATAAGCTAGCGACTCCTAACATTGTTCCTAAACAAAGAAATATACACCTAATTTATAAACTAGTAAACCCTAGATTTTGATTGTACCGTTACTATCCCCGGCAATGGCACAAAAATCTTGATTCAGATTTTATCCACCTAAATTAATAAGCTAATTTAATCTGATTGTTATACCTCAAGTGCACGGTTGTCTAACTGGTAGACTACGCCAAATAAGGGTCGGTCCCACGAGGATTGAAGACACAATCTAAGACTATATCTTTTTAAACCAATTTTAAAATGGGTTACAGCAGTCAAAAATTCTAAACTAATAGAAAACAGAAAAATAATTGAAAATTGAGCTTGAGAATCAAAGAGAGAGATGTTAAGGCTTTCGAATCATCCATCAGGTTCATAAAATTATACTAATGTCAATTATTGTCTCCTAGGAATGTAGTGGATCGATTTTAGCAAAGATGCAAACCCTAGCATTAATTGTCTATTTAAGCCACAACTAATCACAAGTTTAACTAGCAATGTAATAGATTGATTCTACAAATGGCTTTTAGATTGAGTTTTGGGCTTTGGCTTCATCATCGACCTCACCGTCCGGGCCATTTTGGCGATGCTTTCCAAATTTGTCGCTTTAATTTGATTTCTTCATTTAAGCTCTGATACCTATAAAAAAACTCGAAAAAGAAATAATTAGAATAAAATACAATATTCGAAACACTAACCTATATAAATTATAAGGTAATTTATTTGTTAATTACGTGACTATAAACAACCTTGAACAGTTTCATCTCCAAATTCTCGGACACGTGTTTCATCTTCTTCAAGATCTTAAAGGGGAATAAAGAATTTCAATGTGGTGAACAATGCGAACAGGTTTCCGAGATATGAAGTTGTACAAAGGAAGCACCGAGCTATTCTCAAAACATAATACAGGTGAGACACCTACATATACCTTACATTCTCGAAACACGCCGTTAGCTCAGCCTGATCCGTGAATAGAAAGGGAAATGAAAGCATGTCTACGACATCAGCAAGACGTGTGATGGGGCTGAGGCTAACAATCCCAATCTGAAAAAATTGGCCTTAGCGTTGGTAACCTTATCTAGAAAACTGATACCCTACTTTCAAGCCCACTCAGTTACAATCCTTACTGTGTATTCACTCCATTCAGTATGCACAAGCAAGAGATGTCAGGAAGAATGGTCCGTAGAGCTGAGAAAATTTGATGTCAATTCTGTTTTGAGAACGACCATTAAGGCGTAAACACTGGCAGACTTCATTGTCGAGTTTACTGGAATAGGAGAACCGGAGTCCAAAAACCAAGAGGGAAATGAGATCCCCAAACCACCTTTATAAGAATGGGTCATGCGATGTGACGGGTCATCCAATGAGAAAGGTAATGGAGCTGGGATCACCCTTAGGAAGGCTATCAAATTCGGTTTCTGTGCTTCAAACAATGAGGTGGAATATGAGGCCCTCACAATCAAATTAAAATTAGCCAGAGGGATTGGAGTATAAAAATCACAGTGTTCAACAACTCCCAATTGGTGGTCAACCATGTGAACAGTGAATTCAATGTTAAAAACCCTTGGATGATGACCTATTGCCAGCAACAATCAACGCAAAGAATGGGTTAAAGAGAAATATACTCCGTCGTTATTCCATGACAAACAGTGAGGAAACTGACACTTTGGCCAAGACGACCTCGTTTGCAACGGACAACTCCGACAGACTCATAGAGTCCTAAGAGAAGTCTGTCCTAAAGGAAAAAGGACTCCACAAGGCCTTCTCTACAAACGATGAGACTAGCTAGATGAATCCCCTAATCAACGACATAAAAGATGAAGATCTCCCGGCAAATAAAATTGGAGGCTCGTAAGTTGAAGAACAAGGTGGTACCATACACGCTTCTTAACGACAGGTTGTATAGAAGATCGAAAATTGGCCCACTGCTCAAGTGCTTGACCACCTACGAGGCGGACTATGTCTTCAAAGAAATCCATGGAGGAATCTGCGGGAACCACCCGGAGGAAGGACATTGACCCACAAGGCCCTCACATTGGGGTACTACAGGCCCACAAGGCCTACCAACTTAGATCAGCTCCAGCTGCAAAACATAATTGCTCCATGGGTTGATGTACGATGCAATGCCTTATAAATGTACAACCAGTTCTAATAGACTACAAGCATATTAGATCCATGATTTCAACTCTTGGCATCTCCATTGGGGTTGAGGTACTATCTTCAGTAAACAAAACATTGACAATCAAAGTTAGTCAGTGCAAGTAATAATATATGTCTTATAATTACTGGATGAGTGCATAAAAGTTCACTCTAAACACCGCTTTTCTAAGTATAACTGTAAGATTATTTGGGTAATTCAAGTAATTTTTTATAATAATTTTCTACTTAATTACATTACGTGTATTTTAGTATTAATGGAGAAAAATGAACTAATTACATGTGCAAGACCGGGTCATTAAAAAAAGAAACATAATTGAATATGGAAACCCAATTTCACAAAGAATTTTTAAGTCGAAATCCATTAGAAAAGGGGGCGAAATTAAAAAAGTAAATAAATGGCTTTAAAAGAAAAAAAAGACTCTGAATTCTCCCTCTCTTTCGTGAGCTTCCTTCTGCGTGAGCTAATTTGTGAAGAAGAATGGAGCATGACGAAGTTCGGCATGATCACTCCTTGCTGGCTCGTGAACTAAGTATGCTATGTTGCTGATTCGTAAAGGCGGAGAGAGACAGGTGTGTGAGCTTGGCGTGAAGACAGATAGCATTACAGTTACTGGTCTTCTTCTTGGTTGCGTCGCTTTGTCGCTGCTGATTGATTTCCTTATCTGAACTACTATTGTGTGAAGATGCAGAACAGGGTGTGAAGGATTCATTGTGTTGTTATGCTCTCTGGATCTTGGCTGCAATTCGTGACGAACCAACTGCGTAAAGATCAGGACCTGTTTATCACCTGTTGCTGATTCGTGAACTGAAGCAGAGAAGAAAAGCACTCTGCTGCTCTGCTCGTGACTTGCAGACCGTGTGAAGAAGAATGAAGCAACATGGAGGCAAAACAACTTTTGAATCTTCTTTTTACTATTTGCACCACCACATCATAGTTTGTTTATTTCTTCTACTTTTTAATGCTTTATTTGAATATCAATCTTGCCTGCATTATGTATAGCTAAACAATTTAATTAGGGATAGACTGAATAAATAATTATGACTTTTTAGAATTGATGCAATTGTTTTCTGTAGGGGTAGGCAAAATCGATTTAAATTCAGTTAACCGACCGAATCGAGTTTCAAACCAAAATATGAGTAGAAAGAAAATAATTTAAACCGAACCGAACAGATTATAAACGGTTTGAAATCGGTTTACGATTTTGAACAGATCGAATAATAACCGAACCGATCGATTAATTAGATATATATAAATAACTAAATAATAGGTAGGTGTCAATTCCTGATTAGTGCACCTTGTTGAACTGAATCACCCATTTTCTATCTCAGTTTTCAATTTTGGGTCTACAAAAAAATTGGGCATATTTTAATGTAAGCCTTTCAAGTGCTTGAGCCCGAAATTTTGGCCCAACCGAACCGAACTGATCCGAAATTACAAAATTTACCGATTTACAAATACAAAATTCGGTTTCGGTTTCGGTTTGGGTTTTGTGCAAACCGAATGAAATCGGTTTGAAATAGGTTCGGGACTCAAAACCAAACTGAACCGACATTGCCCACCTTTAGTTTTCCGCTCCCTACTTTGACCTAGTTCTGCTGACCTACACAAGGAGCGCACGTGAATCACGAGCCACCGTTGTGGTGGCCGATGGCACTGCGATGCTAAAGTTAGACAGAGATCTGAGGAAAGTGTAATGTTGTAAGTAGGGATTTTGTAGTGTCCCTTAGCTTACCAATCTCATGTCTTATTTATAGCGCAAGAGTCCTGATTAAACCAGGCCATCGATGACGTAGTTTAAAAAGAAGATTTTCGTAGAGATCCTTATCTAATTAAGAGTTGTGTTGTAGAAGGGCATTTCCTTGTTAGCCTTGTGTTGGGGATAACTCTCAATCTTAGGGTAATCCGTAAGAGGAATTTTTTTTTGTGATATGTACTTTGGTATTTGCTTCTTGATTGGAAGTTGAGAGCTGTTGTAATTGCCTATCCAAAGCTGATCCTCGAGATACTTGCCTTAGCAGGGCTTACGGGTATTGAGGATAGATGTGAGACGAATGTGCTTTGCAAGCTGTAAGAATTCGAGTCCGTCTGGCAGACTATATTGGACGGGTGTAGAACCGTTTGGGCCGGATCAGTGTTGAGTTGACGCTTGGGCTCGTAATTTCTTGAGATCATCAAGACACATGTATGGCTTAGGGTTGTGATCATTTTCGTGTATCATCAATTACTCCCCCAGAGTTAGTGGGTCATCACATCGGTTTACTAAGTCATCTCTTGAAAAGATACGCCGCTCATGATGGTTAAGTCTGAATCATTGCTTTAGCAGCGCGCTGCATTTATTGAACGTTTGTCGGTTCAGTGGAAAAGAGGCGGGAACCTAACCCCTATTTAGGTCATCCATTATGCGAAGACTAACTCTTTTGTTTTCTTTGCTTTTAAAGATATTGCTCTATTCATCTTCTGATTGAAAAAATTGTTTATCTTCTTTATGGCTCAGCAAAACCTTCTCGATGACGCAACCTTGGCCAAGGGCCTTGAGTTTTTCAAAGACAGGTTGCTTTCAAAACCTGGCCTTGCTGAAATCTGCACAAAGTTGGGGTCCCCAATGACCTGCTATTGTCTGTTCTGAAGGGCGACTAAACGCCAATGTCGCCACTGTTGGGGTTCATCTGTTTTCACCGTAGGATGCTCCAAACCGGAGTACGTTTTCTCGTTCTGGATGTTATTTGAGACTTTTTGAACTTCCTTGGAATTCCTCTAGCCCAGTTGGAGCCTAATGGATACAGGATCATTCTTCTATTTCTGATTAGGGCGAAGGAAGTCGGCGTTTGCGTGACTCCACGAGTAATCTAGTTACTGACTTCTCCTCGGTTGAAGAGTAACGATGTCGGTAAAATGACATCGCCAGTTTGCTTTGCGAATCTGCCTAATGACTTCAAGTTCCGGCAGAAGTATTGCTTCTTGGCCCCTGAGGATTCAATGTACTTCGAGTTAAAGGGTCGTTCGCTCGAGCGGGAGTTTAAGCCACTTCGTAAGTACAACTTTTTCTTGTGATTCATTTACACTCGATTGCATGCTAAACATTGCTTGTGTTTCTTCACAGGTCAGTTCCCCACTACTCCTCTTACCCCAGAGGAAAGAAACCATATGGAGACATTTCGTGGGTTGTCAACGCAGAATGTGGTGGACATCATATGTGTCCCTAACTTAATTCATAGTAGGTTATGGGAAAACTTGAATGTGGCCCCCATTCTTTACTAGACGTCATGAGTTAAGTCTAAAGATGGGGCCCTTTCTAGGAAGAGGAAGGCCACTAGAGCCAAAGCTCATGTTTTATCTGACACAGAGGAGTCGTCTGAGACATTTTCCTCCTTTGTGAGTTCGAAGAGGTCCTGGATTAGAACTGGGTTGACTAAAAAATGACCCGCTCCTGTAAGTGAAGAACATGATTCTGATCGGCCCGACAAGGCGGAGGCCGATGTATCTGGCTGAGAAAATGACTACCTGCGATTAGCAGGGGTTGAAGACATGTCGAATCTTAGTGTCACGCAGGCGGAAGCCCTGAGTGAGCAGTAGAAGCGGGTTGCAATGGTGGCTTCTGCTGGTGTCGATTCGCACAGGACTGTTCTGATAGAAGGTTTTTGTGAGGATCCACCTGAGGTTCTTGAGTCTGATCATCCGGTTGGTGGGTTGTCTGATAGCAGTCGTGGTGACACAGGTTGTCTTCACCATCTCGCTCCCGGCCACATCTCAAGGTGTTGGAGGGTCCGTTGGATAACTCGCTTCCATCCCTTCCTCCATGTCTTGTTAAGCCATCTCGTACTAAAGGGTCGGTTGTTCGTGATAATGGAAAGGTTACGGAAGAGAGCCTGAGAACAGTGGCGACTATGAAGGGTGGTGCCGATGTAATTCCTAATCCGGGAGAGCTCCATCCGGATGCGCGGATAAGCTTGTTTGCACTGGATTTAGTGAGGATGAGCACTCGGGTAGGCACCAGGAGGTCGACGTGGAGTATGCTTCAAGGAAGCATATAAGTAGGCGTCATAGCTGGCTGATGGATTACGCCCCAAAACCCGAGGAGGATACGCTACAAGGGCGTATAGATAAGGATTTAAAGTAACTTATGCATGGGATGTCTCATTTGAGCTAGGTGGTTGTTGTTGGTTTGGAAGTCGAGGCGGCACGCGAGAGGGTGAAGAAGCAGGTTGATGAGAGGAGGCTAGAGCAGTCAGCCGTGGTTTTTGAGACTCAGAGGGTTCTTCTAGAAGCCATTGAGTGCGATTTAGCAGAGGTAGTGTCAGCAAGGGACATATTTAAGCAGGAGTTGGATTGGACTCACTGAGACATGGAGGTTGCGCAGGAAACTGCGGCTGAGGCGCATTCTACACTACAGTCTTTCGCTAAAGAGAATGCCTTGAAGGTGGCCGACTCGGCTGCTCGGAAACAACAATTGGAGTCCGATGAGGAGTTGAATGCTTGGGAGGCGAAGAAGGCCGAGGACTAGCTCGAATTAGAGAAGCATAAGCTCAATCCTGTAAAGAGCAATTTGGGTACTAAGCAGTCTCAGGTTTATGCGCTGACTGACAAGTTGGAGCTGTGGGAGCGTGAACTTGCTGACAGGAAGGCGTGCGATGAAGATCTTCTGCAGGAAAAAGGCAAGTGCGAGTCCCCTTGGGTTGTACATGGCAGACTGGAGCTGTTGGCGCTGATGAAGGAGGAACATCCAAAATGGGGTCTTGGCCGCTATAAGAAGATGTATGTAGATTTGTTTGTTGCCTTTGTGTCATCGAACGAAAAAGGCAGTTCAGACCTTGATGCTCAGGCCATGTCGCATATGGACGCAACTCCTGATCCCTCCCCCGTTGAGCTTAGCTCTTATGTTTCTGTACCCTCTCCCGATAAGGAGTAAACTTTGTATACTTGTATCCATTTTGCTTTGATTATTAATGAAAATAGTTTCATTTTAAGTACATTTTGTACTCGTTGTCACTATTGTGTGTTTTTCGTTTCGCCTTGTTGTTTTCCTTTAGCATAGGCTGGTTGGAACAAATGGGAAGTCGAGTGGTCTATCTGCAGTCGAGAGTTTGACCATTTGCGTTGCGAGTGACTTAGAGCCACTATTGCATAGTCATGTCCATCAGTGGGCATGTCACGGACAGTTTAGCCATGGGTTGCGTTACCCGGTCTGTATCTTGTCCTTAAGGTAAGCTGCTGGGGGCTTATCTTGCTTGTTTGATTCATCGGCTATAGTCGTCGTCATAAGTGAGTTGTGATAGCCAAGCATACGCGTTAGAGCGTTTGTACCAAGTCAGGCGTTGTAAGCTTGGGTTGGAATTTTATGTAACACCTGTCCGGGCGTTGGCTGGATGATTTATGTGTCGGTATAAGTGGCCTTTGCTGGTATTAAAATGTCAGCTCGTTTGAGCGTGATGATACTAACCGAGCTTTGCGGCTGCTATTTCAAAAGAAAGCGGTGGTCGCGTGGCGAGCTGCTTAGGGCTCTCATCTTCCGAACCATCTATGTCCGAACAGAGTGAACTATAGGTTCGGGGAGTAAGGATTCGGAGACAATATTGAAGAGCACTGGTCCCGTGGGGAGACGTCAACATCAGTCAAGGACTAACTAGTCTCCCACCTTTTGAACCATCTATACCCACGTAGTGGGGGCTACAAGTTCGAGACGAAGGGGTTCGGTGACCAAGCTGAAAAACAGTGGCGCCCGTGGCAAGCCGTCAGAATCAGTTCGAGACTAACTAGGCTCCCACCTTCCAAATCATCCATACATGTGCGCATCAAGCTACAAATTTGGGGATTTTCAGCAGCCATGCTAAAGAGCGGTGGTCCGTGGCAAGCCAAAGGAATCAGTTTAGGACTTACTAGGCTCCCACCTTGTAAACCATCTATACATGTGTTGTGGGGGCTACAAGTCCAGGGTTGGTAATTCGGCGGTCACGCTGAAAAGCAGTGGTCTCGCGGCAAGCCGTCATCAGTTTTGGACATACCAGGCTCCCACCTTTTAAACCATTTACACCTGTGCAGTGGAGGATACAAGTCTAGGGTTTGCAATTCAGCGACCAGGTTGAAAAGTAGTGGTCGTGTGACGAGCCGTTGGAATCAGTTGGGACTAACTTGGGACTAACTAGGCTCCCACCTTCCTAACCATCTACACCCGCGCAGTGGGGGCTACAGATCTAGGCTTTGATAAAGGCTTTCGTTGCAAGTCGTCACTAGTTAGGCTTACCTGATCGGGTTCGGCAACCATTGACTGCGGTCGGGGCAATGATCTCTGGTGAGTCATCATCACCAAGCATGATAGCGCTCATTAGACTCCCACTTCCTAAACAATTGAAATCCATACTAGGCTAACTAGGTGTCCAGATGAACTAGAATTCGTCGTCATCAGCCTAGGCTGACAAAGCTTACCTGGTTGGAGAAAGGATCCGCTTGCTTGAGGGCGTGCGAACCTATGTTCGCACGAGTAGTGCATTACGCTGATAAAATTATCTTAAATCAGCTGGTGATCCGTAGGTACGATCCGAGTCTCAGAATTGGCTAGGATTTCTAGTTCTAGGCATATGGAAAAATATTGTTTGAATAGTGGGCCGAGCCTATGGGCCCGCAGAAGGAGAACTAGGGTTTCTTGCACGAATTACGCTAAGGGTACGATTTAGATCGCATGGTAGCACGTGTATGGCATAAATCGAGAAACGGTTGAGTATCGATTACTCCCCCTCAATTGATGGGTTGCGCGCAACACCATTAATTGGATGAACGTGGTCTGTGCAGTTTTCTTGGGAACCATCGTTTCCTCGTTTCCCATATGATATTTTATGTTGAAGTGCCCGTTTGGTGGACCATTATGTATATATAATGGTGTTTCTCAATCGTTGTAGGCAGTATCTTCTACAGAGCGTATCTCCTGTAATGTTCTTGCTTGAAGAAAATGTTTATGTTTTCCAAAAGCTGAAAAGAGATCTCCATCATTGGAGTCTTCAAATGTTCTGACATTTGCACTGATTGGACACAATGATAATCGTTGTTATGCGTGGACACCTGTTCTTGGTGGGCACATAGTTTATTCGCTGAGATCTCGTAATCTCATTTCATATTGCAAAGAAGAAGTATGAATTTCCTCCTAAGGGAGGAGTCTGTCATTTATCTGCCTGTGCTTCGGTGTTACCATGTGATGTTATGCTCGCATCTATGCGGTTTGTTCTGCTAGCTTATGCCTGATCGAAGTGCTGGCGGATGCGTGATGCTTTCGGAGGTGGTATCTCTCAGTCACCCGGGTACCACGCATGGGAAAAGTGTCATTGCTTGACAACATTGTGGAACATTGGCCACTTCACCGTTCGCGGCCATCCTCATCTGCCTTCTTTTACCTCCTTCTGGAGGGCGGGCGCCGTTTGAGGAAGTCTGTAACTTGTTGCTAGGTTCGAGTTGTAGCTGGCGGGTCACTCTTTCGGGGAGTGATTCGACGGAGCAATCGGATGCTCTATGTTTTCAGCCCTCTCTACACCCTTGTCCTTGATCTTGGGAAGGGGTCAAGCGAAGTTCACTTTGGGTTTATTCATCTTTTTCGGATCTCCTTACGTAGTTGGATTGTCTACTTTTGGTACCTTTACTCTCTTTGACGTCAAACTTTTTAAGCGAGTCCTTACTCCATCTCTCATCGGATTCAGATGTTTGTAGTATGTAGTCTTTTCTATCCGCCTCTGGGCACCCGATCTTACATCTTTCAAGTAATCAATAGAGTGTGTTTCGTAATTCTTTCTTTATCTTGTATGTTTGCAAATCACATAAGTTTTTAAGAACTAAAACTCTACATTGACTAAGGATGGAAATAAACGACTGAAATAAACTAACTGTTGACGGAGAGTAATCGATCCTGACCCTGAAGTGAATTTGCATGGCTCTGGTGGATCGTTGGTGCTTTTAAGCGGATTGTTGTGCTCCGCTGATGTCATAGAGGCTACTAAAGATTAAACCTTGTGAGGGAGTGAATCTCGGCCCGATGGAATGTTGGGGGTTGTACTCCCGCTTGCATTAATCTCTCCATCCTGCTGGGTTGAAGAGCGGATTGCTCCTCTTTCGCTTGACAATCATGTTTCTCTGAAGCGAGCCACTGTTGTTGGGATCTCAAGCGAGTGGAGTGATCCGTCTGCAGTCATTAAGTCTGGTTCTGGTTCAGATTGCACTGTGGGATCCGATTGGATCCAAGTACATTTTATTTGCTTTAGTGCAGCATAATGGCAGCCTCGTACCGTAGGTTGGTCTCCACGTATTATTCCTTCAGAGTGATTAGTGGTGTACTTAACGTACTGGTGTTGGGTGGAGACTACTGCCTCCATCTGGTGGAGCCATGGTCTTCCGAATATAAGGTTGTAGGTAGGCAGTGCGTCTACTACCATGAAGTCCAGAAGCTGGACCTTTTTCAATTGTGGCTCACATGCCACTACTGCTAACCTTATCTTCCCGATCGGGAAGTATTTCTCTCCACTAAATCCAATCAGCGGGTAGTCTGAAGATGTCAGGTTCTCCTCCTTGAGGTCTTTACTGCGGAACGCGTTGTAGAACAGGACGTTGAGTGAGCTCCCAGTGTCCACCAGAGGTCTCTTCACCTCTTACCTTGCAATGGAGACTGAGATGACTAGGGCGTCATTGTGCGGCGCTCGGACTCCTTCAAGGTCCTTGTCCATGAAGGTCAAGGTGGGAATGGGGCTTTGAACCTCGAGTAGCAAATGCGTTTGTCCTCATCCACGGGTTGTGTCCGCATTTCCAGTAGATTCCACTTGCGGGACTTGTGTGACTGGACTTCATCCGGTCCGACCCCATGAAGGACATAGATTATGCCTGGAGTCTCCTTTTTTATTTCCTTGACTGGCTCCCCCCGGTCCCTGGATCATTCTAGCCACTTCTTAGAGTTCAAAAATTCCTTTAGCTTGCCCCTACGGATCCAATACTCAATTTCATATCTTAGACTCTTGCAGTCGTTGGTATCATGGCCGCCCTCCTTGTGGTAAGAGCAATACTTGATGTTGTCATTCTTTGAGGGATCTCCGTGCTACTTTGGGGGCCACTTAAGATCTTTCCAGTTTTTTATGGAGTTCAGTACGTCCGAGAGGTTGGATTTGAGAGGAGACAGAGCTCTAGATCCAATGTAATTGGATGCTTTCTCTGGTCTAGCCCGACCAAGGTCTGACATATTGTCATTACGCTTCCTCGTGCTCCTTTCTTCATCCTCGCATCTCCTTCCCTCCTTCCTGTCCTTAGGAGCGGAGGGCTTCTTCTCACCTTCAGTTTCCCTCTTAACGGTCCTCAACTCCTCTAAGGTAATATACTTTTAGGCGCTCTTGAGGAGCTCTGTCATGTCTAAAGAGGGTTCCATGGTGAGGTATTCTTAGAGTTTTCCCTCTTTAGGCCCGCGGTGTAAGCCGTCACGGCTGTGTCGTCGCTACAATTGTCAATGAGAGTCAGCTCGTCGTTGAAGTGCGTGACATACTCTCTGAGCTTCTCATTGGATTTTTGCTTCGGAGAGGGTATGTAGTGTGGGCCTTTTCGTGGATGCTGACTTTCGACGACACGCATCAAGAACTCCTTCGCTAGTGTCTTGAAGGAGTTGATCGGCCTCGGCGGGAAGTTGTGGAACCACGTTAGTGCTGACATCTTCAGGCTAGTAGGAAAAGTCATGCACGTCACCAACTCGGATCCTTCTTTGAGGGCCATTACATGGTGTTAATGGCGCAGGTGGTCAAATGGGTTGGTGGTCAGCTTCGGAGGCTTGAACTTCTTCGAAAGGACCTCATTCATAATATGATCCACGAATGGATGAACAGAGAGACGGTACCACACGTCTAGTTCGTGTGCTTCTCTGCGGAGGGGGTTTTGAGGGTAGAGCCTCTCTGCCCTGGTGGTCAACTCCGTGTTAACCACACCACCTTCTCTAGTCTAATGAGAACTAATAGTGGCTTGACTCTCTTGTGCTTGCTCTCTGTCGTTCTCCGGAGATGGAGGCATGTGCTGCTCCTAATCTCCATTAGCGGGTGGAGGATTTTATCGTGCGAGAGCCTCCACTACTTTGGGGATTTGATGTATTTTAGATGACAACATATCTATCCTAGGATATGTCATTGTTGTTGTTGGAGCAGGGGCGCGAGTTTGTTGCCCGTGCGTAACTGGAACCGTTGAAAGCGGCGGAGCGCCAGTCTGAGCGTTTGATGTGTCTCCTTGTTCTTCGTTGTTGCATGATCTAGTTGTCAAAATTTCTCTGTATTTCAAAGGGAGATGATGCTAGTGAAAGGTTAGGAAATTTGTAATCCCCATGGACGGCGCCAAACCGATACAGTCGTATTCCGCTCCCTGCTTTGACCTAGTCCTGCTAACCTGCACAAGGAACGCACGTGAGCCACAGACCGCCGTTGTGGTAGCCGATGACACTCCGATGCTAAATTCAGACAAGGATCTGAGGAAGGTGTAATGTTGTAAACATGAAATTTGTAGCGTCCCTTAGCTTACCAACCTCATGTGTTATTTATAGTGTAGGAGTCCTGGTTCGACCAGGCCATTGATAGCGTAGTTTAATAAGGAGATCTTGATGGAGATCATTCTCTAATTAAGAGTTGTGCTATAAAATGGAATTTCCCTGTTAGCCATGTGCTCCTTGATACGTGGGAGATAGTTCACAATCTCAGGGTAATCTGTAAGAGGAAGTTTCCCTGTGTAATATGTACTTTGGCATTTGCTTCCTGGTTGGAAGCGGAGAGCTGTTGTAATTACTTATCCGAAGCTAATCCTCGAGATACTTGCCTTAGCAGGGCTTACGGGTATTGAGGATAGCTGTGAAATGCATGCGCTTAGCAAGCTGTAAGAGTTTGGGTCTGTCCGGCGGACTGCATTGGGCGGGTTTAGAACCGTTTGGGCCAGATCAGTGTTGGGTTGATGCTTGGGCTCATAATTTCTCGTGATCATCATGACACATGTATGGCTTAAGGCTGTGATCGTTTTGGTGTATCATCAAGAATTTTGACATACCTTGATACACTACTTTTATGATGCTAAATTGATTAATTTCTAGCTTTAATTAACCCTTCATACGGATTTTGTTTATGCTTGATCACCATATGCAAGATTGTTATGAGGATTCTTACAAGGGGAAATTAAGATGACCGAGTTTTGTGCCTATGTTAAGTGACGAAAAGAACTAAGTAAGATTGGTTCTTGGAATTAATCAACATAGATGACCAAAATAGATACCATGTTTTGGGTTTTGTGTTTTTGTCGATTTCCTTTGATTTATGCGTTCTTGAGTTTGCAACTTATTAGATACTATGCTAATTACCTTTAGAATGAAAAGAGCTAGAGTAGACACCCATGCCTAATTTTGTATTTTAGGGAAATCTATAGCTTAAGGAGTAGACACCCATGCCCTTAATGGGCAAAATTTGAGCATTGATATTTAGTTTCTATCATTGTGTATGTTGTTATTCAAAGGAATATGACTAGTGGCGGATATCGAATCTCTAACTTACTTTCTTTGTATTTGAACTTATTTAGTTTTACATTTAGTTTTTCTCATTATCTTTTCATATTCAATTAGTAATTAGGGTTCATTGAAGTAGTAGTATTAGGAAAGCTATTTTAAACACAATTAATCCAATCCTCGTGGGAATGATCTCGTTCTTGCTAATTATACTATTTGTTTCATCATGTGCACTTGCAAGTAAAACGTACAATTAGAAGCTTATTATTTAGATTAATAATTGTACAACAATTTTTTTGCGCCGTTGCCGGGGATTATGCTAAATTGTGTTTAATTCCTTTTCATTTTGTTTCGTTGTTTTTTTTATATAAAATTAAAAATATATATATAAAAAAATAAAAAAATTTCTCAACATTTTCACATTTCCTAAAAAACTTACTTCGTACGTGTTATCTTGCATTATTGAATCTCGTTTATGCATGGTCGTAGGTCCCAGGCCGTAAACATCAGTTTATACAATCTAGAGATTGAACGAACCTTTAGATGACTTAAAAGAGAGGTTGTGAAGATAGAATCTGAGGAAGAAATGGACCAAGAGCATGTAGAAAATCCACCATGTGGAAGCCATTAAAAAGCTCATTTATTCAACAAAATCCCAATCAATTGTCATGCATTGCATTCCAGCCAACAGCGAAACACAACTTCAATTTATCTCCTCACTTGCTTAACATGGTGACGCATTACAGGGGCACACCTTCTAAGGATCCATATCTGCAGATTAGGGATTTCTTTGATCTTTGCAAGCTTAGAATATCCAAGGTTTAGATCCGGAAGGAATCATATTAATCCTTTTTTCCTTTTTTTTGAAAGATAATGCTAAGTTGTGGTTGAACTTTTTGGCTCCACGTTCCATTAATAATTGGGAGGAGTTGGCCGTTACATTTTTAAAGAAGTTATTTCCAGCTTAAAAGACAAGGCAGTTCAGAAGGGAAATTAAAATTTTCAAAAGAAAGATAAAGATCTTTTGAAGCATGGGAACATTTCAATGAGCTACTTCTCAAATGTCCACTACACCAAAAGGCATGTTTAGCTACGGGGAGATGGCCACGGCTCTAAACCGTTGGTTTATTTGCCACAGCCAAAAACCGTGGCTAAAAAAAAAAACCGTGGCTATACACTACACCAAAAGGGTTGCCACGACCAAAAACAGTGGCTAACTGCCAACGGTTTAAAATCGTGGCTATGAGCTTTTCACGTGTAATTTTGCGCTTTGGCGAAAATTTGTTTCGCGCTTTGGAGGGAGCAATTTCACTCTTTGGCGAAAAAAATTGAACAAATGAAGCTGGCGAGGTGTTTCGGAGAAAATTGCGTGGGGAGGTTTTAAAGGGCAAAAGTTTTGGGGTACAGTTTTAGAGTTTGAATATGTTTTTGCTACACGAAGAAGAAGGAGATAGAGATAGAGAGATTGTTGTGAGTGAGTTCGCAAGGAAAGGGTAAGGAGAAAGTTTTGTTCAAGAGTTCATCAAGTAACAAATAAAGAATGTTTGTTTATTGTTCTGGTTGTTTGATACGTTTAGTTTGATTGGTAGATGAAGTGTCCGGGGTTTTGAAGCAAGGGGGTGTTTGGATTTGTGGTTAGAAATGTTGGGTGTTATTCAATTTCTGATTTTTATGTGTTTCAAGTTTGAAGGGATGTTAGTCAGATTTGGGGTTTAAGTGATTAGGAAGGTTTGGGTTTTGATGAGTTTATTGATTTTGAATAAATGGGGTTTCAGATTTGTGGTTATTGATGAGTTAGAGATGTTGGGGTTTTGTTCAATATGCGGAAAGTTGAGATTTTGAAGGTCAGATTTGGGGATTTCAGTGGTTAGGAAGCTTTGGGTTTTGATGGGTTTAGCGGTTTTGAATTAATGGGGTTTCAGACTCGTGGTTATTGACGAGTTAGAAATGGTGGGGTTTTGTTCATTTTGCAGAAAGTTGGGATTTTGGAAGGAAGACTATCAGATTTGGGGATTTTGGTGGTTGAGAAGCTTCGGGTTTTGAGGGGTTTGTTCATTTGGGGTTCAGTACATATGGTTGTTGATTTGTTTCAGTGTTTTGAAATGGACTATTTGGTTGCTTGTTGTTTGTGTTTAGCACAATGAGGTGATATGTTTATTTCATAGTTGGTTTTAGGGGTTTTCAATGTAGAGATTTGGTGTCTTTGAAGGTTGAGATTTTGAGGATTTTGTTTCAGTTGGGTTTAACAATTGTTTGCTTCTTTACTTGTGTAAATTAGGGTTTTGAATAGTTTGATTTGTGGCTTATCTTAGTTGAGAAATTTATGGTTTACATGGTTGAGGGATTTGATTTTGTTTTGGCTATTGTTCAACTTCATGATAAAAAAAAATGATTGGATGTTTATGTGAAATTGGGGCTTTTTGTATGTTGTTATTAACTTCCAAGTACTTTATCCAATGATACAGATCTAAGCTTGGAGTTTAAAGAAGAAAGAATGGCATTGTCAATAACTTGCCCTAATAAGATGATGGATTCTGATATTGATGAAGGAAAAAAAAGTATATGGCGTAGTTAGGCGCATGGGATCAATGGGGAGGAAGCGAGTGGAACCATTGTGTCTCTACTCCCCTTCTAAAACTCCATTGAAGAAGCCATGTCGTGCGAGGAGGAGCTCGGACATGTCAATGTTGGAGAGGCTACCAGAAGACTTATTGGTAGGTATTATGATGATTTTTTCTTTTCCAAACTAAAAACTATGTTGTCTACTTTGATTGATTGTGAGTTATTACAGAGCTCTGGCTAATATTTGTTTGTTATATTTCAGATTAGAGTTTCTGCTATTTGTAACCAAGTGGTGTCAGACAATTGAGCAAATGGAAGATCAAGTTTCTGGTGTTCTCGAGATAGAAAGGTTATTATTGTCTCATAACTGCATTTTCTCTACTTGTGAGTTTTTTTTTTTGGTGTTATTTGAAAATAAAAGTTCCATCTGTTTGCAGGGAAGAGAGAGCTCTAAGAAAAGCAGAAATGGAGGCAACAAAGGTTCGTTTTATTAGTGGGCTAATGTAAAAACTTTGATACACAAATAATTTTCGAAGTTCTGTCTCTTGCAAATCTTTTGGCCCATTCCTTTGTGTCCAACTTTGCAAGTTGGTTTATATTGTGGAGACAAAATTATCTTTTGGTTCTTTTTATTCCTCACTAGTGTGCACGGCTACAGCTGCTCCTGTATTTAAGATATCAAGGGGAGTCAAATAATAATCTGATAATCACCCATACTGAATAGTGTGTTAGTCTATGAACTCTAATATGTTTTACTAAGTGTTCATGTTCTTGTATCATGAAGATGTGCATTTTCTTTTTACAGACCTCTGTTGGAAACAACAGAATGGGGAAGGAAGTGATCAGTGCCCAGCAAGCGGAAGATCTCAAAATGAAAGAAAAGAGAAAGCGGGAGCGAGAGGTTTCATAATTTTTCCCTCTAGTTTGTTTCATTTCTGGATGCTTGTTACGACATATATGTTGATTATGTGGAGGCACTACTTTGATGTAGAAAAACTTGCCACGAAAGAAGCGTCGTAGGCTGGAAGCTGCTCAAGAGATGGAGGACGAAAGCGATGACATAGAACAGGTATGTTTTATCATCACTTTTGCAGATGCATTAACTGAATCATATTCCTTGTTGGTGGGGAGTTTGTCTAGAGTCATTAAGTACATGGACACTGAAAAATTGCAGGGTGGACACCGTGGTAAGAAAGAGAAAGAAGGAAAGTTACTTGTAGATGTGGCTTATAGAAAGGCTAAAGCAGTGAAGGCTATGAAGAAGGCACAAGATGCTGGCAAGCTTTTGAAGAAGCCGGGTAAAACATCTAAACGTCCAAATAGAACTCAATCAAGGCCAGAAGAGATGCGGGACCTCTTCCAGAGTGAAATGAGTGAGTGGAAACAAAGAAAAAGTGTTGTTGTACCAGGCAAGAAAAAGTCATTCAAAAGCAAGTCAAGGTATGGATCAAATTGAGCTCATACTTTTTATGAATTCTCCTAGACTTGGGAGGCAACCACATTGCACATGAGGATTATTTTTTTATAAGAAGGAATTCCTTCACAAAATCCTATTACTAACTAATAAACAACGTCAGATCTTACAAGAGTTGAACCCTTGCGTGTTACCTTTGTATTGCATTTGGTCTATGTGCTTTGTGAGATAAAAGTTCATTGCTCATGTAAGGTTTTACTTGCAGGTACAAGCGAAAGTAGCGGTGACAATTATTTTGCATCTTAACGTTCCTGTACCCATAGCTTCAAAGTGACCAAAATCAACCTCATCTCTCATCGGGTTTCATGTCCTCGGTGCCAAGCTCTTCATCCATTGCTAATTTATTCTGCAATCTCCAACTTTTGTGATGTAGACCCATATCTGCAGCCAGGTATGTAGGAACATTTTGGTACATACCTGCCCAATTGTATTTTTGAGCTGTTTCTTTTGTAATGTTTTATAGGGCATTTACGCCGTCGGGCATTTTGTTTGTGACATTACTTGGACCAGTTGAGCTGATAAGCATAAAAGTAAAGTTATTCTTCCAAGCTAGTATAGGTATCATATTTATTTGTTTGGCCTGCTTGAATCATTTCCAATCTTAAAGATCAAATCTTGTAATCTAATCCATTCAAACCTACAAGGGTCCTTTTGGTTTATTTTCTTTGATTTTGGGGATTATACTCGGTTGCTGATAATACAATTTTAACCCATTATCATGATTGATCTCACTAGACCTTTCTAAACCTGATTTCCAAACCTCAGGTTTAGAAGAAATCTGACAAATATAATTTTCTTTCCTTTCATGAAATGGACTAGAATCCCTGGACCTGAATGGAAATTTCACCAAATATGGGAATCTGTGGTTATTAGCAGAGAGAACTTGGTTCTTATTTATCTGAATATTGTTTACCCACCAACCTGCTAATTTTTATTCACACAGTCATCATGGTTATGGAGACTGTTTGCTTATTTAGAGAAGGTCTCAAGTAGACTGACACCCACTACAAAATTAGTAATTATCCAATTTTTAAAGGAGCTTTGGATTCTTACCAGGAAATTTTAAGGGATATCATCATGCACCCAAGGAAATAATGTGGCAGTTCTCTTGTTTATAATTGTCTTTTATGTGTTCGTGTTGGGATCAAGTGAAGGGGTTCTGGGGATTTTTATTTTAAGTTTGATGCCCCCAAATTTAATCATGTACATAGAAATAAATAAATAATTTTTTGTTGGATGATTCCTCCACCAGAAAATTTTAGTTCATATAGAGATACCTAGCATAGAAGAACCTTTTGAGGCTTTTAAAGACGTCACTATTTTGTAAAAATTTTATGTGGGTGAAATAATGTTAAATTCTAGTGGCAAATTAGACTAAATGCAATGCTGGAATTGCACTGGCCAAAGCTGCAGATCTATGATGGTTTTAGACAACCTAATTTAGCATGTATTTAGTACTATGAGTTATCTTTCTAAAGTATCTTTGTACATTTACATGTCATTCTGTCTATTGTAACATAATTTCATGAAAATGGTAAGCTAAAATGATGGGTTGTTCTATCAAATGGGACTTTAACAAGCCTATATAAGACAGGTAGCATATGAACCCATTATTTGTTTGATCGAACAGTTGCTTCAAGACTGTGATAAGATGGAATCAAATGAATATAGGACAATGGTCCTATGTACCATTGAAATTCTATCTGTATTGTAAAGTGAAAAAAGAAAGTGACTTGCTCCCTCCTTTTGTTATGCTGCAATTCATTTCATTGACCCCTCCACAGACCCCATCCCTTCCTTCAGTCTCCCCTCTCCTTCACATATTTCTGTCTTTACTCAAATATAGCAAATTAATGATTTTATTTGCACCATGTGTAGATTTTCCCAGCATTTTCTTGGGTATATAGCTGCTATTTTTAATGTTTTTTCATCTCTTCATTTCTGTCTGTCAGTGTTATTGACGGATGTTAAAGAAGCTAATGAGAAGAAACTTGATGAGGCTGACGTGCTTCAGCAAGCTTTCGTCGGAAGAACGCCAATAATTCAAAATCTGGAATTCATATTCTCTGATTTAGATGTTCATGAAGACTTGTATCAACTTATCAAATATTCTTGTGGGGAATATGTTGTGTCTAATTTGGCATATGTTGTGTCTAATTTGGTTATGGTTCACTATTAGGATGGGTTGTACAAAGCGTGGAGTTTTAGTTTTATAGCCAAAATTATTTCAGTGTTTATATATGATGGGTGCAGGGGGTCTCCAAATTCCAGGATGCACTGTAGGCTTTCCATGTGGAGAAGGTGGCTTCTTATGCGGACCATACACAAGCCGACCTCGTCCATGATGATCTCCAATGCTGTAAAGGGGATATTGTCAAAATAATCACATTTTTTTTTTTTTTATGAAATTTAGACTTTTTATTAGAATTAGTGGCAAAAAATAACCATTGAATTACTTGCAATTGCAGATTATTAGATACTCTTTCTTTGGCCTGAAGGAGGCACTTAGTTTTGCACCTTCTTGGCTCTTGTGGCTCAGGTATAATTTACTCTGCTGCCTGTTATCTTAAAGTGAGTGTTATGTGAAGTTCATTTCAACAATCCTAGTGATTTCTGCAGATATAGCACCTTTTTGATATTATATCCATCGGTGCTTATAACATTATCAATTTGTGGGTTCTTTTTTTTTTTTTTTTTTTTCGTTTTTTGAATAATGAAACAAAAACCACCAAAAGCAATAATCCTTTTTTTTCATCTCTTATGCATTTTGAGTTGCATTGTTTGTGTTATTTGAAGTAATTTTCGCTCTCACAGAATGGGTATAGGTTGGATTTGGGTATAGGGTCAAGAGATGTGAGTGAGTTGAAGTATAGGGTAAAGAAGTTTGGGTTGATTTCAGTCTGGGTTTTTTTTTTAAAATTTATTTATTTGTGTTCTTGCTCAAAAGGTGTTGGCTTTTTGTTTGGTTATTGAGCTTAGCTAATACCCACTTTGCTTCTCCTAAGTGGATTGTAAACCAATTGTTTGTGAAGTTTTCTATGAGGACACCCATTGCTCAGGAAAACATTCTTTGAAATTTTGTGTGTGTGTGTGTGTTTTTTTTTTAAAAGTTGGAAAAATAGTTCTGCACAATTGACTTTAGTCATTTAACCGGAGTTAAATATAGGTTATAGCTTTGAAGAAATTTTCTTTTTCTTTGATGAATTGATGGGTTTTATTTCTCCTTTAGGAAACCATGATATTCTCCTCAATACAAAAGTTAGCTCTCACTTCTCAGGGCAGGCAATGACAAGGTAATATCTAGTTGAATTTTTTTTCTTCTATGTCTATGGTGCATTTGTTTTCCTCATTAAATTCCTAAGCTTTTTAATTAATTTATTTAATGATTTTATATTATTATTTTACATCAATGTATTTTCTTGTGATCTATACTGGTTCACATATGTGCATTTGATTATAGGATTTTTTCAACATGCTGGTACAATTCAACAACTATATTGAATGGAATGCTTTTGCTCTTTTGTTTTCATTTTAATTTGAACTTTTAGTAAAGCAATGTTTAGTTTATTATTTCATGAATTTGTGACTGCTTAAAATAGTAGACTGTCTGAAAATGTTATTTGCAGTTGGGTTGTAAAAGTACCTGCAACTCATTGATTTTTTCAAAGAACTAAGTTGATTCTACAGGTTTCTTGTAAAATTCCTAAAAGTCCATTTGTACACCATACAGATTTGCTTTGGAAAAGGCATGGAACAAGGGGGTACGGAAACGATGTTGTTCCTTGGCTCTCCTTCTCTTTATGCTACTCTTAATCATTATCTCTTGTATATTATCCTTTCTAATGTAATTCTGACCTGTTTCAGGTTTTTTACTTTGGAAAAGTGTTAATACAGGCTTACTCTTAAAAAAAAAAAAAAAAAAAAAAAAAAAAAAAAAAAAAAAAAATCTCCACGCGACTAAAGCATAGTGTCTCTAGACTTTAGCCTTATCTGGCTGTTCTTATTTTGGTTTGTTGTCTTTGCATGATGACGATGAGGCAGAGACAGTGGGCTGTTGCACACTTAAAGTGGAAAATGTTGAACTGGTTCCTCCGAACAAGTTACAGGTAGATGGCAAATTTACAATCTAAGATTCTTCCAATGCTGTTTTGGTTCTGTACGTTGACGAGTAAATCATTTGTGAATATTAGGCTTTTAATGATGGAAGTAATGTTCATACGATCAAGTTCCATTGGGAGTAGTTAATCTGGAACTGGAGAGACAACTGAGATGGGTTTTGTCAATGGTAGTTTGGACATGTAATGTAATGTAGGATGTGGTTTTGACATCTCTCCACCATGAAGATCATCCTCACAGAAATCAGCTCATTTAACATATTGAAACACGATCTTTTATTTTATTCAAATTATAAGTTAGCTCTTTTTTATAATAAAAAAATCATAAATCAGGGGTATAAAGCGATAAACACTTCATTGCTCCAAGATTTTCGATGTCAAGTAATTGTTCTTCCCTGCAGTCTTCTTTTATGTTCTTTTGCCGGGGTGAAGTTTTTATATATGTTAATCAGTAACGGCAATGGCAACATTTAAATCCTAAATTAATAATAAATTGTGATGGTTTTTACAGAGGAATCAACAGGAGTATTAAGAAAAGCTGAAAGTGAGTACAAGGGGCATCGCTCATTGCTGGTGAGAACCTGTGATCTGCTATCGACAATGCGATGCCAAGATGTCATTGACAGGTAAAAAGAAAACATAGTACTGATTGCATGCCTCATCTTCATCGGAAAACCACCCTTGATCTCATGCTAATTTTGTTCAGGTTAATACTATGGGCTGGCCTTTTCTTCTTTTCTTGTGCTGTTCTTTATGTCGTCTCGAAACGGATTGGGCTGCTCAAGTTGCAGAGAAAGGTTACTGCTGCAATAAAGGCAGGGATGGCTGGAGAAGGGGACATCAGACCTGAGGCCATCAAAGATGGGTTAGATCAGTTTCAGCTTCAGAACAAAGTAGTGCCAAATGTTGATAATATGCGTGATGAACTCTGAAATGAGCTTTGACGTGAGGATTGTGTTCCAAAGTACCAAAGGTTGGATTTTGCAGAAGTAAGCCAGATTAACAGAGAGTTTCGTATTTAGCTGAAGTACCTTTTTGTAATATGATATAGCCAGCTATATGTTCAAAGGTTAGCAACTAGAGACTATTCAGTACATCTCTCTCAAGCTAGCAATTTCCAGTAACTGAGGATGTGCCAAATTGTAATGTATGCAAGCCATCTCGGATATGATAAAACTTCACTATGTAACCCAACTCCCTCTACAAAAAAGTTTCCTCTTGGATACAAGCATTTGTACTGTATTTTTTTGTTGCTTAGGTATGTGCCCACCATTCATGGCTGATCTGCGGCTTCGTGTACGTACTTACATTTGCTAGTAAAGATGTGTTTCAAATAATCCCTAAAAAAAGAAGCAGTAGCACATTTAAATTTTTTAACTTGCCACGGCTTACCACCGTGACCAATACTTGCCACGGCTTAAAAGCGTGGCTAACATTATTGCAACGGCTTAGAACCGTGGCCATAACGTGCCATGGCTTATAACCGTGGC
This sequence comes from Berberis vulgaris, assembly GCA_963556465.1. Lineage (NCBI taxonomy): Eukaryota > Viridiplantae > Streptophyta > Magnoliopsida > Ranunculales > Berberidaceae > Berberis > Berberis vulgaris. The sequence goes on along the minus strand of OY747130.1, from coordinate 22,561,956 downwards.
TAGTACTTGCCATGGCTTAAAACCGTGGCTAGTACTTGCCACGGCTTAAAACCGTGGCTAAAACTATTGCAACGGCTTAGAACCGTGGCTAACATTTTTGCAACGGCTTAGAACCGTGGCTAAATTATCAACCGTCCTCGAGCATAAAACCGTTGCTAATATGTTTTGCCACGATTTTTAGCCGTTAATGGTGATTTGGCGACGCCTCTACTGCCCACGGCTCTAAGCCGTGACAATTGGTTACCCCCACGGTTCCAAACCGTTGCTGATGGGTGTTTTTGGTGTAGTGGTCCACATCACAATCTATCTCAAGATGATCAGGTATAAGATTTTTACATAGGTTTAAATGATACTAATAAAAGTTATGTTGATTCTGCTCGTGGAGGTGTGCTTATGGAAAAGAACAATGAGGAAGCTATTGAGGTGTTTGAGATCTAAGTGAGAATTCATAGCAATTCACATCAAGAGGGAGGTCAGGATTGAAAGGAAAAGGTGTTTATGAGGTAAGCGCTAATGTTGGAATCCAAACTCAAAAGAAGACAATGGAGTGGAAGCTAGATATGATTGTGAAAGCAATGTCAACCCAGAACATCTCCCAAATTAAGCAAGTTGCTCAAGTCGAGTTATGTGCTATATGTTCTCATTCTACTGAGACTTGTCCCATGTCTTCATTTATAGAGCGAGAGCGTGCAAACTGTGTGGGACAGAACAACTCATCATCATCATCATCAAAACCCATTTTCGATATTTCGGGGTCGGCTACATGGATTTTGGTTCTCCAAGCAATGCGGTCTTCCCACATATCCTCGCCTAATCCAAGCTCAATGATATCTTCATTCACCGCCTTCATCCAAGTTTTCAACGGTCGTCCCCTCCGTCTACACCCTTCATTAACTTGCCAATCTAGACATTTTCTAATTGGCGCCGTGCTTGGTCTCCTCCGCACATGACCAAACCAAGTTAAACGTCTTTCTCTAATTTTGTCCTCTATGGGCGCTACACCTAAGTATCTCCTAATTCTTTCATTTCTAATTTTATCCTTACGATTTTTACCACACACCCACCTTAACATACACATTTTTGCTACTGTCATCCTATGCGTATGTTGTCCCGTAGTATCCCAACATTCTGAACTGTATAGCATGACTGGTCGAACAATTGTCTTATAGCATTTCCCTTTTAGCCTTGCAGGCATCCTTCTATCGCATAATACTCCTAACGTCATTCTCCATCTCAACCAACCAGCTTTAATCCTATGGTCTACATCTTCTCCAATAGCCCCATTCTTTTGAATTATATATCCTAGATATCGAAAAGCCTCACATTCTGGGACCTCTGCACCTTCAATCTCAATTGCATTACTTCTCCCTCGTGGTTCACAACCAAAGTTGCACACTAGATATTCCGTCTTCGAACGACTAATTCTAAAACTTTTACTCTCTAAAGCCTCCCGCCACCTATCTAATTTCTGACCTAAACCTGCACTACTCTCATCAATTAAGACAATATCATCTGCAAATAACATGCACCAAGGTACATCTTTTTGCAGATGTCTCGTCAACTCATCTATACCCAAAGCAAAGAGATATGGACTTAACGCCGACCCTTGATGTAGTCCTACTGACACTGGACATCCCACCTACTGCGTGAACACTTGTTACAGCCCCTTTATACATATAATTAATGATTTCGACATAACATTGAGACACTTTCTTCCTTTCAAGCACCCACCAAATTAACTCCCTGGGGACCCTATCATATGCTTTCTCCAGATCAATAAAAACCATATGCAAACTCTTATGTGCCTCTCAATATTTTTCTATAATTTGCCTAAGCAGGAAGATGGCCTCCGTAGTAGACCTACCAGGCATAAATCAAAATTGATTCTCCGAAACCGTGGTTAAACTCCTAAGTCTTCGTTCTATAACCCTCTCCCAAAGTTTCATCGTATGACTCATAAGTTTTATCCCTCTATAGTTCGAGCAATTCTGGATATCCCCTTTGTTCTTATAAATTGGTACCACAATGCTATGCATCCATGAATCTGACATTTTTCTAGTCTCCAAAACCTATTAAAGAGCTTAGCTAGCCATTGAATCCCAACTTCTCCCAGACATTTCCATCCTTCAATTGGTATATCATCCGGTCCAACGGCCTTCCCTGTCTTCATTCTTTTTAAAGCTTCTCTCACTTCTGTGGCACTAACTCTGCAATGGAACACGCGATCTCTCCCTTCATGTGAAGCACACCCCTCCAAGTTTAACTCCCCTATATGAGTTCCATTGAGTAGGTTCCAAAAGTAATCATTCCATCTATCTAAAATAGCTTTATCCTGCATTAAAACTCTTCCATCCACATGCTTAACACACTTAACATGACTCAAGTCCCTAGTTTTTCGTTATCTAGCTTTAGCTATCTTGAAAATATCATTCTCCCCTTCCTTTGTACCTAGCCTATTATAAAGATCATCATATGCTCTCTTCTTAGATTCCCCTACTGCTTTACTACTCAACTTCTTAGCTTGCTTATAAAGCTCATAAGACTCTAGGCACCTATCTTTTTGCCACTCCTTGAAGCATTTTTTCTTTTCCGTAATGGTTTGTTGCACATCAGCGTTCCACCACCATGTCTCCTTACCATATAAACCTCCTGTTTCGGCCTCTCCTAACTCTTCCTTCTCACATCTTCTAATTCGATTTGCCAAATGTTCAAAAAGATCCGCGCTACTAGTCCTATCCTTTGGTTCGAGATTCTCCCAACCCTCTGAAGCTGACTGGCCACCCAAAATCTTATTTCTAAATTTTTGGCACACATCTCCCTGTAAGGTCCACCACTTAGTTCTCGGTCTTACCTGTTCTATAGCAATACGACCCCTATTCTTAAGACAAAAATTGAGAACTAACAGCCTATGTTGGTTTGTCAAACACTCCCCTGGTATAACCTTACAATTTTTACACCTACCTAAATCGTGTCTCCTAACAAGAAAATAATCAATTTGACTTCTATTGCGCCCACTCGCAAAGGTCACCAAGTGATCTTCCCTCTTCTTATAAAAAGTATTTACGATCTCAAAATCCCGAGCTAAAGCAAAATCTATAATAGAAATCTCCGTAGTGTTTCGATCCCCAAATCCTTGACCTCTATGTACCCTCTCATACCCAACTTTATCCTTACCGACATGGCCATTCAAATCCCTGCCTAGGAAAACCCTATCGAAAGAGGGAATTCCAAGAACTAACTCCTCCAAAGAGTCCCAAAAATCCTTCTTAGTCTCCTCGTCCAAACCCACTTGGGGTGCATACACACTAATAACATGCACTATCTCTAGTTCTAAAGCTAATTTAATACTTATGATTCTATCCCCAAACCTCCTAACGTCGACTACTGCATCCTTAAAAACTTTATCTACCACTATTCCAACCCCGTTCCTAGTTCCATCTTTACCAGAATAGAAGAGTTTGAACCCTCCTCCTAAATCTTTAGCCTTGTTCCCCTTCCATTTTGTCTCTTGAAGGCAAACTATGTTTACTTTCCTCCTACGCAGGGCATCCACTAATTATATTGTCTTACCCGTCAAGGTTCCTATGTTCCAAGAGTCTAATCTAATCATTCTATCTCTAGCTCTAACCTGGACTAGCTTCTTTACTAGCCCCTGTCCAGAATGGTGCGAGAACCCTTGCCTATTTAACAGTACAGCCGGGAGCGTGCCTTGCTAATTTGTCACTACACCTGAGCGTAGGTGCAGTGCGTCGCTTATAGCGGGGGCTGCCCTATCCTTCTGCATTAATATTTTTGAACAAAATTCCATGAAAAGGGATGTGATGGGTTTTTTACGGTTGGCTATCATAAGCCTAACAGAACAACTATCCTCCCCAAAACAATCCCTATTACAATACTTACAATTAAAGGTGGGGAAATCATTCCAAATTTCCTTTGAGTGGAAATCAAAATAGTCTAGATCCACAGGGGCAGCAAAAAAATTTCCAGCAGAGATAATTTTCAACCTCCACCACAAGGGGTACAACCAAATCCTGAGCAGAAGAAAAATGGTCTCGAAGTGCCATACTTCAGTTCTTTGCTAAACAAGAACATACTAATGGTCAAACCCGCCAAGCCATTCAGAGATTGGAGGCACAAGTAGGGCAAATGGCAAAAGAGTTGAGTGAGAGAAGGAAGGAAGAGTTCCTAGCACAAACCATACAAAATTGGAGAGGACATAAATAGCTCAAGGCCATGACAGTCCTTTGGAGTGGTAAAATTATTGACAACAAGGTGAAAATGAACGAGAATGAGAAAGAAAAAGTTGAAACACATCCAACAGATGCCATGAACTCCAACAAGGTAAATGTGAAGGAGAATGTGATATTGTCACCCTTCCCTCAAAGTTTATAAAAGCAAAATAAAGATAATCAATTTTGTGATATTTTTTTAAACTTTAAGGAAAGTAGAAATTAATATTTTTTTACTTGATGCAATTCAAAGATTACATCTTATGCCAAATTTTTAAAGGTTGTCATACTCACAAAATAAGGTTGCAGTGACTAAAGAGGTAAGTGCTATTTATTGAGAAAATTACCACCCAATCTAAAAGACCCAGACAATTTTACTATTCTTTGCAGAATTGGTGATCAATTATTTGAACGTGTTCTGCTTGATTTAGGAGCCAGTATCAATTTGCTGCCCTACACAATTTATGAGAAATTGAAGTTGGGGGAACTTAAACCAATTTCAATTTCATTGCGATTGGCAAACAAAAACATCAAAAGACCTAGAGGTGTTTTAGAGGATGTTTTGGTTCAGGTAAATAAGTTTACATTACCTATGAATTTTTTTATCTTAGATATGGAAGAACCTGCTACACTATCTTCTTTGTCTATTATTTCAGGAAGACCCTTTATGCATACTGCTGATACGAAAATTTGTGTTATAAAGGGTACTATAAACATGAAAGTAAATGGTGAAAAATCTAATTCAAGGTATTTGATGCATTAAAATTACCCCATGATGAGCATGATTTTTTTAATATTGATGTAGTTCAAAGTGTTTTTGAGCATGTTAATCAGGTACATAGCATTAATTCATTGGAGGATACCATCACTCATAATTTCACAAGGTTGAATCCCGAACATGGAAATGATAGTGTGAAGAGGGACATCATTGAAGTCGTACACTCTCTTGAGGCTTTTAAGTCTCATTCAAGTAAGTATACACCTCCATTTGAAACTCTGATGCCTACTTCAAAACTTATTCTTTCCATTGTCAGGGCCCTAAATGTGGAAATGAAGCAGCTGCCAGACTACTTGAAATATGCATACCTAGGTGATGCAATCATTTTTCGCTCCCTGCTTTGACCTAGTCCCGTTGACCTGCACAAGTAACACACGTGAGCCACGGACCACAGTTGTAGTGGCCAATGGCACTCCGATGCTAAAGTCAGACAGGGATCTGAAGAAGGTGTAATGTTGTAAATAGGGAATTTGTAGCGTACCTTAGCTTACCAACCTCATGTCTTATTTATAGTGCAGTAGTCCGGGTTCGACCAGGCCATCGAGGGCATAGTTTAGGAAGGTGATCTTCGTGAAGATTCTTCTCAAATTCGGAGTCGTGTTGTAGGAGGGAAGTTCCTTGTTAGCCATATGTTCCTAGATACGCGGGAAATAGTCCCCAAACCAAGATTTTTCCGTAAAAGGAAGTTTCCCTGCATGGAATGTACTCTGGTATTTGCTTCCTAGTTGGAAACATAGAGCTATTGTAATTGCCCGTCCGAAGCTGATCCTCGAGATACTTGTCTTAGTAGGACTTACGAGTATTGAGGATAACTGTGAGACGATTGAGCCTAGCATGCTGTAAGAGTTCGGGTCTATCTGACGGACTGAATTAGGCGGGCTTGGTACCACTTGGGCAGGATCAGTGTTGGACTGACGCTGGGGCCCGTAATTCCTCGAGATCATCATGACACATGTATGGCTCAGGGATGTGACCATTTTTGTGTCTCATCAGCTACTTCTCCCGAGTTAGTGGGCCGTCACATCGGTTCGCTAAGTCATATCTTGAAAAGATATGCCGTTCATGAAGATTGAGTCATAATCATTGCTTGAGCCTCGCGCTGCATTAAGTGAACGTGCGTCGGTTTAGTGAAAAAGAGGCGGGAACCTAATCCCTATTTAGGTCATCCATAGTACGAAGTCTGACTCTTTTATTTTCTTTGCTTTTGAAGATACTACTATATTCATCTTTTGATTTGGAAAATATTGTTTGTATTTTTATGGCTCAACAAGACCTTGAGGACCTGCCATTGTATGTCCTAAAGGGTGACAAGACGCCAATGTCGCCACCTGCGGGGTTCATTTGCTTGCATCATGGGATGTTTCAAACTGGAGTGTGTTTTCCTGTTCTGGATGTTATTTGAGAATTCTTGGTTCTCCTTGGGATTCCTCTGGCCCAATTGGGTCCTAATGGATATTGGACTATCATCATCATTCTGATTAGGGCAAAGGAGGTCGGTGTCCGCGTGACTCCGTGGGTAATCCAGTTGCTGACATCTCCTCGGTTGAAGGGTAATGATGTCTATAAGATGACGTCGCCGACCTGCTTCACAAATTTGCTAGACGACTTTATGTTTTGGCAAAAATATTGTTTCTTGGCTCTTGCGAATTAAAAGTACTTCCGGTTCAAGGGTTGTTCGCTCGAACGAGAGTCCAGACTGCTTTGTAAGTGTAACTTTTTCTCTTGACATTGCTATGCTTGATTGAAGGTTGGCTAATCGTTGCTGGTGTTTTTTTGCAAGACGATTTTCCACTACTCCCCTTACCTTAGAGAAGCAAAATACTATAGAGACATTATGCGGCTTGTCAACGAGGAACGTGGAGAATGTCATAAGCATCCCCAACTTCATCCGTAGTAGACTGTGGGACAATTGGCACGTAGCCCCAACTCTGTATCGAGCATTGCGGGTTAAGTTTGAAAATGGGGCCCCTCCTAGGAAGAGGAAAATTGTTGGGTCCATTGCTCCTGTTATGTCTGACATGGAGGAAGAGTCTGAAAAGCTTGCCTTTTTTGTAAGTTCGAAGAGGTTTTGTGCCAGAACTGGGTCTCCTTCAGCACGACCCACTCCAGTGAGAGAAGAATGCAAGTCTGACCAGTCCGTCAGGGCAGAGACAAATATACTCGTCTGGGAGAAAGATTACCTGCGGTTTGCAGGGGTTGAAGACAAGTTGAATCTTAGTAAAGCGTAGGCCGAAGCTTTGAATGAGCGGTTGGTGGGGTTGCAATGGCGGCTTCAGCTGGTGTTGATTTGCGAGAAATAGTTCCAATAGAAGGCTCTTATGAAGATCCGCATAAAAGTTGTGGAATCTGATCGTCCCGTTGGTGTGCTATCTGATAGTGGACGTGGTAGCACATGCCAAGTTTCATGTAGTCCACATTGTTCATCGTCTCATTTCAAGCCATAGATCGAACTGTTTGAGCGTCCTTTGGATAATTTGCGTCCTCTCATCCCTTCAAATCTAGTCAGGTTGTCACGTACTAAAGGGTCGGTTGTTCGTGACAAGGTAAATGTCACAGAGGAGAGCCTGGGAACAGTGCCAACTGTGAAGGGTGGCACAGGAGTGATTCCTAATCCGAAAAAGCTTCATCTTGATGCGCAGATTAGCTTGTTTGCACCAGACTTAATAAGGATGAGCACTCAGGTCTAGCACCAAGAGGTTGATGAGGAGTATGCTTCAAAGAAGCATATAAGAAATCGTCACAGCTGGCTGATGGATTGCGCTCCGAAACCCGAGGAGGATATGCTAGAAGGGTGTATGGATAAGGGTTTAAATACCTTATGTTGGGTATGTCTCACTTGAGCCAGGCGGTCGTTGCTGGGACGAAAGTCGAGGTGACTCATGAGAAGGTATACGCCATGGAGTTTGTCTTATCGCACATGGAGACGCTGTACACCTACGCGCTTTATGAAATTGAGCGGCTACAGAAACAGACTAAGGAAAAGGGGCTGGAGCAGCTAGCCGAGGTTGCCAAGACTCAGAGGGCTTGTCTGGAAGCTCTTGATCGTGAACTGGCAGAGGTGGTGTTCAAGAGAGATGGACTCAAGCAGGAGTTGAACCGGGTTTACCGAGACACGGAGGTTGCGCAGGAAGCTACGGCTGAATTGCATTCTGAACTGCAATATCTTGCTGAAGAGAATGCTTCAAAAAAGGCTGATTGGGTTGCTCATAACCAACAATTGGAATCTGATGTGGATCTCAATGCCCGAGAGGCAAGGAAGGCCGAGGACTAGCTCGAATTGGAATGGCATGAGCTCAGCACTATGAAGAGTAGTCTAGCCATAAAGCAGTCTCAAGTTCACGTGTTGACATGCAAGTTGGAGCTATTGGAGTGTGAAATTGCTAATGTAAAGGCACGGGAGAAAGAGCTTCTATAGAAACAAGGCAAATGCGAGTATCGCTAGGTCGCACATGGCAGGCTGGAGCTACTGGTGCTGATGAAGGAGGAGCATCCGATGTGGGATCTCGGCCGCTATAAGAATATGTCGTATCTAGACTTGTTTATTGCATTTGCGTCATCAGAAGAGGATAGTTTGGACCCTGATGCCCATGTCGTAGTGCGTGTGGACGCGACTCCTGCTCCTTCCCCCATTAAGCTTAGCTCTTCAGTTTCTGTACCTTTTTCCTGATAAGGAGTGAACCCTGTATTTTGAACTCATTTTGTTCGACCGTTAGTGAAAACAGTTTTACTTATTTTGTGCCCGTTGCCACTATTGTATGTTTTTCGATTCGCCATGTCATATTGCTTTGGCATATGCTATTTAAATCATTAGGACGTAGAGTGGTCTGTTTGCTACCAAGAGCTTGGCCATTTTCATTACGAATGACTCAGAGTCACTTTGGCATAGTCATGTCCGATGGCGGGCGTGTTGCGGACAGTTTAGCCTAGGGTTAATTTGCCTAGGTTGTTGGTTTGTCCTCGAGGCAAGCTACTGGGGGCTTGCCTCACTTGTATGATTGGTCGGCTGCAGTTGCTGCTTTGGGCGAATTGCGATAACCGAACGTACGCGTTGAAGAGTTAGTGCAGAGTCAGGTGTCGTAAGCTCGGGCTGACACACTATGTAGCATTTATTTAGGCACTGGTCAGATGATCCGTGTGCCGGCGCGAGTTGTTTTTGCTATTAATAGGATGCTAGTCCGTTTGAAAGTCAAAACACTGACTCAGCTAGATTTGACTTTGCGGCCACTAGTTCGTATGAAAGCAGTGGTCGCGTGGCGAGCTGCTTGGGGCTCCCACCTTCCAAACCATCTATGTCCGAACAATGTGGATTATAGGTTCGGGGAGTAAGGATTTGTCGTCTACGCTAAGAGCAGTAGTTCCGTAAGGAGCCATCGACATCAGTCGGGGACTGACTAGTCTCCCACCTTTCGAACCATCTACTCGGCGACCAGGTTGAAAAGCAGTGGTCCCGTGGCAAGCCGTCAGAATTAGTTTCGAACTGACTAGGCTCCCATCTTCTAGACTATCTACACCCACGTGGGGCTACAAGTCAAGGGTTGGCAATTCGATGGTCGCGCTGAAAAATAGTGATCCCGTGGCGAGCCGTCGGAATCAATTTTGGACTGACTAGACTCTCACCTTTTAAACTATTTACACCCACGCAATGGGGGTTACAAGTCTAGGGTTGGTAATTCAGCGAATTAGCTGAAAAATTGTGGTCCTGTGGCGAGCCGTCAAAATCAGATCGGGACTGACTAGGCTCCCACCATCCAAACCATCTACACCGGCACGGTGGGGCTACAGGTCTAGGCTTTGATAAGAAGCTTTCATTGTCAGTCGTCACCGGCTAGGCTTACCTGATTGGGTTCGGTGATCATTGACCCCAAGGGGCAACGGTCCTTGGCGAGTCGTCGTTACCAAGCATGGTAGCGCTGATTAGACTCCCACTTCCTAAACCATCGAGATTCGCGCAAGGAGGACTAGGTCTCAAGACGTACCAGAATTCATCTTCATCAGCCATGGCTGACTATGCTTGCCCGATTGGAGAGAGGTTCCGCCCATTTGAGAGCGTGTGAACCCATGTCCGCTAGTGTCGCGCACAGAAGCATATAAGCAGGCATCACAGCAGGCTGATGGATTGCAGTCCAAAACCCGAAGAGGATATGCTATAAGGGTGTATGGATAAGGGTTTAAAATACCTTATGTTGGGTATGTCTCACTTGAGCCAGGTGATCGTTGCTGGGACGAAAGTCGAGGCGACTCGTGAGAAGGTATACACCATGGAGTGTGTCTCCTCGCACATGCAGACATTGTACACTGACGTGCTTTATGAAATTGAGCGGCTATAGAAGCAGGCTAAGGAAAAGGGGCTAGAGCAGCCAGTCGGGGTTGCCGAGACTCAGAAGGCTCGTCTGGAGGCCCTTGAGCGTGAACTAGAAAAGGTGGTGTCCGAGAGAGATGAACTAAAGCAGGAGTTGAACCAGGTCTACCGAGATGCGGAGGTTGCGCAGGAAGCTGCGGCTAAAGCGCATTCTGAACTGTGGTCTCTTGCTGAAGAAAATGCTTCAAAAAAGGCTGATTGGGCTGCTCAGAAGCAACAATTGGAATTTGATGTGGAGCTCAATGCCCAAGAGGCAAGGAAGGCCGAGGACCAACTCAAATTGGAATGGCATGAGCTCAGCGCTATGAAGAGTAGTCTGGCCACAGAGCAGTCTCAGGTTGACACGATGGTAGGCAAGTTGGAGCTATTAGAGTGTGAACTTGCTGATGTCAAGGCGTGGGAGGAAAAGTTTCTACAGGAACAAGGCAAATGCGAGTTTCGCTAGGTCGTACATGGCAGGCAGGAGCTATTGCGACTAATGAAGGAGGAGCATCCAGAGTGGGATCTTGGCCTCTATAAGAAGATGTCGTATCTAGACTTGTTTAGTGCCTTAGAGTCATCGGACGAGGATAGTCTGGACCTTGATGCCCATGTCGTGGTGCATGTGGACGCGACTCCTGCTCTTTCCCTACTAAGCTTAGCTCTTCAGTTTCTGTACCTTCTCCTGATAAGGAGTGAACTTTGTATTTTGTACTCATTTTGTTCGACCGTTAATGAAAATAGTTTTAACCGTTTTGAGCCCGTAGCCACTATTGTATGTTTTTCATTTCGCCTTGTCATATTGCTTTGGCATAGGCTTGAATAATTAGGACGTCGAGTGGTCTGTTTGCTACCAAGAACTTGACCATTTTCATTACGAATGACTCAGAGTCACTTTTTCATAGTCATGTCTGATGGCGGGCACGTTGCGGACAGTTTAGCCTGGGGTTGATTTGCCTGGGTTGTTGTTTTGTCCTCGAGGTAAGCTGCCGGGGGCTTGCCTCGCTTGTATGATTGGTCGGCTACAATTGCTGCTTTAGTGCCGAGTCAGGTGTCGTAAGCTCGGGCTGACACACTATGTAGCATTTATTTAGGCACTGGTCGGATGATCTGTGTGCTGACGCGAGTTGTCTTTGCTATTAATAGGATGCTAGTCCATTTGAAATTGAAGACACTGACTCATCTAGATTTGACTTTGCGGCCACTAGTTCGTATGAGAGCAGTGGTCGCGTGGCGAGCTGCTTGGGGCTCCCGCCTTCCAAACCATCTATGTCCGAATAATGTGGACTATAGGTTCGGGGAGTAAGGATTTGGCGACTACGCTGAAGAGCAGTAGTCCCGTGGCGAGCCATCGACATCAGTCGGGGACTAACTAGTCTTTCACCTTTCGAACCATTTACACCAGCACTGTGGGGGCTACAAGTTCAAGTCAAAGGGTTTCGACAATCAGGCTGAAAAGTAATGGTCCCATGGCAAGCCGTCGGAATCATTTTCGGACGAACTAGTCTCTCACCTTCTAAACCATCTACACTTGTGCGCATCAAGCTACAAATTTGGGAGTTTTCGGCGACCACATTGAAAAACGACGGTCATGTGGCAAGCCGTCGGAATCAGTTCGGGACTGACTAGGCTCCCACCATCCAAACCATCTACACCGACGTAGTGGGGGCTACAGATCTAGGCTTTGATTAGAAGCTTTCGTTGTCAGTCGTCACCAGCTAGGCTTACCTGATCGAGTTTGGCGATCATTGACTCCAAGGGGCAACGATCTCTGGTGAGTCGTTGTTACCAAGCATGATAACATTGATTAGACTCCCACTTCCTAAACCATTGGGATTCGTGCTGGGCGGACTAGGTGTCGAGACATACCAGAAGTCATCATCATCAGCCTTGGCTGACTATGCTTGCCCGATTGGAGAGAGGCTCCGCCCATTTGAGGGCGTGTGAACCCAAGTCCGCTAGTGTCATGCACTATGTGGACAACATTACCTTAAATCAAACAGTGATCCATAGGTACGATCCGTGCGTCAAAGCTGATTTGGTTTTGTGCTCGTGCTAAGCATGTAGCAGAATACTGTTTGAATGGTGGGCCGAGCCTTTGGGCCCGCAGAAGAAGAGTTAGGGTTTCCTGTATGGTTGCACTACGTGTACGACATAGATTGCCCGGTAACACGTGTACGACGTAAACTGGGGGACGGTTGAGTATCGGTTACTCCCCCTCAATTGATGGGGTTGCGTGCATCGCCATTAATTGAACGAACGTGGTCTGTGCAGTTTCCTTGGGAATTGCAAGTTCTTTATTTCCCATACGGTATTCAATGCTTGACAGTTAATGTTGGGGTGCCTGTTTGGTGAACCATCGTGTCTATATAATGATGTTCTTCCATCGTTGTAGGCACTATATTTCGCAAAGCGTATCTATTGTAATGTTATTGTTTGAAGAAAATGCTTTGGGTTTTCCAAAGGCTGAAGGGAGATTTCCAGCAATGGAGTCTTCGAATGTTCTGACATTTGCATCGATCAGGCATGATTATAATCGCCATTATGCGTGGTCACCTGTTCTAGATGGGCACGTAGTTGATCTGCTGAGATTTCGTAATTTCTTTTCACATTGCAGAGAAGTAGTACGGGTTTGCTATTAAGGGAGACGCCTTGGTCTTACTTCGTGCCTTTTGTTTCCGTGTGTATGCGGTTCCCACTGCTAACTTATGGTTGATCTAAGTTTTAGCCGATGCGCGGTGTTTTTGGTGGTGGTAGCTTTCAGTCACCCTTGGTACCGCGCATGAGAAAAGTGTGTTCACTTAACAACATTGTGAGACCTTGTCTGCTTCGATGCTTGTGGCCATCCTCATTTGCCTTTACGCAGTTAGATCGTCTAAGCGAGTTTTTACTTCAAGTCGTACTGAATTTAGATGTTTGTAGCATGTAGGCTATTTTATCCACCTCAAGGCTTATTATTACATCTTTCCAGTAATCAATAGGGTTTGTTTTCAAAATTCTTTCTTTATTTCTTAAATGATTGCAAATCACATAAGTCTTTAAGAACCAAAACTCTACATTGACTATGGAAACGGTAATAAACAATCAAAAAATACTAACTGTTGACTGAGAGATATTGATCCTGGCCCTAATGTGTACTCGGATGGCCCTTGCGGATCGATAGTGTTCTCAGCGGACTATTGAGTTTGGCGGCGTTACATAGGTTATTGAAGAGTAAACCTTGCAGAGGTGTTAATCTCCGTACCGACGGAAGGTTGGGGATTGTGTTCCCGTTTGCCTTGGCCTATCCATTCCGCTTGTTGAATAACAAATTGCTCCTGTACGGCTTGGCTATGGTGCTTCCGCTGTCACTCGACCTTGCACTGGTTCAAGCTACTCCGTAAGACTCAGTTGGATCTGGGAGCATTCTACTTGTTTCAGTGCAGAATAATGGCAACCTCGTGTCGTAGGTTGGTCTCCACATATTATCCCTTCAGAGCGGTTAGCGCTATACTTAATGCACTGGTGAAGGGTGGAGACTACTTTTTCATTCTGGTGGAGCCATGGTCTTCCCAAGATAAGGATGTAGGTTGATGGCGCCTCTACTACCATGAAGTCAAGAAAAAGGAACTTTCTTAGCTGCGGCTCTCCTGCCACTGTTGCTAACCTTATCTTTTTGATGGGAAAGCATTTCTCCCCGCTGAATCCAATCAGCGGGTGATCCGAGGAAGTAAGATTTTCCTCCTTGAGGTCCATATTGCGAAACGTGTTGTAGAACAGGACGTTGAGCAAGCTTCCTGTGTTCACCAGAGATCTCTTTACCTCCCATCTTGCAATGGAGACCGAGATGACTAGGGCATCGTTAGGCAGTGCACAAAATCTTTCGAGGTCTTTGTCTGTAAAGGTCAAGGTTGGAATGGGGCTCTGATTCCTCGAGTGGCAAATGCGTCTGTCCTTGTCCGCAGGTTGTGTATGCATTTCTAGTAGAGTCCGCTTGCGGAACCTGTAGGATTGGTCTTCACTCGGTCCAACTCCATGAAAACATAGATTATCCCTAGAGTCACCTTCTATATCTTTTTCAGTGACTCTTCTGGTCCCTGGTTCATTATAGTAGCTTCTCAGGGTTCAGAAATTTGTTTAAGTTTGCCCCTGCGGATCCAGTAGTCAACCACATACCTCATACTCTTGCAGTCATTGGTATCATAGCCAACCTTTTTGTGGTACGCGTAGTACTTGTCGTTGTCACGCTAGGAGGGGTCTCCGCGCTGCTTTGGGGGCCACTTTAGATCTTCCCAGTTTTTCATGGAGTTTTGTACGTTCGACAGACTAGAATTGAGGGGTGTCACGGCTCTGGATCCAACGTAGTTGGAGGCTTTTTCTAGCCTGGACCAACAAAGGTCTGACCTGTTGTCACTACGCTTTCTCTTACTCCTTTCTTCATCCTCGCGTCTTTTTACCTCCTTTTTGTCCTTAGGAGTAGAAGGCTTCTTCTCGCCTTCAGTTTCCCTTTTCACTGTCCTCAACTTCTCCAAGGTAATGTGTTTCTGGGTGTTCTTGAGGAGATCCATCAGGTCCAGATGGGGCTCCAAGGTGAGGTCTTCGTAGAGCTTTCCCTCCTTAAGGCCCGCATTAAGGGTAGTCACGGCTGTGTCGTCGCTGCATCCGTTGATGAGAGTCAGCTCATTGTTGAAGCGCGTGACATACTCTCTGAGTGTCTCGTTGGACTTCTGCTTTAGAGAGAGTATGTAGTGTGGGCCTTTCAGAAATGTTGACTCCCATTGAAGCATGTTAGGAGCTCCTTTGCCAGCATCTTGAAGGAGTCGATTGACCTCGGCGGAAGGCTGTGGAACCACATTAGTATTGAGTTCTTCAAGCTAGTGGGAAAAGTCATGCACATCACTGACTCGGATCCTTCTTTGAGAGCCATTTTCATGTTGGTAATGGCGCAAGTGGTCGAATGGGTCGGTGGTTCCATTGTAAAAGTCGAGCTTCAGGGAGTGAACTTCTTCGAAAGGACCTCATTCATTATTCAGTCCACAAATGTGGGACGAAGAGACGATATAGCACGTCCGGATCATGTGCCATTCTACGGAGGGGGTTCTGAGGGTCGATCCTGTCTGCCCTGGCGGCAGGCTCAGCATTATTTGCTCAACCTCCTCTAATCCAATGAGAACTAGCGGGGGGCTGGCTCTCCTGTGCTTGCTCTCTACCATCCTTCGGAAACGAAGGCATGTGTTGTTCTTGGACTCCATTAGCAGGTGGTGAATTTTGTTGCGTGAGAGCCTCCACCGCCTTGGCGATGTGTTGTATTTGAGATGAAAAAATTTTATTTTGGGGTTCGTCGATGTTGTCGTCGCCGCAGGGGCATGAGTCTATTGTACGTGCATGACCGGAACTGCCATAAGTGTCGATACAGTGCCAACCTAAGCGTTTGACGTGTCCCCTTGTTCTCCGTTGTTGCGTGATCTAGCGGCCACCATCTATCTAGGTTTTGAATGGAGACGGTTCTAGTGAAAAGTTAGGACCTTTGTCGTCCCCACGGTCGACGCCAAACTGATGCAGTCGTTTTCCGCTTCCTGCTTTGACCTAGTCCCACTGACTTGCTAACCTGCACAAGTAACGCACGTGAGCCACGGACCACCGTTGTGGTGGCCGATGGCACTTCGATGCTAAAGTCAGACAGGGATCTGAGAAAGGTGTAATATTGTAAATAGGGAATTTGTACCGTACCTTAGCTTACCAACCTCATCTCATATTTATAGTGCAGGAGACCTGGTTCTACAAGGCCATCGAAGGAGTAGTTTAGGAAGGAGATCTTCGTGGAGATCCTTCTTTAATTAGGAGTCGTGTTGTAGGAGGAAAGTTCCTTGTTAGCCTTGTGCTCTTAGATACGTGGGGGATAGTTCTCAAACCAAGAGTAATCCGTATAAGGAAGAATCCCTGCGTGGAATGTAATTTGGCATTTGCTTCCATTTTGGAAACATAAAGCCGTTGTAATTGCCTGTCCGAAGCTGATCGTCGAGGTACTTGCCTTAGTAGGACTTACGGGTATTGAGAATAGTTGTGAGATAGGTGGGCTTAGTATGCAGTAAGAGTCCGGGTTCGTATGGCGGATTGCATTAGGCGAGCTTGGTACTGCTTGGGCCGGATCAGTGTTGGACTGATGTTGGGGCCCATAATTTCTCAAGATCATCATGACACGTGTATGGCTCAGGGATGTGACCATTTTTGTGTATCATCACTAGGAGAGGACTAAACAATACCAGTGATAAAAGCTGCAAACTTGAGTTTGGGGAAAGAAGAGTAGCTCTGGAGAGTTTTCAAATAGCACAAAGTTGCATTAGGGTGGACCATTGCTGACATCAAAGGAATAAGTCCAGCTAAGTGCACGAATAAGATCCTCTGGAAGACAATGCAAAGCCTACTAGAGATGCACATAGAATACTCAACCCGAATGTAGTCAGAACACAAGTTCTAAAGTTGTTGGATGTGGGCATTATCTACCCCATCTCAAATAGCAAGTGGGTGAGTCCAGTTCAACCGGTGCCTAAGAATAGTGGAATCACAGTGATGAAGAATGAGGAAAACAAGCTTGTTCCTGCTATAATGACCACAGAATGGAGAGTTTGCATCGACTAGAGGAAACTCAATAATGAAACCAAGAAATATCACTTCCCTCTCCCTTTTATTAATCAGATGTTAGAAAGTTGGTGGGTCACAGTCATTATATTTCCTTTATGGGTGCAGTGGATAGTCAGACCCAGCCGAACACTAGAGACCCAAAGAAAGGCAAGCTAAGCCCGAACTGAGAAGGTCACTACAAGATAACTACAATCAAAAGGCCAGGAACCTACTGGCTGGAAAACCTGGATGGAGAGTGTCTGAAAAGGTCGTGGAATGTAGAACACTTGAAGAAGTATTTTCAGTAAAGGTACTCTCTCTAAAGATTCACATTTCACGTAACTCCATACCCAGGAACATGCTCTAGTCCGAGTTCCAGACAACGATGGCATCTACGCGAACCGAACCAGTCTGTGGATGGTTCACTGCAAGTAGGCGAGTCCCGCCCATGGACAGCTCACTGCTTCATACATAGCCTAGTTCTCCTTAGGACCACAATGGCACGAGTGTGGTGATTACGGCCAAAAAATGCACACAGTCAATGCAGAGAATGGGGTGTCGATCACACGAGGAAAGCGATCTACAAAATAGGTTCAAAGTAATGCCAACTAAACAAGGAATTAAAACTAAGAAAATATTGAGAAAAAAAAAACCATTGACTTAGGTGAACGAAAATCAAAAACAAAAAATCACAAGGATCCAAGAATCTCTCATAGATTTCACTGCTTCAACTTGTATTGAATAGTTATGATAACTCAATTATGTGTTTCACATCCCAAACAAATTAACCGCAAAATAATATTTAACGCGCCACTATATTATAATGTAAAAAGATATGAGAAATTTTTTTTTTTAAAAAGCAAAAAGATTTGTCATATATGATATCTCACTACACCAAAAGTGGCCATTAGCAACGGTTTTAAACCGTGGGGGTAACCCATTGGCACGGCTTAGAATCGTGGGCTGTAGAGGCGTCGCTAAATCCCTAGTAACGGCTAAAAATCGTGGCTAAAATATTAGCAACGGTTTTATCTCGAGGACGATTGATGGTTTAGCCACGGTTATAAACCGTTGCCAAAATCTTAGCCACGGTTCTAATCCGTGGGCAGAAGTAGCCACGGCTTAAAACCGTTGCAAGTTTGGCCACGGTTTGAAGCCGTTGCAATAGCTTTAGCAACGGTTGAAAGCCGTGGCCAGTACTAGCCACGGTTATAAGCCGTGGCAAGGTAGCCACGGTTTTTAGCCGTTGCAATAATTAACCACGGTTTAAAACCGTGGCAAATTTTTTTTTTTTTTTTTTTTTTTTTGCTATCAAATGACTTTTTATTACATCTTATAAGTTTTATTTCTAGAAAATAAAAATTTTAATGTGCCAAACTTAAACATTTCCATGAATGGAGGCAAAGTAATGTAATTAATAAGATAATGTATTACATTGAGTCACAAAATCTATCAAATAATATCTCAAATACAATGACACACACACAAACTTAAATATCTCAAATACAAAGAAAGTGGAACAATGATGCTGCTGCTGCGAGAGACGCAATGCTGCTGCTGCAAGGGACGATCTGCTGATGATGCGAGGTACGCACTGCTGCTGCTGCTGCGAGGGACGAACTGCTGCTCTGCGAGGGACGCACTGATGCGAGCTTGCTGCTGGTCGCAAATCAGAGTGCGCTCTGTTTCACTGCAGAGTACCCACTGTCCTGGCAGTTATGATCTGCGGATTTTTGAATGCAATCTGGGTGCTGCATTTCACTGCTTGCACTCATTCCTGCCGCAGGTCTTGGATTCCAAGCAAGTACATTACTTTAACATTTGGAAAACTATTAATAAATATGCAGTACAAAAATGAAACAGAGAAAACTAAAGTTTCATCACCTGAAAACATTTGGAGTGTATGTTCACTTGTTTCAAATGAAAGAAACATGACAAATTCATTCGAAAGATGCTATCATCAAATGCTTCTCTATAAACTTAAATGAGTTTGAGAATACCCAAGTTCTATTAACTTGACAACTGAAAAGTGTTCCATTAAGCTCATGTGGTTCAACAGTGTTACACAATATTTGATACGTAATAGTTTCATGATAAACCTAGGCTCAGTCTAGCATACACGAAGTTAAAATTAAGCTTGAGAAGCTTGATAGTTCTGACCTCAATGATCCAAACCATCACCAGGCTAGCTCATACAACATAGTTTCTTGTAATAAATTTGATACAACACTACAACATACTAATAGGTATTTACTTTATTAGGATTTGGGATATGAATGTGGGTAAGAACAAAAGAGAGAAATGGCAAGGTTTATATACATATGAAACTATTATTGGACTTGTTAGCTACCGTGTTGAAAGATATACATGCCCGGGGAATCAATACATGCAGGTACCCCAACTAAACATCTCAACCATTCAGGATATAAATGCAAGCTGCAAAACTCAGAATTTATCCCCATTCAACACAGGAATGAAGAGAAATATACCATGTGTGCCGGTTAATTATATGAATTCTCCTGTAACATACAAACACAAGATTTAACATCCATAGTTACATACCTTGACTATCAGAAAACAGTGTTATATTGCCAATTCTCCTGCTCCTCTTTCTTCATTGCCCTTGCCACATATAAAGCCTTTGATCCTACACAAGAAATAAACAACATTTAATATGACAAATAGAACCACATTTCATTAATCACAGAAAATGATACTACACTTCTAAATTACCAAGTGCCACTCCCTTTATCCCCTCAATAGCATTTTTGGCACTGTCATGCATTGCGTAATTCACAAATCCAACGCCCTTTGAACAGCCATATTCATCCTTCAGGATCACTAGGCTTTTGATATTCCCAACATAATAATTTTTCAACTATATGATTTTTCTATGATATATCAAACAATTAAGTGCCTAGCATTTAAAAGAAAATTACTATTAAGGTAAGTCATTCTCACTTCTGTGAAAGTTGATGATGGCACAGCGCATGAAGTTTGGTCAGACTGTAACCAGCCTTCCCATGCCTCTGGCTCTCAATTAAGTACCCATCAGCCTGAAGAGTCCGAAATTAGCAAAACAAGTATACAACTCATCAATTTTAGAAATTAGGAAACTCAACTTCACAAGAAAGAATAACATTCACTTACATTAGTGCAGGTTAAACTCTTCTTACCGCCAAACGAATTTCTGGCTGCTGCCTCAAAACCGAAAAAAATAGACCCTGCGAAATGCATGAATAACATATGTCAAACTCACAAGTCACAACACATCTGAACTGTATACACAATACATGCATACTTGTGAATGTGAAGGACTTAATGGACATGCTCTCTATAGAATAAAGAGTCACTGGCAGCAGCAGTACCTGGCAGTCAATTAAGAGAAGCAGTTAGCTTAACGATGTTCACACCATACTGACGTTCATCTAATATTCAAATGGAAATAGTAAAGTAGCAGTTAGCTCAATCAACCATCGATCAACCATCCACCGGCAGCTCGCCACAGTTGACAATCCTGCATGGTAACTTGGGAATATCTGCTCTGCTTGTTTCTTGGGATTCAAGCTTCCGAACAACATCCATGCCATCGATGACATGTCCAAACACAACATGGCGTTTGTCCAACCATGGAGTCTGTCTCACATGCATTAAGAATACAAATCAATATATGAAAAACCTAAATCATTTGAAAAAGAAAACTGAGAAAGGAATTATTCAAAACTTTCTTTTTAAACAAGTTCACAGAAAGACACTAAGAAATACAATCTATAATGTTCCTGAAGGTCAGTTTCTGTAAGGTGAAATTGAAACTTTGATTGTGAATTAACTTCAACTCACTTTTACTGTGCAAATGAAGAACTGGCTCCCATTAGTATTAGGACCTGCATTAGCCATGCTCAACACTCCAGGTCCAACATGCGTTACTGCAAATATTGATAACAAGATTGTGATATAAGCAAGTAATACGTGTATTTAGACACCTGAACTTTCATATTAAAAAAATGCAGCGTATGATATGATTCTATTCCACAGTCAACAAGAAATTTTGTTACCATATCTAGTGAAAACTATGAAGAGAATTAGGTATCCTGAAGAACATTCAAAACTTAAACTGGGAACTAACAACTGATTGTTGATGGTTGTAAGCTCACCTTCAAAAACAGGTTTTAGACTGTCTACTCTTGCTTGCCATTTATCATTATCTACAGCCCATCTAAACCCCTGCAAAAGTTTTACATTATATTCAATTTTTTTTCGTAAACTTCCCGAGTGTGATAAATAATAGATCTTAGCATGTCAAAATAAAAGCCAGAGCAGTGTAGTTACAGGTACCTGAACACCAATTATTGGGACAACTACTGCATACCGGGTATCCAAGGCAGTAGCAAACCATAGTTCCACACCTGCCATAGTTCTGCTTTAGTTTGTCATTTTCCGTAACAATAAGTAATTAACTGTGGTGATTTCACGTAAAATTCACTTAGAAAAGATGTTATACGAACAAAGTAATAAGCGTCGAGAATATCAATTATTTATTTGGAAGGTACGTCTTATCAAATTATAAGTAGTAGTTGTACTAGTGCAAAACTAAATTGAAATTGGTTCTACCGTGTCAAAGATAAAGGGCATTGTGTCACCATCCTTCCATGATTTCACGATCGCCTGCATTCAGACAATAAAGGTGGATTGAAAAACCAATATTAATCAAACTTTATTATTTATTTAATTACAAATTCCATTCTGAATGCAATAAAGCTTCTTCTGATCGAACAAATACCATGAACATCGTAATAAAGCGTCGTCATTGCTCACTGGCCTATAAAACGCACAAACAAATGGAAAATATTACAGCTCAAGAAACCTCTAGCTAGGCTAGTAGTATATTTTAGAATTCTGCAAGCATATGAACTTTTAACATTTTAAAGGATATAAGAAAAGTTCATTTTAGAAAAATTCATTTCTAACATATTAAAATATATATGTAGGTCACACATGTATTGTGCAGTAGGGCCATTGGCCACTGACTGAATTTTATCTATAAAATAACCAGTTCTAATCCAAGTGTATCAATGAACATTTGAAAGAATGGATCCAAGGTTTTTTTTTTTTTTTTTTTTCTCGGTTGTAGAACATGTACATGGAACGGTAGGAATGTTGTTACTAGGCAAGGAATGTAGTCTCAAAACTTCTAGGAGAATAGATTGATTAGAAAAATGCTATTAACCGAAATCCTAATAAACACAAAATCATCATTATCTCCATAGAAGGGAAATATTGCAATTGCCCTGAATTAATAACCTGATCTTAATAAAATATTGATTAGGAAGCAAAGCACTTGGTGTTCGAGAGGTCAACTAACCAATCAAAAAAATTTATGGATTTGGTACTTACAACAGAATTTTTCATAAACAAAACTAGAACCATAGATGCTAAGTCCTCCAGTACCCTGTTGCAGCCAGATTGGAAAATGAAGAAGAAATGCACATTTAAGTCCCAAAAGAAAACGTTACTAGAAATCTATTAAATTTACTACTTCTTTTAGTGATAAGAAGAAAATGAAAACGTACATTTCCGTTAGTGAAGTCCCCGCCCTGGATCATGAAATCTTTAATGATACGGTGGAATGAGCAGCCCTTGTAACCATATCCCTTCTCTCCTGCAATGTAATGTTAAAACCTCTTGGTCAGCCTAAGAAAAGGTGAGAGCAATAAAAGAAGAGTAAATAGATATTTGGTTCTGAACAATGAAAAGAATGAGAGAACATTGCTTGCCTGTGCACAAAGCACGAAAATTTTCAACAGTTTTGGGGACAACATCTCCAAAGAGGCCCATCACAATCCTACCAATAGGTTCACCTCCAACTTCAACATCAAAGTAGACTTTACTTGTTACTTCTGCTTGAAGATCAAGACCCTAACCACAAAATCAAGTAAAGCTTGTAAATGTAAATGAAAGTTGGAAATCAATGAAGAATAACATGAGCTGCGGAAATCAAAGTTTTTTTTTTTAATGATGGGGAGATCTTGAATTCTGATAAAATGGTTTAAAAAGTGATAAAAATCAAATGTCATGTGGGGTGGTGGGCATGAAAACTATACAAAAGATGGACTAGTAGTAACAATGGTGAGTGAGTTTGTACATAATATCTCTTTTCTTGAAGTTTGGGTTTTGAACCCTCTTTCAAGATGTCAGAAGTTTTATCAGAAAACTATTTGACAAGAATCTTTTCAGAAACAAGAAAAGGAAAAACAAAAACTTTCTATGATTGGTTTTATCACTCCAAATCAGTGACATAACACTTAGTTTAAGAAATGTAAAACATCAACTTTTTTCCCAAGTATTCGGGATTTGTTTAGAGAAAATTAAAGATTAGTAGTAGTACCAGTAGTAGTGAGTGAGTGATAAATGAGAATGAAAAAAAAAAACCTTTTCTTGTATTTTTGGTAATTGATCCTGCTGTAGTGGCTCTGCTACTCCTCTGGAGACATCACTTGCCATCTCTACTATTTGCTGTTGCTGGAGTTTTTGGTCAAAATACTATCAAAAGCACTTCAACTTTTTTCTCCTACTTTGCCAAACACCAAAATCAGAATTTAATAAAAATGGGAGTCCAAGAATCATTCATGAAAAAGCACCTAATTCAGCAAATTACATATAAGATTTACCTATAAGTTGCTAGAACACTCTGCAGCAAATTACATAGACCAAATTCAGTTCACTGCTCACCATAAACCACCCTATACTCATGACTTAAACTTAAATAGACATTGCAGATACTGAAAGTAAGCCAACAACACAAGTAGCACAAAGTGCAAGGGCAACATATTAGAGAATGGTTATGACATGCAGCTGCTCGTCTTCATATGTTCATGGTTATGCTCAAAAATAACAAAAGAAAACTAGCTTATATGATATCTATTTAAACATAACAAAAGAAAAGATGTTTACACTATAAGTACAAAAAAATAAAATAAAGAATAGATTCAAACTAGCTTATATGATCTCTATTTAAACATAATTTTTTAGCTTATATGACATAACAAGAATTATTGCTTGCTTTATTTGCTTCCTTGCATAAAATTTAAAAGAAAAGGATTCAAAGAAACAAGAAGCTAGTAAGAGCTGCTTGCTACAGCAAGCAAGCTGATCAAGTTAGACTACCACGTTTAATTACATGAATAGAAAATTAAGTAGCATCATAATTAGTAGAAAATTAATAAAGGAGAAGATGATCATAAATGATGGAAAATTATGTTCTCCTAGATCAATTTATTGGGTTACCATAGGGAGGTGCAGCAGCTCCTCCAAGCAATCCACCACCAGAGGCTGCAGCATAGACATCAGATGGATCAATAACTGGAGATGAAGAAGAAGGCGCATTTCTTCCATTGACATTGACACCACCATTACCACCTCCTCCCAAATGCAAATCAGATATATTTGGAAACCCTTTTCTCCCTTCAATCCCTTGATCATAAAGAAAACCTTTAAACACATGCCCACCAATCTTCACTACTGCTTGGTATCCATAAGATCACAAAAGAGAGAAAACCATTCAACATGTATATACATATGAAAAAATATGAACAAAAGAATATAGTACATCCCATTGTTCAACTTGTCCTGATCCATAGATCATAACAAGAAAATCCATTAAAACTTCTTTCATGTATACATTTATAACAAGAGAAACCCATTTCAACTTCTATTGATATACAACACTTGCATCAAAAGAGAAATCTATTTCAACTTCTTGTGACCCTATAAGACTACATCAAAAGAGAAACCCATTTCAACTTCTTGTGACCTATAGTACTAATTTGGATTTTTCATGTATAAGATGTGAACAACAACAGAAAACACTCATTTGAACTTCTTTCAATAAAAAAGAGAGATACCCATTGATCTACAAGATCATAGGAGAGATGCCCACTGAAAAAAAATTTGAATTTGATAAAATCACAAATAAAAAATAAAAAATAAAAAAACACCATTTGAAGTGTTTTGATCTATGAAATCACAACCAATAAAGAGCTAGAGAAGAGTTCTGGAACATACCTTCCATGACTAATGTGATTGTCGTTTGCAAGGATCTTAGAGCTGGAAGCAGAGTTCTGGAACTTTGCTGAATGGATTGCCCGTGAGCCTTACAAAGTTCCTGCAACATAAACAAGTTCATTACCACTTTAACACTCAAATGGTAAACAATATTTACTAGTAGTGTCCAAACTAACTAAAATCATAGAAAACTTTGCCAACAAACAAACCTGGCACCAACGAAGAATGAACTCCAAATGCGGGCAGCTATCCAGAAGGTCAGCAAACACCTCTATGAGCCTTTGCAAATATGTTAAGGGCACTGATGAAGCAACAGCTGGTATATCAGCAGGAACCACAGAAATAATGCATTTTTTAATCAGGGAATCTTCATTCAGACGAAGGCTGAGCACCAATGCCCTCTGATATTGATTCTCACCAAGCTCAAGTGCCATTTTTTTATTTGAAAAAGGCAAAGACATTTATTCAGGAAAAAGAGTATACATCATGGCAATAGAAACACACAAAAGGGAAACACTAATCTCTAAATAATTTTATCCATAGGTCAATAAAATAAAAGCAGATATTGGAATCCCACATAGGAATAATCTGACTCTTCCTACTCAACAAGAACGCCAATCGGGAAACCATGCAACCATCCGATGACATAAAACTTTGTCAAGAGAACAGTAGATAAACAAGAAACGTAATGCATGCAATCTTTTACAGCCAATTTATTAGAAGAACTACAAGCATTCTACATTACAAGTTTCAACAAGTGACTCTAACTAGGATGTAGAACTCCTACAACCACAGATCACTAGTCTCCTTTATTAAGAAGTAAAAAATGAACAAAATCTGAAATATATCACAGAATGTTTTACACGTTGATGAGAACAATATGGTATAAAGAACGTATGTATAAGAACACAACACAACACATGGCCGACTTGGCATGCAGATGTATAAGAACGTTTGCATGATAATAAGAAGATACTCACATGGAGAACAGTATCATTGATAAGCATCCCTCCTGCAGAAATGGTGCTAACAAACTCCTTCTGCAGCTTTAACTAGGAACCATCCACTCTTGCAAGCATTCTACCAGTGCAAACAAAAGAACAACATCATGTCATATTACAAACAACATCATGTCATATTACTTTAATGCAGTGGTCTCAGAAATGGGTTAAAAGAGCACAAGGAAGCCCCCAACAAAACCATGAAGGTGTTAAGAAAAAGGCTCTAGCTTAATCTTCATGAAAATAAAAAAACAAAAAGTCAGGTTGACATGGAGTGAGTTAAGGTGTTTCAATTTCCTTAAGCACTAGTAGTTGAAATTTGCAAAAAGGGGTATGCAATTTATTGTAACCCTAAACTTATTTGAAAGAGACTCACATGCTTTTGCAATACTTAGTAAAGATTCAAAGAGTAAAACACATAAAAAAAAACTTGCAATGGCAATTCAATATACCATCAAACTTCTACCACCAATTCATTTGCACCCCAGAAACAAGCAATGTATGCGCATTCTCCTGTCCAACATACTGCTGCTCGTACTGGTTCAGACCTTCAGAGCCCTGCAGTATAAAAATTAGTCAGTACTCAATGACAGACAAACATGACCTTCAGAGCTAAAGGTAGATTTGAATATTGCCTGATCTTTGATAATAGACATCGACAAAGAATTGCAATATCAAGCTTTCTTTCACTTCGCTCATCTACCTATTTTTAATAGCTCTGATTACTTCTTCAATGATATAAATCAACGAAAATATCTATATGATTTACACAGAGAAGAAGTGATGAGAGAACTAATTGAAAAAACCACCATCACAAATGAAGAAGAACCCCAAAAGTAGATCTCCCATTATATGTAAATTCAACAGCAAATGGCCAGAAATGAAAATGGAACCCTAAAATGAAAATGGAAGGAGGCGAAACCAAACCGTGCAATTTTCAAGCTCTCTCTGACTCTGATATTCAAGCTCCTCGATCTCTCCTCTGCGCCAAACCTCCATCTCTCCTCTGCTCCTCCTCGATCTCTCCTCTGCGCCAAAGCTCGATCTCTCTCTGCGCCAAACCTCGATCTCTCCTCTGCTCCTCGATCTCTCCTCTGCGCCAATTTGTTTCACAATATGTCGAAAATCGAAAATCGATTTCGCAAAGACCGCGCAAACCTTTTATTTTCCCCAATTTTTTTCGCCAAAGCGCGAAATTTTCGCCAGAGCGCGAAACTCCTCCCAACACACGCGCACGTGCAAACCACTCATTTTTAGGAACGGTTTTTGGTCGTTGCCCATTATAGCCACGGTTTTTGGCCGTGGTAAATGAACCCACGGTTTTAGGCCGTTGCCCACTATAGACACGGTTTTAGGCCGTTGCTAATTATAGCCACGGTTTTTTGCCGTGGCTAATAAAGCAACGGTTTTTAGCCGTGGCTAATTTTTTTTTACCCACGGTTTTAAGCCGTTGGTCATTATAGCTACGGTTTTTTGCCGTGGCAAACAAACCAACGGTTTAAAACCGTGGCCATCTCGGCGTAGCTAAACTGGCCTTTTGGTGTAGTGTCTTAAATCGACGATATATCCGGAGACAATATTGCAATAAAAAACAATCACATATAACCGATCTACCGGAATCAATTGAACCCTGATAATCTACACATAAGAAGAGCATGAATAGACTTATATGAAAAAGAAGAAAACAATCACCGGATTTAAAGAATCTATAGAAAAAGAAAACATAATCGACTGTCACACGAAAACAAAACTTCTATATAATATAAAGGGGAAAATTCTTGATGATACATAAAAGCGGTCACACCCCGGAGCCGTACAATATCATGATAATCTCGAGGAATTACGGCCTCAAGCATCGACCCAACAC
Source organism: Berberis vulgaris (assembly GCA_963556465.1). Classification (NCBI taxonomy): domain Eukaryota; kingdom Viridiplantae; phylum Streptophyta; class Magnoliopsida; order Ranunculales; family Berberidaceae; genus Berberis; species Berberis vulgaris. Next base: position 22,534,082 of record OY747130.1, on the reverse strand, counting down.
TGATCCACCCCAAGCGGTTCTAAGCCTGCTTAACTGCAGTCTGCCAGGTGGACCCGAACTCTCACAACAAGCTAGGCCCACACATCATAGCTATCCTCAATACTCGTAAGCCCTCTTCAGGCAAGTATCTCGAGGATCGGCTTCTGATGGGCAACTACAGCTACTCTCTGCTTCCAACTAGGAAGCAAACACCAGAGTATCTTCCACACAGGGAAACTTTCTTCTACGGATTGCTATTTGATTGGGAACTATCTCCCGCGTATCTAGGAGCACGAAACTAACATGGAACTTCCCTCCTACAACATGACTCATAATTAGGGAGGGATCTCCAAGAAAATCTCCTTCCTAAACTACGCCTACGATGGCCTAGTAGAACCAGAACTCCTTGCACTATAAATAAGACATGAGATTAGTAAGCTAAGGTACGTTATAAATTCCCTGTTACAGCATTACACCTTCCTCACAACCCTGTCTGACTTTAGCATCGGAGTGTCATCGGCCACCCCACGGCGGTTATTGGCTCATGTGTGTTACTTGTGCATGTCAGCAGACCAGCGAGATTTGCTCAAAGCAGGGAGCGGAAAAAGACTGCATCAATTTGGCACCGTCCGTGGGGACGGCATAGTTCATAACTTTATACTAATCATCGTCTCCTATCAAAACCCAGAGAGATGGTGACCACCAGGTCATGCAACAATGGAACCAGGGGACATGCGCAACACTCAAGCTATCGCTATACCGCCTCATTCAGCAGTTCCTGTCGTGCACGAGCAGCCAACTCACGCTCCCACGCCAACAACAGTAACCATGGACCCCCAGAATCGATGTGTTGGCTTCTCAGATACAGAAAATCGCCAAGGCGGTGGAGACTCTTATGCTAGAGAATTCACCTCCTGCTAACAGAGACCAGGAGCAACACTGACCTCGGCCTCCAGAACATGATAGGGAGCAAGTGCAAGAGAGCTAGGCTCCCTTAGTTCTCATTAGACTAAGGGAGGTTGCTCGGCTAACACTGTTCTCACCCCTAGGACAGAGAGGCTCGGCCCTGGGAACTCCCTCTACAGAGGGGCGCATGTTTCAGATGTACTATATCGCCTCTCCGTCCCACCATTTGTGGATCGGATAATAAACAAGGCCCTTCCGAGGAAGTTCACTCCCCCGAAGCTCGACTCCTACGACGGAACCACCGATCCTTTCGATCATCTGCATTATTGCCAACACGTAATGGCCCTCAAAAAAGGATTTTTCCCACCAGTCTAAAAAGCTCAACGTTGACATGGTTCCACAGCCTTCCACTGAAGTCATTCGACTCCTTCAAAACACTGGCAAAGGAATTCCTGACATGTTTCGTCGGAAGCCAGCGCTTCAGAAAAGGCCTGCACTACATACTCTCTCTAAAACAGAGGTCAGGTGAGACGCTCCGAGAGTATATCACATGCTTTAACAACGAGCTAACCCTAATCGATTGGTGCAGTAACGATACAACCGTGACGGCCTTCACTGCTAGCCTCAGATAGGGGAAGCTTTTCGAGGACCTCACTATGGATCCCCCTCTGGACATGGCGGAGCTCATCAAGAGCGTCAAGAGACACATCACCCTGGAGGAGACAAGGACTGCTAAAAAGGAAATCGAAGGTGACAGGAAGCCCTCTTCTCTTAGAGACAAAAATGAGGGCGACAACAGGTCGGACCCTAGTCGGCCCAGGCCAGAGAAATCATCCAACTACATTGGATCTAGAGCAGTGACACCCCTAAGTCTTTCAGACGTACTTAACTCCATGAAAAGCTGGGAGGAACTGAAGTGTCCCTCAAAGACACGTGGAGACCCCTCCATACTCAACAACGGCAAATACTGCGCACACCACAAGGAGGGCGGCCACAACATCAACGACTGCAAGAGTCTGAGGTATGAAGTTGAGTACTGGATCCGCAAAGGCAAACTGAAAGAGTTCCTGAAGTCTAAGAAACCAACGAAACAAACAAAGGACAGGGGGAGTCAGTTAAAGAAATAGAAAAGGCGATTCCAAGGATAATCTACATCCTTCATGGAGTCTGACCGAATGAAGACCAGTCATACAGGTCCTGCAAGTTGACAATACTGGATATGTGGACACAATCCGCAAGTGAGGACAAGCACATCTGCCACTCATGGGTTCAGAACCCCATTCCCACTTTGACTTTCGCTGAGAGGAACCTCGATGGAGTTCGAGCACTGCACAACAACGCCTTGGTAATCTTTGTTTCCATCGGGGAGAAGTGCTTCCCCATCGAAAAGATAAGGTTGGCTACGGTAGCAAGAGAGCCGCAACTCAAGAAAGTCCTATTTCGGGACTTCATGGTGGTAGACGCACCGTCATCCTACAATCTCATCCTGGGAAAACCTTGGCTCTACCAGATGGAAGCAGTGGTCTCCACCCTTAATCAGTGTGTTAAGTATACTGCTAACCACTCCGAAAGAACAATACGTGGAAACCAACTTACGGCACGAGGCTACCACTACGCTGCACTGAAATAGATAGAGTGCTCCCAGATTCAGCTACATCATACAGAACAGCCTGACCCAGTGCAAGGTCAAAAAACGATAAGGACATCACTTTCAAGCGGTACAGGAGCAACAAGCTCTTCCGCCCAGCGAGTCGAAAAGGCCATGGCAAGCGGGAACACATCCCCCCCCCCCCCCCGACATTTAATCGGCACGAAGATCCGGCCCTCTGCAAGGTTTACTTTTCAGTAACCTATGTAACGCCTCGACAATCCGAAGAATGATCCGCAAGAGCAACCTGAATCCACTTCAAGGCCAGGATCAATTTCTCTCCGTCAACAGTTATTTTTCTTTAAGTTGTTTGTTTCACTTTCCATAGTCAATATTGAGTTTTAGTTCTTAAAAGACTTACGTGATTTTCAATCATTTAAGAAATAAAGGAAGGATTACAAAAAACAAACTCTATTGATTATCGGAAAGATGTAACAACAAATGCCCTGAAGCAGAAAAAAGGCTACATATTACGAATGCCCTGAGGCAGATACAAAAAACTACATATTGCGAATGCCTTGTGGCAGATATAAAAGACTACATACTACAGGCATCTTATCAGCATATAGTAAGGACTTGCTTAAACTGTCCGACCACTTAAGCAACATGGACAGTCCAGGGCAAGCTACCCACAAGCGAAATAACACTCCATCGAACGCCACCATCAAATATGGTATGCAGGGGTAGAAAATAGGCAACCGGAAGTCCCGCGATGAGCCACTACCAAATACGGCCAGCTCACATGCTCGATCCGTCAGAATGGTGAACCTGGCACAAGTATCTGGTCGAAACAAGTAGTGTGCACTTTTCGGCTGCTGGAATGAAAGGGACATCCGGGAGTCAATGGCCCAATCCATGGACCATGTCCAACTCCTCTTCATCTCGAGGTCCTGAATTTCAGCATTAAGCTAGATGGCAGGGTTAGTCGAGAAGTGGCGGAGGCGGCCACCACGGAGTAGGACGCAGATGCTATGTCTGAGATCAAACATTCAGGAACAACAATAAGGCACCTACACATAAAGGACATACTCTTCCCTTGGGAGAGAATCCATACTACTTCTCCGAAATATGAGAAACAATTATGAAACCTTGGCAGATCAACTACATGCCCACCCATATCAGGTGACCACACATAAAAACAACTATTTCTATGCCTGATCGGTGCAAATGTCAGAACATTCAGAGACTCCAAGGTCGGAGAATCAACTTCAACCTTTGGAAAACCCAAAGCATTTTTCTCAGCCTTTGGAAAACCCCAAGCATCTTCAAGGAAGGACATTACAGAAGTAAGCTCTGCGAAAGATAGTGCCTACAACGATTGGAGAGCACCATTATATAGACATGATGGTTCACCAAGCGGGTACTCAAGGATTAACTGCCAAACATTGAATACCATACGGAAACTGGAAGACGACGGTTCCCAAGGAAACTGCACAGACGACATCAATCAATTAATGGCACTGCACGCAACCCCATCAATTGAGGGGGAGTAACCGATACTCAACTGTCACGTAGCCTACGCCGTACACGTGTCACCATGCAATTACGTCGTACATGCAACTCACCATGCAAGAAACCTTATCCCTTCCTCTGCAGGCCCATGGTCTCAGCCTATTATTCAAACAACACTCTGTCACATGCTTGGCACGAGCACTAGAGATCCTAGTCAACCCTGACATACGAATTATACCTACAGATCACCGACTGATTTAAGGTAAATTCATCCACTCCATGCAACATGCGGAGGGATTAGGTTTGCACGCCCCTTGCAGGCGGAACCTCTATTCAAACTAGGCAAGCTTAGTCAGCCAAGATAGATGACCATGGCTTTTGGTTCATCCCGATACCTAGTCCGCTCAGCGCGGGCATCAACGGTTTAGGAAGTAGGAGTCTAATCAAGGCTAACACGCCTGGTGACGACGACTTGCCAGGGATCACTGCCTCATCCGCGGACAGTGATCAACGAACCTAATCAGGAAACCTAGCTGGTCACGACCAACAACGAAAGCTTCTGATCAAAATCTGGATTTGTAGCCCCCATTGTGAGGGTGTAGATAGTCTAGAAGGTGGGAGCCTAGTCACTCCCGAACTGATTCTATGGCTAGCCACGGGACCACTGCCTTTCAGCATGGCCGCCAAATCACCAAACCTGGACTTGTAGCCCACGCTGCGAGGGTGTAAATAGTCTAGAAGTGGGAACCCATTCAGCCATGACCTAATTTCGACTGTTTGCCACGGGACCACTGCTTTTCAGCGTGGCTGCCGAACACTCCCAAATTTGTAGCTTGGTGCACTCAAGTGTAGATAATTTGGATGGTGGGAGCCTAGTCAATCGTGAACTGATTCTAATGGCTTGCCACGGGAACATTGCTTTTCAGCCTGGTCACTAAACCTCTCTCAAATTTGTAGCCCCCACCGTGCAGAGTGGGTGTAGATGGTTCGAAAGGTGAGAGCCTAGTCAGTCCTGAACTGATTCTGACCGCTTGCCTTGAGACCACTTCTTTTCAGCCTAGTCGCCAAACCTTTACTCCTCGAATCCACAATTCTCTATGCTCAGACATAAATGATTTGGAAGGTGGGAGCTTAGTAAGTCCCGAACTGATTCTGACAGCTTGCCACGGGGCCACTTCTCTTTAGCCTGGTCGCCAAACTTTACTCCCCGAACCTGTAGTCCACATGGCTCGGGCATAAACAATGCGGAAGGTGGGGACCTTCAAAGCAGCGGACGCGAACATGAATCTAGCAGAGTCAGCGTCTTCATGCTAAAACGGACTGACATCCTAATGTTAAGCGAAGGCCACTCGCGCCAATGCAAAAATCGTACGACCAGTGCCCAGATAAAAGCTACTTAGGATGCCTACCCGAGCTTACGACGCCTGACTCGACACGAACGCTCTGACACGCACGCTCTGACACTACAACAGACCTGTCAGACAAGCAAGGTAACTCTTAAGCAATTTACCTTGGGGACATGGCACAACTAGGATGACTCAACCTCCAGCTAAACTATTCATAACATGCCTAGTACCGGACATGACTACACCGCGATGACCCCAAGTCATTCACAACACAAAGCGGTCAAGCTCTCTACCGCAGACAGACCAGTCAATGTTCTATTGATTTAACCAGCCTATGCCAAAACAAGACGAAAAGGTGAAACGAAAAACATGCAATAGAGACAACAAGAATTGAACGAATAAAATTGTTTTCATTAATGGTAGACAAAGAGTACAAGCACGCAAAGCTCACTCCTTATCAGGAGATAGTACAAAAATGGAAGAGTTAAGCCTAGTGGAAGAATGAGTAGAAGTTGCGTCCACACACGCCGCATCCTAGACATCAGGGCTCAAATTGTCTTCTTTGCTCAATGACGTCAAAATAACAGACAAGTCCACATACGACATCTTCTTATAACGGTTGAGATCCCACTTCGGATGCTCCCTCTTCATCAGCGCCAACAGCTCTAGCCGTCCATTTACAACCAAGCGGAACTCACATTTGCCTTATTCCTGGAGAAGCTCTTCCTCTCGCACCATTGCATCAACAACTTCATGCTCCAGTAGCCCCAACTTGTCAGTTAGCACGTCCACCTGATACTGCTCTATGGACAGACTGCTCTTCACGGCACTAAGTTCATGTCGCCCCAATTCGAGCTGGTCCTCGGCCTTCCTTGCTTCTCGAGCATAGAACTCCACATCGGATTCCAACTGTTGTTTCTCAGCAGCCCAATCAGCTTCCTTCGAAACACTCTCTTTAGTGAAAGACAACAGTTCAAAACTCGCCTTAGCCGCAGCTTCATGTGCAACCTCGACTTCTCAGTGGAAACGGCTCAACTCCTGCCTAAGTCCATCCTTTTCGAACACCGCCTCTGTCAGATCACGCTCAAGGTCCTCAAGACGAGCCCTCTGAGCCTCATTGGCCACGGTTGACCGATCCAACCGCTTCTCTTCGGCATGTTTCTTAAGCAGCTCAATTTCATGGAGCGCATCAGAATACAGCGTCTGCATATGCGAGAAGACACGCTCCAAGGTGTATACTCTCTAACGAGTCACCTCAACTTTCGTCCCAGCAATGGCCGCGTGGCTCCAATGAGACATACCCATCATAAGGTACTTCGAGCCCTTATCCATACACCCTTCCAACGAATCCTCCTCGGGGTTTTGTAGCGTGATCCATCATCCAGTTGTGATGCATGCTTATATGTTTTATCGAAACATACTCTCCGTCCACATCTAGGTGCCAGACCGGTGAACTCAGCTTCACCAAATACAGTGCAAATAGGCTTATCCGTGCCTCCGGATCAAGCTATCCCTGATCGGGAACTATTCCGGCACCACCCTTCATGGTCACCACCGTCTTCAAGCTCTCCTCCGTGGCATTTCCCTTGTCAACAGCAGCGACCCCTTTTTGCGAGAAGACTCAATGGGATCCGGAGATAGAAAAGGCAGCGAAGCATCCAAAGGACCCTCCAACACCTCTAGCTGAGGCCTAGAGTGAGACGGTGAGCAATGCGAACTGCAAGAGACACGGCCGGTACCACGGCCACTATCAGGCGAAACAACTATGGGGCGATCAGATTCTACCACCTCGGGCAAATCCTCACAAGAACCTTCTACCTGAACGGCCTCACGGGAATTAGCACCAGTGGAAGCAATCACCAAAACCTGCACAAGACGATCATTCAGAACATCGACCTATGCGTCACTAAGGTTTGACCTGTCTACAACTCCTGCCACTCGCAGACAATCCTTCTCCAAGCCGAAAACATCAGTTTCTGCCTCAATAGGTCTTGTAGGCTCGTGTTCCCTCTTCACCCCAGCGGGTTGTGCCGAAGACGGCCCAGTTCTAAGGAAGGGAAGCAAGAGTCTCGGATGGCTCATCCGCATCAGACAGAAAAGGAGTTTTTTCCCCAGTAGCCTTCCTCTTCCTGGAAGGGGCCCCACCTTCCAACTTAATGTACGACTCTCGATACAGAGTGAGGGGCAACATGCTAGTTGTCCTACTGCCCACTACGGATGAAGTTGAAAACCCTTATGACATCGACCTCTTTCTTTTCGACAGGGCACGAAACTTCTCCATGGTGTTTTGCTCCTCTAAGGTAAGAGGAGTAGTGGGAAACCTTCATGTAGAAAAATGCAAGCGATGGTTAAACGATCCATTATCAAGAACATCAAAGTCACAAGAAAAAAGATGAACTTATGAAGCGGCATGAATTGTCGCTCGAGCAGTCGCCCTTGCATTGAAAGTATTTCAAATCCGCAGGGGCCACGAAGCAGTACTTTTGCTAGTACTTGAAATCATCAAGTAGCTTAACAAAGCTATTCAGCGAATTCATCTTACAAACAACATTACTCTTTAGCCGAGGAGATGTCAGCAACTGAATCACCCGCGAAGTCATGCTAACACCGGCCTCCTTAGCATTGAGCAGAATCATGAGGATGATCCTATATCCATTGGGCCCCAACTGAGCCGGAGGAATCCCTAAGAGGTCCAAGAACTCTCATATCACATCCAAATTTGAAAAATGCACTCCAGTTTGAAGCATCCCGCGGTGCAAACATATACAACTGGTCCGAGGTGATATCGGCGTCTGGTCATCCGTCAGGAGATAAAACAACAGGTCCTCAGGGCCCCAAACTTCATACGAATTTTGGCGAGACCAAGTTCAAACAACAACCTGTCTTCAAAAAACTCCAGGCCCTCGGCCAAAAGAGCGTCATCTATAAGGTTTTCTTGAGCCATGAGGAAGATGAACAGTCTTTTTCTAACCAGAGTGTTAGCTTCGAAAGCAAGGAAAGTAGAAGAATCGGACTCTACACAGCGGATGACCTTAATAGAGGTTGGCTTCCCGTCTCTTTTCTGCTGAACCAACGCAAGTTCAATTAATGCAATGCCTGCCTCAAGCAACGATTCAGACTCAATCATCATGAACGGCGCATCCCTTCAAGAGATGACTTAGCAAACCGATTTGACAGCCCACTAACTCGGGGAGTAGCTGATGATACATAAAAACGGTCACACCTCGGAGCCATACACGTGTCATGATAATCTCGAGGAATTACGGCCTCAAGCGTCAGCCAACACTGATCCGGCCCAACCAGTTCTAAGCCCGCCCAACTGCAGTCCGCCAGGTGGACCCGAACTCTCACAACATGCTAGGCCCACACGTCTCACAGCTATCCTCAGAACCCGTAAGCTCTCTTCAGGTAAGTATCTTCAGGATCTGTTCGGACGAGCAACTACAGCTGCTCTCTGCTTCCAACTAGGAAGCAAACACAAGAGTATCTTCCACACATGGAAACTCCCTTCTACGAATTGCTTTTGGATTGGGAACTATCTCTCGCATATCTAGAAGCACGGAGCTAACATGGAACTTCCCTCCTACATCATGACTGCTAATTAGGGAGGGATCTCCATGAAGATATCCTTCCTAAACTACGCCTACGATGGCCTGGTAAAACCAAAACTCCTTGCACTATGAATAAGACATGAGGTTGGTAAGCTAAGGTACGTTATATATTCCCTGTTACAAAATAACACCTTCCTCATAGCCCTGTCTGACTTTAGCATCGGAGTGTCATGCATTACCTGTGCAGGTCAGTGGGATTAGGACAAAGCAGGGAGCGGAAAAAGACTACATCACATCTCAAATACCATTATTCATCATGAAAGCATAGAAACTAAATCAAATCAGCTACATCTAGGAGTTCAACTCTTCCCTTTGCTTGAAAGCTTAGCCTAGCCGGTAATACATATCCAAAACTCTATAAAGAAATTGTGATATTCACTTCTAAAATTGTGATCTCTAATTGTGAAAACAACTCTCTTAAGTATTTTCTGAAACAAACTCTTTTCCAAAAAAGTCTGATTTTTTGTCCTCATTGTCGCACATATTTCTCCTTACAAACGACTTAATGGGGTAAATTGGTCAACATAAGAGTTGAAGCCCTGTCTCTTAGCTTTAATTAGAAACAAGAATTACTGTAATTGGATTTGTGTAGCTAACGTTATCCCCAATCTACTGAGACCTACTCCAAATTCCTAAAATCTGAAATAAAAAGGAAGACAAATTATTTTCCTTTGATTTAATTAGCAACCAGTATCCGAATTGGATTTGTGTAGAAAAAATTGTTCCCAATTAGACTGCCATGGAAGTTTTGAATTTTTAATTAGAAAATAGGTTGTTGCTAAATAACACCACCATTTCTGCTGAAGGACACCACCAGTGCCTACTTTCTGAAGGACACCACCAATATAAACAAAAAAAACCCTACCACCTCTCTTCTCATCTCTCCATTTCTTTTCCTCTTCTTCCTCCTCCCATTCACCACCACCTCTCTGCCACCTTTCTTCCTCCCCTTTCCACCAACACTCCACCACCATCCTCCTTCTCCCTTCTCCCTTTTTTTTTTCTTCTTCTTCTTCTTCTTCTTCTTCTTATTATTATTATTATTATTATTATTATTATTATTATTATTATTATTATTATTATTATTATTATTATTTTCCTTCTTCTCCCCTCACCTTTTTTTTCTTCTCTGTCAATCCCCACTACCGCCACCTATCATCCTCCCTACTTATTTTTTTTCTTCTTCTTCTTTTTTTCCTCCTCATCCTCCCCATCACTTTTTTTTCTTCTCCTCCATCAATCCCCACCGTCGCCACCTCTCCTCTTCCTCCTCTTTTTTTATTTTTCTCCCTCAATCACTACCACCATCTCTCAGCCTCCTCCTCCGAGTGGTGTTGCTCCGGTGAAAAAGAAGATAATGTGAATGTGGTGGTGTCCTTCAGTAAATCCAAAAAATAGCGTTGTGGTGTCCTTCAGCATAAATGGTGATGTTATTTAGCAGTAGCCTAGAAAATAAAATAGCTTCTACCTACCTGCAAAAACGCACTAAAACACAAAATCTTCCAAAAAACCACACTTGTCAAATAATTCAATCAATTATCAAAATAATCTTAACAAGTGAAAATATATAACTCTGTATAAACTGCATTCCCATGCCCTAATCATGCAGACCGCACCCAGTCTATGGATAATCCATCGCAAGCGAGTGAGTCCAGTCTTCGGACAACTCACCGCTCTCTATGGAACTTGATCTGAATACGAGGTCCACGATGGCGCATAGGCGGCCAACCCTAGTCTTTTTTTGGGCGACGACAACTTGACACATAAGTGACCTAGTCTGCCTCAGAGCCAAGGAATTCAAGTGCGAACCGGACCCAGTCTATGGACAATTCACCTCAAGTAGGCGAGTCTAGTCTCTGGACAACTCACCATTATTTTTGGAACCTGGTCTTAATACATGGGCCATGATGGCGCACATGTGGCCGAGCCTGGTCATTTTCAGAACAACGACGATTTGACACATAAGTGACCTAGTCTGCCTCAGAGCCAAGGAACTCTAGTGTGGACCGGACCCAATCTGTAGATAGTCCACTGGAAGCGGAGGAATCTAGTCTCCAGACAACTCATCGCTCTCTATGGAATCTGATCTGAACATCAGGGCTATGATGGCGCACAGGCGGCTCAGCTTATCCTTTTCAGGACGATGACGGTTTGACGCATAAGGGACCTAGTCCACCTCAGAGCCAAGGAACTCCAGTGCAGGCTGAACCAAGTCCATGGACAGTTCACCACAAACGGGTGAGTCTAGTCCACAGATAGCTCATCGATCCAGATATAGCCTAGTCATTCTCACGAACTAAGGCAACACACATGCTAAGAGCCCAGTTCTAAGACGACTCAACGCATTAAATCATTCCAATCCATACGGACCATGGCAATGCTCTGACTACCAAGACTCAACTAAGCAATGAGTCAAAATATGGTTTCGCTACCACTCAAGTTCTGTGCAGAGCTAAGTAACAATACTTCAATATGCCAGTGCTTATTCAGAAAGCGAACAACCCACGTGACACAACCAACCTACATGAAGATCACTCTTCAGTGACTTCACTATCATTGGCGAATCAGGCTATTTCTCGAAGGGAACTACACAAGTTGAATTAGGACCACACGCGTCTCCTTAAAAAACAGGTCAGCCTAGTCCATGATCAAAGTTAAAACTGTCTCATCTTTTTTTTTTACAATCCAGAAGATTTATTTGCACGAGCCAATATGATTCACAATCATTCAGAGCACACAAAAAAAAGAGAATTCAAGAAAATAAACTTTATTGATCATAAAAAAAAGTTAGCATGACCAACTGGCCAATACAAAAATTTACACACTACAAGTTATGAGCTTGGTGCAAAGAAAGGCGCAAATAAGAATCCACCGGAACACATGTTGAGGTTTTGTTCTGCCAATCTACTTTCAAAAAAAAATTGTAAGTGAATACAAAGGTACCCAAAGTTTGCTGCTGAGGTGATCCTCAAAAAAGGGATGCCTAAGGTGATGCAAAGTTAGATTCTTAAGACCGCAGACCCTACGCATCATAACTCGGCTTTGCCAATCATCTTTCCGACTAGGGCATCAAGAGTGAAGCCCAAGAAGGAGCAGTGGGAACAACCACCCAAAAGTTGGCTACGGGTATTATCTCCCAAAACTGAATTGCAGAAGACGTCATGGGAGCATAAGAAGATGGAAGACAAGCTTGACCCCTAAGGGGGAGTCTATATTTCTCGTTCGTGACATAAGAAGGAATTCGGAGTCTCATAGAACCACTGGAAGCTCACTCAAACTAGGTGGCTTTGCCCAATGGCAGGTCTTGTTAAGACTCATCGCTACAAATGTGAGAACATTCGGAGACTCCACCAATGGAGATCCCCCTTCATCCTCTGGAGAGTTCAGGGCACATTCTCTGGAAAGACACATTTGAGGAACAGGCTCTACAATGCTCATGGAAATGGATGACCCTATGAGAACCAACCTATTTATAGGCACAACGGTTCACTGAAGAAATCCACCCAGCAATCGCATCGACATTGAATGTTGCACGGGGAATAAGGGGCGACGGTTCCAAGTACAACTGCACCAGTCCACATTCATCGAATTAACTGGGGGGAGTAGCTGATGAGACATCAAACAATCACTCAATCACAACCATACATGTGGCATGGGCTAACCTTAGAACATTAAAGCTTCAACGTAGTCCCAAGAGGACCCACGCGCAAGACTATTGTTCAACATGTAAATTAGGCACCTGGGCCCAAGACACGCCAGCCCCGTAAGCATGGGCCTTAGGGTTTTGCCCAAGACAATAAGGCTCGAATAGTAGATCTTAGAGCTATCACAGCCCAAAATCCACTCGCACGAAATCAGCTCTAACCCAATCAAGCATTGGGTCCTAAATAGAGCTACGTGTCAAAATACTTAGTCATGCACAGTTAAAGTATCATGCGAGATCTCCTCCCTTCATCACACCCTCAATCGCAAAGATAGTTGGGGAAGAAAAACTTGCTATAAGAGTCGGTGAAACAAAAAGAAAGAGAAATACACACACCTATACGCAAGTATACACACTGCAATTTCATATTCAATCTTAATTCTTTTTCGTACCGGTATCTGACTTAAGCATCGGAATGCATTTGGCCACCACAACGGTGGTCCTGAGCTTAAGCACTATTTTTTTCAGGTTAGATATCAACGAGATTGAAAGGACAAATCTGAACGCATTACACACAATCATGAAATGCGACACAATCAAGTCTTACGACTTGTTTGGAATCTCATGTGACATTTACTCGTAGGAATCCACTATACGGATTGAAGAACCCACACAGGATTTGTTGTGTTTAGGCAAGCTAACACTCAAAGAGGTTGTTCCAAGTATGTCTCTCTAATAGACGGATGGGAGAAAGTTTAAGCTCGGATTTATCACTTTTTTATATAGTAGAAGTGAGGTTCACCATTACAATATGAAAGTTTAGGAGTGACAATGAAAGGTTTCTCATAGGGTCTTTAAATCTCAAATAAAGAAGTTATTTGGTTTAGGTTAAGCTCTCAAATTGAGCCCTAGTTCTCTCTCATTTTCTTTTGAAGCTCACTCAAAGATAGTATGGAGAGATTCCTCTTGAACAATAGGGAGAAACTTCTCATTCTTTTGCTCGATTTGTTGCTCTTGAATAGCTCTCACAAGTTTCTCACGAACTCTCAAAATTGATGAAACAAAATAAGGATACAACTATTTATACATTGATCCTATAGAGGTGAACTAGACTCCACTATCTTCAAATCTGATTTTCAGAACGACTCTTTGCTTTTTCAGAACAGTCGCTTGCTAATAATGACATTTCAGGGTGAAGTCGACTTTGTTTTGCACATACAACTTTTATAAAACAAAAGCTTTCGCTTGGTCACATGTCATTGTACTTGACAGAGACTTCTCCTTTAAGCACGGGGCCATATCCAAAGTGATGGAATATTCAAGGAAATATCCATTCTCATGTGAGAGAAAGTCCCAAATTCAAACTTACAATTTTTGTTCCCACACATTTTTGCCTCCAAATAGCTTTTGGCACTTTATTTGAATTTTGATCATCCATAAGCTATTTTTGCCTTGTATTCACATGTCATTTGGCATTGTCCACTTCTTGGACTTCAACCATCTTGGACTTGTCTTCTTGAAACTTTAACATTGCTTGACCGATCTTCATATATTTGACTTTGGTGTCTTGAATTGACTTTGGTTTCAACTTTGATTGGCGCATTACTTGAGTTCTTCTTTTTGCAACGTCGCCTTCAATTGACTCTTCACAGTCGCATTTGAATAATCAAATTTCATCGATTACTCACAACCCAGTATCCATGACTTTATAATTTTGTCAATACATTTTTACAATAATTGTTCGCTCAACATATATTTGTTTTACAAGCTTAACCAATATTGTTTTTATACTAATTCACAAATAACATTCTCATCTTATAGGACTCACAGTGTGTCGTGTAAGTCAACACAATATAAACCCACTCAAAGGTTTTGTAAAGAACCTTATGGGACTGCCACGGCTCTAGTCCACCATCAACCAACTTGAAATTTTTAAAAAGTCTTATGGGACCCGCAATGCTTCTCCTCAGCGACCCTAACCACCTATGTATCTTAGTCATCAACGACAATCCAATTTTAACATTTTCAAAATCCTTCATCATACTTGCCAAAAACTCATGATGAATTCAATCTCACACTTTCACCCAATTATATCCTTAGGCATTACTAGACCTCTCTTCCCCCTAAATTTCTGGCTATGAAAAGATTTCCTCCACCTATCCTATAAGGGTTATTTGCACTTTAGCCCCATTAGTTATGTGGTGCATATCTTTGGGTAATTTTTAACACTTTGGGTGTTAAAATTTAAGCTAATTGTGGTCTAACCCTCATTTTTTATAACACTCTATATGTGTGTGTGTGTGTGTGGTGTTAATCAAGAAAAAATGGATCTTTATTTTATCTAAATGACTACTATTATGGGTATGCATTCGTTAAAATCAATATCTACTAATCCCTTAGCAAGTTTTCTAATACTTGAGACTTTTTACTTGACGGGGTTACTGACTTGGATATGAAGTGATACACACTTGAATAATGAAACCCACGATTTTAAGCCAAAGACATTTCACACATGTCAAGACTAGGGTTTCCTTGGTATCAGGATGCTTGGGGTTAGAAGTTATTTGTAAAGAATTGTATTGAAATATTATTGTGTTGTGTTAATATCATTGTCTGAATACAAGCTTATAAAGCTAACTCTGACCTAACCTTGTTGAGATAGGAAACCTAAGACTTCAATTATATTCTGACTTTCCTAACATATCTTATTTTGTAATACTTTCCTATAGGTAGACTTCTATTCTTTAACACTCCCCCTCAAGTTGGAGTATATGTTTGTAATACCCAACTTGCTAAGAAGATTATCAAATTGATAAGTGCTCAAAGATTTAGTGAACAAATATGCCCGTTGATGTAGTGTTTCAACATGCTCAGTCTGAATAGTACCATCTTGTATCTTTTTTCTAATCAAATGACAATCAATCTCTATATGCTTCGTTTGCTCATGAAAAACTGGATTAGATGCAATATGGAGTGTAGCCTTGTTGTCACAAAACAAGAGAGCTGCCTGAGGATGATTAATGTGCAAATCATTAAGAATGTACCTCAACTAGGTTAACTCACAACATGTAAAAGCCATGGCCTTATATTTTTTTTTAGCTGTAGATCTTGCCACTGTAGTTTGTTTCTTAGCTTTCCAAGAAATTGGTGAATTTCCAAGCATGACACAATAACCTGTAATAGATCTTCTAGTATCTCTACATCTAGCCCAATCTGCATCACAATAAGCTTTCAACTGTAATGAGATGGTGGAAGAGAAAAAAATACCCTATCCTAGTGAAGCCTTGATATACCTCAAGACCTTGTGTGCAGCATCCAAATGTGGTGTTCTGGGCTTGTCCATAAATTGACTTAGGACATGTACTGAATAAACCAAATCTGGTATCATAATTGTTAAGTATATCAACCTTCCAACAAGTCTGCGGTATGTTGCGGGATTTGGTAGTAAATCTCCATCATCCTGTGTGAGCACCAAGTTTGGATCCATAGGATAATGTGAAGGCCTTGCTCCAAGATACTCTGTGTCCTCCAATATTTCAATTGAGATAAAGCAATCTCTTTGGATGACCTCGCGACTTCAATGTCAAGGAAATATTTCAATTTTCCTAAATCTTTGAGCTTGAACTTTACAGCCAGAAATTTCTTTGTTTCTTCAATGTATTGGAGATCATTACCAGCCAATATTACATCATCAACATATACGAGAATTTCAGTAAAGTCGTTACCCTTGGATCGGACGAATAATGAGTAATCAGCCTTAGACTGATTGTAGCTGGCATATATGAGAGAAGAGGATAACTTAAGTAACCATTGTCTCGAGGCTTGCTTGAGACCATATAAGGACTTGTTCAACTTGCATACTCGAGTCTACCCCTTTCGGCCGAATCCAGGAGGAAGACTCATGTACACATCCTAAAAAAGATCACCATAAAGAAAAACATTGTTGACATCAAGTTGACATAAATGCCAACCCTATGTGGCTGCAAGAGCAAGGAGAATACGAACAGTAGCCAATTTAGCAACAAGAGCGGGATTAAGTTGACATAAATGACAACCCTCTTTGTAATCAATACCTTAAACTTGATTGTATCCTTTAGCCACAAAACGGGGTTTGTAGCACTCAATACTAACATCTGGATTAAGTTTGATCTTATAGATCCATTTAAAACCAACCGGATGCTTGCCAAGAGGAAGAGGTTGTAGACTCCAAGTGTTATTGGTTTCTAGAGCATCAATTTCACTTCTCATGGCTTGACACCACTTTGGATCCTGCATAGCCTGCATAAAACTAGTGGGTTCTTTGACTAAAGAAAGGGAAGTGGTGTAAGCCTTGTGAGAGGTGGATAAATGGTCATAAGAAAGAAAATCAGAAAGGAGGTAAAAATACCTGTAAAAGGCCCAACGTTCGAGCATCAAGATGATATTGTTGAAGATAAGACGATTCACGGGTGGCACGAGTGGAGGTGCGAGGTGGGAGAGGGGGGTCTTCTAAGGGTGGAACAGGGGCAGGGGCGACCGCTTGGGTTTGGGTTTTCAGGGTTTAAGCTCGATCGGTGACTAAGACATCAGATTGGGCGATCGGTCGATGGGAGTGGTCTGACTGGTCAGAAAAAGGCACTATTGGAGGATCAAAAAGTGGAGCATGAGCGACCGATCGGGGAAGTGTGTCGGATCGGTCAGTGAAGTGATTGTGCATTTTGTCAAAAAAATAAGGAAAAGTCTCCTCATGAAAGATGACGTCACGAGAAACAATGATCTTTATGTGAGTGAGATCATAGACATTTTATCCTTTTTGCCTACAAGGGTATCCAAGAAAGACACATTGACTAGAACGAGCATCAAATTTGCTAGGACGTTGGGCATGTGTGGAAGTGAAATATAGAAAACCAAAAGAGAATAGTTGCGTTCTTTGTTAAACAAAAGTTCAAAAGGTGTTTTGCCTTTAAGAACAGAGGACGGTGTGCGATTAATGAGATAGGCAGCGGTGAGAATTGCTTCTACCCAAAAAAATTTTAGGGAGATGTGATTGAAACAAAAGAGCACGAGCGACATTCAAAAGATGTCTATGTTTGCGTTCTGCCACCCCATTTTGTTGGGGCGTAAATACACAAAAAGTTTGATGGGTAATGTCTTTTGAAGCATAAAAATCAGTGAGGAAAAATTCAAGTCCATTATCACTGCGAATGATTTGAATTTCGGAAGAAAATTGGTTTTCAACATAATTAATGAATGAAATTAAGAGTGTGCGTGTGTCAAACTTGTATTTCATGAGATAAATCCAAGTGCATCGTGTATAATCATCAACAATGGTGAGAAAATAACGCGCTCTAGAACGGGAATGAACGTGATATCCTCCCCAAATGTCAACATAATAAGGAAAAATGAGTAGTACTCGAAATATGGAATGAAGGAAATTTATTTCTAGTTTGTTTGGCCAAAGGACAAATAACATATTTATTGGAAACACAGGTACTATCATCACGAAAAGAGACAGAAAGAAGATAGAGAATTTTGTCCGAAAGGTGACCTAGGCGGTTGTGCCATAACACAGGGTTGTTGTCTTGAGTTATGTGACATGTGGTGGAAGTTGTGGTGGTGGTGTTGTCCAGGTAGTACAAACCATCAAGCTCAGTTGTTGTCCCAATCATCTTTCCTGAACGAAGGTCCTGTATCAGACAAGAATTGTTGAGAAAAATGGTGACAAAAAGAGAATGTTTTGTGAGTTTGCTAATAATGGTGACAAAAAGAGAATGTTTTGTGAGTTTGCTAATGAAAATTAAATTGAGATTAAAAGAGGGAACACAAAGAACATCATGCAAGGTAAAAACATAAGAGAAAGTCATGGTGCCAATTTGTGTAACAACAGCAAGTATACCATCAAGAAGCTCAACGGTTCGATTGTGGATGGGTTTGAAAAATGTGAGTAAATGAAGGTTATGAACTATATTATCAGTGACTCCACTATTAAGGATCCACGATGAACGAGAGCCATGAGATTTGAGAGAGAGTATTTTACCTGTTAACTCTGTAATAGAAAGGTCATTACCAATATTGTGAGCCTTGGACTTGTTGTATGGTGATGTGGTGGTATTGGAACCACTGCTTGTATTGTCGCCTATGTTGGCTGTTTTTTATTTTTTTATTTGTGGTGGTACTAAGTAAATTCGGGGTGCAAATAGCGATTGTGTAAAAAGAAAACGGGCCTTTCTCTGTTACTTTGCTCCTGCTTCTTCACATCTCTGTTAATAGCCGATGACGACCAATGCGAGGAGATTGATTATGGTGTTTGACCAAGGCGAGGCGATTGATGATGGTGTTCGATTTATGCATGGATTGATGATGGATTTGATGAGATTGATGATGGTGTTCGATGTTGTTTTGATTGATGATGGATGCTAATCGGTGAGGTGTTAGTCGATATTGGACGGTGATGGCGAGAGGTTTCAAGATGGAGGGTCGTCCGGCTGTGGCAGATGTGTGAAGGCTGTTATGTTGTGTGATTGCGAGCGAAATAAGAAATATTAAGCAAGAGATGGATGATGATGTGAACTGAGTGGATGAAGAGATTAAGGGCGACAGACGAGTTGGATCTGTGCGTGATGTGATGATGGCGATGGGGTCGACTGGTCCGCAATGGATGGATTAAGGTGATGTTGTTGCAAGGAGGGTTATCAGTGCGACAACTAAGTTTAGTTAACCAGAGAAGCGATGCTTTGATACCATGTAAAAAATTGTATTGAAATATTATTGTGTTGTGTTAATATCACTGTCTGAATACAAGCTTATAAAGCTAACTCTGACCTAACCTTGTTGAGATAGGAAACCTAAAACTTCTATTCTATTGACTTTCCTAACATATCCTATTTTGTAACACTTTCCTATAGGTAGACTTTTATTCTTTAACATTATCGATAAAGCACTAGAGCCTCAATTACAATCAACGGTTGAAAAGGCAAAAGTAATGGAAATTGTCTACGATTTGAGATATGAAATGAACGAAACCTTAAATATGTTGTGATTGTTATTAGTTTTCTCCTAGGGTTGCTTCTGTCCCTAAGAACACAATAGTTACCTTCTCAGAGAAGAAGGATTATATATATACACAAAGGAATTAAGAACTTCCTTTGATGATTTATATTAAAAGATAAATATTTCTATGCTACAAATGAAAAAAACATAATCTCGTCCAATTCATTCAAGAAGTCAGATCACAGACTACCATAGACTTAATGAGTGGCGAAGCATTAATATGAATTAATAATAAATTAAGTAATTAGGTTACTATAAATTTTTTTTTTTTTTTTTTATAATATAAACAATCTTCTCTGAGTTAGAACTATGTCGGTGAAATACTAAGGATTTGGTCCGACAATAAATGCAAGACATATCATCCAATATCTAGCATGCAAGTGTTGCCTCACTGACATTGCAAACTCTATTCTTGATTGACCAGAAATTATCGAGTACACCCTATCACAAAATTGATGAAATCTTAAGTTGTCCCTCAATATAATTTCACAACCACTCATTTTCTTCATCACTCATTTCATAAACAACATAATTCAGATTTGCCTTGTAACCGTCTCTTGTTAATGTCTTTAGAAGTTCATCCATAATTTCTTTGGATTTTGGGTGTCATAGGACCTGCAAATAACCCGTGAATAATTCCGTCATTGGCTTTTGTCTAGTTGCAGGAAGTGTTTTTTGAAGACCCCTCTTTCATATCAACGCTCTTACCCTTGAATCATTATCCCACCTTCCCACTAAAGCGTAAATATTACAAAGAATAACATAATTCCGAACAATATTGGGTTCAAGAATGAACAAGCAGTTTTGTAGAAATCTCAACAATGTCGCGATTCCCATGAATGTTGCATGCTCCAACCATCCACGTTCCATTAGGTTCCGCAAGCAGACATACAATACAATTGAATTGGCAGAAGGTAACAAAGGAAGCCATTAGGCTGGATCAATAAGGAGTGAAGAGATGGCGAAGCAGCAGCAGCAGCATCATATGATAATAGAATATATAGGTAGGTCGGTGGGTAGGAGTTACCAAGTTAGTAATCCAAAGTAAACAGATTAGAGTACGAACCAAAGCCCCCTCGGTTAATTTTTACATAAAGCCATATGTACAAAAATAGGATAACCCTCCTCTCTGAGAGACACGGCCCAAAAAAGAAAGGGAAAGTAAAAACCTACTCCTTGGCCCATAAAAGGCTTTAGTTTCTACTGCAAAATGGTGTGAAAAAATTGTATCTGATGGAGCCTACTTGCCCAATGCTATAAGTCCTAAAACAAGGCTCTATCCAAAGGCACAAAAGGAGTTGTCACTAAAGGTGTGTTTCAACAAGAGGATGAAGGATATTGGTCCACTACTCAAAACGGTTGGGATTGAACCAACAATGTGTGTTGTTCCAGCGATCACCCCTAGGACTTCTTTAGAATCGGGGCGAGAGAACGCTCTCACATATACACCCATTTGTACGTCAAGGAAATTTCCATATGTTTTGGAGGAAAAATGAGGTGGTACTTGTAGAAAAATATGGGTGTACATAGTATATCCTAAAAACAAAATTTCACACCACCAAACATGTCCCACACCACCATCTCCTACTATTCCCTACTTTTCTCTCCCACACCACCACCGATTAAAAAAAAACTCTCCACTAAACCAATTTTTTTTCCCGCCTCTCTCCCTCTCTAGGGATGGTAATGGGACGAATTTTCACGGATATCCGCCCCACTCAAATCGTTTGGGACGAATTTGGGTTAATCTGAACGGATTTCAGACGGATCTAAACTATATCCGTTCCAAATTCGGGGTGGATACGAATTTAACCACATCCTCCCCACTAATTAAATTAAATAATATTCTAAATAGCATTAAAGCTATAGATTTTCACATGTTAGCACCCACGTGAATTCACTGTCACCAAAGTTTAAAGTAAGATAGACCAATCAATCTAGTGTATGTTGTGTAGTAGTAATGTAGTACGGTGAGAGATAAGACGTAATGCTCTGACGTCCCCCCAATCAATGTTTCCCTCTTATAGTCCCCATCCACATATGTCTCGAGGTTCGCCTTTTGTAACTCAAGGATATCCTGCGTGTTTCTTGATTCCTCATAACCATAGTTAGTTGAATTTTTAACTACAATGAATAGTTAACCACTATGTATACATGAAGCCGGGTGAGAAAGTGAAGTAGAGAGAGAGAGAAAATGAGGAGTCGTATTTAGTCGTAGAAGAATTGAAAACTAGAGATTTGTTTCACTCTTTTTTTTTCTCAAAAAACTTAACGAGAAAAATTGGGACATCTTTCTTCCTCTTAGAAGAAAGAGTGTTGACAAGTGAAGAAGATGAGATGGGAGGTTTTTTTGGATGAGTCATTGCTTCAAACAACGGTGAGATGATGAGGAGATAAAGAGAAGATGAGATGGGAGGTTTTTTTGGATGAGTGATTACTTCAACCACATTGAGATGAAGAGATAAAAAGAGGAGTGATTTAGTTTATTTGGGTTTGATCTTCCTTTCCTTTTTCAAATTGGATCGATTTAGTTTAGTCATTCATGCTTTGATTGTAGATCTACTTCTCCCTCTTTCAAGATCTATATTGTAGATCTAACCCTTTCTGTTTGTTTGTTTTTTTTTGTTTTTTTTCGGTTATTCGGGGCAGAGCGGAGATGATTTTAAAAATATTGTATAAATGAATATTAGGAGCGAATTCGAAAATCCGCGATCTCCGGTGGAGAGATGAATTTGCCCAAATCCACTCCGTTGTCATCCCTATCCCCTTCTCTCATACTCTTGCCTCTCTCTCCCCCTCACTCTCTTCTCTTCTTCATCAGGCATCCCGCCTTTTTTTTCTCCTCTTCTCTATTTATTTTTTGTTCTTCTCCGAGAGCAACTCAACAAACGGGCAGCAGCAGCAGTTTCTGCTCAAGGTAACCCGCCTCATTTTTATTTTCGCATCGTTTTTCTTGTTATTTTCTTCTCGCCTCCTTTTTTTTCTTTTCTTCAACAAACTGATCTCTACATTACACCCCAGCACTAGTTGAAGGGAACTTGCAATCAGTTTCCATGATTTTTCTGCTCTTGACACATAATCAAGATGACAGAATTCCACTTCGCGGCTACAGCCAATATATTGAACTCAAACAGGGAAAAAAAACAACTATTTAACCAAGTTTCTTCTTTTCTCTTTTTTTTTTTTTCTCCATCACCCTCTCGGCCGCGGATTGGTTCCCCACTCGTGGCGGCCTCTGCGACAGAAAAAAAATTGGCCCTCGCACCGGCTAATGCTAATGGAGAACTCCCACCCGCAAATGTCTTCACGAGAATGGGTCGCATGAGCCTGTGCTAGGGCCAATTTTTTTTCCCTCAGAAAGCCTCAGCGAAAATGGGTTCCATCTTCATGAAAGCCTTTGCGAGAGCAAAGGAGAAAAAAATATAGAGACATCTGGCGGGGTGTAGAGCGACGTCCCGGCGGGGATCAGTTTTGTTCTGCGAGAGAAATGCAGTAAAGTTGAAGATTGGTGATTCCTTCAGATAACCCAATTCAAAATTAACTCAATAAAATAGATAATTGTGAAGATTGGATTTGATCTTCTTTTCAAATAAAGAAAAAAAATACATATATTGATCAATGGGTAAAGAAAACAGAAAATTCGAAAATTGGTATGTCAAAGAGGGAGGAGAGTGGTGGAAGAAGTCTGCGAGAGAAGGGAAGACGGGTTGGAGAGAAGGGAACCGACCCCTGGTGGATGGAAGTCGGCTATAAAAGCAAGATTCATAAAAATAAAAAAATAAAAAACACCTGGTTCGATCTGCTCCTGCTATTGCTCTGGTGCTGTGCACAAACATCTCTCTTGCTGAAATTTGTTTGCATTCTATCCCTCACCTTTTTCACAAAAATCGAATTTCAACCTTCACCCCATTATTTTCCATCTCTTGCTCCACTCTCTCAACCCACCAACTCAAAAAACCATCCACCACAACCTCTTCTTCACCTCGCAAGAGAACAAACCAAGCTTCCAACCCCAACAAAAGAGCTCAAACAAACCACCTCTTGCTCCTGTTTTTCTTTCTGCTTGAAGCAATCAAAGGATGGGTTTTCCCCCACTCAAGCACGCCTGCTGTTTTGTGTCTCACATCCCATTCAATTGGGAGCAACAAGAGATGGGTTGCCAGAGGGCTTTTTGTTTTTTTCTTTATTCCATTCATTTTTTTTTTTGTTTGCTGAAACAGATTAAAGAAGAATAATTCTAGGGAGTCCGCCTTGGTAGTCCGCCTGACTGTCCGGACCCTCCCAGGCATGTGGCTTGCATGTGAACCCAACACCTCGGCCTCCTCCTCTCCTGCGCTTCCCCCTCTTAACCTCTCTTGCGCCTCCTCCACCTCTTAACCTCTCCTCTCCTGCGCCTTCTCCCTCAAGCTCTTAACCTCTCGCCAGATCTGCTCCTCTGCTCCTCCACAGGAATTGGGAAGTCCTGATTTATACAAAGGCACACTGCTCTCTTTTCTTTGTCATCTGAGAAGTAGACAGAGGCAATAATAGCTGGATTTGGTTTTGCAGTGAGAGGCAGGGGACCCCCACACACTCCCTTCCCTTCAAACAACTCTTCTATTTTCATATTTTGACAATATTAAAGCAATTCATTGCCGCTTAATCAACGACTTCATCCTGCAAAAGGCTTTGAAAATGTGATCTCTCCAAAATTAAGATTGTTAAGTGAGTCACACATTCGCTCAACAATACCATCGTTTGATTGAATCAACCAGAGCCTAAAAACAAGGGGGGCGTATCCCATTAGAGACGCTCTCAAATTCGTTGTCCTGAATGAACTATACATAGATAAGGCAGAGATGTAGTGAATATGAGAAAATGTGGGAAGAATAGTCAGACACAATACACATTAAAACAAAGAAAATGTGTATAAAATATGTGCATTCAGCGCCAATGTATCATGCTCCAAAAGATGTCCAATTTTAGCATCGTTTCTGATTTCTAAGACAATGACAAGATGACCAAAGAGCATAAACTCAACGAATGCCAGTAGAAGACGACGGTCACTGCCATGTAAATAACTTTAATATACCTACATAATCCAAATGGTTGCAAACCAACATATCAACCATTTCACATTGAAAGATAAAATTCTCTAAACTCACCAAAAACTAATATTATTAGTTAACAATGAAGATGAGACATGTTCTTTTTTCTAATTTTCTTTTCAAAAAAGCCAAAACTTGGAGAAAGAACTCTCATAATTCATTTACTAGAAGAGTGGATTTTATTAGAGGGTCTGTTTCTAGTGAGGCTGACTTCAAGACCCTATCAAGCTCAGTAGTGCATACAATTTCCTCCAAGTTAGCAACCTTCTTAGCTTCCTTAGTAAAAGGATATGTTGATGTTGCTCTTTCTACTTGAACAACCCAATCTGTGGTGACTAGCACATACACCATGAATGAGGCACATGAAGCTTGTGCAGCCAACAAACCCATCCAAAGCCCTGCAAACCCTATCTTGTGAAGAGAAGAGAAGAGAAGGTAAGGTACCACCACCACTCACTGCTGCAACTTCTGCAAGCCAATATGGAGATTGTACTTGAGAGAGAGAGTGAAGAAGGAGTGATTTTCGGTTTGACCAAATTCAGTTGAAATTATGAATGAATGGCAGACTTGTGATTTTGGGTTCATGTGCCAGCCACCCTCACAGGCATGTGTCTGGAAGGGTCCGGACAGCCTCCCAGACTATCAAGGCGGGCTCCCTATAATTACTCATTAGAGAAACCATGGAAGTTTTAAAAGGTGTTGATTGTGGTGGGTTTTTTATTTTTTATTTTTATAATGTTGATGTAAGAGAGAAAAGTGTGATTGGTGGTGTGGGCAGCAATTTTTGTGGAGTGGAGTCTTGCCTACATTTTATTATTTGGCAATGACTGTTTCACGACATTATAAGTGTTTTTTCACAATATTTTATTTTTTCACACAACCTACTTTTTTTTTACACCACTTATATAAATAAAAAATCAATATTTTTCTCGTTTTCATTCAAATATAAACGCGATTACTCTTTCCCCCATTTGAATCTATTATCTCTCCCACATTCAAATCTCTTTGCAATTCTCTACTTACATTCAAATCTCTTTTCTTTCCTTTAAAATCTCTTCCCTCTCTGTTAAAATCGAAACCCTAAAAAATTGAACCCCAAATCGCAACTTTCCCAAAAAAATTTAAAAATATTTTCAATCAAAAAAACAAAGTAAACTTCAGAAAATTTTTCAGAAATCACAAAAAAATATTATTGTGAGCTAGAGACAATGTGAGGTTTTTGCAAAACTTCGCATTGATCTGAGCGAATGGTAAAAAATTGTTGAAATTTCATGTTCGCCCAAAACAATGAGAGGTAATTTCAGCAATTTTTTTCGGACAGATTTACGCGAGTTTAGTAAAACGACTATTACTTGCTAATTTCAAAACATTTTCAAGTGATTCAAGTTTTGTTTATTAGATAACTAATAGTACTACAATTTTTGTTTCGATCAATTTGTGAATCGGTCTTTATCAAGCACATAAGTTGGCTGAAAGTCAGGGACACTATCCCATTTTTATTGCAAGAAAGATTTGAACGACTTTACTAAAATGACTATAACTTACTCATTTAAATACATTTTCAAGTGATTCAAGTTTTGTTTATTAGATAACTTAGAGTACTAAAATTTTATATTTTGATCAACTTGATAATCGTTATCGATCGAGCACAAAAGTTGGCCTAAAACTAGAGACACTATCCCGTTTTTATTGCGAGACAGATTTGCGCGACTTTAGTAAATTGATCATAACTTGCTCATTTCAAAATATTTTCAAGTGATTCAAGTTATGTTTATTAGATAACTCAAAGCATTACAATTTTTATGTTTTGATAAGTTTGAGAATCAATCTCGATCAAGCATATAAGTTAGCCGAAATTTACGGACATGTTTTGATGAACTTGAGAATCAGTTTCAATTGAGGATTTAAATTGGTCGAAAGTTATCCTATTTTGTATTTTTTTCATTTTGAGTGTGGGTTTCTATGTTAGGATATGCATATTTATTGGTGGTGTGAGCAAGTAAGAAAAAAAAAATAACTCAATGGTGGTGTAAAAAATGGCTTTTAGTGGTATGGAGTAGTCGTTGCCTTATTATTTCTGCCAACTTGTACTTCTCGAGAGCAACGGCTATATTTCGTTTTCATCTTTCATCAAATAACCTGAGATTCGAATAACATCACATTCACCTTTCAACGGTCGTTTTCTCAACTCAATAACTCCATCACTCTCTCTCCACACAAACAAACCTCCTCATCTCTTCCTCTCATTCACTCTTCCAAGGAAGCACAAATATTCTCTTCTTCTCAGGAGGTTTCCGTGATCTAATTTGCAATGGCGACCTCATCTCCCCCGAAAGTCCAGCACGTTACCAAGGCCTCATCGGATGAGTTGCTTCAGAAATTCGCTGAATTGGGTTCGAAAACGTCGAGAAAGATGGAGTTGCAAGTTGTGAAGAAGCAGAAGAAAAGTAGGGTTGAACATAACAATGACGAAAACGAAAGCCCATTGAAGAATGGGGTGAATTTGGTTGAAAGAAGGTCACTTCTTCCAAGGGGTACTAGGCGATCTACGTTACTGAGACAGCTTGGGATACGAGGAGTTTTGCAAGCCAGATCCAGGGATGTGAAGAACAAGTCAGTGTTTCGAACGATTGAGAAGGTAAGATTGTGATTCATTTTGATTACTAAATGGGTTTAACTTGATTTTGTGAAGTCATTTGATTCAATTGAATTTTTTGTTTGCAGACGTGGAGGAAAACCATTGAAGGGGCATCAAAAGTGTTCATTGAGAGCCATTATTATCGGCGCAAGCGTTTGATCAGTGATGTTTAGTGTGAATTATGTGTGGGTTGTGCTTGAATTGTGTTTCTTGTAACTCAGAAGTAGGTAAAACTTGTCTTTCATTGTATTCTTTCGTTCAAGTATGTAGGAGAAACAATAATGAGACTCGAGTCTTGAATGTATTTGATTGCTTATTTTTTTAATTGTGAAAATACTAGATATGCTTGTTGACAAGGTAAAGAGTTCTGTAAGTTTTCAATATCTGTTGCATTATTAAAGCAATAACATCAATGTGAAGAAAATGAAGCATGACTAATCTTATGACCCGTGGTCCATATTTTGTCGTATGTTGCACTGGGTATGATTCATTCATTTCATCATTGTAAATATAGGTGTTGGGATAGTGTATATAGTGGTTTTCCGACTTTTGCTCCAAATTGTGAATAGTTAAGAAGACTATAGTTTGAGCCAACTCTTTTGGGTGTTCAGGGTTCATGATCCTGTATGGGTGAATAATTTTGCTTTGAAGGC
This sequence comes from Berberis vulgaris, assembly GCA_963556465.1. Classification (NCBI taxonomy): domain Eukaryota; kingdom Viridiplantae; phylum Streptophyta; class Magnoliopsida; order Ranunculales; family Berberidaceae; genus Berberis; species Berberis vulgaris. The sequence goes on along the minus strand of OY747130.1, from coordinate 22,506,090 downwards.
TGTTGAATAAAAAAAGTTGAACCCTGCCACAAGAGAGAAGAATTTTTTTGAAAGATGGCCAAGTGGCTATCTGCACAATACTTCGAATAAAAAGCTAGTCCAAGGTAAAGAAGAACTGTTATCCTGACCAAGGACTATTTTTGTTCTGGAAGACCTTTTAAGATCCATAGTTGGATGACTTTTCTTCTCTTGTCAATGACCAAGGATGAAGCATTCATTCTCTGGTAGAGTTTGGTCATTGGTTCCCAGTACTGATTTAGCTTTAGAATGGGTATCTTAACTTGGGCTTAGGGGTATTTGTTGGTTAGTTAAAGAATTGACTTCACCCAGTGTAAACTATGTAAAGTTTGTTGATTCCATTAGGTTCATATTATTCATCCAAGCTGTTTGAATATTCAACAGCAAACAATGTTTGCGGTCAAACTGACCAAAATCTCAAAAATTAAAGCCATCACATTAATGCAAGGAAAAGGAAGCATGACTGATCATAAACGCTTTCGGGATGTTAGCTAGTGATCCATTTTTTTTCAAATGTTGTAGGGGACGCAATTCATTCATAAATGCTTTCGGGAAGTTTGCTAGTGGAGTTTAGAAATTTTTACCCTTGGGATTATAGGTGTCGGTATAGTGTTCTTTTGTGATTTTGTAACCTGTTATGTAAGGTAGTGGTATTTGGAGTTTTCCTTGGACTTGCTATGCAGGTGAGCACATAGAAAGCTTCACATGCCCATGTTGAAGAAGTGGGTTCTATGAGTCCTTTAGATTAAAGTTGAGGCCAACTCTTTTTGTGCAAATATGGGCATTTCAGGGTGCATTCCTTTATAGTTGGCTATATATGCTGGGGTTGATTCAAATTTTTTTGAATGGGCGTGGAGCAGAAAAAATTGGGTCCTGACACAAGGGAGGAGAAATGTTTGGAAAAAGGCCAGAGTGGCTATCTGTCACAACATTTCGAGTCAAAAGCTTGGCCAGGTACAGATGGGGGGTACTTGGAGGAACTTGGCTCCAAGTCTTCAAGTCTACTGTAAAATAGCCCATTGGTGCGATCTACTTGAAACCAAGGACAAGGTCTATGATGGTAAAGACCTCTTGGATGGCTTTCGTTCAGTTGTCAATGACCAAGGATGAACTATTTCTGTGAAGGTGTGGTTATTGCTTCTAAAAACAGATTAAGAAGGCCTTTTGCGTTGAGATTGGTGATCACTGATCCCATGTAAAAAAGGTGACCACCATAATTGGCTTTGAATTTTGTTTGTGAAAAAATTCTCAAACTTGGGTATTTGTTAGTTAGCTAAAGAATTTACTCCAGTGCAAGACATGTAACTCAACTCCATTATTTATACATTGTTCATTCAATCTGGGTATTTATATATTGTTCATTCAGTAGCTAATGGTCTTTCAGGTGAGTAGTTCACGTTGCACTGAAAATTCTAAGGGTTGCATCTAAAAGTAACTAACACTACTTTCCCAAGTCACCTAATCTTATGCTTTTCAGGAAACAAGTTTTCTTCTAGTTGTAATACAAGTTAAAACCTAGTCATTTGTATGATCAAAGCATAACGTATCTAAAACACCTGTGATGTTGATCTCCCCTGAAAGTTTCAGTGATCTTTTTCATTTTTGCCTAGTGTATTTATTTATTCGAACACACCCTTTTCCTACACTATGAGTCCTTTGAAGGTTCTGATACAACTACCACTATTTGATTGACAAGCATAGGTAGACAAGATCATAACATGCTCAAGAAGAAAGGATGAAACCTTAGGTGCTTCCCATGGAGCCATTGTTACCTAGCGCTGATGTACTGCTATCCCCTATGCTCCAATACACTGTGAAGGAACCCCCTTGTAGGTTTGAATGTGAATCGAAAAGATCTCTTTTGATTCCTTCTTCTATGTAATGTGTAGTTACAACATGTTAATCACATCAGTTTGTTTCTGAACAATATTCAATTGTTAAATAAGAGAACCACAAAATTGAGCTTTGAACCATAGACAATAAATCACAACCAAGGATTGTGATTTCATTTTTCGAGGTAATTTTGATAAGATGATTTTAATAAATATTTTGTTGTTTATAGAAAAAATGTAAAAAAATTCGGGTGTAATTTTGTAAATTTTTATATAATTTAAGATTTTTAATCTCTTACGTACTATATAAAGAGTCCCACAAGACTCATAATGTCATAGAAACTATATAGTGCATAAGAATCACTTATGTAGAAAATTTTTAATACGAAACTAAGGTTATAATGGATTAAAATGTACGAAAAATGAGATTGGCCTAATGAAAGAAATAAATATTTTGGATTTCGAAATAATTTCTGGTAACTTGAAAAAAAAATAGAAATATTTCATGAAATTTCGACATTTTTCTAGAAATCACATTCCTTGATCACAACTTTGTAATTAAACAACTTCATATAGTAGTCAATATATATGAGAAAACTAAGGTCGGCTGGATTGTAAAGGAGAAATCCATGGGAAAAAAATGGATAAAAATGAAAATGGGGTAGGAGACAAAAAAAGATTATGCTGCAAACATTAGGTAAACAAGTTTGAATAGTGTTGATTAAAAACATTTCCTTGACCTATGTTTTTGTTAGAGAGTGGGAACATAAGTCCTTGTTATCAAATTAGTTAATCGTAAACCAAACAAAACATGAAAGACAAACATTGTCTGACTGAATTCAGCTTCTATCAATGTTTAAAAAAAAAAGCAGTATGTCTAGAGAGCCAGGCCATGCGCGCCAAAGATGCGCCAAGGAGCCTCAATACCTTCTATCATCCTAGAGATCATCATAATCCACCAATCTAAGACAAACACACACAGAGCCCCCTGGCACTAAGGGCCTGGCTCTCTAGAACTTTTGTAAAAAACGTTGTTACTCCACATAATGATTGATTTACTTTCTAAACAAGAGTGGAAAAAAAATGCTTTTTGGTCTAGAAAATAAATAAAAGCAACACAACACAAAACAAATTCTAATAAAAAAAATGAATTTTAAGCTGCCTATTGCAAGTACCCTCAAATCTAAATGGGTGCAGGGTAAAATGATATTTTAGTCTGGTTTACAATTGTGATAAGTTTAGAGATTCAAGTTGGATCTGACATGAAAACCACACAATTTAACCGTCCTAGTTAATAGAACAAACTCGGGTACCACACAAAACGTCTTGCTCACTTCACTTGCTAAGTCTAGTCTTGGTGAAGCAAAGCATACTAAAACATATTTCCACAGACAAACCTCTCTATTTTTCCTCTTCATTTCCATTTCCATCAACAAATCATTGAAAAAGCTCTCTCTTTCTTTCTCTCCACGCAAAAATTTCGAGTTCAGAAGGTGAGAAGAAACCCTAACTAGATGAGATGAGATGGAGAGCTTACCATCCACAATGATGAAGCACGATCGCAAATGGAAGTCCTCAAAATCTTCCAAAACTGGCGTCACCTCACTTCGTCTTTGCTTTCTTCTCTTGCCTCGCTTGCCACTACGTCGCTTGTAGGTCACTTCTCTTTCTCCCTCTGTCACGATTGTGACTCTAAGAAGGAACTCAACAATGGATTTGAAAAAGGAATTTGCAATTAGAAAGGTAATGTTCTGAGATACTGTTTTTCTACTGCTCAACGTAGCAGAGAAGCCTAACTATTACACTATTCTTACCATCTCTGTTTCAGAGTTCCTCGTTTATACAAAGAGCTTGTAACAAACTTTTAAACAAAACCACTAGCTGGTGAACACGTGTTAAGCCAAGTGGCTTAAGTAACTACTTATTACAAGATTACCATACTACCCCTTCTATTTGAATTTCAATCATTTGAATCTGGGATCGTGACATTGCCTTCCCCTCAAGATCAATCCTTGTCCTCAAGGATGAAACTTTGGGAACATGGCTTGTATATGCTGCCAAACTTCCCAAGTCGTGTCCTTAGCAGAAGAGTTCGACCACGGTATTAAAACTTGTGTAACTGCTCGATTATGTCCAAGGACAGCTCGATTATGTCTATGGACAAGGCAGTGAGCAAGGATGGCAGTTGGTTTGGTTCTGAAATTGCCTGAATCATCTACCAGTGGAAGTAGAGGAGCAGGGATGATGGTCGATCCCAATTTCTTTTTTGACTATGAAACGTGAAAAACATGGTGGATTTTTTTATAAGGGAGGCAACTGTAATTTGTAAGCTACTGATTCGATGCGCTCAAGAACTTGAAATGACCCATAGAAGCATGAAGACAACTTGAGATTCTTGTGGATGCCCACTTTTGTCTGTCTGTATGGTTGGAGGCGCAGATAGACCCAATCGCCAACAGTAAACTGCCTCTATGTTCTGTGCTTGTTTGCTTGCATCTTCATCCTTTCTTGAGCACGATGCAACCTTTCTTTGATAATGTTGAGCACTTGGTCTCTCTTAGTGAGATATTGCCCCACGTCTGCAATGGAAGTGTTTGCCAAAGGAGGAAGTGCCAGTAAAGCAGGGATAACCCATACAATGTCTTGAATGGAGATGTTTGGAGGCCAGAATGATACGAGGTATTTAATGAATATTCGGCGAGATATAACCACCTGGACCACTGAGAAGGTGTGTCACTAATCATGCACCTAAGGCATGTCTCGAGGCAGACATTGGTGCGCTCGGTTTGGCCGTCTTTCTGATGATGGTAGGTTGAGCTCATACTCAATGTTGTTCCCAAAGCTGTGAATAAGTCTTGCCAAAATGCGCTGACGAAAACTTTGTCACGGTCAGATACAATGGAGCTGGGAAGGCCATGAAGCTTGTATACATTTTGTAAGAACAAATCCGCCACTGTTGCAGCAGTATATGGATGAGCCAAAGCCAAGAAATGGATGTACTTAGTCAAGCGATCAACAACACCAAGTATGATTGATTTCTAGTTGGAAGTTGGCAATCCCTCAATAAAATCTATTGAGATATGTTTCCAAGCTTGGTTGGATATTGGTAAAGGGTGGAGAAGACCCCCATAGGACGATTGATCTTGTTTATTTTTCTGACAGATATCACACTCAGTCACATATTGGAGTACTTTTTTTTCATTTTGGGCCAAAAAAAGTACTACTGCAGTCTTTTATACGTGGTGGTAATCCCTGAATGACCACCCAAGGGGGAGTTATGTAGCTCCTGTATTATCTGATGCCTGAGGTGTCATGTTGCTCCTATGTAAAACTGATGTGTATGTTTGAGTAGACCATTCAGTAAAGTATAAGGAGGGTAGCTATCAGACTGTACCAGCAACTGTTGTATGAGCTTTTGAGTTGACTGATCAGTGTCATAGAGGGAGATGATGTCCTATATCCACTGTGGTGTTGTTGTGGACAATGCAAAACAGTGTATTCCTACAGTATTGCACCTAGAAAGTGCATCAACAGCTGAGTTGTCCGAGCCCTTTTTGTAGAATATCTCGTAGTCAAAACCAAGTAAGTTAGCTAACCACTTATGCCGAGTCATTGTAGTCACTTTTTGATCTAGAAAATACTTAATACTCTGATGGTCAGTGAAGATTTGGAACTTGGAACCAAGTAGGTAGGACCTCCAACTATTAACAACTAACACAATTGCCAAAAGATCTTTTTCATAGGTTGAGAGAGAGAGGTTCCTTTGACTGAGTGCTTTGCTAAAATAGCCTATATGCCGGCTATTTTAGGATAAGATGGCTCCAAAATCTTGAGTACAATCATCAGTTTCAATTGTGAAAGGTAAATTGAAATTGGGAAGGGCTAGGGCAGGTGATTGACACATAGCCTCTTTCAATTTTGTAAAAGTTTCAGTGGCTGAATCTAACCATTGAAAAGAGTTTTTTTTAATAGGTTGGTTAGGGGATGTGGTATTTGTCCACATTCCTTGATAAATTTTCTGTAATGACCTGTGAGTCCTAAAAATCCCCTAAGTTGCTTAATGTTGGTAGGTAGAAGCAAATTTGACATAGCTTCTAGTTTGCTTGGTCAGCCTCCACCCCATGCCCACTAATTATGTGTCCAAGGTACTCTAGTTTGGGTTGTGAAAAGGAACATTTGGAGGCTTTAACAAAAAGTTGGTGTTGCCTTAATATAGAAAAAACGGCATGGAGATGATCTAGTTGATGAATGAGAGATGGACTATATACTAATATGTCATCAAAAAACACCAAGACAAATTTTCTTAGGAAATCATGAAAAATTTGATTCATCAAAGCTTGGAAAGATGTCTGGGCATTGGTTAGACCAAATGGCATCACTTTGAACTCAAAGTGGCCATGGTGGGTTTTGAATGCGGTTTTATGAATGTCATGTGGGTGTACTAGAATTTGGTGATACCTGATTGATGCCAAAAACCGACATTAATGTCGTTGCATGATTTTCGACATCAATCAAAGAAATATTAGTTGTTTCTATTTATTTTTTCCTTCAACCTGCAATACATTCTTCAATAATGTATAGTGGAAGTAGGGGTTATCGACTACTTCACTTGGATTAGAAGACAATATTTGATTTTCAACTTAAAGAAAAAAAAGATTAGCAAAATAATGGATGGTGAAAATAAATATTAAACTAAAAGTTAAAGAACAAAGATAAAACTTATTTCTTCAATGGAACACTTATCTCCCAAGTAAAAATATAAAGCCAAGAACTATAACTAAAAAACCTTGTAAAAAAACTATCCAAGAAAAACTATCCCTTATGAACTCCATGTATGGGGTTTTTATAGGTAAAAAGGGTTTGAGTGAAACAAGGAAACATGGTTTGAGTTAAACAGTGAAACATGGTTGAATGAAACAAGGAAACATGGTTTGAGTTAAAAAATGAAACATGGTTGAATGAAACAAGGAATGGTTGGGTGAAACAAGGAATGGTGTTGGAGGTTAATAAGGAAACATGTCTTGTAGAGATTTTTTTTTATGATAAAGTTGGCCATGTGGAATTCCAAATCTTCATATTGATTTTCTCGAGATCCATAGTTGTTGTTGCTTTGTGGGCTTGACTTTATGGGTCTTGAGATAGAAATTCTTTAATCTTGATGAATGCATTCGAATTCCCATTGGGCCTTCTAGTTGATGAATTTAGCCTTATTGTGCCACTTTATACATAATTTGAGATTTGTGCTTGAATTCCTACAAAATGCATAAAATACACGTAATGAGATATTTTTATTTGATAATTGGACTTAATAATTGTATATTTAGGGGGCGTGAAATCGATGTTTTGGGTGCTTATTACACCACTCCCAAACAACATTTTGCTAGTCCTCTAGCAAAGAACAACGAAAATAAAGATAAGAACACAAAACAAAATATTTTTATTCGTCCTAAACTTCTAAAAAAAAAAATCAATGCCATTTTCACTGGTATGACTCGATTTATTTTACAATATGCAACAACGCCTTAAACCTTTAGCATGACACTAAAGGAGGAGTTTCTTGAGGGTTATCCAGGATGACACCCACAAACACATTTTTTTATATGATACAAAATTGATGATTGTCCTATTTTTCTCAGAGAATGTCCTTGTTCTTCAACCACATAGAAGACAAGAAATATATGTAACTTCTTACTAAAATGCACATTACAAGTGAGCAACTTTGGAACAAGGTGTGTGTATGTGAATGACCAACAAATGCAACTTTTCGTGTCAAAGTAACATACATCTTAATCTACCTTTGGAACAACCGTTTTGATTTCAAAACTCACCAATTAATCTCTCTGAAATGATCACTATGAGTTTGGATAAACTATTTTCTCTCTTGCATGTGAGGAAAAGATGAAATGCAAAATTTCAAATTTCTCACATGCTCATAAGAATAAACGGACATGAAAGAGAATAATAGTCTCATGGAAGGAATGTTGATCACTTGCAAGAATGTCGAGTTACCCACCATAGCGTCTTCTCATTTACTCTCCACTTCTTACCATACCTTACCATAGGGTTAATTAGAACTTCTCTAAAAAGGCAATGAATCTGGTTTTTCATTTTTTTTAAGTACCTTAGATTTTGGATTTTCACTTTGCACTCCCATTTTTCTTCATAAATCTTCCTAACAATTTTTAGAAACATAAAGGGAAAATGGGTTATATATATATATCTAATAAAGCAAGACAAAGGCTCACATTGGTATTGGATGAAATGTTTAGCAAGATGGTTTTGAGAAGGTTCAGATGCACAAAAGATGTCTAATTTACCTTCTAAGGTTTGGTAATGGTTATAAGTCTCAAATAGACTACAAGACCTATGTTTCTCTTAACTAGAAAAAGATGTCATCCTCAATGACCAACCAAAAAAAGAATAATGAGACTTCATAACAAGTTAATGTCCAATGAAATTTGCCAATGGCATGACAGCTCAACGGTTAGAGCTTGGCGGATGGTACCACTAGGTCATGGGTTCAAACCCAGCTTGCGACATCTTTACGGGTTCTGGGATCCTATAAAAACCCTGCTTGTCTTTCAAAAATAAAAATGTCCAATGAAATTTTAAGTCATCATACGACTCGGAGTTGTGTAAAAACACTCTGAATAAAATGAAAGGCCTGATAGCTCACAATGTTAAAGTCTCCACTATTATTCCTCTAGATTCTTAGGAAGTAACTACTTTTGTATTCCAAACTACATCTGTGGTCAATGTGCAAAGATTTAGTTGTTCCTGAATGCTCAAATGCAATATTTACTCTAGTAATAACTTCCAACATCTCTTTGCCTAAATGTAATGAATAAAGTAATCAAATCTCATCATAGCTAGGATACCACACCATTTTTTTTATTTTTTTATTTTTTTTAGAAAAAGTTTTTCAAAAGAGGTATAAATTTTTATAAATCTCCCCACCCCCAAACAAATAGAACACTGTCCCCAGTGTTAAACAAATGAAATGAAAAGTTAGAAATAAAAATTAGAACTTATTACCTCAGATGATTTGTTGAACATCAGTACCGTCCCTCCAATGAAAAAAAGTGAGGTTGTGGGGGTGATGTATTATTAATACATCACCCCCAAACAGGAATTGGCGGTATTATTAATTTCTTTAATTATTATTATTATTATTATTATTATTATTATTATTATTATTATTATTATTATTATTATTATTATTATTATTATTATTATTATTATTATTATTTTATGAATGAATGCATAAACGGATTGGGTTGCCTCCCAGTAGCGCTAAGTTTAATGTCATTGCCGGACGTAATGGGGTGGTGGATACCACCCCCAAACAGGCTTAGTGAAGTAGGAACTTGTAGGCGTGACTAATCCTCATAGTTAGGATCAATCAACTGAATGGTTTCCACTGACTTTGTGGGAAGTTCATGGTATGGCTTCAGTCGTTGTCCATTTACTTGAAAGAGACTACCATTTGTAGGGTTTTCGACGGTGATGGCACCATAGTTTTTAACATCACGTACAATCTAAGGACCAGACCAACGAGTTTTTAGCTTACCTGGAAAGAGATAAAGACGAGAGTTGTAGAGTAGGACTTTCTGACCAAGATGGAACTATTTTCTCATGATGCTTTTGTCATGTATCCACTTCATTTTATCTTTGTAGTTTTTGGATAAGTCATAAGCATCATACCTCAATTCTTCTAGTTCATCGAGTTGAAGTTTCCATTTTTTAACAGCCATATCGAGGTCAAAGTTTAAACTCTTTGTAGCCCAATAAGCTCTATGTTGGAGTTCGATAGGAAGGTGACAAGGTTTACCAAAGACCAATCTATAGGGAGACATCCCTAAAGGAGTTTTGAATGCAGTTCGGTATGCCCATAAGGCATCCAAAAGACGTAAAGACCAATCTTTTCGATTTGGATTGATAGTCTTTTCGAGGATGTTCTTGATTTGACGATTCGAGACTTCAACTTGACCGCTTGTTTGAGGATGGTAGGAAAGGGCAACTTTGTGAGTAACCCCATACTTTTTAACAAGTTGTTCAAAGATGCGGTTACAGAAATGCTTACCCCCATCACTAATGATACCCTTGGGGTGCCAAATCTACTAAAGATAAACTCCCTTATGAATGAAATAACAATTTTGTTATCATTGGTCTTAGTGGCAATGGCCTCTATCCATTTAGAAATGCAATCCACTGTAAGAAGGATGTATTGATACCCATGGGAGGATGGAAACGGTCCCATAAAATCGATGCCCCAAACATCAAAAACTTCAACCACTAGAATAGGATTCAGAGGCATCACGTGTTGACGAGTTATTTGCCCAAGTTGTTGACATCGGTGACAGGCTTTACAATATTCATGGGCATCTCGAAAAAGGGTAGGCCAATAAAAACTTGATTGGAGAACCTTCTCCGCGGTTTTCTTAGAACTAAAATGCCCACCACAAGCTTGATCATGGCAAAATTAGAAAATGCTCAACTGTTCAACTTCTGGAACACATTTTCGAATAAGTTGGTCAGGGCAATATTTGTACAAATATGGTTCATCCCAAGAATAATACTTGACCCTAGACAAAAACTTTTCATGATCCGACTTAGACCAGTGTGAAGGGAGTTCCTCAGTTGGTAAAAAACTGACAATGTCGGCATACCAAGGAAGCTCTTGCTCTACCAAGAAAAGTTGTTCATCTGCGAAGTCCTCTTAAATGGGCAAGATACTAATAGATGACTATGATGTTAACCTAGACAAGTAGTCGGCGACCGCATTTTCTTTACCTGACTTATCTCATATTTCAAGATCAAATTCTTGAAGCAAAAAAACCCATCGAATAACACGAGGTTTGGTGTCCTTCTTATTGAGAAGGTATCTAAGGGTTGCATGGTCAGTGTGCACAATGACTTTAGTTCTAATGAGATATGAACGAAATTTATCTAATGCATAAACAATAGCTAACATCTCTTTCTCCGTGGTCGAGTAATTGAGTTAAGCCTCATTCAGAGTTTTGCTACATAGTAGATGACATGAGGAAGTTTGTTGACTTTCTGACCCAAAACTGCACCTACAGCATAGTCAGAGGCATCACACATAATCTCAAAGGGTAGCACCCAATTAGGAGCTCGAATGATAGGAGCTGAGACTAGTTCAGATTTAAGATGCAAAAACGCAGATATGCACTTGTCGTCAAAAAGAAAGGGAACATCTTTGGCTAAGAGACTGCTCAAAGGGCGTGCAATCTTCGAGAAATCTTTAATGAAGCGGCGATAAAATCTAGCATGCCCCAAGAAAGATCGCACATCTTTAACAGATTTTGGAATCAGAAGAAATGAAATGACATCAATCTTAGCTTTGTCCACCTCAATGCCTTTTGGAGAGACAACGTGCCCAAGAACAATGCCCTGCTTCACCATGAAATGACACTTTTCCTTATTTAGAACAAGACATTTTTCTTCGCAACGCTCTAAGACAAGTGAGAGGTGATGTAGGCATTGGTCAAAATATGAGCCGAATACTGAAAAATCATCCATAAATATCTCAAAAAGGTTGTCCACCATATCACTGAATATGCTAGACATGCATCTTTGAAATGTCACGGGTGTGTTGCATAGCCCAAAAGGCATGCGACGATAAGCATAAGTACCAAAAGGACAAGTGAATGTGGTTTTCTCTTGATCCTCTTGTGCAATAGGGATTTGATTGTATCCAGAATATCCATCCAAGAAACAATAGTAAGGATGACTCGCTAACCTCTCAAGCATCTGATCAATAAAGGGAAGGGGAAAGTGATCCTTTCGAGTATTAGAGTTCAACTTACAATAATCAATGCATACTCTCCATCCCTTTTTCACTCTTTGTGGCACAAGTTGCTTGTTCCCATTTTCAACGACTGTAATTCACGACTTCTTAGGAACCACATGGACTGGGCTAACCCATTGGCTATCAGAGATAGCATAGATGATATTTGCATCCAAGAGTTTCAACACTTCTTCTTTTACGACATCTTTCAAAATGGGATTTAGACGTCACTGGGGCTCTCTGGATGTTTTGGTTTCATCTTCCAAATAAATATGATGCTCACAGAAAACATGGTCAACACCCTTGATATCATGAATATTCAAAGCAATGGCGGACTTGTGAGCTTTAAGGACCTCCAACAACTTGTCACTGTGTTCCTCAGTGAGATCTGAGGCAATAATCACTGGATAACTCTCCGCAGAACCGAGAAATGCATATCTCAATTCATTTGGTAAAGTCTTAAGTTCTAGTAATTTCTGAGTGCTTGTAAATGAGTCACTCTCTTGTGACTAGTCTCTAAAGGAAGAAGATGAATACAACTCTTCCTCATATTGATAACGTGATAATGGCTCAGATTCAGGTATATGCATTATGAGCACATTATCAAACATATTGTTGACCTCTTCAATAGCCTCGTCCATATATAGGTTCATACCAAAGTGTGAGAAACAACGAAGAAATACGTCATCTGGTGACGATTTAACCATAGACTCAAAAGATCGAATAATACACACGTCTTCTTCTTCTTCTTCTTCCTCAATCATATCGAGATCATCTCCCCTTTGCAAGGCCTTAAAAATATTCAATTCAGCTTTAAGGTTCCCGAAGGAAACATACATGCTACCTCTTCTGCAACTGATGTTAGCCACCGCAGTTGCTAAGAAGGGTCACCCTAAGATGACAGGAATTTGATTATTTGGGCTCGGGCTAGAGTCTAAGATGATGAAATCAACTGGATAATAGAAATCTGCAACTTGAACAATCACATCCGAAACTATTCCTCTAGGGTATCGTTTTGACTCATCTGCTAGCTTAAGAACTACCTTTGTTGGTTGCATCTCCTTTAACCCAAGTTCTAAATATATATGATAAGGTAAGAGATTTACACTCGCTCCTAAATCGATCAAGGCATGACTTTCAAAGTCTTTTCCAATGAAACATGGTACAGTAGGGGTTCCTGGATCCCTATACTTAATTACTCCAGTTTGTTGAATAAGCGATGTGGCATCGCTTGCAAGGCATGCAGTTTCAGGTACTTTCATTTTTATATTTTTAGTACACATGTCCTTGATTTTTTTTGCATAGATTGGTACTTGCTGGATAGAAGACTAAAGAGGGATGTTGATGTGTACTCCTTTAAAAATCTCTAGTATTTCTTGAAATTGCTTCTCATTTTTGTTACCTAAAAGGGCTTTGGGAAAAGGTGTCTTAGGTATATACTTTCTTGTCTCTACGAGAAGCTGAGAGGGTGAGTTTAAACCATTTTGAAAAGAACCTTTAGCGTTCTCAATTGGTTTAGGAACGTTCTCTTTGGAAATTACATCAGTTCTCTTGGGTTGTTCTATGTCATTATCAATTGCTCGGCCATAATGAAGGGTGGTGACAACTTTAACTTCTCCATGTGAATCAACATTACTACCAATTTCATTGACATGGGTTTGGGGAGCATCTTTTGGATTAGGGACGGGTTGACTAGGGAATGTTCTTTTTTCCCTTCCCACGCTCAATTGTTGCAACTGTTGTTGAAGTTGGTGGATGGCTTGGGAATTAGTAGCATTAGTTGTCATTAATTGGTGCATCATATCCTCCAATGACGGTTTTGAAGGTGGTAAAAGAGCAACATATTGGGTTTGAGGTACCAAGTCCCGGAAGTTGCTAAATTGAGGTTGACCATAAGAATTATGAGGGACAGGTACTATAGGAAGGTTCACAGGATGATTTTACCGGAATGAAAGAGGTCCTCCCTGTGGTGGATATTAATTTTGTTGCAACTGGTTAGATTGAGCTCCGTATTGAACCTGTCTGGGATAAGTGTGTGAGTTGTGGGCTTGTCCACTAGGTTGCCTAGGGTGGTTAAACCCAGGAGGATTCCCTGAACTTCTGGGTGGTTGTTCATAAAAGTCACCACCATAAGAAAGGTTAGAGTGATGTCGATTAGCAATTGTGTATGTTTGACCGAATTTGTTTGACTTACGTTCACTGTTGAATACACACACCTCCTCTGGAGGTTCATTGCCACCTGAAGTTAAGGGGCAATCAGAATCTATATGATCTCTTTTAAGGAAAAAGGTACAAGGCTTATAAGTCTGCTCGTTGGCTTCAGAGGTAGACTTTGTCACAATAGATTTTATTTCCTTAGCAAAGTCCTTTAAAAATGTTTTGATGTTTGGTTCGGGATCTTCCTATGGTACAAATAGACGTGATTTTCTAGTAGAACTAGGTTTCAAGTCTCTATGCACAGTCCATTGTCAAGAATCATCAGCAAGTTCACTTAGAAAGGTATAAACATCAGTACAAGTTTTATGCATGAATTTCCCTTGATGCATGGATTCGATCATATTTCTAGATTCGACAATCAATCCATTATAGAAACTCTTCACTAGCACTCTTTTTTCTAAGCCATGATGGGGGCACTTGATGAGTAAATTTTGAAAGCGGTCCCATACTTCATAAAAACGTTTATCATGTGTTTGAGTAAACTCCTCAATTTCTCTTCTAATTTCTAGGGTCTTTCTCATGGGGAAGTACATCGCTAGAAACTTTCTAACTAAATCCTCCCATGATTTAATGGAACTCGCAGGGAGGGAATTTAGCCATGAGGTGGTCCAATCATCAAGAGATAAAGGAAACAAGCGAAGTCTGACATTTTCTTCATCTATATTTTGGTTCTTAAAAGTACTACAAACTTCAAGAAACTTTCCAAGATGGACATATGGAATTTCTCGATCATGCCCATGAAACTTCGGCAACATATTAATAATAGTTGGTCTAATCTCAAATTGAGTTGTCGTGATAGGGGGCAGCTCAATGCATTCCTGCACATTAGCAGCAAAGGGAACATTGTATTCCCAAATTGGACGTTCTTCCATTACAGTGTTGATTGGAGAGTGAGGGGAGGTAGGTGGAGATGGGTGTGGTGAAGAAGCAAAAAATGGATTAGGGTGGCTAGAAAAAATTTTGGGTACGAACCAAGCGTTTGTTGGGTCGTTCCCAAACTTTCATGAAAAGAAAAATAATGGATAGGAAAGATGACAGTGACAAAGCACAATATCAAGTATCCCTAGATGATTGCTAAGAATGCATACACAAGCAACAATCACTTCTTTACCACACAAATGCCAAATCTAAGCAAACAACGTTTTAATGGGATTTTATCTTATTAATCTGTGAGGGACAAGATTGATTGAAACCAGTGGGCGTTTCGCTGTTATCTATTATTGCCTGATTAGATAGGGTGCTAACTGATGATCCTAAAAGCTTGTATCCAACAGTACAAAGTCCAAAATCAGGAGGTCAGAGTTACGCTTGCAAGAAGCCAGATTATTGCACAAGTACAGGAGATCACGTGGTCTAATTAAGAATTGTACCTGTGCTACCGCTCTATAGACCGATTGATATGAGAACGATGTGTGTCAAATACGTATTAGGGTGTATGTTCCTAGCCAAAACTGTTAGTTACACCACGTCCTTCTGCTGTCTGCAGCTTACTAATGACTTGGCGTACCGGGTGAGTTACCCATGTGGCAGTGGCTTCTCGGAGTTCATTGAATGATTAAACCCAATGTCACGTTTTTCTTTAGTCAACACAAAATTCGGCAGAATAACATAGGTCTTAGTTGTCCTATGAACACCGTCCTAGTTAGCTCTAATCTTAGTTGATTTTATTATGTGCCTTGGTTTCACACAGCTGGAGTGATGAGGTGGGTGATGAAATCCCACTAGTTTCAAAAATAGGGCTATGTTCGCCCTCTCTGTTTATGGTAGTTTATTAACGTAAGCAACCACGCAGTTCGTTAAGATGCAGAAACATAAACAAACACCAAGCAATGTCCAATCGATTTCCGCTCAGCACCCAAGCCATTAAAACAATGTGTCTGAAAGAGATACTAACTTGTGAGCTCGGACACATGGTCTCCACCGTGGGAGTAGAGAGAAGTGTTATTTGAGAGCTACTCCTCCTAGGTTCAAGCAATTGCTCTCTCCCCCACAACACCACTGGTTGTCCATTACAAAAAAAATTAGCCCTTTTAAATTTTATTTATTTTATTTCTGAGTTCGATTGCTATCCAAATAAATAAACACACAATCAAACAATTACACATGCAAAGATTTTTAATGGTCTTAGTCAAGAAGTCTGATTATTTTTTTTATTTTTGAAAGTGAATTAAATCTAACCTAAAACTAACAATCAACCTAATGCTAAAATAATGCCTAACTATTACAAGTTGCACTCGACCATTCGAGGCATAGTAAAAAGAAGTTAATAAAGAATAAACTCTCTTCCTCACTAAAAACTAAAAATAAAAATAAAAAAGATCTTCAAACAAGTCTTAGGCAATTTCGCAACTTTATCACCCACTTTTCCAAACGAATTTGTTCAACAGGCAACCGACATCAAAAAAATCTGAAAACAAATATGGAAATTCAGGAGAGTATCACGAAATTTTCTGTAAAAATTGCACATTAAACAGACAATGTTTGAGCCATCTGTTGCTGTGTTGTTTCCGTTATATACTGAAAATTACCCAAAAAAAAAACATAAAGATGACAAAATAAAATAAATAAATAAATAAATAAGAAAAGAAAAAAAATTAAAGAAATTAAAAATCTTATCTATTGTCGCTAAAGTTGTATCTTCAATAATGTCTTCCTTCACCAACTGATGTGCAACGGTGCCATTTGATTGATGCCAAAAACCGACATTAATGTCGTTGCATGATTTTCGACATCAATCAAAGAAATATTAGTTGTTTCTATTTATTTTTTCCTTCAACTTGCAATACATTCTTCAATAATGAATAGTGGAAGTTGGAGTTATCGACTACTTCACTTGGATTAGAAAACAATATTTGATTTTCAACTTAAAGAATAAAAAAAATAGCAAAATAATTGATGGTGAAAATAAATATTAAACTAAAAGTTAAAGAACAAAGATAAAACTTACTTCTTCATTTGAACACTTTTCTCCCAAGTAAAAATATAAAGCCAAGAACTACAACTAAAAAACTCTGTAAAAAAACAATCCAAGAAAAACTATCTCTTATGAACTCCATGTATGGGGTTTTTATAGGTAAAAAGGGTTTGAGTGAAATAAGAAAACATGGTTTGAGTTAAACAATGAAACATGGTTGAATGAAACAAGGAATGGTTGAGTGAAACATTGAATGGTTGAGTGAAACATGGAAACATGGTTTGAGTTAAACAATGAAACATGGTTGAATGAAACAAGGAATGGTTGAGTGAAAAATGGAATGGTGTTGTAGTTAAATAAGGAAACATGTCTTGTAGAGATTTGTTTTTATGATAAAGTTGGCCATGTGGACATCCAAATCTTCATATTGATTTTCTCGAGATCCGTAGTTGTTGTTGCTTTGTGGTTTTGACTTCATGGGTCTTGAGATTGAAATTCTTAATTCTGATGAATACATTCAAATTCCCATTGGGCCTTCTAGTTGATGAATTTAGCCTTATTTTGCCACTTTATGCATAATTTGATATTTGTGCTTGAATTCCTACAAAATGCACAAAATACACATAATGAGATATTTTTATTTGATAATTGGACTTAACAATTGTATATTTAGGGGTGTAAAATCGATGTTTTGGGTGCTTATCAATACCCTGACCTTAAATCTAGTTTGGAGAACACCGTAGCACCATGTAATTCATCTAGCAATTCGTCAATGAGGCATAGGAAATTTATCCTTAATGGTGATGTCATTAAGTTTCGTATAATCGACTTAAAATCTCTAAGACCCATCTTTCTTCTTGACTAATAGGATTGTTATAGCAAATGGACTGTGTGAATGTTGGATTAGCTCTGCTTCTAACATTTCTTGTATTAAATGCTCAATGACTTCCTCTTGCATATAAGGCACTTTGTAAGGATTTTGTGATGGAGGTAGTTGCCCTGGCTTAATGGGTATGTAATGACCGAGTGTCCTATTTGGAGGTAAGGAAGTGGGTGTTTGAACAAGTCAGTGAATTCTTGAAGAAGGTCATTTATGGTTGGGTGATGTTGGTTGTGAGTATTCATAGTGGCTATAGAAAATAGATGGCATAAAAAGGAGTTGGCATGTTTTTTGAGGAGTTTAGATATACCTTTTGTTTCCATCATGCCAAGTGTACCTGAGTTTGTGTTCCCTTGTAAAGTAACAGTGCTTCCATTAATGTTTAGAGTCAGCTGAAGCTTTTGCAAGTTGAGTATGACATCTCCAAAGAGTTTTAACCAGTCACCGCCTAACACCATGTTGTAACCTCCAAGGGGTAACAGCCTGACCCTTCTTCAAAAGGAATGTTTTGCATAGTCCATTGTAAACGTGGACATACTGCAGTACTTGTGAGTTGCTATCCATTTGCAACCTTAACAACCATTTGTGGAGTGAGAGTGGTTGGCCACCTTGTCTCTTTATTCACCCTAGGATCCACGAATGAGTGTATGCTTCCGATGTCAATCAAAATTGAGATGGGCCTTCTCTTGATCATTCCCTTAAGAAGTAGAGTATTTGTGGAGTAGCTGCCATTAATGGCATGAAGTGAAATTTCCATGTCTGTTGGAATTTCCTGTAAAAGATTCTCAGTGATATTGGTAGGGTCAGGTTCCTCTTCCTCTACTACTTCATCTTCAAGGATAAGCATGTATAATTGTTGTTGTTTACAGATGTGGCCGAGCTTGTATTGTTCTTCACAATTATAACAAAGTCCCTTTTCTCTTCATATCCTCATTTGGTTAGGAGTGAGTCTGCGGATGGGAGGAATGGAGTGATTTGTTCTAGGGAATGTAGGTTGATTGAAGTATAAGGTGGTCTCACAGTCTGTGTATTACTATAAGTATGAGGCTGAGTTTGAGTTTGTGTGTTACTGTAAGTATACTGAGGTTTGCTGCTTAAGGAAGTGGTCTGGTAGTGAAGTTGTCTGTGAATGAGAAATGATCCAGTAGGTTGTTTGGTGTAGTGGTTTTTTTTATTGGAAGCTTCATGCATCCTGGCGAGAAACACGACTTGTCTTATTGTAGTGGGTTTGAATAATTGCACCAGAGCTTTAATGTCATTTTTCAAGCCACTCAGGAAGCTTAAAACAAAATAGGTTTCATCAAGATGGTTGTTATGTGACAGCATTAATGACTTGAGTTCCTCAAACTTATCATAATAATCATTCACTGATCCTTCTTGGTTTAGCATATTAAATGAATCAACATAGTTATCCAAGACAGTCTCCTCGAATCATTCACACAAGTCATGCACAAATACCCTCCATTGGAGCATTTCCTTGCCTACTTGGTAGTCAAGGAACCACAAATCAGCTCGACCAGTGAGGTGAAGTGATGTATATTCACTATATTTTCCTCTAACACTTGGAAGAAAATAAAATATCACTCACACTTTTTATCCCGTGACCTAGGGTTGGTGCCATCAAATTGAGGGAAATCAAATCGGGGAAGACGTGGTAGCATACCTTGGTTCTCCCAGTGATTCTAGGAGTTGGATCCAGGATCCATTGTTGTTGATATTGAAGTAGACGAAGAACAAGGATCAGCTGCTCGGGTTGGTCCTGGTCGATTTTGAATCAGTTGAATCAGGTGCTCGAATTTGTTCTCCACATGCTTCTCCTGTGTTTCATTTGCTTGAGCCAACTTCTTAAACTCCTTCCTCAGCAATTCGATCTGGTTTGTTGTTTCACTTTGGTTTTTCTGGTGTCTCTCATGAATTGCTCAATTTCTTTGGCTCTGGTTTCCATGGTTTCAGGTGAGATCAATTGATTCACAAATCCAGGGGTTTGACACTACTCTGATACCAAATGTCACGATTGTGACTCTAAAAAGAAACTCAACAATGGATTTGAAAAAGGAATTTGCAATTAGAAAGGAAATGTTCTGAGATACTGCTCAACTTAGCAGACACTACACCACAAATCCTCATTTATAGCATGCCAAAACTGCTATAACTGGATAAGATAGCTTTGTCAAACACGCTGTGTCAGTCGACGCTATTAAAAGTCTAGCTCTATGATAGCGCTTTTGGAACACTATTAAAAATGTTCTTTTAATAGCGTTTTTAGAACGTTGTTGTAACACTTTCTATAGCGCTTAGAAAATGTTATTGTATAAGGTTAAACACTGTTGTAATATTTTCATAGCATTTAAAAAATGTTGGTACATATTTTTATATAGCTTTTTTAGAGTGCTATAAAATTAGTTAACCATAGCACTTTAAAAATGCTATTAAAAGTGAACGTCAATTGTTTTTACCCATTGTTTTTAGCTATGTTGATATCATTTGCAATGTTCTACCTGCTATTAAAAGTGCAACAGTAAATCAAATCCAACCATGTAAGAAAATCTCTTTTCTTGATAATCGTACTTTCAATACATGATAGAAACATGAGTACAATGTGTAACAAAATAAGTCTCATTAGTTCTTACCTAACATATACACATAGTATGAAAATATCATTTCTTCAAAGTAAATAAAATCCTCTTTCTCATAACTTTCTTCTTCCTCATCTTCATCTTCCTCATCATCACTTGCCATATAAACATAAAGATATATCAAAAATCTTGCAAGACAAAAGCACCATGCAATATATATTCACAAGGCCAATTTCAAAGCCATGAACAGGAAGCTAGGAATGTTTGCAACTCTGACATGAAAGGCTAGGAGAATAGTTTTGCCTAGTTATGGCCGCATCAATAGTTTCAAGAGAATTGTAGTAACAACCATATTTGAAGTAACCTAAGGTAATGCATTCTTGAAAATAGAAATATGATATACTAGATCTGGAAGAGAAGTATACCCGTTATGACCAGCTTTAGCCCTGTCTCTATATCTGGTATATTTGGAACCAATACTCCTAAGGTATTAAGAACATATATGCTAGGTTGATGTGTTATTTGCGCATTCATAGTTTGAAGTTAACACACAAATGCAAAGAAAAAAAGAATTTTCACCATAACATGTAGCATTTAGTTGTACATGAAAGAAACAAAAATGAAAGAAAAAAATCAGAATTTTTGATGATTTACCCGAAGAAGAAGAGAATGATCTCTTTTACAGGTCTGTCCCAACCTCCTTATTCTCCTGGTCATTCACTCCATTTCTTCAACAACAAACAGCTGCTACACTCACTATTCTTTACTGTACGCAGCTCACTTCATCTCCTTCTATCCCCTGTTACACCCTATTTTCTCCCTGTATAAAAAACCAAAGAGATAGCTCTTTCACCTACTGGAACAGGTGACTTCACCTTGTTTTCTCTCTATTTGAAGCATTCAAACGGATGTGTTTCTCCCCTACTCAAGCACGCTCCTTCTACTCCTGCTCCCCGTTAATTGGGAGCCTCAAATGAGCAACCACTACAAAAAAAAATCCCTTTAATAGCGGTTCAAAAACGCTATGTCTGTCGGCGCTATAATAGACCCTGGGTCTATTATAGCGGTTTAAAACGGCTTTAGAAAGTTAGCCTGTTATAGCGTTTTAAAAACGCTATGGTAGATCCTTTTATAGCGTTTTAAAAACGCTATGGTAGAGTCTACCATAGCGTTTCTAGAGTCTACCATAGCGTTTTTGAAACGCTATGGTAGGTATACATAGCAAATTTTTTTTTTTTTTTTTTTTTTTTTTTTTTTAATTTCATTTGCTATCAATTTGAAATTTCATAAACGCTATTATAACACTAATTTCTTTAACCATAGAAGCTAAACAATTTGAACAAGTTCAAGAGAAATTGTACAAGATTTTAGAAGTTCCAGCGAAATTTTACAAGATTTACACTAGACCGCATGTCTGCAACCCCAATTTGGGAAAACCCACCGTCCACCGTTACATTGAAAATACTGTTGAACTAAACTCTAACATCAACATCTAGTTTGGTCTTCTTCTTCTTGCACAGCCTTACGTACCCTTACCCTTATCTTTTTTTGCAGTTTGAGCTTCAAGTTGGTGGCCTGACATTTCATCATCACACACTCTGGAAGAGCCCTTCAACTGATTGTCCAATGACACTACACGATGCCTCAATTGCTGAAACTCTATATGTGAACTAGCCTGACATAAGAGTTCAATTAGTTCAGAAAATAATTGTAGAGTGGTATAGAATAAAGTAACATACAGCATGAATATGCAATTACCACAAGTTCACAACTTGTTATTGTAATTTATCAAACAAAAAAGCAACCAGAAGAATCTTCTCTGTTGGTGGTAGACGACATTAGAAGAAAAGAAAAAAGAAAAAAGAAAAAAGAAAAAAGAAAAAAGAAAAAAGAAAAAAGAAAACAGTAAAGAGCAAATACTTGAACCATACAGTAAAAGGAAAAAGCCAAGCAAATCCTCTCCTTTGTGGATACTGCTATATTATCTTGTACTATGGTTCACATCTTTTTCAGCCTAAAGATGAGATTCAACTATGCAGTAACTTCTTCTAATGATTACTATCTGATAATCATACAGTAAATATATTCCAATCGCCCTCATGAACAAAGCCTTAATGTTAACATTGACATAGATTTGAAGTATTTGAAAGGAAAATGTGTTGAACCATAGAACTTCACTAAGAGGTATAAAGTTCTGTGGGATGCATATTCAATGTCAGATCTTGTCTACTAAAATTTCAGGTCTAGTGGAAGTGGGGTAGGAAATGAATTGCTACTTATAAAAATCCAAGAAACATTTGGACCAGGTAACACAGAGCATGCTGTGGTATAACTGGAGGAGTAGGATGACAGGGAAAGTGGGGATGGACTTACTTGATATTTTAGAAATCGCTAACAGCAATGAGAAGAGAACTATCAAACCACTAAGAATGTAAAACAAAATATTTAAAAACATTGATGAAAACATACTTGTATCTTTGATTTGGAGCAGTAAAAAGCAGCCATATCCTCTCCCAAAACTGATTCCCTGGCAAACTTTCAATTGCCATGTAGGCAAAGTAGCCCCAAAGAACTGAAGTTGGGATCTTTTTCAGAAGAGGCATAGCAGCAACACAACCACCTACCATCATAGACTGAAGCAAATTACTGACGCGTTGTTCTTTGACTTCGACAGGTAAAAGATCATCAACATCCTTCTCCACATCAAACACGGACGCGTCAACAGAGGCATCTATGTTGCCACTACTTGAAGCCAACTGAATTGTGGATTCTTTCAGATCTTTCAGTCCCTGCTAGGAAGAAAGTTAACAAAATATAAATAATTACTCTTGTAAGCATTTAATGCATTGGGTTTCTTGTAATTTACCAGAGCAGGTGGAGTTTGCCAGACTAATGGAGTCTGCATTTGCTTGTATGCTTCCTGCATGTTCCCATACAACTGACCCAAACTTGAATTTTGCTGGATACTTTTGCGTGCAGTTGATACAAGCTTACTACGCAAAATCTGCCATGAGATCCAATTAAACTTTTTAATAGAAAAGAAATAACAGTGCATGTCTAACTGAAGTTTCAGGATTATATAATTAAATAAAAGAGCAGGAAGACCAATTGCAGCAGCATGATAAAGCACTATAACAGTATCACTGGACTAAATAAGCAATGACTTATGGATGTTTCCCCACTATATGTCCTGCAAAATATTGTTTCTAGGCAATAGTCCTTACCTAAAAGGGTATGAAACGGTCATATATAAGGATTGTACAACATCGCCTCTTAGAAGAAGCACAAAAAACTGTTATGTTTCTCATTTATGAGACCATGCAAAATTGCATACTGCTATGCAAAAATGATACAGACATAAGGAACAAGAAGATTCTGCTTCAGAGGCAGCTCACAGAAATGATGGTATTCTCGACTGCCTCAAATAAAATATGAGACATGCTTGACTCCCAACAAATAAAACGCGAGCTATAAAATGAACAAGGAGAATCTATTAAAAGATACAGTTGGAGAAATGGTTGATTGCAATGTCAATGTTGGTGTCTGAAAGCTGTAGTACCTGATGCTTCAGAGTCGCCAAGCTTTTAGTATGCATAGGAGACTGTGGGATAACACCATTGGAAGGAGGGATACCAAGCAGACCACATAATATAACCTGCTCATCAAGCACAATAAACATAAAACAATCTCATATAAGCACACACAAAGGAATATAAATTTAACTAAGCTTTAAGGTCCACAGTGCGAATCAATTATTTATAAAAGAAAAAATTTTGGGGGCTAGATCACTTACCAAGAAACCCAAAAGAAGAAGGTCATAATGATAAGAAGCTGGCTTCTTAAGATTGAACTCACTTTGTTGGGCAAGTTGAGAAGCAACACTGTGATCAAAGTAGTAGAGCACTGCAATCATGGTTGCTGGAAAAACAACATGCAAACTAATACACGAGACCTACCTAAGAAGTTCAAGTATATTCATAAGAAAGAGCAACAAACAAGAATAAATACGGGCAAGCACCAATATTTTATGGTTTCCACTGATATACTTTGGAAAATAAGGAACTAGAGGAAATAGAAGAAAACAGTTGATCAATGATTGCTAAATAAAAATACAACTAATCAACCACTGTGTTTACTTACGGAGAAAAATTCCCATCAACCAACTTGAAGCGCCTATCTATGGAAGCAGTATGCTAATGCGTTCAATAAGAAATGGACAACACTTTATACTAAAGAGTCATGAAAAACCTTCAGGATCCAGAAACTTACATCCCATATGACAGTTTTTCCATTATATCCAGCTCTCATAGCTAACCGAGGAATGAAAGGATGGACATCCAAAACATAAGTCTAACAAGAAGGAAAACAAGAAAATGATTAACAAGTCTTTTCACATTGATAGAATAGCTTAGAAATTGTGAAATATCTTATTCAACTCAACTCGATTTCAAGACTCCAATGAGGGTCATCAACGTTTCGATTCTTTACATTATGAATGTATTATGGCGCGATAATAACACATATGCAGATATGTAGGTTTACAATAAGAAATATGATTAATAAAATGAAATCTATAATGGGAATAAATAGTTATAATATGCAGGCATGCCTCGATTTTGGTGTAATTTTAAGCATGTGTCTGTCACCTCGTACCCAAATTCTACATTGACACAAGTACCCATATTGTCATAAAATAGAAAAGAAAATATTTGTGTTTGAAGGTTTTGAATTACAAGGAAAGCAAGAATACAAGACTGCTTCAAACACCAGAAACAGCATTGTCTAGGACTGATTTTAAGACTAGATACTTCTTGAAACAGAAGAGAAGAGAAAAGCATACTTCCAAAATGGATTGTTCAGATGCTACTTACAATTTGGATAAGTCCAACTCGATAATGACGAGGAATCTCTCCCATCATTCCAAAATCAAAATATGCAAGGGAACCATCATCTATAGCAACTAGGTTCCCTGGGTGTGGGTCAGCATGGAAAAACCCCACCTCTAGTAATTGTCTGAGAGAGCAATAAAGTCCCTAACAATCCAATCAGTGAGTGCAAATTTAGGAAAGGCGACAGAAACAAAAGCAAGAATCACCTGCTCCACGTGGACTAAACTTTGCTCGTCCTTGTAATATTTTGAATGTGGTGGGTCCAGTTTCTTCAAGTCATCAAAGAGTTCTACTACTTCACAGTTTACTTTTTTGTACACAAATGGGGCATTGTATGCCATCATTGCATCATGAGCGATTAACAGACATGCAAGTGTAAGCTTTCCAATTTTGCTGCAAATATTAGAAAGAACGGAAATCAGAAAAGATGAAAGGGAATTGAAAAAGGTACAACAAGCTATAGCCATAGACCAAGTTTACATCATGGTGCACTACAAGAGGGAGAAAGCTGGCTCATGGATTGAACTGAGTACATCAATCACCTCCACCAGTTGGATGTGAATTAATTATTGCAGATATGGAAGTCTAATTGCTAACTTACCAGTTGGTTTCTAACAACAACTCCCGGAAGAGAGCAATCTCAAATATTAGTGTCTCTACAACCCACGCAGAAGCTGATGGCCCATCATATTTGCTAATCCTAAGTTGATCCAAAGACAAGATTGGACTGAAGCCTTGAAGAAGTTTGTCAATAGTATGGAAATTTTCATCTTTCCATGTCACCATATCTGCACCTGTGCCACCTTCAGCATGTCCTGACTCAATACACCGCATAATCACTGTAAATGCAAACTGTGAGGGAAAGCTATAGTTGGAAAATGCTCCACTGAGTAAAACTCTTATGTAAATCCCATCATAATTGATCAAGAAATTTCAACAAATGACTCTAACTAGGATGTAGAACTCCTACAACCACAGATCACTAGTCTCCTTTATTAAGAAGTAAAAAATGAACAAAATCTGAAATATATCACAGAATGTTTTACACGTTGATGAGAACAATATGGTATAAAAATACATGGGTAATCGAGATTTAACTAACCTCCCCTGGCTTGATAAGTCCCTTCTCCTCTGCATCTGTAATCATACTATATCCAATCTTGCAAATTGGAATTTACACAAACAATATCAGATGCAATATATATAAATCAATCATTAAGACTTAAAAAATGATTCCCATTTTTTATAGTCAACATATAACATCTATAAATAGCTCACAAAACAACATCATCTAGTTTATTTAATAGAACTAAATCTAATCATTCAACAATGTTCATAGATACACAAAGTTCATAGATAAAGACCAATTATCAAGATTCCCAATCTTTCAGATATTGACTTAAACATCAATGACAGATATGCCCAAAAAGAACAACATCTCATATTTACTAGAGCTAAAAGACAACCATTCAACTGAGATGAAACTAATACCTATCCTTAAGACTGGAGCATGGTTCTTCAGCCAGGAGCGGAGCAGTCAAATACATATATTGAGGGTGTCTTCAGCTAGGAGTCCAAGTCATTGATGGGCAGCGGTATGTACTGCGTATAACTCTGAATTCAATGCATTATTATTAAATCACCTGCATAAATACATATATTGACTTTAATGTTCACTTCACTTCCATAAAAACACCTGCATAAAAACGCACTAGGGCATACAAAGGTTCACTTAAGTTCACCTGAATAAAAACACAACTTTTGTTGTGACATTTACTTCACTAGACCAAACAAAGTATTAACTATTATGATGCTTAGAATATAATTTTGAGTGATCCCTACTTTGCAACTTACAGATATTGGAGGCTAGCCAAAGTGGAGATATCATATCCAACTGACGTTAGTTGATTGAAACTCAAGTTCCTGCAATATTCAGCAGATGTTGTCATTCCTGCATTGATAGTTTAGTTACTAATAAACAGTGTAGCAATAGACTATAACATGAATGAGATAGGAAATATTACAATTTCTCCAATTCCTGCAAGCTACCCAAGTTTTGTATCTGCCCCGTAAGTGACGTGCTGTGTAAATCCCTGAATTATATTCCAGCAAATCTTATTAGGAAAATAGGATAAAGAAACTTTGCATAGAAAATATGCTATTAATCTACTACTGATATGAAAAAGTTGGAAACCAGGATCAATTTTCCATGTACCAGGCATAATGAAGCATTCCGGAATCATATTATAGTTTTAGCATCATCTACAGTCCCCAAAATCCAATACATGGGTATCATGTCAGGTCCAACTCGACTCAAGGGTGTAATACCCTTATAGGTTATCACACGCAAACATATTTCTCAAATTAAAGTGACAAATCATGCAATATAAACTATGCCCCTCTTGTATTGAGCACCAATACCATCTCTTAAGTATTATTGAAGTGACAATGGAAGTGTCTTATGAAATTTGTCAGAAATTTCAATACAATGGGAGTTGAGTGTAAGCCAATTGAAAACCCTCATTTGCATCCTTTTCTTTTGGTTGGTTTCTCCAGCTTAGGTAACTAAGAAACAATCTGTTAACAACACATGATACAATGTTTCAATGCAACATATAAAGTTATGAGAATGAAATAAATTATAAAATAAACACCCTGAAAATTTAAAAGAAAAAAGTGGGTTGACAAGGATCTCTTCTATGCTATTAGTTAGAAACCAATTTTTAACATGGAAAATAAGGAATAAAAAGGACATTCACATTGCCAGTTTAGTAGGTAATACAAAACTAACCGCACATATAGAGAGAGACAAAGGGCATAACATGAGAAGACATGTTCAATAAAATTTCTACCATCAAAATCCAAACTAGCACATAGGGTGAAACGACACGCAAATGAATGAGTCACTAACCACGATAAAGAAAACTATTGAAACTTAACTGTCTCAATAGTATTCAAGGCAACAAAAAGAATATGGAAGCAAGATGGCACCTGAGTTATCAGATTGGGAAGCATAAACAAGGGGCACCTCAACACTGCAAACAGAGAAAGCGATGTAAATGCTCTTGCAGGTGTCAAGTCACCGCCAAGCAGAGTATACATCCCAAAGGAAACCACCGTAACCAGGATCGGGATGTTGTTTAAGATGAAACTATTGGACTGCGAACAAAAACATGTTAGCCCCGTGCTTGCTTTTCAAAAAAAAACGAAAAAATACACAAGAAACACATGATACAACTCAAGCTTCAAGACTTTATGTTATAATTCCAACTTCATATTCATGATGTACAAATCAACTTTTCCCTATTTCCCTGGCCATCTAATTAAATCAATTCTCATTTTTGTTATGACTAGTGACACGCACTGTAGGAAGTGTATGACCATTATCACATGAAAACCAAGGTTATTTACGTGTGAAGTAAACAAAAGAAGATGTAAGAAAAAAAACTTAATGAATATGTGGAAGTCAAGGCCCAAGATACTTTGGATCAATTACTCAAGGATGTTGAAGCAGTGTGAAACAATGGTGGATGAGGAAGTAGTACTACTACTACTAGATAAGAATATACTAGTAACCAAGGGATGTTAGCCATGTAGCATTGGTTTACTATGTAGAAGTGCCTCTCAAATCCATTATCCTGGTTAGAACACTCAAAATCCACAAAGTGAAACGGTCCATAGAAAGAATGAACAGTGCATTCAAAAACATACCACCCCAAGCAGCTGTGCTTTGCGAAACCAGGAGAGCTCATCGTTTTGAACGTTCTGAACTTTAGACTGAAAGCTTTGTTCCCATGCATAACATCTGAACATTCCAAAATAAAATGTAAATCATGTTGAGCTATATAAATTTGTAAGAAGACTAACTGACATCAGTCCCAGATTGAAGCTGAGCATACTTCACTGTGTCCATAGCAGCCAGGATTTCATTCATCAGGCCAATTCGCTTGTCTGTACGCTGCAAGCCTTCCTTGGATAATTTTTTTCATCTTGCTTATTACGTATGTCTGTCACCACTCAAAGAACAGAAGAAAAAAATAAAACTAGATTAGAATGGCAGAACTATGGACAATATATAAGCAAGTGTTACCATATACTGAAAAACAGAGAAAGCACATATTGTTCAACATATATAGGAGATAATACAAGTGTATAACAACAATGACAAACATATCAACCAATATTGTTCCACATATTGTGGTCCTTTGAAATGTGGGGTTCTAGATCTATGAACATGTCAATTAATCATCCTCACACTATCTATGAGTCAAGTCATATATACTAGCTCTATCATAGACAAATCTGATCACCACACAGGCACACACACAAAGAAGTCCTAAATAATAGTATTAACTAGTGGGGAGAAAACCACACACCTGTTCCAAAATACAAATTTTCCCTTAAATCTCCTGAAATATCCAAGATGGACTCTGCAAACGGCATACAGGGAGCCAGGCATAATATACGTAATACATAAAATGTGTACATCACACTATGTACTCTTCCTCAAAAGAAGAAGGAGACATGATAAACACAAAGAAAACTTCAAGTGAAGAAAGAGGTGATACCAATGTGGCCAATGGATCAAGTTCTTTCATCTCTTCTAAATTTCATTACTATGATGAATAACAATTGTTAAAATTCATCTATTTTATCGAATAGAAAGTAACATAGCCTGAAAACATAATGGCATTCTCCCTAGATTCACCCGGGTTACCACATTTCATTACTAAAATCCTTGTTCTTCATAAGAGACGAGGCATTATTCAAAAGAATAGGCAGTATGGTTCTATAGAAAACAGAAAAAGACGATGCTATTCTAACAAGAACCATGTGAAACATGTTAAGAACAGTGATAATACCTTCCTACAACAACAACGAGGTCACCCCTGATTGTTCCTGGCTCTGATTTCACTGGGTCAGTAGCTCCAATAAGTTTGCGACCATATTTTATCACTCCTTCACCTTCCCAGACCTAAAAAACAAAAACTTGTTTAAAGACTCACAAATGGGATAGAAACTAAAAGAAAAAAAGGTAAAACCCTTCATTTTCCTCATCATGGCAAGCACAGGGCCAGAACTAAGGAAATCACAGAGACCATTAAAGAAAGGCCTTTCCTTGAGATCATGGTAATGTTTCTCAGCAAACCCCTTGGAAGGAACCACCAACTTGATGGCAACTAGCTTAAAGCCTTTGCGTTCAAATCGTGCTATAATTTCTGAAACCTGTAAGGAAAAGAAAACTGTTAGGAAAGGGAAAGTTCTTAGACAAAATGAAACAATATGAAAGAAAGCCAACTAGCGTCCACAATAAAGAACGCAGATCCAAGATTTTCACGGATTGCTGAAAATCAGAGTCTTTCAGATGTGCATTTTTTCCCCTTTCTTATTTGCAATACTGAGTTGTGCAAATCAGCAGGACATGAGTTTTGAAGACTTTTGCTTGCATGGATTTAACAATTCCCATTACACACACCGTTATGCTTGATGAAATTCACATACTACAAAACAATATCATACTACAAAACAATAAAAGTGCACTGAAGGTACTAAAACATCAGAAGGATTTTCTTACCAGACCTCTCTACACACCATCAGGTTGAATTTCAATAAAAGTCTGTTCCATCTGAAGCGAGCAGTGAAGTGTATGTTACAAACAACGATAAAAAAATAAAAAAGAAATAATAGAACAAGCTGCTCTAAGTGGGAAATGATGTCATCAATGGTATTTGGAGTACCTCTGCAGCATGTGCCTCTTGATCTTGTAGCATATAAACTAGAGGAAACAAAAACAAAATCAAATCTTGAAGAATAAAAATAATTGCAGAATGCTGATAAGTACATGTTAAAGATGCCAGTTTTGTTAAGAGAGAAACTAGTGAAGAATATAAATAGCTTCTGAAACACAATGAAAAGACTACAAGTACCCTACTAAATAATTGAAATGGACAAGAAAAATGATGCCTAACAATGAAGAAAATCTATGAAAAGGTAGGCCTGTTTTGAAATATGCTGGGGTTTGCATCTCATTATCATAGAGAAGGAATGGCAACCATATTGACACAATTTCACACATTTTAAGACTTAGCAGCTTCCCAAATCCATTAATAGTTAAACTTTCACAGTGAAATTACTTTCAAACAGAAGTCCAGATGTAGATAAAGAGATACAGTTAAAGGATCAGTACAAAGTTTTGGTCACTGCAGGAAGCAAGTTGGTAGTGAATAGATGGGACAGTTTAGGTACTAAAGTTTATTGTAAGGAGAAGTCTAGGTAACATTCAACATCCGAATGCATCCCACGCCTTTTATTTCAACCCAATGCAAATACCACATTAGCTACTGTTGAAGAGGTTGTGAATGCCCTATGCTATAACTTGAACAAAGGCAGGGGCCCTCCTCTTCTTTTGCCTGAACTTCATCTAGTCACCACCAACATTTCTTCCTACTCATACCTATTACTTTGAACGATCATGTCCTTTCATACAATAGAACTGAAGAAGCATTACTAGAAGATTTTTAAGTATATAAAACAAGTGACCTTTTACCCACAAAAAAATACAATGAAATCATAGAAAATCCATTCTGACATTGGAAGAGATTCATATGGATTGTGTGTTTCATAATTAGGCATTCAACCAAGGCTGCAAATAATTATACACCTAGAACATCCATTATCAAGAGATAGCATGCTATTATATGCTAAAGAATCTCCACAGCAACAGTTTAATTAAATATATATACTCCATTTGTTCAGAGTGTTGGACTGAAATCTTTTAGGATCCCATAGGAGCAACTACTTAGTACAGTATGAAATCTAATACAGCATAATAGTTGGAAAGACATTGATGCGGTAGGAAAACCTGCTGTGGGAAGGGCAAGTGCTCCTGAATACCATCCCCGAGCTGCATTCTTTGCATCCTCCCTTGCATAAGAGGATTGGGATAGTAAAGATCCTCCTGTGGGAACCTGACCACTCAGACACTCCAAGTATCTGCATGAACATGGATCATATTATACAAACAATACAAAATGCTTATATCTGACGCAATTAATGTCTTACAAAATGAATGAACATGAGGCCGCAGTGGCGGAGGTGGCGCCACTTCTTTCTCCACCGAATTCTCATCTTGCTGCAAAAACCCATCAAAATGTTTAGGATATTTCAAAAGGAATTACATTACTATTGATAACAAAACAAATCAAATCAAAGAACATAAGAATTGGGTGTACGACGATTTGTTAGCATTACCTTGAAAACAGCAAGTTCATTCATGTCATTCCATATTCCATCAACGCCATTAAAATCGAAATCCTTAACTAATTCAGCCCACCATGAACGAATTTTCTTTTGGGTAAAGTCAGGAAAGACACAAGGTCCGGGCCATACCTCCCCTAAAAAGTAATATCCATGAGATTTGATGCTTACAGTTACAAATATGTGTCACACTAAATGCATTCAGTAAACTCACCAACAAAAGGTTTTCCATCTGCTTTTTGAATCCAGACATCATTTTCTTAAACAACGCAGATTGCACAATTATTCTTTATTCCTTTTTTCAATTAACAAAGTCATATGAACTGGTATTATTTAAGACCATCAGATTGAGAAATTTTTTTATATGAGAAACAAGAAATATGTTTATTTTATATAAATTAGTGAAATATAAAGCAGCGGGTAGTCACTTTCTCTAGAGATTAAGGTAAAAATCCAAATTATACATGCTCCTCCTTTGTCAGTGCTCTTCACTGTCCTGTACATCTGCATGATAATCCAAACAAAAGAAATTTAGAGAGAGTCCACATTGCTAAGATTACTCCGTAGATGCCATTTTTGTCCTTAGCCCTTGTTTTCCATCCCCCACCAAAAACATACACACACAAAAAAAAAGGAAATTTTAAGATCAAAACCAACCACTTCTCTGATTTTAGATCAAAGTGTTAATCTAACCTGTAAATGGCTCTTCACATGAGCTAGTGTTAGATCCTTCACATTCATTAGCTCCAAAACTGATTTAGGTGTTGCTCCTATAACACACCAAAAATTGAGAAATTTAGCAAGCGATAGTCATAAAATCAAACAAACATGACATGTGGTTATTAGTCTCTAATCTAAAAAGGGTTTCGATGGAGGTAGAGCCATGGTTTGCTGCGAAGAAGAGGAGAAAGGAAAAGGGGCATTCAACATAAAAATTCAGTAACATTCAACATAAAAATCGAAACTTTGTTAAAGGGTTGTTAGGAAATCATACCAGTCATGCAAGACCATGCCTCTTCAGCAACATAGTCTTCGTCAGGGAAGGAGAAATCGATCCATTTGTGGCGTTGATGTGAGAGGAACACCCCAGAAAGACGAACAACTATTGTCGAATCAAGTGAGAGGTGAATCGAGTGCAAGAGAGGTGAATCGAAAGAGGGAGGGCGACGGAGAAATGAAGGGAGCAGTGAGGGAGATGAAGATGAAGATATGGAGAGAGCAGTGAGGGCGCTGGAGAGATGGAGGGAGCAGTGAGGGAGATGGCGAGATGGAGGGAGCAGTGAGAGATGGAGATATGGAGAGAGCAGGCAGGGAGATGGCGAGATGAGGGAGCTAGCAGTGAGGGAGACGACGAGATCGAGGGGAGGGTGGAGTTTCATCGAGCTCTAACTCGAGCGCCCAGTAAAACGAGGGAGGGAAGATGCGAGCGCCAAAAAGCCCGCTTTTTTTTATAGCGTTTTCATTTTCGTTTACATTAAAATTTGATCTTTGATAGCGTATTTAGCAAAAACGCTATTAACAAATGCTATTATTGGGCATTTGTGTTGTAGTGAACCCTGCTACCCTAGAGATTGGGTTCTACAACCTATTTGAGCAGTCCCTGTTTCTGCCCTTGTGCTCATGTCCCACTAAATTGGAATCCACAAAAGAGCTCTCACGTGCACGTGCATCAAACATAAAGAACCTAGCCAAATAAAACAAATTAACCTTAACAGTTTAGATGACTAGACATATCTCAAGAAAACGTAAAAACTATAACAATATTATTGCAAATGCCACAATGTAGATACCATAGTCTAAAACATATGGAAATGATTACAGATCTGAATCCTTTTTAACAGCAAGATGAATACCATAGCAATTCCAATGATTCTTGATTGAGTTATCTGCCCTAGTATACAACAAGAAATGGAAATTATATCAACACCCTCAAAGAAGCAGTAACAGATTGGTTCAAACTCAAAATGTGCTCTTTTAACATGCTTGTGCAGGACAAAGTAACTATAAAGGACTGTCAATTTCTGGGTTGAAAAAATGGACTCAATTTTTTGTATGCATCATCAATAAAGAACCCAACAACTCCAACTCCTTAGGAGCTTGGACAAGGCAAACTCATGGATCGATAATAGTATCCGAGTAGTACATAGCCAACATTTCTTAAAAAACCATTACAACGTCTAATAAACGGGTATAATTTGTCTGGGCAAGATTGTAAAAATTCCTGCATAGAGGCCCAAATTAACATATTACATGTTTGCATACCCACCACCCAGATTGTTTGTTTCTTTTTAGCATGTATAATAACGAAAGTAATCTACAACTTACTAGTCTATCAGTTGGTAAATATAGTTCAAATGATGCAAATTTTCTATAGATACCTTCCAGGTAGAAACCTTTCAATTTCTTCCCATTTGATCCCATATATCTTGTGTGCACGTATAAGAGCCAGCTCCTCATTCTTGGTCCATGCACCCTTTTTAATAACAGGATTCATATGGTTGTGCCACCTAAAAATTTCACTTGTTAACTTCGAGTACTAAAGAATCAAAATTAAATAATACCCGAGACAGAACTTTGAAACTGTTATGCTGGCAATTATCTTCCCCTACATTGCTTGCCTATGCAACCAGGCAAATATTGTGCTATGACAGACCACTTCTTACAACCAAAGTTCTCAACCAACTCAATAATAAGAACATCTTCCTGGAAATTTCCAACAATATTATATTAGTCTCACATACACAATGTCTAAATTTCTTCGTTATCACCAATTTAGTTGAGAAAACAAATACTGAGATGTTTGCTCTGTACCTCTTTAGTCCAAGGTCCTTTAACAAGATCAGGACTAAGAACTTTTTGCCAACGATGCAAGCATTGAACATATGACCTACCCGGAAACGATTCAGCTGCAAAAGATCAGAACTACGTGAATTAAGACTTGACCCAATGTTAATCAATGAAGTTGGTGTTTATAAAGTGGTCAAAGTGAAATAGAGCTACAGAAGAAGAAAAGAAACAGCAGGAGTAAAGTAATAAACATCAATGTAGCAAATTTGTAGAACATTACATGACATGAACAAAATCATAAAGAGACAATGAAACGAGATAAAAGAGGGAAAACGACAATGTGGGGTTCTTCCGAAATCGGATTTTTACTTCAATTTCAAAAACCTAAAGCTTTAAACAGTGAATGAACTTCATAAAATAAACATAAATTTCTTCTTAATCCAACAAAAAGAAACCAAAAAAGAAGAAGAAGTAAACCCCATCTATCAGAAGAAAAAGCTAACCTTGTTGTTGTTGAAGAGATGGAGGTACTGAGCCATAGTTTGCTGCGAAGAAGAAGAGAAAGGAAAAGGGGCATTGGCAAGTTGAAGCCTTTTTTAAGCGAGCCAAGGTTTTGCCTGGATCTCTCTCTTAAATCGCCCTCTTCCACGATTTATCTGGTGTGCCTTAGGTTAAAGTCTAACAGCAACTACATGTCCATCAAAACCAGCTTTTAAGTTTTTTATTGGAGCACCCTAATAATAAAATTATCCAAAGTTAGAGCGAGTTGTGTTGAATGATATTAGTAGATCGATCGACAACACCACTTGACCGATAGATTAGAAGATCTGATCATTCTCTCGAAATAATAGGGATCTGAACGTGAAGAAGATGTGAAGAAGAAAAAGTGAAGAAGAATGTCACTACACCAAATTTCCCCATCAGCAACGGTTTGGAACCGTGGGGGTAACCGATGGCCACGGCTAAGAGGCGTGGGCTGTAGAGGCGTCGCGAAATCATTCGTGACTGCTATAAACCATGGCTAAAATTTTAGCAACGGTTTTATGTTCAGGACGGTCGATGATTTAGCCACGGTTCTAAACCGTTGCTAAAATTTTAGCAACGGTTTTAAGCCGTGGCAAGTACTAGGTAAGTATAAAAACATCTTATAGGTAAGTATAATTCAGCACGTGCATCAATTCTTGCATCAGGTAAGTAAAATTTAATATGACTTTTTATTAAATTTAAAAACAACATTTACAACCTCTGATCAGCAATTCATTACAGCAGCAACATTTACAATTCATTACAGCAGAAATTTAGATCATTCACAATTCATTACAGCACGTGCATCAATTCAGATCATTCACAACCTCTGATCCGCAAATTCCAGCAATTGTTTTTTCAGCAAATTCAATAATGCGCCCTTCTTCGTCAATTTTCATCAGACCAAATGCAATGGCACGTTGTTCCACTACACCAAAAATACCCATTAGCAACGGTTTTAAACCGTGGGGGTAACCCATTGTCACGGCTTAGAGCCGTGGGCTGTAGAGGCGTCGCTAAATCCCCAGTAACGGCTAAAAATCGTGGCAAAAATATTAGCAATGGTTTTATCTCGAGGACGGTTGATGATTTAGCCACGGTTATAAACCGTTGCAAAAATCTTAGCCACGGTTCTAAGCCGTGGCCAGGAGTAGCCACGGCTTCAAACCGTTGCAAGTTATGGCCACGGCTCTAAGCCGTTGCAATAGTGTTAGCAACGGTTTTAAGCCGTGGCCAGTACTAGCCACGGTTATAAGCCGTGGCAAGGTATGGCCACGGTTTTTAGCCGTTGCAATAATTAGCCACGGTTTTAAGTCGTGGCAATTTTTTTTTTTTTTTTTGGTCACGGTGTTAAGCCAATGCTGTTCTACTGACAGTGATGCAATACAGGCAATGAAGAGAAATTACAGACTGAAGAACTTGTAATTGTAATTCTGGATTGATGACAGTAAATGGAATGGATTGTATTCAATAAGAAAGCTAATTCGAGATAGCTAATCTCCTGTAGAGCAAATGCTCAAGTGTACAATTTTCTTACAAATCAAATGAATCCCTTTTTCTCTCTTATGCTCTCTTATTTATAGTACTACATTTATTGACAACTAATCTAACAGAAATCCTTCCTAAACAATATTACATGTAACAACATAGCACTCTGCAACATATAGCAACCTGCTCCCTTTAGTAACAACACTTGTGTTAGCAGCCTGCATTCCATTCAGCAACAATAGTATTAAAAGAAAGCTAAAAGACTGAGGGGACAAAAAACTAAGCCTTTAGTAATAGCACTTGTCTTACCACTTAGTAAGCAACCTGCTCCCTTTAGTAACAGCACTTGTCTTACCACTTTTCTTGTATTCATCATTTCTCATTCAACCATATACAGGTGATAAACTAAAAATGTTCAAGAGAAGTTCCAAGACAAACCTGTGCAGTATTGAATACCACATTTTTACAGTCCGGTAGGATGCTCACAGACCACGTAGGTAAATGATATGTGTTCCCATTGAATTTCACAACTGCATCAGATTTATCATCGAGGTTGGCAAGAAAAGCAGCACATACTCCTGAATCTGTTTTGTAAACATGTGCCTGAGATGGAGAGAATTTCCAAATTAAACTATTGCTATTACTTATTCAACACTCAGTATAAATGAACTGCAATATTTGCAATATTTGAACCAATAGGAATGTTGGTTGGGTCAGTGGCTACCAATGCTTCCTCACAAAGCTTAATGGCTTTGTGCAGATCTTTTAAGTGTCCCCATTTAGGTTGTTTTACGAGTCCTGTAGCAAATGCAAAAGAATGAATTTTGAATTTATAGAGATTGACACATTCAGCAAGGGCCTGCAGAGATTACAACTACTTCAGCAACTAAGTGAAGTCTTCTCTCTTTCCTCTAGACTATTTTACCACCCCACATTTATCATATCTCACTATCTAGAACTCTTCTCCTTACACATTCGATAAGATATCTCTAGAACTATCCTTCTCTAGAGTTTTCCTAGCTCAATCTATAAATAGGCATTGGCTCATTATGTATGAGGCATCCAAGTGAGTGGAGTCTAAGTGAGGCTTGGATCATGTGTGTGTGCAAAGAGAATAGCACTTGTGTGTGTCAACAAGTGTTTGAAGTAAGAAGTGAGTTGTTTGTGGTGTAAATAAAATAGGTGTGCACAAGTGTATTGTATGTAATAAGTTGTAATTGTCTTTGTTAGTAATATAAGTCAAGTGTGTTTGTAATCGATCCAACGGGCCGAAATTTTCAACATCTTTTTGTGAAAAAGTCAAGTTTAATTATAGGTCCACTCTTCCATATGAAATCACTCATTCTAAATTTCCATTAACCAACTAGATCTCAAGCTTTCCCTGAACCACTATCTTGTGGAAGATACTACTTGAAGTAATATTAAACCATGATGAATACTTCACCAAATCAGAGAGGAAAAAATGGGCATCATTGTTATGAGACAGGCCTTTCAGTCTTGAGCAAAATGAAAATATGCATCTAATAGACTTGTAAACCAGACACCGTGACGATTTGTCTATTTGAATATCCATGAATAAGAAAAAAAATGTACCATGGGAACATAGTCGTGTGTGAGTAGTATGTTGCTTGGCCTCAAGTCCCTATGAATTATAGGAGATCCGCGGCACTCTTCATGTAGAAAATGCAATCCTTTAGCTATTCCCATGGCAATAGCCCGTCTTTTGTGCCACTCGAGAACAGTAGCAGATTTACCTGGAAATATCTCACACAAATGAGCTCTAGTAAAGCCCAATGAAAGTGAGTATTGGCTATTAGACATGCAGAAAGAATGTGGTTCGGGAATACCCAATATAGAGGAAAGAAACTCAACCTCATTCAGATTTACAACTTACCGAACAAATGCCAATCGAGAGAATTGTTGCAAATATACTCGTAAACCAAAATTTTGTGATTCTCATGGATGTAGTAGCCCAGCAGCATGACGATATTCTTGTGACGTGTAAGGCTTAAGACATACACCTCAGAAGAGAATTCAGTAGTTCCTTGTGTGCTTCCTTCCGTTTGTACTTTGGCTGCAATAACCTGTCCGTCTTTAAGACAACCTCTATATACGTGTCCATACCCACCTTCTCCTACTAACTGGTCCTTTGAAAAGTCAGATGTTGCAGCTTGAATCTCTGTATATTTGAACCTTATGGCTTCCTTGATAGACAATATAGTTCTCATCCCACAACCAGCACAAAGAACAGGTGCATTTGAAGACTGTTTTTGCTTTGGGGGGTTATGAGGACAACTAGGATTGTTTTCACCTCTAGAATGATGTTCTGTTAAGAAGAATACACAATTCAATAACAGGAATGCTAATCAAGGATGGGTGAATATTAAAATTTACTTCACATAAAAACCAGTTAAATGACTTGCATAATAAAAATTCTATTCAGTACTATAGCATAATTTTGGGAAAAAAAAAGGAAACAATCATGACATAGATCAACATAATAGAAAAATCAAATAAGTGAAGCGTCCCCTCATGGTTCATATGGAATGAACCACTTTTGTCAAGGACAATCAAGAACGATGAGAATTGTCTTCTATTTCTCCATTTTCTTTACTTTTTCACAATGCATAGATTTCAGATGGATTTATTGAGAATAAAATATCATTTTACGGACAAGC
Source organism: Berberis vulgaris (assembly GCA_963556465.1). Classification (NCBI taxonomy): domain Eukaryota; kingdom Viridiplantae; phylum Streptophyta; class Magnoliopsida; order Ranunculales; family Berberidaceae; genus Berberis; species Berberis vulgaris. The sequence goes on along the minus strand of OY747130.1, from coordinate 22,466,218 downwards.
TATCTAGAACTAAACAAGTAATGGGATGATTGTTCCATTCATGGTTTTTGCTCTTAGTTCTACATAATTATATTGCATATTGCATCAAATTAAAATATATTCTTTAACAACATTACCTCCTAAGAAGTTTAGAAAAGTTTTCACTTTTTGTTTTGCAAGGCAGGTCTTGAAATGAAATTAACTTATGACTTGAGAAGCAACACCGGCTTTTTGATGATTGAATAACATCTTTTTACTCCCCTACTCCATCATTTAACTCAATACCTTCTGCAAGGAGGCAAGGCGATCCACCGTCAAAGCATCGGCTTGAACAGCTCCTTGACACTGAAGGAACTGATAATCAACAACACATTTGTACCTGTGTTGATGGTAAAACTCCATTTGTACCTCATCGTCACCTTCCCACTCAGGCTCAATAGGAGCAACTATCAGATTCTGCGAAACAAGACTCACACAGGAGAAACAAGAGCCTAGACATATATGTATGATGTTGACAAATATAACATCAGAAATGAATTCTCAAAAGATTGTCAAACGAACAAGGAACATACATATTACAGTTAGTTTGCAACTCTTGAGCAGATAAACTGGATGATGCATTCTGAGTAGTAGCCTGGTACTTCTGAGCCGCAGCTCCGAGCTGACTAACCTGTGAGTAAAAGCACAACCCATCAATGACTAAGACAATAGTACTTAAAAAAAGAAAATAAAATAAAACACCAAATGCAGCAGAATTATTTAACCTCCCCCCCCCCCCCCCCCCCCCCCCCCCCCAAAAAAAAATTTAAATAAATAAATTTTGAAATCCACTGGTTACGATGAGAGAGTAGGTAATGACATTCCTCACCATATCACCAACATACTGCATATGGTACCAGCTTTGAGAACACTTTGGACTTCCCTTAATAAAAATCCCCATACCTCCATGTGAGCCAAAAACTCCATACAAAACCATAACCCTGGAAACCCACTAAGCGACCGATTATACGCCTTCTCCGACATCCCACTCATCTTTATTGCACTTTTCCTATCAAATATAACTTGAAACCTACACAAACCAAATCAAATTCATCAAACAAACCAACCCAGAAATCAAAACATCTCTCTCAAACAAACCCAAGAATGAAAACAATAATACCTCGTCGCAGCAATCTGTCAAAGGAGAGATAACACAAATAAAGTCATTGTCCATACAACAACTTCAACGATTGAAACAAGAATTTTTAAAAATGCAGCAGGAATTTTTGTTTGATACAGTTCTTTTGACTCGATTAACTTTTTTTATGCAAGACATGGTGATCTCCAACCTATTATTAGTATCGCATATTTAGATTAGTGTAATACAGGACACACCTGAACATTACCATTTGTTTCTTCAACTACAAACTTCATTTTATTAGTCATTGACCATGGAATTACTACTCTGCACTTTCCTATGCTTTAGGACTGCAGACAACACCAGTTCTATATGCATTCTGATATGAGTCATGGATATCATCACCTCTATTGTGCCACACATTTACCAATCTGGCCCTACAAGAACTTGCTTGCCAGTATGGGATGCTTTCATCTTTATTCTTAGGCAGTGGTTATATTAAAGAAAAAAACTTCCAAAGAAATACGCACCAATGGAGTATGTGAAACAATAACATTTATGTAGTCTACACGCATAGAAAAATGGTTACAAAGAAAAGTATGTCTCTTCACACAAGGATTTGTTCTGTTTGATCAATAAATTTATTTGTAAAACACTTCCAATAAATTTATGTAGTCACCATTATGGTTTGCAACCATTTCTATAATGCTCATTATAGACCTATAAGAGAACCCCAGTTTAGAAAATTTTAGAAGAAGAACTGAATTATCAACACAACCCATTTCAAATAAAGTACTTCAAAAAAATACCACCCAAGAGTTGTTTGAACTCACAGCCAAGTCAGTAATGTCACCCTTTGCAAGCAAAAGTAGAAAGCTAGTAAAAATATTGAAAAATTAAAAAAAGGAGAACTTTGAAATCCACAAAAAAAAAAAAAGTAAGCTCTATTAACTCACTTCATCCCCACGGAACAGGTATGCCTTGTCAACAAGAGAATAGAAGAGAAAATGTGAAATGCTTGACCGGATGGCTTTAGGGAGGGAGTCAAGCGTCTCTTGTTGTTGCAGCCCTTCTGAATCTGTTCTGCATTTCAAACACAAGTGTGCAAGCATCTGATCTTGCAACCGGACCGGGAGTTGGTTCCTATGAGCAAAATTTGAGGCTGCTTGAATTGTATCTCTCTGTAATTCCATCCCAGGCACAGGACATAAATGAATAATACCATCATGGTATGAAAAAATAATTCTATAGCACAGAAAAAAACATAGTCAAGAATTACGAGATAAGTACTCACAAATTTCCTAGTTTGACTGGTTCCATGGACGATCAAATTGGTCATGTTCCCAATAAGATATGCATTCAATCCAAGGTTCAAGAGCATAAAGAAGATGTCAAAAACCATCTCCCACGAATTGACAGGGTGCAAATCACCATAGCCCGTAGTTGTAACCGTAGTGATAGCAAAGTAAAAGGTTGTTATGTATACGGACCAAACGTCTGCAGTAATGTAGTCTTGCATGTATGTAGCAATCCATGTCTTTGAATGGTCGGGGTAATGATCCGTAAGAAAATTGTAGAAACAACTAGCACAGTGAACATAAAATAGAACACCTTGGTTACCATGTAAAATAGAGATACAAATGTTTTCCTTGTGAAAAAAATGTGCAACAATTACCTCCACCAAATAATTACCTTGCAGGTAAAATAATTCTATAGATTGTCGGTGAGACTGAACTCGGTAGACACATACCTTCCATAACTAATTTGATATGATAGTCAACTCTTGGGGGCTGTGGAACATAAATATCTAAGGAGATACTCATTGGAAGAACATGTATCTGTCAAGTCTTGATGCAATTTTGTGATTGTCTTTTGCAAGGATCTTAGAGCTGGAAGCAGAGTTCTGGAACTTTGCTGAATGGATTGCCCGTGAGCCTTACAAAGTTCCTGCAACATAAACAAGTTCATTACCACTTTAACACTCAAATGGTAAACAATATTTACTAGTAGTGTCCAAACTAACTAAAATCATAGAAAACTTTGCCAACAAACAAACCTGGCACCAACGAAGAATGAACTCCAAATGCGGGCAGCTATCCAGAAGGTCAGCGAACACCTCTATGAGCCTTTGCAAATATCTTAAGGGCACTGATGAAGCAACAGCTGGTATATCAGCAGGAACCACAGAAATAATGCATTTTTTAATCAGGGAATCTTCATTCAAACGAAGGCTGAGCCCCAATGCCCTCTGATATTGATTCTAACTGAGAGCTATATCTACTGCCTGTTAAACATCGTGGTCACAAGAATAGTCAGTGCATTGGAACAAAGAAGCTTAAGACAAAGATAGCTGAAAGAAATAATGTGCAAGCTAAACAAGCAAGTACCTCTGGTGTAACATCAATGTCAAGATCAGTGGGATCGAAAATGAAAGAATCGTCTATTGAGTATATCAAAACGCCTTCTGTTGTTGCTGCCGCCCAACAACGACCTGTAGGTGCAATCCTCAAGTGCCATTTTTTTATTTGAAAGAGGCAAAGACATTTATTTAGGAAAAAGAGTATACATCACGGCAATAGAAAAACACAAAAGGGAAACACTAATCTCTAAATAATTTTATCCATAGGTCAATAAAATAAAAGCAGATATTGGAATCCCACATAGGAATAATCTGACTCTTCCTACTCAACAAGAACGCCAATCGGGAAACCATGCAACCATCCGATGACATAAAACTTTGTCAAGAGAACAGTAGATAAACATGAAACGTAATGCATGCAATCTTTTAGAACCAATTTATTAGAAGAACTACAAGCATTCTACATTACAAGTTTCAACAAATGACTCTAACTAGGATGTAGAACTCCTACAACCACAGATCACTAGTCTCCTTTATTAAGTAAAAAATGAACAAAATCTGAAATATATAACAAAATGTTTTACATGTTGATGAGAACAATATGGTATAAAAAGACATGGGTAATCCAGATTTAACTAACCTCCCCTGGCTTGATAAGTCCCTTCTCCTCTGCATCTGTAATCATACTATATCCAATCCTGCAAATTGGAATTTACACAAACAATATCAGATGCAATATATATAAATCAATCATTAAGACTTAAAAATGATTCCCATTTTTCGAAGTCAACTCATAACACCTATAAATAGCTCATAATACAACATCATCTAGTCAACATATAACATCTATCATGTACATTATGTGATACACTTCATTAAGACTGCTAACATGAAAAGTTAAAACTTGGTTCCTCTAATCAAACATCTTCCAGTTCTACAAGCAGAATAAGAAATTGCAACAATACGAGATCATTGTTTTAGTACATGAATGCACATGAAGTAGAATTAACACATATATAAATAAACAAAAATGCTAGAAAACTTTGCAACCAGGTAATCTCAAAAAAATGATAAAATCCCAAAACCTGGTTCCCTAGCCTCACTCATAAATAAAAGATATTACTTTCAGTCATTTCACCACATCAAGGGGAACTAAAACATGATTAAATTTGATAAGGCGGAATCTTTAACTAACACAGTTTTTTGCAGTAACTACATTATTAACAACACTCATTCAAAAGAAATGTTCTGCCCCAATAAATTATCTCTCCAAAGAGATTAAACAACTTACACTGCCTGTTTGTGAGATGGCTTTCCTCTTTCGACCCCCTTTCTTTCCCTTTGTTGGCTCGAGCTCGGGCTCAGGCTCAGGCTCTTCCTTCTTATTCTCTGTTTCGTGAGAACACATCGAATTAAATTAATAAAAAAAAATTGACTTCATAAACCAGACTCCAAAATGAACAAATGGGTATCTGAAAATTTACAAATGTTATGTCATCCATTTTTTCTAGCAGGAATTGAGAGTACAACTGAGTCTGCCTAAGAAGCTCGTCTAATTTCGAGAACTGGGTATCGTTCAAAACTAGTTCCTCTTCCCTCTTAACCTCCCTATTCGCGCTCTCTTCCCTCTTAACCTCCCCACGAGCTCGGTGTTCTTCCTACAATGATTTGAGAAAAAACAATGATAATGTGCATTAGAGTGGTGACTCAAGTTAAAGATTAAACTAGAACAAAAAATAACCAAAAATATATTAAAAAAAAAGAACTAATTCCAAACACAACAAATCTTACCTTTCCATGATTCTTCCAAAGATCTAAAAACTCAAAGAAATCTGCATGCCATGGCTCCAAATACACAGCAAATGCACCTAAACATATCATGAACAAAACAAGAGCTAATAAGGCAAACATTGCAAACAAACTGAAGCAAATGCACGAATATTATGAATAGAAACACCAATTCCTCCAGCTGATTTGTTAATAACAGCACGCACACTCCTTCAGTGTCATTGAAGATAACTAGAGATTGAAGCATAAATGATTTCACTATCCAAAATCTCAAGTGTTTTGAACCTGAAGTAATCATAATCAAAATCTCTATCATAAATGATTTCACTGTCCAAAATTGAAGCATTCTGATGTAAACAAAAGTACAATAATCATTCTTAAAAAATCTGACATAAGAAAAATAAAAGTAATGTGGAACATGCTTCTAATTTCACCAGAGAATATGTTTAGTATATGAACACTTTATCATTAATCAACTACAACATAAAAACTGTAAAACTCATCAGAACACAAATAATCTGTAACATCATTTCAAAGCACAATTGTATTGTATAATACCCAAAATGGTGGATGGAAAACACAGTACACGCTCTAAGAAGCAAATATCCAGAATGGCATACAACAAAAACATAAAATAAATTCTACTACACATGGAAATTACAAGTATTTTTACCTTCATGATGATCTCATAAACATCATCAGCAACTAGAGGAGCCTTGAGCCCCGATCCTTCATTGAAGTGATTATACATAATTTTGATCCTGCATAGCCCACACAGATCATACCAATTAGCTAATCTGAACAACCAATTCTGAAACTAAACTGAGACAAACACTAAAATATGAACAATCCTTAAAACTAATTAATTGGAAATTAAAGAAAAAGGTGGTAAAATTTTACGTCTGCAGCATTTTAAGGAACAGGCTACAAACTCACATACAAACATAATATAAAAGAAAATGAGAGGAGACGTACATTCATCATAAACCTAAACGTAACAGAACAATTGAGATTGCAAATGGGTATTACCTCTGGTCGAGATCGAGTTCAAACTCAGCACGAGGTCGAACCACAGCTCGAGGTCGACGTCGTAAGTCAGCACGATGCTAGAGTTTTCGATCGATTTCTCTGATTTCTGATTTCTCTGCAATCAACAACAAAACAAAATCAGTGATTTCGATTCTCCCCTCGAGCTTTTGAACCAAAAACATATATGCGATTTTCTTACAAAACCATTTCTCACCGCAAGGTCGAGGTCGATGGCAAGAGATTTCTTATTTCACCGCAATCAACACAAAAACAGATCTGTGATTTCGATTCTCCCCTCGAGCTTTTAAAGCCAAAATGATATTCTTACAAAACCCTAAACCTCTAAAATGAAAATGGATATGAGCCAAAATGGAGGTGAAAGAGCCAAAATGGAGGCGGGAGCGCCAAATGTTTTCGCCAGACCTCGAAATTTCTTTTGCCCGTGTGAAATCCACTCGAGTTCTTCACAGTTTTGAATTTTTTTTAGCAACGATTTTAGAACGTTGGCCAATATAGCCACGGTAAAAAACCGTGGCTATAATGGCCAACGGTCTAAAACCGTGGCTAAAATGGCCAACGGTCTAAAACCGTGGCCATATCACAGGCCTTTTCCACGGTTTTTATTTTTAGCCACGGTTTTAAACCGTTGGCCGTTATAGCCACGGATTTTAGCCGTGGCAAATAAACCAACGGCTTAGAGCCGTGGCCACCTCCCCGTAGCTAAACGAGCCTTTTGGTGTAGTGTTCATCCATTGGCAGCGCAGCAACAGTGTTCCCATGCTATGGATTTTGCAAGACCTGTACAAAAAGAGGTAAGGTAAATAGCTTAAGAATGCTATGGTGTTTAACTCGGATAAAACTTAAGAATGCTCGAAAACACACAAAGAAAAAGAAGAAACTGTTAGTACTTACCGAGGTTGCAACAACTTGTTTAGTCTGGATGTTTACAAAAATGAGAGGAGCACCGGATGAAACTGTGGAAGAGAACCAGGCCATGGACCTCGCTGTGGTTGACCCAACATTGTAATCCCCTGCCAGTGGCATAAAGAGTATGGAGCTAATTACAGTAGACTGCCTATCTGGCAAGAACGTACCCACCTTCTTCTTCTTCCAGTCGTACTTCATCACTTTTTGGGTGTACCTGTATCGTCCATGTTCACTACCTTTCTGCTCATCTCTGTGTGTACAAAGATAAAATTTTGTTTTCAGGTCTAGTCAGACCCTATAGTACAAAATCCAAGTAGGCACATTAAACCAGCCAGTGAAATTACATGTTGTCTTTTAGCATACTGATCAAACCATCCACAAATCGAGCCTACTTAGTTTAATCAACCATACAATTGGAAGATGTGTCCATTTGCAAACAAAGTTGTTTATAAATCCCAAGCATCATGTTACTGCATACTATTAGAAAATAAATCAGTCGAGATTGTTGTATATCATCCACCACCTGACCATGAAGTTTGCAATCACTCTAGTTTTCACCTTTCAGATTCTGAAACATGCTAATTCACCCTTTAGACACTGTGGCTAGATAGAACTTCAATTGTTATGAGCACGAACGCCTAAAAAAAACTTATACTTCACATGCTTCACAGGATTAACACATTCTGTATAGCTTATTATACTTCACAGGGAATGGAGCCTGTTATAGCTTATTATGCTGAACAAAAAAAAAGTAAGAAGAAGAGGAAAAAAACACATTCTAGATAAAGAATGTACATACTGTTTCTAACCCCTGAATAGGTACCCAGCAGCCTGTTCCTCATTGCCATTGAATAGTTTTAGTGCTTGAACTACTGCATCCCTCCCAAAACCAAGCTCGCAGAGTTTCGACACTTTCGCTTCGAAGTTGGATCTCTAGAACCATAAACATCATCAGCAATTTGAACAAACCTGTTTTTTTCCTGAGAAAATACCAAACATAAAAGTTATGTAAATGTCAGAAAAAATACCAGCAGTTTACCTGTGCTACTTGACCTTGCGCAATTCCTGTAACAAAAGTTCATTCGGGATTAGAATAGAAATTAAAACAAGAAACACGTATGATGAATTATGTGATGTTCACATCAAGAATTTGTGATGTTTGAATGGTAACACCACTGGAAAATGTATTTTGCTAGTTTCAGAATTACTAAACGCAATATACATCTTCAGAATTTCAGTAAAATTATTATCCAGGTAACTTCCCTTTTACATTTGAGTTCTTATTATCACTATGGGCTAATGGCATGGAACTTTGTCCAAATACAGTCAACATATGTCTTAATCCTTAAGCCTCTACATATAAAAAGAAAACAAGAAAGCCAGGTACGATGAATTTCCATCACTTACCAGAAGGCTGGGCTCGAGCAGGCATGCTAACAGTTGCTTTTTTGTTATAGAAGTTTCCTAAAAAGTACAAGTGAAAATGCCAAGGTTAAAGTACAATTTAGAAAAATGGGATTAAGGAGACTTTAAAAGATGCTACATAGCTTACTATAAGATACAAAGTGAGATTCACTCCAAATAAATTTCATATATGCTGATCATGTTTCTGTTAATTGAAATTTAAATACAGATATATGCTTGCTGCAAACCAATGTAAAGCTTTCTGCATCTAAGTTTTGGGACTAAAACTTCAATTTCAAATTCAGTCCTTGATGTTATAATAGAAACGAGTTTGAAATAATGATAGTATAGTTCACAGAAATGATCATGCATAGAGGAGGGATCTCTCTCCTCTAAAGTGGCTATGTATACTAGCTATGTTTAAACACAGACGGAAGTCTGAAAAATAAGAAAGGACAGGGACTGGTGGCAGTAGGTAATGCAGTCTAAACACAGAGTTCAGCCAAGATATCATGGGACTGATATTGTTTACCATGACTTAAACTGTGCTGCTTGGTTTATCATGGGAAAGGGAGGTAATGCAGTCTGGATGATGCAGGAAAGTGATCGGAAATAGATCGAGAGAAAGAGAGGATACCTGAAGGAGAACTTCAGTAAGGCAGTAGTGAAATCAAATAAGAAAGTTGGGGCTCTACAGTAGAATGTGATGTAAGCAGAGGTTTGTAACTCAAATGTATTTCCTGCAAAGTGGAAATATAAAACTTTACTTCTTTCTCAAAAATAAATAAATAAATAATCATCAAATATTATTGAATAAATTGTGTGTATGATAAATATTATTGAATAAATATTATTACTATGTGGACACTGACGATATTTAGCACGCAAAGCATTTATAATCAAAGAAGATATACGAACACAACCTTTCACTCTTTGGTCGAATGTAGCTTTATCACGCATCATCAAGGCTGCAGCCTTTCCATTCAATGGGTTTGATGGATTGGGGTATAGAAGAAGTTGTGGAAGGAACACTTCAAAGACATTTACTAGATCTGAAAGATATAAAATCCATTGTCAGGAACTGAACATGACCAACGAACTATAGCCCGTGTAAAAAAAACATATTTAATTCTTTGACGAAAATATAACAATCTTTTTCAAAGAAGACAATGATCTAGTTTGTTATTTACCAAACATGGGGCTCCAGGTCTGATTGATAACATCCAAACAAACAGAGCCTGACCTGAAACTTGAAACCCAATGAAACATTTTCAGTTATAACATTTCTCCTTACATAGATAGACAAATCACAACCACTTGAAATTAACTCAAAACCGAAACACGGCGTTTTAAGATTCAATAGGCTTACATCTCATCAACATTTGGGTGGTAGATCTTATTAACAAATCCAATTGATGGAGATTTGTAGGGATAAGCCTCAGGGAGCTCTACCCTTATCCTCCATACCCCTCCATGATAAGGACCTGCCAAGACCCATTAACAGAATAAACCATCCCTCTGTGTAAACTGCAAATACCACATCCAACCCACAAGCAAAATGGACATTGAAGAAATGAAGTAAACAACTAGTCTACAGGTGATGCCACCATACAGAAAGACCATGTTATCATGGACTCAAATGCACAAAACCATTAGATTACAAATGAGGTTCTAGTATTCTACAAGACTTTAACATACTTTGAAAATTCAAGAAATCAATCTAATTGAAAAGTCCATAACTTTGCCCCCACCTGTACAGAAAACCATCCAATAGTGATCAACATGATTGAATCAAAACATCAAATACCCACAAAGCTTTGAACATCTACTCAAGATCAACATGATTAATTGACACAAAACTTCAAAAACAACAACTACCCATTACTCAGAGACTAAAACACATAAAAAATATCAGATTTTTACTAAGAACAAACCAAAGATGAAACATAAAATCAAAAGTTTTGATGATTTACTGTCACTAGGTCCATGGAAATCCACATAGAACTCTTGCATGCCATCGTTGATCATCTCCACCTTGTAGTCACTCATCATCCTAATTGATTGAACAAAAAAGGGTTAAAAAAAACTCTGTCTTTAAAACACTAAAAAAGACATCAAATACACACAATTAGAGAAGAAAAAGAAATGGGTATTAGAGAAATTAGACTTTACAGTTTCATCAAATCCATCTCTCGGCGTTTGCTTGGAGAAGACATGATTTCTCTTCTCAGTGTTTGTGTTCTCTCTTTCGGTGGTGCTGTTAGACATTAGAGAAAAAGGTGAGAAAAGAATAGAGGAGAAAAGAGAGAAGGAGATTAGCACACAAGTTTGAGTGAAATATCAGGACTATAAATAAACACAAATTTCATGCAAGGAAAATAGATTTGAGCATGTGAAGTCATGAAATTTGATTGAATGGAATGAGTTGAGTGAATTGTAATTTGAAGTATATATTAGTTACCTATTAGTCATGTACAGGCACGTATGCCTACAATCAAAGCAAAAACAAAACAATATCATTGAACCCAAATAAAAACAAACACTAAAACACCAACAAAACAACAATGGTAATCATTAATTCACACCTCAAGCTTCTCAACAAATTCTTTTGCATTTGGTGCAGAGGCAATTATTTGGCGCTGTGAAGGCTCGATAAACCCATCATCCACTGCTTTATCTATGAAGGTCAGTAGATAGTTGTAATATCCATCCACATTCAACAAACCCACCTGCACAAATTTCCTCACTTTGTCAAGAAAATGAAGGTAATAAAATCCAAGACTCCATGGTTGGTTTTTTGATTTGGTTTTGGTTGCTTACAGGTTTGTCATGGATGCCAAGTTGATCCCAAGTGATGACCTCCAAGAGCTCCTCCAATGTGCCATACCCACCTGCAGCAGGAAAATGAAAAATCTCATAATCTCTAGCAAACAATAATAATGTCACTGAAAAATAGCTGGACAGATAAAAAAATCCATTCTTGCTGCAGTGGATTGAAAATCAATTCAACCAATCAATCTTCTCTCCACAGAATATAATCTAATTTACACAGCACCACCATCACATCCTATACCCAATCTCCCAAACTACTAAAACACAAAACCCAAGCAACCCAAAAAAAAAATCGAACTTTTCTTTCAACATTACAGCCGCATTACAAAAGCATCAAACATTCAACACCCAGTAACCAAAGTTCTAACCTAAACATAACCCTAACCCTAGAAATTCATTCTCTACTAGAAAGTCACAAGAGCATTTCCCCTCTTTCTAACCCAAAAATATATAGCCTAGAATTCTAATTCTTCCAAGTTCAAAAGTGAAAGCTAATACATCCACAATACAATTCTTTGACAAAATCCGCTAAAAATTTCAAGAACTCTCCTTGAAATAGAATCCTTTAAAGACCTACTAAAACCTTATGAACAACTTACTCATACCAGTGGATCCACCAACTACAACATGTACAAATCATGCACCCCACAGAGCATTTTCATAATCGAACTTTCAACAACTCGAAACGTGCTTCGAAGCACATGAATCCATAAGTAGTTAGCTAAATTACTGAGAATAATCTCTGACTAAACAAATTCTAATCAAATCAAGGCCAAAACAGCAAGGGCAACCTAAGGTGTTTAAATTATCATACCTAACCAGATAAAATAACTGGGTGGCATCTGACCCAACAAACGCTAAAACTTGCAAATCCCTGATCTATATGGTCTCGGTGATTAGTTCTCTAATTTTATAAAACAATTAATAAGGAGAAACATAAATACCCGATTGTAGTCTTCAAGCCAACTCACCTCTTCATAAGCTAACATTATATCTTTTCTGCTGAGGGACTCTTCTTTTGATTGTACTATCTGATTTTCCATATCAGCCAATAACTCAGAGGGTTCAACGTTCCCAGAATCAATCAAAGTCATTATTTATTCTCGAGCAGCCTCTGGATCAATTATTACATGAGCACGGGCATTTATATCTTCGAGCTCAGTTTGTTTCTTAAAAGTTGTCTCTTTCATCCTACTAGCTTTTAGATGATCAAACCGTTCAACTTCCACCTCAGCCTAACAAGAAGAAAATGTTGGTACAAGTAAAACAAGCTAAACTGCTGAATCTAATCCAATATAGTAGTATGTACGTATAAACAGTAGACTCAATTGGCTAACCTATTCAATCAATTCAAGAGCAAGGGCCCCAGGGATGGTGACTTCATCCACTCGAGCTGAGAAGCTAGGTTTTTGAGTGAGCAAATAAATATCAACTAAGAAGCAATCAAAATAAAAAAAACTTAGAGATCTATCATTCACTCACAGCTGATATCTATGAATTGCATCATCTCGCTTGACTAACGATACATCTTTGTCCTTAAACTGAGAGGTATGATTAGTCTGGAAATTGCCTGTAAAAGAGTAATATTCCTTCCAGTAAGCCAACTGAGAGTTTATAGCTTTCATATTGATAACAAAACAAAATAAGTTGTATAAAACTATAACAAAATTTTTTGTCTCTCATTGTAAAGCTAGATAGAAATTGGCTTTGTGCTACGTTAAAATGCCCAACAAGCTCCCTTGATGTATTTAACATGTTCTATATCATTGGATATGTGGTTCAGAAAATAAGTGCAAATAATCATAAACTTTGCATAATTGCATCCCAATAACAGAAACAAGTGAAATGAAGATGAAAGTCGGAATCATGAATCAAAACATAAAAATGATGCAAGTCTTCTATACGAAACTTATTGATGACAAATAAGACGATGGTAACTTATTAACACCAATAATAATGCAGTAAAGATAAAAGAAATAAACAATTGCTGAAAGAGGACCTGCTGCAGTTGAACCTCCATTGTCAAGAACCTTCACTGGGACCATAGTGGTAACAGGTTGCACAACCTGTTCAGGTATGAAGTTAATTTTTTCATAAATCAAATGAACTGTTAACAGAGATACAAGACTCCAAATAAGGCCATTTGACCGTACTATTCTTTGGGAATTTCTTTCTCTGTTGTCTCTAAAATAAAAAGTGTGTTTCTAGTTTCTAATTGCTCTCTGACTCTCTCCTTATAGGCAAATAGAATGGAAAGTAAACCACATCATCATGCACAACAAAAATGATATTCTTTGTGTTTTGACAGTGAACAATATGCATTAAAATTCTAAGTCACTAGCATACACAAAATTATCAAATTTGATAAACATTTAGGAATTAGGATTAAGAGTGAGATTGAACACATTCAATAAAACATTCAAACTATGAACTAAGATCTACTATTAGAGAAGTTTTCAGCCCTCGTTCCAACTAAATACTAATTTGTCAAAATGGTAGAAAATAAACGAAAGTTTTGACATATTGAACAAAAAAGGTACAAACTTCTCAAGAATAATGGAAATCCGGAAATTTCTTTGAATATTCAACAAACATATGAGATAAAATGAGCAGAGATTTGTACCTAAGATTAGCATAACCTCCAATTGCATACATAATTGAAGCATTTTATCAAACAACTAGTGTTCACTTGAAATTGTTCCATATCTTTCAAACTCTTTCATCAAGGGATAGATTAATTGAAGCATTTTATCAAACAACTCGTGTTCAAGTCAAATTGTTCCATATCGTTCAAACTCTTTCATAAGGGATAGATTTTCACATATTTATTCTCAATGTTAGTAATTCTCGCTGTTAATGATCTTTCCTACTCGAAGTAGAGGGTTTTCCTCTAAATCTTCAAAGCAAGATGAATTACCTTGATACATTTACCTTGGAAAATCGATGAACTCAAAGAAAAAATTGTATCTGAAATGAAGCACAAAAGACCTAGAAATAAAAATAGCCATCAATGAAGCTCACTACACCTCCTTTAGATTATCTTCTAGGTCTTCGATTCGATTTCCTTCAAAGACATCTTCATAGGTAAAACAAAAAGAACATATGTCACAGGATGTAACCAATAAGAAGAAGAAAAAAAAAATAAGAAGAAGAGATCAACAAAGAGATCTAAAGAATAAGGAGATCTAAAGAAGAAGAAGGAGATCTTACCTTCTCAAACTTTTTTTTTTTTTCTTCTTCTTCTTCTTCTATCGTCCTCTCCTTCTTTCGTCCTTCTTCTTCTCTGCTTTGAGAATCAGTGATTGTGAAGAGGAGGTGTGGAGAGAGTCTGTTTTTCCCCAATTTTTTTCGCCAAAGCGCGAAACTGCTCCCTCCAAAGCGCGAAACTATTTTGGCCAAAGCGTGAAAGTGAAAATTTTTTTAGCTACGGTTTTAAACCGTTGGCAGTTTTAGCCAGTGTTCTAAAAATCGGTCTAGGCGGCCGCCTAGGCGCTAGAAGGTGGAAAACCGCCCAGATTAATGCCTGGGCGGGCAGTCTGGGCGGTCTGGGCGGGTCTAGGCGGGTCTGGGCGGGCTAGGCGGCCTAGGCGGGGTCTAGGCGGCCTAGGCGGGGTCTAGGCGGACTCTAGGCGGGGTCTAGGCGATCTGGGAGATTTTTTTTTATTTTTATTTTTTATTTTTTTTATTTTATTTTTTAATAAGGTTGATTGTGTTCTTATTTTATTTTTCTTTCCTATTTTTTAGAAATAAACTATTTAATTGTTTTTTTAGAAAATCTCGGGAATGGGCTTTGATGATGATGATGATGATATGTCTAAATGTAGCGAAAGATGATTACTTAATGGAATTCTCAAAGGATCTGCCGGTACCAATTTTACTAATGTAGATTTTATCAAACATAACTGAGGTTATTCATGCAATTTGAAGAAAAATAAAAGATTACACAAATTCAAATTTATATTAAGTACCCATCATGACCAACTTCAGTCATTTGAGTTTTAATAAATTTTGTTCACGATTGTTAATTTTTCATGTTTTTAAATTTTGCATATGTATATTGACATTAAATTGGATGTAATTGATAAGGTATTATGCTTAACTTTTGTAAATTATTAAAGTTATAATACAAAACCTATGACCGCCTAGGCCCCTGGGCGCTAGGCACCTGCTCGCCGCCCACCCAGCGCCTAGCGATTTTTAGAACACTGGTTTTAGCCACGGTTATAAACCGTTGGCAGTTATAGCCACGGTTGAAAACCGTGGCAACCCTTTTGGTGTAGTGTTTTTTGGCCACGGTTTTATTTTTTAGCCACGGTTTTAAACCGTTGGCCGTTATAGCCACGGTTTTTAGCCGTGGCAATTAAACCAACGGCTTAGAGCCGTGGCCACCTCCCCGTAGCTAAACAAGCCTTTTGGTGTAGTGTGTGGAGAATATGTGAAGAAGAAGAAGAAGAAGAAGAACTGGAAAAGATTTGAAGATGAGAAAATGAAGAAGAACTGAATAAATGAAGAACGTGAACAAGATCTGGAGAGGTGAAGAAGAAGAAGATCTGAAGAAGTGAAGAATACCTTATCTTAGGGAGAGAGAAGCGAGCAGCGCAGGGTTGAGCTTTGCAGGGGAGTCTCGCGTTTTAAGTTTATAGTGAAGTTTGGGGGAGATGAGAGATTAAGTCGGGTGAAAAAAATTTTGAGTGGCACCAAAAAGCCTGCCCAAATTAGACAGCGTTTTTTCATTTTTAAAACCATTAAAATTTGATTTTTCATAGCAAAATTGTAAAAAAAACGCTATTGAGAAATGCTTTCAATGAGGATGTGTGGTATAGTGAGAAAAGCCTAACTATTACACTCTTCTTACCATCTCTGTTTCAGAGCTCCTCTTTTATATAGAGAGCTTGTAACAAACTTTTAAACAGAACCACTAGCTGGTGACACGTGTTAAGCCAAATGGCTTAACTAACTTATTATTACAATATTACTATACTACCCCTTCTATTTGAATTTCAATCATTTGAATTTGGCACCACATCCCGCGTTTGTTGATGCATCTTTTGATTTTCTATTTCAGTTAATCTGCGATCGTGACACTCTCATTTCTTGAATTCTTCAATTCTACTGGAATCTTGGTTGTCGTTTTCTTGATTTTGAACTCAATCTTGATTCTTTCAGATTGTGGCAAGATGCGGAAAACCGAATTCTGCTATCCGATCTTCTCAGGAAGAATTCAGTCCAGGTTTTTCCTCCAATTAGATTCTTGTTTTTGGCAATTTGTGATTCTAAGGTCTTATCTTGATCTAATTTTGTGTATGAATGAACTGTAGAGGCCGAGAGTGCTTACAGTCGAAGATAAGCTAACAATTTTTGGATGCAAGTAAGATACTGCCACAGTCAAGACTCTACAGTGATCAATTAGAGAAACAAAACAGGGGAAATGATAAGTTCTATTACTCAGAGAAAGGTTTACAAACTTCTCAAGTTCACTTGAATAGGAGACCTC
The DNA here is from genome assembly GCA_963556465.1 of Berberis vulgaris. NCBI lineage: Eukaryota > Viridiplantae > Streptophyta > Magnoliopsida > Ranunculales > Berberidaceae > Berberis > Berberis vulgaris. The sequence continues at coordinate 22,449,289 of OY747130.1, read as the reverse complement.
AAATTCTTCTTACACAAAAGCTATTGTTCCTATTCTCTTCCTCACTATTTAACAGTGAATTCTAACAGCTTTCTCAACAGAATTTCAAAATAACAAATGAGGGGATGACACATGGTTGATTCTCCTCCATTCAACTAACTAAAACAAAATTTACAAGTTTGTCATTAAAATTTTTGAATTCAAATTTCCCTATTCTTTTCGCACATTTCTTCTGAAATTCTTTCTTTTATTTTTCAGACCTGACATTACCCACCCCATCAGAACATCCTTGTCCTCAAGGATGGAAGTGAGGAAACGAGGCTGCTATGTGAGCCCAATCCTCCCAAGTTGCCTCATTTTTTGATGCATTTGGACCATTGTATGAGCACCTACGTCGCTGCTCTATTGTGGCGTGGGATCATGCGACGAGCTAAAACTGCAACAGACTTGGCCTTGAATTTGCCTTGGTTGTCAACTAAAGGAAGCTATGGCATTGGAGTAATGGTATAACCCAATTTTTGCTTCAATTGAGACACATGGAAGGCAGGATGAACCTTCGACTGAGCTAGTAATTGTAAACGATATGCAACATAGCCTACTTTTTTCACCACTTGATATGGGCCATAGAAGCGTGCTGAGAGCTTGAGGTTGCGGCGGAGATTGACCGAAGTTTGCCTATATGGCTGCAACTTGAGGTAAACCCATTCACCTACAGATAATTTTTTGTCCTTTTTGTTTTTATCAGCATAGTGTTTCATTTTTTCCTAAGCTTTTTGAAGTTTTTCCTTTATGATATGAATCATTTGGTCCCTTTCTTGAAGATACTTGGTGACATCAGGTATAGACATGGACATAATTGGGGGTAGTGCCAAATACGAGAGGGGAGTAGCCATAAAGTGTTTGGAAGGGGGTACATTGTAGACTAGCATGGTAGGTTGTGTTGAACTAGTGTTCAGCTAAGTATAACCACCTTGACTACTAGGAAGGGCTTTCACCAGTCATACATTTGAGATAAGTCTCTAAACATGTGTTTGTTCTCTCGTCTATCCATTCGTTTGAGGATGGTAGGCAGTGCTTAGTGCTAGAGTGGTACCCAAAGCTGAAAAGAGGTCTTGCCAAAAGGCACTCATAAAGACCTTGTCTCTGTCTGATACAATAAAGGATGGGAGACCATGGAGCTTGTAGATGTTTTGTAAGAGTATCTCAGCTACTGTAGATGCTGTGAAAGGGTGTGACATTGCAATAAAGTGACTATACTTGGTCAATCTGTCTACTACCACTAGAATCACTGTTTTGTTTTGGGATGGTGGAAAGCCTTCAATAAAGTCTATGGCAATGTATTGCCATGCGTATTCTAGGATGGGTAAGGGTTCAAGCAAGCCCCGTAAGCTGACTAATCAGCTTTATTCCCTTGACAAATGTCACATCTAGTAGTAAACTTGATGAGTTTTGTTTTAGTTATGCAGAACATGTATAATCTGATGTCATAGAGTCCCTTGTGTGCCAATATAGACCTTGTTTTTATACTTGAGAATGCCATGAGAGAAAGTATAGTTGGGAACAGATTGTTCACTGACCAAGAGCTTTTGAATATAAGCTTGGGCTGTTGTGTGATTATAGTAGCTTTTGACTACCTCTTGTAGCCAGAGTCGAGAGATTGTTGACAAGGCTGAACATTGGTTGGGTTCATCAATGCAACATGACACTGCATCAACAATTTTATTATCTGCACCTTTTTTGTACTGAATCTCATAGTCATACCCTAATAACTTGGACAACCATCTTTGTTGTAAAGCTGTGGTAACCTTCTGGGAGAGAAAATGTTTGATGCTTTGGTGGTCAATCAGCATGAAAAACTTGGACCCAAGGAGATAAGATCTCCATTTATTCATTGCTTGAACAATAGCTAAAAGTTTCTTTTTATAGGTAGACATAGAGAGGTTTTTAGGACCCAAAGCTTTGCTAAAGTAAGCTATAGGTATACACTTCTGTGAGAGTACTACTCCCACTCCTTTTGAGCTGGCATCTGTCTCCAAAGTGAAAGGTAGCTAAAAATCAAGAAGTGACAACACTAGGGCAGTGCAAATTGTTGTTTTGAGAGCTTGGAAAGCATGGGTAACTTGTGTGGACCACTTGAAATTATTTTTCTTGAGAAGTTATGTTAAAGGCTGAGCTATAAGACCATAGTGTTGGATGAACTTTCTATAGTAACATGTTAATCCCAAAACCCCCCTTAGTTGTTTAATAATTGTTGGGGTAGGTTATCTAGACATAGCTTCAATCTTTTGTGGGTCGGGTTCCACTCCTTGTGTACTAATGACATGACCTAGGTAGCCTAGTTTTGGTTGTATGAAGGAGCACTTAGACTACTTTACATAAAGTTGATGTTGCCTAAGGATAGAGAAGGTAGTGTTTATGTGATGTAGGTGATTGGTAAATAAAGAATTGTAAATAAGCATATCAAAAAAAGAAAAACAAGTACAAACTTTCTCAAGTATGACTGAAAAACGTAGTTCATTAAGGCTTGAAAAGATGTTGGTGCATTGGTAAGCCCAAATGGTATGACCATGAACTCAAAATGGCCGTAATGAGTATTGAATGCAGTTTTGTAAATGTCAAGAAGGTGCACTAGTATTTGATGATAACCAGACCTAAGATTTAATTTTGAGAAATTATAGGCTCCGTGAAGCTCATCTATCAAGGACATGGGAAACTTTCCTTGATAGTAATTTCATTTAGCCTCCTGTAGTCCACACGAAGCCTCCATGAATCATCTTTTTTCTTTACCAAAAGAACAGGTGCAGTGTAAGGAGTATGTGAATGTTGTATGAGTCTTGTTAGAAGAATCTCCTGAATCAAGTGTTCCACAACTGATTTATGCATGTAGGGTATTTTATAAGGGTTTGGTGAGGGAGGTTAACTGCCGGTTTGAGAGGAATCCTATGGTCAAGTGACCTAGTGGGAGATTCAATCTTAGATACTTGGAAGATATCTTCAAATTCTGTCAGTAATTTGGAAAACATTGGATGGTTTGTCTTGGTCTGAACAAGGTGAGAAGAGGTGTCTAAAATTGAGAAGAGTTGGCCCAGGAAGCAGGAAGTATGTTTCTTCAAGAATTTACCAAACCCTCTTGACTCCATCATGTATGCTCTTTCATTTGTAGTACCCTATAATGTCACAGACTTGCCTTGAATGTTCAGGGTGATTTGGAGCTTTTGGAGATTAATCATGATATCTCCAAAATGTTTCAACCAATTCCCGCCCAAAACCATATCATACCACCTAGAGGTAAGACTATTACTCTTCCTTCAAATAGAATCCCTTGTATAGACCAATGTAATTTCTGACATACAACATCAATTGATCCCTGTTGGCAACCTTGACCACTATGGGGTTAAGGTGGTTGGCCAATTAGTATCCCTGTTGACTCGGGGATCCACAAAGGAGTGGGTACTCATTGTGCCCACTAAGATAGAAACAACCTTCTTCTTGATGAACAACTTGAGAACTATAGGGTTGACAGACAGACTACCATGAAAGGCATGGAGAGAAATCTCCATATCAGATTGTATTTCTCGAGTTAAATCTATAGTGTCTGTTGGATCAATGTTGTTTTCTCTGGTCTATCTATTTTTCCGGTACTAACATATATAGTTGTTGTTTTTTGCACAAGTGACCTTGCTTATACAGCTCCTCATAGTTGTAACAAATGCCTCTCTCACCCGACCTTCATCTGAGCTGGTGTGAGTCTCTTTATAAGAGGTGTAGAGATATTGAATCTGTTAGGAGGTAGCATGGTTGGTGGTAGACTGGACTGTAAAAGTTGTACTGTGATTAACTGATGGCAGAGTTTGTGGTTTAAATCCAGGAAATGAGGAAGTGAAGGTGGTACTTGGTTCAGGTTGAAAGGAAGTGTAGTAGTTATGTCTAGATGGAGTGTGGTTTTGGCTAAGGGAGGCCTCATGCATTCTAGCCAGTGTGTAAGCATGTGAAACACTAGTAGGCTTAAACATCTGTACTAAAGCCTTGATTTCAGGCTTTAGACCACTCAAAATGATGAGTACAAAGTAGGTAGCATCCAATGTTTTGTTTTGTAGGGACTTTAGTTGCTCAAATTTCTCATATTAGGTCTCAACAGTAGTGTCCTGTTTCAGTTTATTGAATGACCACATGTGATACCCTTGTGTGGGCGGACCTGAGGTGGAAAGGTAGAGGGAGAAGCCCAAGAGCCCATGGATCCCAAGAGGTTTGGCAAGCTACAAATAGGAGATCATAGTCCAACATTGCCTGGGTGCAGGAGGGTGATGTGTTATATATGTACGAGTTTGGATCTATAAAGTACTATGCGTTTTAAAGTCGTGCGGAACTTTGGCCCAAAGAGGACAATATAGTACTATGTGGATCGGGTCGTGACAACATACGTAGTTGTCCATCACTTGTTTCAGTTTATTGAATGACCCTACGTAGTTTTCCATCACTGACTTTGCAAACCTCTTACATAGATCATGTACAAAAACTATCCACTCAAGCTTTTCATTGCACATTTGATAGTCAAGGAACCAGTGATCCGCCTTACCAACTAAGTAAATGGAAGCTACATGAATTTTTTTTTCTTCCTTAATTTGATATAAGGTGAAGTAATGCTCACACTTTTTTATCCATAAATGTGGATTTGTACCATCAAAATGAGAAAAATTCAAGCTTAGGCATACGAGAGAACATACCTTGGCTCTCCAATGGATTTTGGAGATCTGTGGATTCATAGATCTTAGTAGATGGAGAAGAACTTGATTCAGCAACGTTAGGTCCTTTGCGCATTGCATGCATCACCTAAAACAGCTGATCCAATCGAGTGTCCAGATGTTTCTCTTGGGCCTCACTCGCCATGGCTATTTTCTTCAATTCAGCCTTCATGAGTTCCATGTGGATGGTTGTTTCCAATTGATTCTTCTTAGTGTCTCTTAAGATTGCATGTACTTCTTTGGCTCTAGTTTCCATAGTTTCGATTCAACTATCAGGATCAAAGCTTGCTCTAATACCAATTGTCATGAACCAACCAACTCTGCTCAAAAGCCCGAGCTATCAAGGAGCGGAAGGTTAATTACTTGACTATGATCGTGACATTCTAATTGTAATATTATTTCACTCTCAACTCGCATATTATTTAGAAACTTGCAATTGTAATAGGTTCCCTAAACAAAACTCGATTAGTTTTGGTCAACAGTACATTGGTGGACATACTGCTAAACCTAATAAGCTAATCTGTCAAGTTAAAAACTTGAATTGCCTTGATTTTATATTTGAAACATCTTACACAATTTTCTGTTTTATTTTCATTCTTAGATTTTGAAAAGCCACGGTTTTAAGTATTAGGTTTGATATTAGAAATGATTTCATTTTTTTAGAGAGAGTGAACAAGTCTTTAGATGGTTTTTCTTTTATTAAATGTATAATTGTTAAGTAATCCTATTTGGTTTTTAGTGGTTAACTGTGTATATGAGTTTGCTTGTGTTTTTTCAGAGATTTGGCAAGGAGGATAACAAAAGTTGAAATGCTTGACATTAGCAAAGAGTCAGAGGTATCTTAAGAAGAAGCATAAAAATCAGTCTCCCAATAAGTTTCTTGTTGTCATTGGTGTCTATACTGGTTTTGGCAGTCGCTTGAATCGTAATGTGTTCAGAGGGTCTTGGATGCCCAGTTGGCGTTCTATAACTTTGGTTTACTTTTAATTTTAAAATCATCGACCATACGAATGTTCTTCAGTCATATTTATTTCTGTTAATAAATGATCGGAAAAGAAAATATGCTTTAAGGAGTGGCAAAAAGATAGATGTCTAGAGTCTTATGACCTCTATAAGCAAGCTAAGAGGTTGAGTAGTAAAGCAGTAAGGGAAGCTAAAAAGATAACATGTGATGATTTGTATAATGGACTAGGTACAAAGGAAGAGGATAAGGATATCTTCAAAATAGGTAAAGCGAAAGAACGAAAAACTAGGGACTTGAGTCATGTTAAGTGTGTTAAGCATGAGGATGAAAGAGTTTTAATGCAGAATAAAGCTATTTTAGATAGATGGAGTGATTACTTTTGGAACCTACTCAATGGGACACATATAGGAAAGTTAAACTTGGAGGAGTATGTTTCACAGAAAAGGAGACATCACGTGTTCCATCGCAGAGTTAGTGCTAAATAAGTAAGAGAAGCTTTGAAAAGAATGAAAACAGGGAAGGCAGTTGAACCAGATGATATACCAATTGAAACATGAAAATGTATGGGAGAAGTTGGGATTCAATGGCAAACTAGGCTCTTTAATAGGATTAGAAAAATGCTAGATTTGTGGCGGCACAACATTATGGTACCTATTCAAAACTGCTCGTACTGATAAATTTTATGAGTCATACAATGAAACTTTGGGAGAACGTCATAGAGCGAAGACTTAGGAGTTTAACCACTGTTTCGGATAATCAATTTGGATTTATGCCTGGTAGGTCTACTACAGAGGCCATCTTCTTGCTTAGGCAAATTATAGAAAAATATCGAGAGGAATGTAAGAGATTGCATATGGTTTTTATTAATTTGGAGAAAACCTACAATAGAGTCCCCAGGGAGTTAAATTGATGGGTGCTTGGAATGAAAAAAGTGTTTCAATGTTATATTGATATTATTAAGGATATGTATGAAGGGGCTATAACAAGTGTTCGTTCAGTAGGTAGGATGTCCAGTGAATTCTCAGTATCAGTAGGACTATATCAAGAGTCTACCTTAAGTCCATACCTCTTTGCTTTGCTCATGGATGAGTTGACGAGACGTCTTCAAGAAGATGTGCCTTGGTGCATGTTGTTTGCAGATGATATTATCTTAATTGATAAGATTAGTGAAGGTTTAGGTCGAAAGTTAGATAGGTGTCAGGAGGCATTAGAGGATAAGAGTTTTAGAATTAGTTGTTCTAAGATAAAATATCTAGTGTGCAACTTTGGTTGTGAACCAAGAGGGAGGAGAAATTCAATTGAGATCGAATGCATGGAGGTTTCAGAGTGAGGTTTTTCGATATCTAAGATCTATAATTCAAAAAAATGGGGCTATTGGAGAAGATTTGGATTATAGGATTAAAGCTGGTTGGACAAAATGGAGAATGACATCAGAAGTATTATGCCGATAGAAAATGCCTGCAAGGTTAAAAGGAAAGTGTTATAAGACAATTGTTCGATCAGCCGTGCTCTATGATTCAGAATGTTGGGCTATTATGGGACAACATACACATAAGATAGCAATAACAGAAATGTGTGTGTTAAAATGAATGTAGCTGCGTAAGGATAAAATTTTAGGCCCATATAGAGTCCAACAATGGTGTACTCCGGATTCAAAATATGTTCATGGCTTACGTCCAATACCAAGTGATGATTTCACAAAAGCCACCTCACATGCATAGCAATTCAACTATTACATGGACAAGAGTGTGGTCCATAAGATAATTATCTCCTCAAAGAAATCAACAAAGCTTCTAATGAAAGCTAGGGAAAGCAACACACACGACATCAACACTAAAGCACAATATCAAGATCTCCAAACATCCAATATCATCATCAAGACCTCCAAACGTCCATCTTTTCATATATTCTTCCACTCCCAAACATCCACTCTTCCCACCTTTCAGATCTTCTTCCACTCCCAAACATCCAATTTCATCCCAGTATTTATTTCAAGTTAAACAATGTTTCATTATGGATCACCACAACAAAATCCCATCCCCAGATGACATCTTTGTCGAGTGTAAAGATCGTAGTTGCAGCTCAAGCTTCACTTAATCATCAGACAAACAAGGTGAACAAAGGCTCAGTTTTTTTTTTTTTTTAAAGAAAGACTCAATTACTGATACTGTAGGGAGAACAACAAGCAGAGCAAACGATCGGAGCAGAGAGATCGAGTCAGGGCGTTGAAAAATCTCAACCGAAAAAATGGAATTTTGATCGCTGATAGTTGTTTTTTTGCGAAAAAATCAAAAAAAAAAAAAAATTCGAAAAATGTAATTTTACATTTCGCTTTTTTTTTTCGTAATTTTATAAAAACGAAAATTTCACAGAAATTCCGCGAAATCAGAATCCTTGCTCTCAAGCAAGACAACAGCACAAAAATATGGTATATCAAGACTGTTCAAGATAATTAAGTAAAAGAGAGGTAAATAATCTCTGCTACAACAATACATGCATATTTGATATATCAACTGTCTAGGATTTCATTTGTGGTCTAGGCTCATTTAACAACCAGTGAATTTGTTCATAGATTGTAATTGTTTTTGGCTATGATCAGCGACCCCAATAAGTCTATAACCTCCCTACTTATCCAAATCCACCCTCATTCTTTTTTCCCCAACTCCCTTGACCTCAACCACATTATTTAGGTAAATCTCCTGACATTTTCTCAACTTTAACAAGCCTTCCCTCCGTAACCTCCAAAATCTTTTGGTTTCGCAGGCCCAAAAAAGAAAACCAGCGAGAAAAATCATCAACTTCTTTCTCAAATGTCATATGAAAAGTTTCCAAGTCGACATCTACTATGACAGTGCTTCAAACACAATTTCAAGGAGACTGATCCTAAAACCCCAAACATAGGCTAATTGCAATTAAGAGATATAAAACCTGCACCTTTATCTTTTCTAACATATTATCTATACACGATAACTATGTGTGCTTCATATGGTTTTTCATATCAGATGATGAGATCCGTTCTATTATTCTTTTTTAACTACAAGTGAACAATAAGATATATAGGTAGACTTAATAACTTAGGATTGAACACTTGTTCTTCTCTCTGATATCATACATTAGTGTTACTCTGATTTTGGTTTTAGTACATACCCACTTGGAGAAGTCGTGCTCTTCTAAATTTCCATGGAGAATCAACTCTCACCATCATCACCAAGAATCCAATCTTTTCACTGTATTTCTCTTTTGAATTAACCGAAACCAGTTGCAAAGTCATAGAATAAGAAAATCAAAGTGTCACTACACAAAATTAGCATATTTGTAACAACTCTCAAAATAGCAACACTTTTGAGCGGTTACAATCCACCAAACAATTTCAAATCAAAACTAAATTTAGTCAAGAAAATGAAAAACAGTTACACAAAAAAAGTGATACAAAAAATTGGATCACCATGAATAGTATCACTTGTAGGACCATACTATTCATGGTGATACAATTATTATATCACTTTGTTTGTGAAAATGTGTAAAATTGTTTTATGATTTGTTATAGCTTAAAAGTGTTACTGTTTTGGGGATTGTTACAAAAATGTCAATTTGGTGTAGTGTGTGCTAAATAGAAACATTATCAGTGAAACACTCCCTTGAGTGAAATAGGCTTTGCAGTTGGAACCATCCCCTCAATAAACTTTTCATCCTCTGGTAACAAAAAAACAAAGCCTAGTTGTTCGAGAGAAAACGTAGTGCATATCTGATGAGTGAATATAAGGAGCAAAGAGACGCAGCAACAAAGCCCGTTGTTTTGTGATAAAGATAAGGAAGAAGAAACGAAAAGGTACATTGTTTTGTATATTTGAACTAAAGTGTTTCAACAAGGAAGAAACCATCGAATCGTTCCATTTAGGGC